>JBCNJP010000017.1:8905782-8960894 GCA_039602395.1 Deinandra increscens subsp. villosa
TTTTTCCACCAATTCCTAATCCTAATTTCCCATAGACACCGGGTCACCATCGTCTATAAATATTACAAATTTATTCACATCCCTCAAATTCATAGAAATAAAAAAGAAAATCACAAAGAAATTATCAAAACCACACACGTGTCATCATTCTATTGGTGAACAACCTGCCAACTCCTCTTTCAGTCTGATATTTTCATAGTCTCTCAAACAAACATCTCTCCATGGCCACAACAACCACAATTAACCCCCTCCTATTTCCCACAACTCCAAGATCAAGAAACTCAATCACAACACCTTTCAAAAGATCAAATCTGTTAGATCTTTACCATTCATACCCATCTGTTCTCAATCCCCAAATCATAATCTCCACAAACCCAAGAAACCCCCATAAAAATCCAATCTTTCTTACCCACTGTTCTTCAAAACCTACAATTTCAGATGACAAAGATAACGTGATTAAAGATCAAGATTCTTCAGTTTTATCCGACTCAAATCCAAATATCCAAAACCCACAAAAACCCACTTCAAATCAAGGAAAACCCACCTCAAATTCTTTAGTTTCCAGAGGTTTAGTTCTTGATTTGGGTTCAGAGGGTTCTTGGGATGGTTTTGAAATTGGTTCTCCAGTGGTGAAGAGGTTCTTGAGTGATGAAGAAGAGAGGTGGTACATGTGGTATGGTGGGCGACCCGGAGGGAATTTGGTTCCGGGTTCAATCGGGTTGGCGGTTTCAAGTAATGGGATCCACTGGGAAAGAGGCAAAGGGGCTGTTCAATCGAATAGTGATGTGGGTTTAGTCTTGAAATCGAGTACCGATTGGTGGGCTTTTGATACAAATGGTGTAATGCCAGGTGAAATCTTGATTATGTCTAGTTCCAAGATTAGAGCTAGCAATGCGGTTTATTGGTTGTATTATACCGGTTTTAGTAACGAAAAGATCGAATCTTTAGACAATCCACTCGAGTTTAGTTTAGAAAATCCTGAAACTCGCGGTAAAAATGGTGAATTTGGAAAGATTTGTAGGTCATTGCCTGGTTTAGCAATGAGTCAAGATGGTAGGCATTGGGCAAGGATAGAAGGAGAGCATCATAGTGGATCTTTATTTGATTTGGGATCCGAAAACGAATGGGATTCGATGTTTATCTCATCCCCTCAAGTTGTTTTTCATAGTAGTGGTGATCTTAGGATGTATTACCACTCATTCGATTCAGAAAAAGGCTATTTTGCGATAGGGATGGCGCGATCACGCGATGGAATGAGGTGGATGAAGCTTGGGAAGATCATGGGAGGTGGGCAAGTTGGTAATTTTGATGAGTATGGGGTGATGAATCCTTGTGTTGTAAGGAACAAGAAAGATGGAGGTTATCTCATGGTTTATGAAGGGGTGGGTGGTGATGGCAAGAGGTCTATTGGGCTGGCCCAATCTTCAAATGGGCTACAAGAGTGGCATAGGGTCGAGGGCGGGCCCATATCGAAGCCCGCCCAAGAAAATGGTTGTTGGGATGATGGGCGGGTCGGGTCACCATATCTTGTTCATATGGATGGTGAGAAAGACGAATGGAGATTGTATTATAAAGGGGTAGGGCAAAATGGTCATTCGGGAATTGGAATGGCGGTTTCTGAAGGAGATGATGTCAAGAATTTTCGACGATGGACTGGATTTCATTTGTGAACGTTATAGTTTTGTAAATCCGCGATATGTATTCATACGTGTTAATGTGTTATATAACTTGTATCCTTTGATATTTACTCAAAAAATGATATGTATGCTGCAGAACCGTTTAGCTAGATGTGTTTGTGGCAAACTTCTTTCCTTCTATCTTTACATCATATTGCATGCAATTTTCTCTCATACATATTCTATAAGGGTATGTGGGTATACCTTATGTGATTTTAAAGTTTAACACCGCCACGTCAGCGATGACTGGACTTTAACACCACATAACACACATGGGGTATACTCCATGTTATGTGGTGTGGTGTTAAACTTTGTTTTTTTTTTGTTTTTTTTTAATTTCGAAATAAATAATAAAAAAACATTAATCTTACAATTTAAATAAAAAAAGACACTACAAATGCATTTCTTAAAAAAAATAAAAACTACCAATACTTGATAAAATTAATTTTTTTTTACATAAAACATAGAATAAATCAAGAATAAATCAATGTGACCGATCATAGATATCCAAGTCGGCTTTTAATTGATTATGGATAATAGGTTAGCAAGACAAAAAATCTTTGTGGGAGAGGAAGATTATTGGTTCTATATCTGCAGTACGGTCATGTAGACTTCGAGAGCATGGTTACACTCCACTCATGCTACCATTTTATTTATGTTGAAGTAAGTAGTCTGTTTTCCCCAAAAATAACCAAAATGATCAAAGTCTCCACTCATGCTAACATAACAATTTTTGTTAAGGTGCATTTTTTATTTTACCCAATACCCAAAATGATCGAAAACAGGAAATGTTTATCCAAACACTTGAACCAACTATTACATGCTTAATTGTCCATTCTACCGTCTAAGTCATGTATAATGAATTCTATTCTTCTTTGCCTTTTTCTTAGTATCATATACTTTTTGAAAGGGCATTTTCATTTCCTTCATTCTTTACGTTCGTTGTTTGACATTGGCTAATATTGTGTTATTGCAGATTTTGTAAAATTTTGACTATATTCGTGTGACCCGTCGTAACCATTGGCGAAGCTTGGACGAAAAGTTTAGGGGGGCGAAAAGTCACGGAACCTGCTGTGTGTTTGATTTATTTACACAACTTGATTTACTTTTCATCAACACATGTTGCAATCATGTCTGGATCCTGTATATCATTAGGACTTATCATGTTGCGTGTGTGGTTGGATTGTATGGTTGGGTTGGGTTGAATAGTTGTAACGAAGCCATGTCTATGTGACGGCTAAATTGAATAATTGAATCAGATTAAGATATCACCTAACCGGGATCCCGAGGTCGAGGTGGTAACATGTTTAATTAATTGCTTACAAACTTAATCAATTTTCACTCAATCTCCAATTCAATTCAATCAATAAACAATGCATCTTCATAATTCAATAGTTTAAATAGATTAATTTTAGGTTAAGTTTAGTTTTTAGGATCACCTGGATTAGTGACGGTAATTATAATAAATTTCTAAAATCACTAATCACAAACTCTTTTTGATTGACACTCTAGCTTATCCTATCTATATAGATGTAGTTTTAGGTATTTATAACGGTACACGATAGCTTATTATCAACCCACAATATCCAAGTGGTTTCACCCATTCTTATAACCCTATTTTATGGGTCTAAGTCATATATGAATCGTGATGTTCGGTTCTTCACAACTTCCATTATGGGTTGTAATTCCATTCGGCTTTTTGCATGCATGCTTTTGATTTTCCTTAATAAGAAATTTGGTAATAATTCTCGTTCTGTATCATTACAAATCCAAAAACTCGTGGTGTTACACGAAGCGTTGTCTTTTACCGAACCGATGCGAAACATCAAAGTGATACTGTCTTCGTGATCGAACCAGATATTTTAAAATTACTTTGATCTTTCTAAATCTCATTAGTTTCATTTACTATTCTAGACTTCATATTTTATTTATCTAGGTTTTAGAATTTATTAACATTGTGAATTCACATAAAGGGATAAATTAGTTTCATATTTTGTTTTAATTTATATAATATAATATATATATATATATATATATTATATTTAATTTTAAATTATTTATGATAGGTATCTAGTTTTCAAAACATCTATCTGTGAAAACATTTTTATTGACTTGAAAAAATGCAAGTGTAAGAAAAATAAAAAAAAAGGTAGTACAACCACGTATAAATAGATATAGGGGTATAGTTTCATTAAATTTAAATTAATTTGTTCTATTTACAATATTTCTCTAATTTTGTAGGTAATGAAAATGGAAGACACCCACAATTGAATATTAAAGTAAGTATCTAGCCTTATAAATTTTATAATTACGTTTATAACTAATATCTGCTTTGGAATTCATATGATATATTGACATGTTTGGTTATATATAAAACTCCTATTAACTAATATCACTTTCTTAACATGTAGGGATACCTAATTGTCAGCCCGCTCACCGATAGATTCACTGACCTTAATTCAAGATTAGAGTTTGCTCATCGTGTTGCGCTTATTTCAGACGATATCTACGAGGTATAGAAATACATTTTCAAACATCGTAACATAATATACGGGTAAAATATGCTCTAACATTTGATTGATTTGTATTACACTCCAGTCTACAAAAGAAACGTGTCACGGTAACTATATATACCCTGATCCGAACAACAAGTTATGTTTACATAATATTCAACGGTTTGAGGAGGTACCTAAAGTTGATAACTTTGACCATGTATATTATGTAGAACGTCTTGTATCACATCTTTAATCCTAGCTGATTTCCAATTACAGTGCACAAACGATATTAACTTTTCGGATATACTTGAGCCACTATGTGATGATGTAAATCCAGCGCCGGATTGTACGGTAATTTTTTTTTCCTGAATTCTTAGACTCACTCACACACCCATGTATATATATTTGTGTGTTTTACATGCATATCTCTTTTAAAAATCATATGTAACACCTAAAGAAATGACAGTCTCCAATTTATTTTCATTGATAGTTTTTTGATAGTTTTATGTTCAAAACATATCTATTCATATATAAAAGAGAAAAAAAATGAGGAACTTAATTATTAATGTGAAGTTACAATTTATTTTGCGTTTAGGCCGCTACTAAGATAACTTTGGATGCTTGGGCAAATGAGAAAGAAGTTCAAGAAGCTCTTCATGTTCGTGAGGTATGTTTTTTTATTCACATCAACTCTCACTACTTATGACAATAAATGATGTATTTGGCACCTTGCTAATTCTATCCCATAGTTTATTTTGTGTTGCTTATAACCCTCTTAATAATAAGGTTCAAATTAATTCTTATTTTGTGTTGCTTATTATTCCTCCTTAATAAGGTTTAAATTAATTCTTTGTTGATTATCTCAATGTTAGATTTTAGGATGTGTGTTCGTTTTTTTTGAAACGCTAAACCAAAGACTATTTTACACCAGTTGAGCATATTCTCAGAGAAAATCATATCCGCAAGTGGTCGGATGAAAAATCTCCATCTATGTTCATGTGTTTAACGTCTTTAGAGTCTTGAGCTCCTCATGTTTCTTTGATTTAATATGAACAATCTTTGCATTTCACTATATACGGTTCAAAACAATTGAAAAATGTCACCTTTTTGTTTTTCAGGGAACAATAGGCGTGTGGGAGAAAACCAATGAAACTATCCATTACACTTTCGGGAAAAATGACACCATATGTTACTCATATGACGTATACAGCACCGTCAACGATCATAAACAACTTGTTACAAGAAATTGTCAAGCGTTGATCATTAGGTACTACCGATACTCATACTAAAAAAACGTACAACATTACATGCAACTTCACTCAAAACAATCATTTTACTTAGATAATATCTCAGTTTTCTAGTAGTGATTTATCGTATCTTTTAATGATCTATTTTATAGAAGTTATCTAACTTTAATAATTCCAATTAACAGTGGTGACCATGATATGACATTCCCATATGTGGGCACAGAAAAATGGATAAAATCTCTCAATGTCCCAATTGAAAGACCATGGAACCCATGGTTTGTCAATAATCAAGTTGCTGGGTGAGCTTAAACTTCTAGTCATCTTCCACTAGTATTACCCTCTTTAGTAATTTTTTTTTTAAAATTTCAATGAGTTATATTTAGTTTATAATCGTTTTCCTTTTGTAGATATCAAATGACTTATGCAACTACAAGATACTCATTAGTGTATGCAACAATTAAGGTATGCAACATGACCCTTACCACAATAAGTTTATTAACATATATTTGATAAAACTTCCAACCCTCTAATATTTTTAAATGGTCATTTGAGGTTCTGTGGAACGAGTGTTTGCATGTAGAGACTTGCGTCACATGAGTCCCTACTTTTTAACAAACGTTTCAATTTACTTTTAACTTTTAACGGATGTTTGAATTTGATTTGACAAAAGGGTAGTGTTGTGGGGTTAGCATGACCCTTACTAAATCACTATTCTCCACATGAAAGGTTGCAAGCTCAAATATTTAGGTCTATGTTAAATGACCTAAAAAACAAAAAAAAGTTGGCCTAAGTGCTTGTTTGTAAACACACTCAGTCAGCTAAATGGACTGGGCTAGAAAAATTAAATATTCGGACTGAGTCATCTAAAGTTTAGGCATGAGTCATATGTTCTGATTCAAGCACTAACAAACATACTGACCATTTATCGGTTCAGCAGTTAGCTCTGACTGTACTTAGTAAGTGGTTATCAAACAACCCATGATAAACCATATTTTGATTTATGAGATATTGTTAAAACTGAATAAAACAGTATTAAAAAGAATAGTAACCGATCATTTATGTCATCCAGGGTGCCGGTCATGCCGTGTCACTAAACAAGCCTGAAGAAGCTTCGGTCCTTCTGGATGAGTGGCTTGCTTCTCGGACTTATTTAGCACTTTAGCTAGGTTAAATCTTGATCTTTCAATATTCATATTTTTATTTCTATTTCTCTTGATTCACTTTTTCCTTAATAATAGAACTTTAGTCCTGCTCGCATTATATATATTGTTATTCGATTACATAATGTTATGAGAGATATATTTAATGCATGCTTTTGATTTGAGGAGTGTGGAAGACAATGTTTGATTCCTCTTGGTTTTTACGGGGTACTTTTAAGTTTTCATTGTCATCCGTACTTGTTATCGTTCGTATTTTTCATTCATATTTGTTGTTGGTTAAAAGTCATAAAAGCACTCAAAAAAACATAAGAAATTAATGCATGAATCATCCCAAACAAAAGATTCATATATAGCTAGTTCTTACCATAGGAACCCGACTCTTAATCTCTTCTATCGATGATGTGTTGACAGATGGCTTATATTGGTGATTTTAGTGTCTATCAAGATTATTATAGTGTAATTGGATTTGAGTAATTAATATCAAATGAGATATTAGAGTAAATATTGATATGAGTATGGAGGTGTTAAGAAATTTTGGATCTTGGATAATCTAGAAAGTGTAATAACACTTTCAAATTGAACATGGCGATGTTTCAGTCGAATAATCAATCGGAACGATCCAGACGTGATTCAGAGAACTAGAGTATTTTTTATTGTGATGAAATTTGAACAAAAAATCAGATGTCTACAGAATTAGAATTTTAAGGGGAAGGAGCGTATTGACATAATTACATATTGGTCCCTCTGAAAATTATAAGTCAATTTTAGGCCCAATTAAAGTTCTGATGCAAAAGTTTCAAATAAATTTCTCGACCCCAGCTAAGGGCTCTGCCCCTTGAACCCCTCTTCCGGGGGCGCTTCCCCCTTGGAACCCTCAATGAGGTTCTTATAATTATAATGGCATCGATACGAGTGTGCACCTTGCACCTCCGGACCTACACGATGTAAGTCACAATTCAATTTGGTCAAAGTCAACCTAGTTACACTAAATAACAAGAGTGTTGAGTGAACACCACTTAAAAAATGTTTTAATATCTAGAACTAAGTATCATTGGTAGTTTAATAGGCGAATCTCCGTGAACCGTAGGGGTGTGATGGCGTTGTACTCTACAAAAAAATAAGCCTAATAAAACTTTTATTTTCCATAAGAATATTACATTAGCGGAAATTGCATGCAACCTTATACAACTCTTTTTATGTAATGTAAATATTCACAAAGAGTTTCATCCTAAAAAGGGTTGTATTAGGTCTAAAACGTTGCATTATGTAACAAAAATGTTGCATTAGGTCTATGACAACTTCAGCTAACGTAACTTTCTGCCCAAAAAGCATCCTTGATGGTACCCTAGTGGTTAATGAATTAATCTCGCGGCTTAAGAAATCTAAAACAACTACTACGTCAACTTCAGCTAATGTAACTTTTTGCCCGATCAAGCAGCCGTCGCCGCCGCTTGCTTGCGTTATCACTGCAGCTGGAAACCCTAATTAAGGTTTTGCCCGTGAAATGTTTGTTTCATGTTGGGACTGTTGGGAATCGTGTCATCGTTCTAGTATATATATATTTTTTAATTAATATATAAAAATCAAATCTTTATATATATATATATATATATATATATAGGGTTAGGTTCAAATGATAACTTTTTATTTTGAGAACTTTTGAGAACTAAATCTCAACCACAAATTTCAGGGGGGGACCACTACAATTCATGGGAGGGGGGATACATGTGGCTCAAATTAGTTCTTTTTAGTTCTCAAATCAAATTGGTTCTCAAATGATCCTCCCCTATATATATATATATATATATATTATATATATTATATATATATATATATATATATATATATATAGAGAGAGAGCGAGAGGATCATTTGAGAACCAATTGGGTTTGAGAACTTTTGAAAACCATTCTGAGCCACAAGTTATATATAAGGAAATCCCCCCTATGAATTTGAATGCTTACCCCCTGAAAATTAGTGGCTCAGAATGGTTCTCAAAAGTTCTCAAAGAAAAAAGTTCTCATTTGAACCTAACCCTATATATATATATATATATGTATATATGTATATATATCAGAAAACCGATTACAACTTGTTAATCGAAGCGAAAGCGTAAAGTTCTAAACTTTATTTAAACCGAACACGTATCCCTTCCAGTGATCCAATAACAAATGATTTAGATAAATAAGTAACAACTATAAGGTGTTCAGAAATCAACCTTGACGAAAACCAAGAGATTGCACGATGGATGCAACGAACTGAAATCTCAATCACTTGTGTCCAACTCTTGAACCGAAAAACCCAAACTCGAAAGTATCCAAAATCCATTTTCGGAAATCGGTGATCGTCGACGACGAGACAACGACGACGCAGGGCGGAACGGCGACGCAAGGCGGCACGAAAGTCCACTGAACAGCGACGACGACGCGATAGGACAGTGGCGACGACGGTCGACCGGAGGTGAGGAGGCCGGCGGTGGAGGGTTGTGGTAGTGTGGGGTTTTCTCAAAACTCAAGGTTTTAAGATTAGGGGGCTGTTTGGTTCGTCTTTTTCGTTCAGCAACAAATGAATAAGAGGCTGTATGGTAAAGACGATATTGTCTTTCTCATTCAGCAATAAATCTGGGGCATGATGAAACAGACAAAAATTTCTTTTTCGGTCAGACAATTTCCATTCAGACATTCAAACCAAACAACAACATATGATAAAAATGTCTTATTCGGTCAGATTAAGTCAAAAATAAGCTAAACCCAACAGGACCTAGATTTAGTTCTCCTTAGGGTTTAAGATTTGATGAATATTTATAGACATAAATAATTCACCCAAATCCCTAATCGTTTGACTTATTCTCTAAGTTAAAAGTTAAAACCCTGTATTAACACTTTAATATAACTAGGACCCTATTAGGTTTATTTTGATAAAAACAAACCTTTTACAACTTTGTAATAAAACCACCACAATTTATTTAACGTTTTAATTAAAACTTTTAGAATAAATTTATCTTATTAAATGATTTAATAAATAATAAATATTCTATTTAATTTATCTCATAAATTAAATATGTATTTACCGAAACGAACAACGATTACTCTCCACGTTGTCAAAACTCCTTTTGACATAATTTCATTCTAAATAAAATTCACCATTTAATTTGTTATCTAATAACGAACTAATACTTGTTTAAGAATTCTTAAACGTCACCAATTGTTTACCAACTAAAAAATGAGATAACTTACAAAAGCTATCACGGGCCTAATGGACGATCGATTGACCATGGGATCTACCGTCGATGCCCTGTTGTCATCTTCTTCATAAAATTTTATGAGCATTTGAGTTTATACAAAACCACACACAAGACCATCCCCTTCTTTGTTAATCTGATTTTTAACTTAGGGGAAAGTTATGCTTTCTAGAAAGTTTAACATACATTTAGTAATGCTGCTTTATGCTTTAACAAATTAAAACATGATATTACCTAAACCCAATTTTTTTTTAAAACAATATTAGGTGTCTTTATGTTTTCAATAGAAAAGCAGGTTGGTATATATCTTCTCATTGAAAATTTGAACTAAATCAAACGTATTGTATAAAATTTTCTTATGAATTATTTAGAGATATATACTTGATACTTCTATAAAGAGTTATAAGTAAGATCTTCTGTTTTGTAAAAATTCTTATTTTCACAAATTGTCAAGATTGTTTTATAAACCTTGGCAATTGATCTCTCACATTTTCATACTTTTAATTGATTTCACCTTCTTGATTGTAGAATGTTTCTGACGGGAACAAAGTCGAGATATAGTAATTAAATATGAATTATATATGTGTCATATGAAAATGATTAGAAGCAAAGAGTGAGGTTATAATGAGAAGTATGGTGAAAATAAGAAGGATAAGAAGGCTTCTCATCCGTTAGATCTGATGATCAATGGCCCAGATTTAATCCCTTAATTAAAACTCAAAAATTATTAATCAGGTACACGGAGGGGCAATTTGGTCAAATTGCCCCTTTTCTCTTCCCCCCAATTATTAAAATCTTCATAACTTTTTCATACGATATTATTTTTTTATATAAATTACACCATAAAAACAAGCATTTTTTTATCTTTAAAACCCATACCATATTGCTATATAAAAAATAAAATAAAATAATTATGTCAATGACGTGAACATATGACACAACGACCTGAACATATGACACAATTGACCTGAACATATAACACAATGACACAATGACCTGAACATATGACACAATGACACAATGATCTGAACAATGTTCAGGTCATTGTGTCATTGTGTCATATGTTCAAGTCGTTGTGTTATTGTGTCATATGTTCAGGTCGTTGTGTTATATGTTCAGCTCATACACAAATTTTTTTTGTTTTTTTTATATATAGCAATATTGAATGGGTTTTAAAGATAAAAAAGCGCTTGTTTTTATGGTGAAATTTTTATAAAAAAATAATATCGTATGTAAAAGTTATAAACGTTTTAATAATTGGGGGGAAAGTGAAAAATATGTATGTTTCCAGATTTGCCCTCCTTCTTATCCTTCTTATTTTCAATAAACTTCTTACGTGAACTTTTTTCTAGAAGCAAATATTATCTCATGTTGATTATGTTTATCATCATCGAGATAGGTTTTATTAGTTGTAACCAACTCTGCCTTATGTTAAAATATCATATTGTCGTATATGTTTAATTCATATAATTCATATGTTTGTGACCGAGAAATTTTGACGGGTCCCAGAGAAGAAAAGGAGAGGTTCGGTGACCCACACATCGTTTATTTATTTTTTCCTTTATTTCATTTTCCTTTTATTAGCCCTTGTACAATGAGTATAAAAGGTTGTAACCTAGGCAAATGTGGATGGTGCAAGAATAGGTTGTACATAGTGCATAAATGGCTGTACAATGGATGCTTTGGAGGGTTGTACTCTTTGTTTTGGAGGTTGTACAATAAGTTGTATTATGTATATATAGGGGGATGAGAATTGGGTTGGAGCTAAGTGAGGGTTGAAGCTTGGTGCAACTGGGCTAGGAACTTGGGCTTCGAGCTAGCTTGAAAGTTGAAACAAGTTTGGAGCAGCTGCAAGGTTTACGGAGCTGTTTTGGATGGATAAAACCCATGGGTGAGTCGATTATATATAACCCTCATTTAGGGTTTTTGTTTTTTTTCTTTCTTCTTGGGAAGCGCACATATATTTTCATCTCTTCGAGCGGTGCTGAGACCAACGATTCCATTCTCTTCATCGTTGATCTTGTTCTATGATCTAGGTTTTATCTTTTTGTGTTGATAAATTAACCCTATAGATTGTAGAGTTCATTTTGGTCTTGAGTGTTTAATTGTATTTTGAGAGTTTTCTTGTTTTGTAAACTTTGAAGATATTTTTGAAGAATTCAATATGGTTTGGGTAGAATCATTATTATGATCTCTTGTTCTTGACACCTTAACATGTAGCTTTAGCAAAGGAATATACTCCAACGTCACCCTATTTCAATATCAATCACCAATTTATATCATGTGTGATAGGCTAAGGCTTATAACTAAGTGTATGTTAGAAAGTCTAGACAAGGTGGTGTTAGACATAACATGATTCAAGAATTAATCATACATAGTGATGAGATGAAAGTCCACTTAGATCTCTCATGTTTAGAAATAAACGAGATGTTTACCCCGCGCGTTGCTACGGGGTTAAATTTGTATACTGAACGAAAGTTAAAAAGTTAAGTGGTATAAAACGTAAAACTTTAAAAGTCTCATGGTGGAAGTATAAAATTATAGAAGTATACTAAAAGCGAAAGTAGAAAAGTTAAAAGTTTCGTGGTCAAAGTAGATGACGAAAACTTAAAACAAAAAAAAATTTAAAAGTTAGAGGGTTAAAAATTTAAGGAATATAAAACGTAAAAGTCTAAAAGTCTCGTGGTGAAAGTATGAAACTATAAAAATATAAGTCTAAAAGTCTCGTGGTGAAAGTATAAAACTATAAATGTATACTAAAAACGAAAGTAGAAAAGTAAAAAGTTTTGTGTCCAAAGTAGAAGACAACAAAACTTAAAACAAAAAAAAAAACTTTAAAAGTAAGAACGTAAAAAAGTTAAGGAATATAAAACGTAAAAGTCTAAAAGTTTTGTAATGAAAGTATAAAACTATAAAAATATACTAAAAACGAAAGTAGAAAAGCTAAAAGTTTCGTGGCCAAAGTAGAAGACAACAAAACTTAAAACAAAAGAAACTTTAAAAGTTAGAGAGTAGAAAACGTAAAAGTATGAAACATATGTGACTAAACTATAAAAACTAAAAGTTTACTATTTCGTTAAAAAAAAACAATTTGTAAAATTTTAGGGGTACAAAGCGTCAAAACACTAAAATCACGTGACCAAAGTTTAAAAACAAAAAGTGCTATTCAATTACAAAATTTCATTGTATATATTTATAATGAGACGATGCCTAGTTCGAATTTAAAAATATTAATAAAAAAAATATAAATAAGGGGTAATTATTAGCTATCTACTTAACCAATGATCCCTAGCCCAATTGGTTATGGGGAGATACCCAAGAAATTATAATGGGAAGTCTTGGGTTCAAGTCCACTTGGTAGCAAAAAATAAATAAATAGGGGTTACAAACTGGCTAGAGGGTTTTCTCTACCTATGGTGAGTTTCCTTCTGATAGGGATTGAAGATGATCGAGTGGGTGAGTAATGCCCCGTCAGTGATCCAAATTTGCCATTAAAAAAAAATAAAAAAATCACATACTTAATAATTGATAGAAATATCCAAAATTATTTATAATAATAATATTAACACTAATAAAAAGTTAACTTATTTGTTAGGTCACAAGTTCAATACCCGAGACAGGTTTTCCACCTGGCCGTGATGGAGGTGATTTTCCCTAGGAAATTACTCAACAGTGTAAATAATGCTTTGTTGATCGTTAAAAAAAAATCTAATTTGTGCGGTTCTAAAAAAAAGTTAATAGATCAAAAATTTAATATCCGAGTATTTTTTTGTTTTTGTTTTACTAAAGTATAATTATATGGACGAAATGAATAAACATTGTTTAAACTTTAGTGTGTAAGTTTTAGTTACCTTTTTGTTGAACGATAAATTTCGATTATTGACGGGTCACTGTCCTTACCTGATCATCTTCATTCTTCATTAGAAGAAAGCTCATCATAGATGAGAAAACTCACTGACTCAATCTGGAACCGTCATTTATTTGTTACATGAACGTGGAACTTGAACTACAGAACTTTTATTTTTAATTTCTTTGAATACAACACCTCGTTCACTTTAGCTAAAGATAATTGATGAACTTTCCACTACCAAACATATGCTAATCACGATGATAACGCTCACATCTAGGTCATAAAAGGTTTAAAGATTAAACTATTAAAATATGTTTGAGATAAAACTTTGTCAATCACATATAAATATAACATGTAACTAGTAGGTACCATCCGTGGGTCTCGTGATCATTCAACCTTTTTTAAACATATGAATTTTCTCTGTAGCCTATATAGATGATTATAACACTCTCGTCTCGACGAATCATCTTAGGGTGGGCGGTATGCCTAAATCATGGGCTCGGCATCAACCATGCCGAAATCGGCAACCTTTAGGCATGTGTACCCTCCAAATCGACATACTCCAATCATCGGCATAGTTTTGTGTTTTCGGCATATGTTTGCCGAACCTTGCCGAGATTTGTATGTGTGTGAAGGTGGTCCCCACTTCACAAAACTGTCTAAGTTGCCGAGAATTATGCTTAGACATGTATACCCACCACCAAAACATCAATTCTATATTATTTTTCTCTCTCTTGTTGCAGCCT
This sequence comes from Deinandra increscens subsp. villosa, assembly GCA_039602395.1. Classification (NCBI taxonomy): domain Eukaryota; kingdom Viridiplantae; phylum Streptophyta; class Magnoliopsida; order Asterales; family Asteraceae; genus Deinandra; species Deinandra increscens. The sequence goes on from JBCNJP010000017.1 coordinate 8,920,198, forward strand.
ATGATTGGTCAGTTTCATGATTTTAAAACATGTCTTAGACATGCATACCCCTCACCCTTAAAAGAACATACATGAAAACACATGTTGAGATACATACTTCGACATAACGAAAATAAAGGTCAGTAATAAGAAAAACCACTAAAACAACATGACAAACGATATCCACATGCATTATGGGAGATGGGTGACAGAAAAAAAAAATAAAATAAATAAATATGAAGAAATTAAAAAAGTTGAACCCGAACCTTACTAGAAAAAAACAACTTAGAAATTTAAAAAGTTAAAAACCCGAACTTTACTAGAAAAAAAACAAAAACTTAAATTTCACGGAAAACATAAAAAAGGTAGAAAAAAAGTGAAAAACAAATTTTTTTTTGAAAAGCAAAAATAATTACTTATTTAAAAAAAGTGAGACCAAAAAAATATATTCCAACACCACTATGTCCACCTACTCTTTTTATGTTAGGGGGGGGGGGGGGATTATCATAGCCTTTGACCATAAATAAATTAGGTTCTTTAAATAAAGTTGTTTTAACCTGCATTCTTTATGTTTTCAGTCTGTTTCACCGCAAGTCCTTTATCACTAACTGTGTTAAAAACACCGTTAAATCAGGGGCAATATAGTTATTTCAAAAAATCATTTAAATTAAATAAAAAAACAAATAATTAAAGCCCTTAAATTAAAAAAAAAACTTCCCTTTGTGTCGTTCCAAGGGAAATAATAGACCTAATTTGTCTAGGACCTTCCGGAGCTTAAGCTGCTTAAACTCAACCGGAGTACCAACGGCTCCGATGAGTTGAACGGAATTGCATAATTCCTTCTTCCATGGAACTTCCACCGGTTTAGGGTATTCAATTTCGTTTCCGGTTAAGTATTTCTCGTACTCATAGTGATCGTTATTTGCCTCAACAACTCCTGTATGGTTGTAATCGAACGATGATTTCACACGGCCTCCGTTAGTTTCGAGCAATAATCTGCTGTTAAACTTTTTGCCTAATGAGGATGTGGAGCATAAAAAGATGTGATTGTTTTGCGGTGTGTGTTTCGGGGCGTTGCGTAGAGGTTTATGGGGGATCCATTGGAGGTTGTTTGTGAGAAAAGTTGTTTCAATCGCAAAAAATAAAGAGTGAAGAAGATGCCTATAAGAGATCGAACCAGGTAGAAGTTCCCTAACCGCTAATCAAAGGAATAATAGCCGAACCAGGTGAAGAAGATGCCTAGAATTGAACCGGGTGTCATCGTCTTCAACGTTTCTGTTCTTCTCGAGCCCTATAGGAACGATGATGGAAGTCTTGAAGTGATAAGGAAGAAAGGGGAACGATGAATTTAAGGGTTTAAATTATTAGTTTTTTTTATTTAATTTAAAGAATTTTTTGAATGACTACATTGCCCCTGATTTTACGGTGTTTTTTTAACATCGTTAGTGATAAAGGACCTGCGATGTAACAGATTGAAAACATAAAGGATGCCGGTTAAAACAACTTTACTTCTTAAAGGACCTAATTCGCAAACGGGGTAAAACATAAAGGACATTTTATGTAATTTACTCTAAATAAATTAATAAATAGAAAAAAGATGAAAATAACTCTTTTGACTAATCTTAGGACCAAATTAGCCCCTTAACTTTTTTTGTCCACCGTCCTAAATTTTTTTTCCCTTGAAAATAGTCACCCATCAACGGTTATCGATTACCTTCCCCGGTGGTTGCATGTCCGTTCTTAATGTCAATCACTACACGTCAGGTACCCTTAACGGACGTCAACGACCCTCCTTTTTCCGACACGTCCGTTCGTTTTCCGGGTCTCCGACCACTACTGTGACGGTCATTGATGACCGTCAGCCACATTTGTCGAGGTCGTCGGCGACCATGAAATAAAAAATATCAAAATTTCAAAATTTTTTATTGTTTCCGACCGTTGGCCCACTGTGGTCGGCCAGCGACCAACTTACTAAACGTTCGACGACCGTCTACAGGGGCATCCGTCCACGGTTGCACGGTGCGTGGCCGTTGTCAATCCGTCCGACGACCCTTCGTTTTTCTCTTTTTTTTATTTTTTTATTTTTTTATTTTGACTAAATAAAGACCTAAATTTTATTATTATATAATAAAGTTTATTTTGAGATTTCTAATTTTTTTCATGACCTATGATGCGGATTTATATCTTTTTTAAGTTTACGAGCAAAAGTCCCGCGCGTTGCTGCGGGTTGATATTTTTTGTCAACATACATTACCATAGTCATAGATATTACATCATATAACATGAAACAAAGTTAAGTTATCTTGACAACACCAAGCAAAGTTAACTCACTATTAAATTACAAAAGCAACCCTTGAAAGCCCATCATACGACATGGGATATGTGTAGTGCTTTGACTTCAAAGTAATACCTCATGCGTATTTTTTGATCAACGTGAATACCATGAAGATCTGCAAAAGACTTCCAATCGCAAACACTAAACTTGTAGTTTTCAAAGGTAATGTAAAGGCGTTATCTAATGAGTTGAAATCAGAAATATGGATATATGTATGCATTTTTCTATAACTATACCTTGTATATGTTGCCATGGCTTCAGGGTCATCATCTTCATAGATAAGGTCAATCACCATTTCATCATAGAATTCAGCTATGTCTGCGAGTGCTGTTGGTAATCGCTACATAATACAAAAGATTCTTAAAAACTATAACATATAACATATTCATGACTCCACTCGCATTAACACCAGCTGGATCAACTTCCTCCTACACAACATCTTGCTCACCTACAACCCCCAATGAACTAAATTAAACTAAAATGTATAAGTAATTTCTTTCCAACTCATGAATAAACAAACAGGAACATAGGCTGCTAGATTATAAATACATCATGTGATATTCTACAACCACCACATTCAATTTGGGATTTGAGTGAAGGAACCAACACATTAAGTTGCAATCTGACCTTGAGTATGTTCTTTGACACACTAAAATTGTTCTTCATGTGGCATGTTCCAAGCTGCAACCTCATTTACTGATTAAATGAGGCATGTGAGTTGACCCGCTACAAAATGGCAGCTGCGTTTGACATCAGGGAAAGTAAAAAAAGTTAAAAGAATTTTCTATATATTGATACTTAGAATTAGAATGTATTTTAATAATGAAACATAGATACATGAATTAACCATATTGATGGTGGGATATCATTTTCATGAAGTCCATGTTTTTTCTTAATAGATAACACATTTCACACACAGATATTGATTTAGGCATCTTATGTATACCTTTTGAAAACTAAAAGGTCAACTTGACTATAAACCCCAACAAATTCAAGATTAAACAACTACCTTAACTTTCCCTTGTTGTATGCCGCTCTTGATTACATCACCGGTCATTGGTAATCAAATTAATTAAAAAAATTAGGCCTGCTAATGTGAGAACAATTTGTTGGTGATACCAATTACCTTCATCATGGGTCAATGAAATTTAGAGTGGTCGGACTACGTAGAACCCTGTGATCTTGATTAGTGTAGTTAAAACATACATTACCAATAAATCTTTAGATGATAACACATGACATCAACTTTCGTAATGGGCTACAGAGATTACAATGATTTAGTTTGAAAATTCAATGATACCTTATTAACCCAAAAGTCAACCCATATACAAAAGCAATGAATGCATATTGCTTACACAATAGTACAACCTGAAAGCTCCTAAAAGTGTTAACAAAACCAAAGAACACATATTTAACAAACCTCTACAAAAAGAAAATCAAATTTAGTAACATTTCTTAAAATGAATAATTGAAGACTAATCTCAAAGTAAAACAACAGGAACAAATACTGATGATAGCCTATTTTCATAACTGGTTCTTGAGCAAATTTATATGCATACTTAAAATATAAAAAAATAAAAATGCAAGTAACACTTTCAACTTGGGTGCAAACCAATTATGTAAAATCTGAAAATGAAATGGAGAAAATAAAATTAAAGACCTAACTAACCTTCACGTGCATCCAATGCAATTGATCTGGTAAAAATGCTTCATCAAAAGGAACCACAACCCCACCTTAAGTCCTCTTCTAACCAAGAATTCAAAACCATTAGCTGCAAACAGAAAAGGAAAACAAAATCAGAAAAGTGATAGAAAGAGTAGATGACAACAAACCCCATTACCCATGAACAAAGACGAAGACATCATAAAACGTGAGGCTCCGATTGCTAGAGACAATCATCATAGCTTATTTGGTAAGCGTCATAGGTAGTTCAGATTTCGGTGACGGTTGCGATAAACACCATCTCACCACCAGATCCATCATGGCAACATTTTAAAAGGAACGACCAATTCGACAGTTGACTAATTCAGTTGGATGAAATTAAACACCGTGAACAGTTCATATCAATCGCAAACAAACCAATTTGATTTGTATAATTTTTTAAGGCTCAGATCCGGGACGGTTGCGTTAATAAACACCTCCACGTCACCAGATAAACATCATAGCCTTTATGTAAGGAACTGAAATCCAATTCTGATGAACAAAGAGTCAGGTCTGACCCTAAAGACATCCGATAGATAGCCATTAGAACTCCAGAAACACATCATATATCAGCCACATAAAGGCCACCATTCAAGGCAGCATACATCTAATATTCGGCCAACAAATTCATAAAACCATCATCGATTAAAATAGAAGAAAGAAAAGAGAAATTATACACAGTCATCGCCTTTAGGCTCATGAAACTGTTAATCATCATCGCCATAGGGCTCCGATGTACTACCAGACCGACATCTGGCATGCGGCTGCGCCCAAGCGCCATGCCGTGGCCAAAATCATCAGGTCAGGAAATAAAACAAAAAAACCTAGCGTGCGGCTGAGCACAAATTGTTAATTATCACTGCTATGAAGCAGAAATCACGAAGGGGCTCATCGAAACCCTCAAATCGACGCCGACACAACGTCACACGGAAGCCAACAAATCCGGCAACGCCGATCTCCATGAAGCGGAAATCACGAAGAGGCTCATCACCCGCATCCTGACAACAAATAACTCCGTTCAGATCCGGAGAGCATAGAGAGATCTTTGCTCGAATCCAGAGAGCGGCCGTTCTGATCGGTAAAAGGCAACGGAGACGGAGGTCGGATCCCGACTGTAAAGAACTCCACTCAGATCCGGAGAGCATAAAGAGATCTTAGCTCGAATCCAGAGAGCGGCCGTTCTGATCGGTAAAAGGCATCAGAGACGGAGGTCGGATCCCGACAGCAAAGAACTCCGCTCAGATCCGGAGAGCATAAATAGATCTTAGCTCGTATCCAGATATCGGCCCTTCTGGTCGGTAAAAGCCATCGGATACGAAAGCCGGAACGTCTTCAAGTGATAGAGAAGAAAACTACGGCATCGGAAATGGGAAGGGGAGACGATATAGAAATCTGATATGTCTTCTTCTTCAATTAAGAGAGAGAGAGAGACTGTGTGTCAATTTCAATAATATATTAAAAAAAACAAAGCGTACTGAAGAAGCTAGCACACATCTCCACGTGCTCCCACCGGGTGTATAAACCTGTGGGCGGATTATGTAGGGGTACAACTCAGGGTTTGAGAAATCTAAAAAAAAACATGCTATAGAATAGAGTAGAACTCGAGACCTTTAAGCTGAAAACCAACAAACTTACCACCGCACCACACCTCAACATGTGACATATCTCTGCCAATATTATACATAACCACTTAAGCCCAGCTGGATAATAAAAAAAAATAACACACAAAGAAGTGCCACGTAGCAACTCACAAATCTGTCCACGTGGAGGGAATAGTGACTGGCGTGAGTACAACTCAGCCATGACTTTTGATATATAAGGGAATATCTTTTTCTTATATTTAATAAATACATTACATAAATTATATAAGAAAATAAGTTTACCCCCACAACAAAATAAGAAAACTTTGAAGTGGAGAAAATGATCTTTGAAGAAGAAAACAAAAACAAAAATTTGAAACTTAAGTTGCAAATATCAAATCTACCGCTTAAGACGTATCTAATTGTATTAATTGTTCTTATTATCATTTTATCTTATTTTCTTGTATGAAAAAATAAAAATATCAAAAGAGTTATGTGACTATGTAGTCTTCTATCAATTAAGATTTAACATTTAAGACTTTTATATCTTATATATTCGTTTATTATTTTTAAATACACCATCTCGGGAATAAACAATAAAAAAGCACAGACGTCACGACCGTCATAATGGTCGCTACGATCATCTTGGAAATGACAAATAAATCAAAAAGCAATGGTCGTGGCGTCCGTCAAAACGGTCGCGACGACCGTCTTGGAAATAATAGAACAATAAAAAAGCAACGGACGTCAAAATGTCACGACGACCGTCCTCTTCTTATTAGATTTCGATGCAGATTATGTTTTCTTATATGATTGTTGTGAGGAGAAATTCATGTTCTTCTCATATAATTTGTGTAATGTATTTATTATCTTAATCCTAATAAAACACTAAAATTTGTGTCACGTGTCTCATTTATAAAGTGTCCACATCATCAACGCCACATGTTAAACTCATAATCAATTATTAATTTAGTAAATTATCAATTAAGATTATTTGAACAGCAAAATAATAAATTAAGATTAATTACCAATTTTGTCAAGTCTAAATTATTATTTTAAAATTTTGATAAAATTAATGTAGATTTAATACTCAACAATTTTAGTCTTTTGCGCAAAATAATTAACAATTTGTCAAATATAATAAATTTTTTAAATGTATTTGATTATTATTTAATATATTATAATAGTTTTATATCAATCATAATTTTTAAATTTCTTTATCATTATCTTTTTCTTTTGTCATTACTCAATATTATAAATCTATATTCAGCCTGTGTATTACACGGGTTACTAACCTAGTATATAATAAAAAATATGAACTTATAAAAGATATAAATCAGCAACGTATGTCATGAAAAAAAATATATATTAGGACCCCAAAATAAACTTTATTATATAATAAAAAAATTTAGATCTTTATTTACTCAAAATAAAAAAAAGGAAAAAACGAAGGGTCGTTGGACGAACGGACAACGACCACGCACCGTGCGATCGTGGACGGGCGACCCTGTAGCCAGTCGCCGAACGTCCAGGAAGCCGGTCGTTGGACGACTATAGTGAGCCAACGGTCAGAAACAATAAAAAATTTGACATTTTGATATATTTTTTATTCCATGGTCGCCGACGAACCGACAAATGTGGCAGACGGTCGTCGACGCCCGTCGTAGTAGTGGTCGGAGACCCGGAAAATGAACGGACGTGTCCGAAAAAAGATGAGTCGTTGACGTCTGTTAGGGTACGTGACGTTCAGTGATTGTCTCTGAGAACGGACGTGCGACCACTGGGGACGGTAGTCGACGACCCTTGGTGGGTGGTTATTTTCAGGACAAGAAAAGTCATGGCCTCAAGGGCTAGTTTGGTCCTAAGATTGATAAAATGAGCTATTTTTATATTTTTTTCCTTAATAAATTAGCATTTGACTCGTCAATTATCTAAAATGGCCGTTGACTTTTATTTTAGCGAATTGATCGGGCGAATGAATGTAAATATCAGCGAATAGACAAGAATTTTACATATATTTTTATTTTAATTTTTATTCTTTTTAATTAAATAAACCCTTAATATGTTCTTACTCAATAATTTATATTTGATAACTTTAAAAAATTCTAAATATACAACACTTTATAAATTTTTTCTAAACATTTTAACCTAAGTTTTATAAAAAACAGAGTTGCTTTTGAAAAAGCAATTAAGTTTATAGCTCTTAAAAAAATAATGAAAGTTGAAGAAAATATTTTAGCTGAATGGTTAAAAATAGGAAAAATTGCTCCAAATAATCCCTGTTTTTCACTATTTGCAAATAATAATCACATCTTTTGATTTAGCAACTGGCACTCCCAGTTTGTCAATAGTTTGCAAACAACAGTCCCTTCGTGAAAAAAAAGTAACTCCATTAAAACCTGCTGACGTGTCATCCGGCGTGTAATTTTTTTCGTATTTCTTTTTGACCCATAATATCTGACTTGGCACCAAGAGCTCATTTCCCCCTTTTACCCCTAAATCTTTAACACATTTTGAAACCCTAATTCCCTAATTCGTCCCTAACACTCCCAAATCCCGTTCGCATCCACCATAAATCTCAATGAAAATTAGTGAATTGCAGCCTTCATCATCCACGTTGTTGAAAGGATGAGTGGTTTCATCTTCATAAACTTGCATTTCGATGGAAAAATTAAGCAGCTACTAACACGATACTATGGTGGTGAGTCCAAGTTGTTCGAGATCTGTAAGGAGAAAATGACATACTCTGACCTACTGGATATTGTCCTTCACAACGATCGCAACTCATTCAAATCAAAAGATGAAATTTACATATACTGGTGCCATCCGAACATGAAAATTGAAGATTACCTATTCCGATTGACCGGTGACAAGGATGTTGCTAAGATTCTTTACATAGTAGGTGAGTTTACGGGTCTATATGCATGTGTTGGTGATACTTCAATGCCTAATATATATAATGTACACAACTAGACACAATAATTCAGTCCTAACATAGTGATGGTGAGGCCCAACACAGTGAGAGTGAGGCCCAATTAGATAAGGGTGAGGCCCAGTCCAACAACCCTGTAGCCTAATCCCCTGTAGCCCAACTTGTTATGGCAAATAATGAAGATGTTGATGTATCTGGTCATGAATCTGGATCTGATTCAAACAGCTCAGAAAATGAAGAACTTATGGAAGTGAACATGGATCTGGTACTGGGATCAGATTCAGATTCAGATGATGATCAGGAGTGGAAACAATCTGCTGCTGCTATATACACTGTTAATAAAGAAGATCAGAAGCAAGAGCAGATATTCTTTGCTAAGTTCATCACATTTTCGGAGCCTGTAGATAAAAATAGATCTGGGTTTGTTCCTGTAGATGAAAATAGATCTGGGTTTATTCCTGTAGATGAAAAGGTGGGTGAAACTGTGTGTGTAGGTGTGACACCCATACCCATTTTCTTTACAAAAGATAACGTCAATTCATTTGGTCCCAGTATTATAACAATCCACTGCTAAATAATTACCCATGACACACTTGCAAAAGATTAGTTAAAGTATCAGTTGTCATACACGACACCATTTAGGTTTTGATAATAACCATAAAGGGAATTCTTTTCACAAAATATATGCACCCTAATCACATCTTGAGTGTTCGGTTCTTCATCGTAAGGCTTGATCATCCACTTGAGCCTCCCAAAACATTACCTACCACAATACTAGTAACACGTCAGTGAATGTGGAGGACAAACTCAACAAAATGTAAACAAATGCTAAGATTACATCAAGCAAACAACAAACAAACGTTTTTCGGGCGGAATTACCCCTCGCGTATCGCGAGGGAGTTCCTCATGTATCGCGAGGCCCCTAGCGTATCGCTTGGGACATTTAAGGTTCTAGGCGATACGCCTGGAACTGTATATCCAGGGATCTGATGAAATTTTCCCTGTTTTCTTACTTAGCCAAATTTCCAGGATTTCCAATTTGGCCAGAATTCTCAAAATGACTCCAAACTTAACTCTCCGACCACTAATTCAACCAAACAACCTCCGTTATGTTGATTATCATAAACATGTGAAAAATACAACCAATAACCATAAGATTTGATTAATTTCTCAGGATTCTTACCAACCCGTTGACCCATTAGAGTTTATTTTCACAACCGCTTACCCAACCTCCATAACCATGAGTCATATACTTCACATAAAAGCCCTGCACCTATGTATGTAGTCAATCTTGTAAATAAAGGTTAGAATCAATAATCATATATTCTACAAATGTGCATATGACCACTTATATGAATGTGTTCACCTACACTCTATGAGTTGGAGTTGGGTGAAAACCTCAAACATCAACAACTCTAGTCTACATCGGAATTTGGATTCAAGATCCCAACTTCCAAGCTGGAGCATAGGATGATCATCATCCTAATTTCTCTGTTCTCCAACTTTACAACTAAGGGATCTAAGATCCACCATTTCTAGTAAGGAGGATGCATCACGATCATCCTCGTTACCATCTAATTATTATTGTCACACCCCCAAAATACCACTAACGGAGTTTATGCCGTTAAGGGGCGCGACTAGACCAGGATCCACAACCATAGTTACAAATACTAAACGAATCAGGGTTAGTTCAAACACAAGTTATAAATCAAAGTCTTAAGTTTACATACGCAGCGGAAAAATAGTTATCCTGGCACTAACCACGTGCCTTACAAATTCATTGTTTTATAAATCCCCAATTTAAGTTAAATAAAAGTAAACATCTTCTGTGCCATGCCAACCTCCAGCGGATACTCCTTAGCGATCTGCAAAAGTTTAAACCACGCAAGTGTCAACCTAACGGTTGGTGAGTTCACAGTGGGCTTGTCATGCATTGGCCCGATCTCATAATCATAATTCGTGTCAAGGTATGCTTACAAGTTATTTATTTGTGAAAGACAATGCTCATAATTAAATCTCAGTTATTAAATGGTTTGTCCGTGACCTACGTCATCGGGTATGTACTAGTTCCGTAAAGTTAAAGGACTCAACCGATATCGCGGGTAGCTAATCCGTTGTTCCATGCTCTAAGGAAGTTTGTACCAAAGCTGACTTATTTTGTGGGGGCCGAGCCATCCCGTTCGGTGCGGACCTACGTCATCGCGGTTTTTGCCTCCCCCGTGTCCTCTCGGGACCACGGTCAAATAGGCTGATATTGTTCCTGCGTGCACTTCCCGTGCCACGGGGCGGAGTTTGTCAAACTCCAGTAGATCTACCCAACATCCCCTCGCTTTACAATTAATGGCACGATTTTCGTTGAGGACTTTTAAGTTATAAGGCATCCTTAGAAAACATGTGATATCATATGGTTTAGACTTTAACCTACACTAGCCATATTAAAACGTTTTCAGTTTTGTTTCAAAAATAGTTTGTTCAGAGTTCACAAGTGTTTCCCATAAAACACTTCAGTTCATCAAGTGGGTGCCAAGCATCCCGTGTTCTCATGTTCATCAGTAGGTGCCTAGAACTCTAGAATTTATCAGCATTGCTTTCGTTAAGTTATTCGGTGTGGCCCAAACGGACTCACGGTAAGCGGGTTAGTGACACTCACCTTTGGTTGCACTGCTACACTTCAAGTAATCCAATTTATGTTTGCTTAACGAAGACCTAGAACACGTTTAGGTCTTAAGTATTAGTTTCGTGTCTAATCTTTACTTAACGTCACTATGGCCCATAACATAGCACGTTGCAACTATGACTCGACATACCGACACACGACACCAGTAGTTGATCATAAACAAGGGTTCATACGAATCAGATATCAAACATGTTTCATCATGGCATAATCATGTAGGTCATGGCATAACACTTAAGCAAATTTCACAAGTTTGGTTTTTAGGTCAGGTCTTAGTTTCGCTAGCATAGTTTCGCTAGGCAGTTTCGCTAGGTGCACGGGCAGCACTTTCGCTAGGCAATGCCCGGTGACACAGTTTCGCTAGGCTAGTTTCGCCCGAAACTGCTGACGCAGTTTCGCTAGCCTAGTTTCGCAGGGAAACTGGTTTGAACTTTCGTTCAGGTATTTCGCTCGATAGTTTCGCTCGAGCTGGTCTGGTCAGGTTCCCGGCGACACTATAGTTTCGCTGGTCAGTGTCGCAGGAAGGAGATATAATTTCGCTACTTAGTTTCGCCCAAAGAACAGACAGTTTCGCTGGTACCGAAAAACATACGGATTTGCCTAAAAATCAACCTAACAACTTCTGATCATACATGCAATTCATTATCTAGCATCCATAGGCATTTACCAACATAAATCAAGCAGCTTTATCATGTTTAACATGCATTTTAATCATCAAATCTCCAAAAATACTTCTAAACCCTAAAATGACCAAAATTGCATAAATCATCATCATGGTTTGTTTTTAAACGTAAAGTTGCTGACTTTATGGTAGATCTAGCATCCCTAAGCACTATCTCAGAAGCATACAAGTTTTCATGGAGGTTTGAGCATACTTTATAAAGAAACACATAGAAAACACATAAATAAAGGTTTTTGGGACTCACGGTTCGATCTAGGATCGATAGATGAGATGAGGTGATGGTCTTGAGGCTGAGGTCTCGGTTTCTTGATGGTTTTCTCGGCTGACCAGATTCCAGAGAAGTGTGTGTGTGTTTGTTGTGAAATGAGGCAAATGAGGCTACTAGGGTTCATTAAGTTTATTTATATCAGAGGCTAGTTTCGCTGGCAGTTTCGCTGGCCAGGCGAAACTAGCTCTGGTCTCGGGTACATTGATCAGTCTAGCCTGCTACCGGGCGAATCTGTAGTTTCGCTCGGTAGTTTCGCTGACTACCAAAATTAGCTAGGCAATTTTCACATAATCAAGTATTTACAATTAATCATGCTATTCACAATAATAAGTCATGTATTTAAATCACATTGCACATAAAGACAATCAATGATGAACACATAACACATATGGACGGGTTCGGTGATCAACCAAAGGTCGTGGACGTATTCGGCCTAGTTATGCATTAGTTACTAAGTTAACACTTATAACGTAACTAACGGGTTTGTCTAACGGAAGTTAACCTTGAAATTCTCGGGTGTCACATCATTCCCCTGAAATTGGAATTTTCGTCCCGAAAATTATTCTTGTGTCGTAGCGTTCGCAGCATCAGCTGTCGTCGTTGCTGTCGTTGCTGGGGAAAGAAAGCAAAAAAAGTTTTAGGGTTGTCACAATTATCATCTATCATGTTAGCTTCATTCAAAGATAACTTTAGGTATCACATAATCACTAGTTTTATGCAACCGGTAGAAATTCCGTTGACCACATAACGCGCAATTTAACATTTATGTGTTACCTGATTAAGCATTTCGTTTGCCCTTGCTTGAGCCAGCACATTCACCTGAAGTTTGTGAATGTTTTAGTATTACAACTTAGCATACTATTACAAGTTCGACATACCACATATTAACCACTCAACGTAACGTTCTAACATGTTGTGCACAATATGAGTATTTAGTAAAGACCTAATGTGCAACAAAGCTTCACAACCAATCCCACCTTCCATACTTACATGAATCATTCCTAATCATGGTTACATACACCAAGTAGCTACTATTTCACTATCTCATAGTCAAATTAAATCATCAAACCTTCACTAAGTCATATAATGGTTCATTTAGACATTTCATCGAACACTTGATATGCACTACCATTTGTCAATTAATCTTACTTCCATACAACACGTAATTCACACCAAAGATGATAAATTCATCATGAAATCATTTTACTCTATCCCATTCAAGCAATTACATAATTCTAGAACTCAACAATAATTTTTAGAAAGCAATTAAAGGATTCCATCCCATCACTAAGAACCCCCATCGAAATTTAGGAGATGGGTGTCCCTCCTAACTCAAGACATATAGTAACACACAAATTTTCTAGCATGCATTCTAAATCTGGAGTTCCATGACAGATTTCAAGCAACATACAACTAAGATCAAGCATCAATTTGATCTTTCATCATTTCTCAACTTAGGGTATGAACTAGACAACTTACTTGGTTGAGAACAAGAGAGTAGGGACAATTTTTCGAGCCCCCTAGACCTCCTAGAACTCGAATTGACCTCCCTTTTGCTGTTTTCTTCCCAATTTTGCAGGATTTCCCCCTATATGAAGTTAGGGTTCATGAGCTCCTGATCACCCCCTTCCAAGGTAACACTTTTAACATCATGAAATCCCCTTCCTTAAACTCAATTGGTCTTCCACTCTTGTCCGCATATGACTTCTGCCTATCTTGGGCAGCCTTCAACCGTGCCCGTATATGGTCCAGTCTCTCGTTAGTAACCCGAACAACATCCTTGTGGGCAAGCTCCCGTTGACCCACTTCACCCCAACATATCGGGGTTCGACACTTTCTGCCATATAACATCTCAAACGGAGCCATTCCTATACTTGAATGGTAGCTGTTGTTGTAGGCGAATTCTATCAAAGGTAAATGATCATCCCACCTACCCCCGAAATCTAAAGTACATGCTCTCAGCATGTCTTCGAGGGTCTGGATTGTTCTTTCGCTTTGTCCATCCTTTTGGGGATGGTAAGCGGTACTCAACAAAACTTTAGTACCCATACTTTACTGAAATTCTTGCCAAAATCTCGAGGTAAACCGAGTATCCGATCAGACACAATGGACACCGGTATGCCGTGCAACGACACAATGTGCTTAACATAGACTTTGGCCAATTGCTCCGAAGAATAAGACTCCATAATAGGTATGAAATGAGCACTCTTGGTCAACCTATCCACTGCCACCAAGATAGAATCATGCCTACTTGTTGTTTTTGGTAGCTTTGTGATTAGATCCATGGTAATATGTTCCCATTTCCATACGGGTATTTCTAAGGGTTGCAACAACCCGTATGGTTTCTGATGCTCCGCCTTTACATGTCAAACATTTTGCTACATACTTAGCAATATCCCTTTTCATCCCGGGCCACCAATAGTTATTTCTCAAGTCACGATACATCTTCGTGGCGCCCGGATGAACAGAGTAACGGGATTTATGGGCTTCATCCAATAATAGTTTCTTAACACCGCATGTGTTAGGAATCCATAATCTGCTGTACCGTTATCTGAGGCCATTTTCATCTTCCACCAAATCTTTGACCGCACCCTTAATTCTTTCTTTCTTCACATTTTGGTCTTTCACGGCTTCCTCTTGAGCACACTTAATGGAATTAAGTATACTCGAAGTCACCACTAATCTCATAGATGTCACTTTAATAGGAGCGTAGTCCCCTTTTCTACTAAGGGCGTCCGCGACAATGTTTGCCTTGCCCTGATGATAATGGATTTCACAATCATAATCTTTGATAAGTTCCAACCACATCCTTTGCCTCATATTTAACTCTTTCTGATCAAAAAAATATTTTAGGCTTTTATGATCCGTAAAGATATCACATTTCACCCCATAAAGGTAGTGCCTCCAAATCTTGAGAGCAAATACTACAACCGCCAATTCCAAATCATGAGTTGGGTAATTTGTCTCATGGGTTTTTAACTGTCGTGAAGCATAAGCGACCACCTTCCCCCGTTGCATAAGTACGCACCCGAGGCCAAGGTATGATGCATCCGAATAAACTACCATGTCATCAATTCCATCCGGTAGTGTCAACACCGGGGCTTGAGTCAACTTTTCCTTGAGAGTCTGAAATGCCCTCTCTTAGTCTTCCTTCCACTCAAATTTAGCATCTTTCTTCGTTAACTTTGTTAAAGGCACGGCTATCTTGGAGAAATCTTGGATGAACCGTCGGTAATACCCCGCTAGTCCCAAGAAACTCCTAATCTCGGTTGCGTTTCTGGGTGTTCTCCACTTAGTCACTTCCTCAATTTTGGAGGGATCCACCATGACTCCCTTCGCACTAACCACATGGCCCATAAATTGTACCTCTTGTAGCCAAAAGGCACACTTGGAAAATTTGGCGTACAACTTCTCTCTTCGCAACATTTCTAGCACTTCGCATAAATGTCGAGCATGCTCCTCTTCTGTCTTTGAATAGACCAAAATATCGTTTATAAACACTATCACTGATCGGTCTAGCATGGGTCTGCACACACGGTTCATGAGGTCCATGAAGGCCGTCGGCGCATTGGTTAACCCAAACGACATCACCAAGAATTCATAGTGTCCGTATCGAGTACGGAATGCCGTTTTTGGAATGTCTTCTCCACGAATCTTCAACTGGTGGTAACCCGACCTCAAGTCGATCTTTGAAAACCACTTGGCTCCCTGTAATTGGTCGAACAGATCATCTATCCTTGGTAAAGGATACTTGTTCTTTATCGTCAGCTTGTTTAATTCTCGATAGTCTATGCACATTCGAAGACTACCATCCTTCTTTTTGACAAACAACACCGGCGCATCCCACGGAGAAACACTCGGTTGGATGAACCCCAATTCTAGTAATTCCTGTAGCTGCTTCATCAGCTCCTGCAACTCGGAAGGTGCCAACCGATACGGTGACTTTGCAACAGGTTCTGCTCCAGGCTTTAGATCTATTCTGAATTCTACTTCCCGATCTGGCGGTAGTCCCGGTAAGTTTTCTGGAAATATATCTTCATACTCATTTACAACTGGCACTTCGCGAACCTTTCTACATTCTGCGTTTACATCCACCACATACGTGAGGTAAGACTTGCATCCTTGTTGGATATATTTATTTGCCTCCACCATGGTACACAACATAAGGTCTACGTCTCTTTCTCCTTGAATTTTGACTGGTTTCCCGTTAGGTGAGATCAAATGTATCACCTTACGGTTACAATCCACTGTAGCATGGAATTTGGATAGCCAGTCCATCCTCGATAGAAATTTTACACTTACGACATATATCAAAGACAAGAAGACTTTTACTATCCGCTATTTCAACCTCTAAAGGAATTGACAACTTATCAGTAACAAAGGAAGGATGTCGAGCAAAATCGAATTAAGCAAACGATCGGCTCGCACCCGTATCAAACAGTACATATGCAGGCATGGAATTAACAAGAAAAGTACCTGCAACAACCCCTTTCTCCGTTTTTGCATCATCCATCGTCAACTGGAAGGCTCGACCCTTAGCCTTGGGAATCTCTAGGGCTGTTCATCGGTTCGGTTTTCGGTTTAAACGGTTTATTTGGATTGGTTAGTTCGGTTTTGAAAAAAGAAATTCTAACCGAAACCGAACCGAACCGAACCGAATTTCAAATTGTATTAACCGAACCGAAACCGAACCGAATTCAATTCGGTTCGGTTATGGTTGAAACCGAATTAACCATACAAACCGAATTTCATCCATACAAACCGAATTTCATCCAAGTTTAACCAAACTTAATCCAATGGATTGAAAATCATACAAACAAAAAAGAGCAGATTCAATAACGTTTTAGAGGATCTTGCAGGGGATGACGTACCTGTTGGCGACGGGGTGGACTGGCGACGTCGATTTAAGGCGACGGGAAGGATGGACTGGCGAGTGGCGACGGCAGACGACAGTGGTGGTGGCTGGCGGCGGATGATGAAACTGGCGACTGGAAGGCGACAGATGATGGGTAGGCGACGGATGATGGACTGGCGACGGAGAATCGAAGATGATGAACACCAAGTCTCCAGCGGACCAGCGGCGTGAAGTCGTGAACGTGAAGGGAGAGAGTGAGAGACCGTGAAAGACTGAGAGGGGATTTAGGGTTTTTTAGATTTTAGGCCACAGATGTAAAACTCTCCCAAATATTAATTATTAAACTAACA
This sequence comes from Deinandra increscens subsp. villosa, assembly GCA_039602395.1. Lineage (NCBI taxonomy): Eukaryota > Viridiplantae > Streptophyta > Magnoliopsida > Asterales > Asteraceae > Deinandra > Deinandra increscens. Next base: position 8,937,555 of record JBCNJP010000017.1, read on the forward strand.
ATAATAAAAAAAATAGAATATATAATATTAATATCGGTTTATTCGGTTAAACCGAATTAACCGAAATTTTTAAAAACCTCTATCCGTAAACCGAACCGAAAACCGAACTTAGAATTCGGTTACGGTTACAAACCGAACCGAAAACCGAAATTTCAATATGGTTACGGTTTTTTTGGTTACGGATACGGTTCGGGTATCGGTTTTTTTCGGTTTTCGGTTATTTTGAACACCCCTAGGAATCTCCATCTTTGCTCCACTTTGGCCCGTTCCCTGATTCGCGTTTGGACATTCACTTTTGCGATGTCCCGGTTTCCCGCAACCATAGCACAGACTAGTAGGGCTGGGGCATTCAGCCACCCCATGTCCTACCTTCCCACAGTTGTAACAAGGTTTATTCTTTAGGTAGCATTCACCATTATGCAAGCGGCCACAATGCTTGCACCTTAGGGTTCCACTACTCTTATCTTCTGATTTCTTAGGAGATTCAGCTGGCTTCTTCCTCTTAAAAGAAGTCGACCCACCTTCGGCCCTTCGTTTTTCCCCTCTATCAACTTGTTTCTTCAATTCATGCTCCCGGTCTCGGGCAGCATTGATTACCTCTTCAAGAGTCTAGCATCGGGCAGCTGCTATGAATTCTCGATAGTCTTTATGCAACATGTTATTAAACTGATGGATCTTTAACCTTTCATTTTTGAGTAGTGCATCACAAAACTTTACTCGATCGAAGAAATAGCCCACAACTTCATCAATTGGTTGCCCCTCCTTCTGATGGAAGGTAGACAACTCCTCTTGCAAATTATCTATCTCCGATTGGGGGCTATGATGCTCCATAAAAGGAATTTTGAACTCCTCCCATGTCATGGCCCCTACAACTTCCTTACCCTTTTCAACCTTAATCATATCCCACCAGTCTTTGGCCCGCGACCTTAGTAGTCCAGTTGCATACATTACTTGGTCTGTCGGGTCACAATGACTCCTTTCAAATACAACCTCAATATCCAGAATCCACCTATGATAAATGATTGGCTTCGTCTCCCCCATATAGATAGGGGGTTTGCAGGCCATAAAATCTTTGTAAGAACATCTTCCTTTATCTTTAGTAGTTCCTTCTTCCCTCTTGAGACTGCTCTTCAACTCATCCATCTTTCTATCGATTACTTCTAGCGGAGTACTTTCCAGGCGGCCCATATTGACCCGCATGGCAGTATCTACTACCTTCTCAACTTCATCAGAAACCCTTTTCTGGATTTCTTCAACTGTGGCAGCCGAGAGAGCTCCAGCATTACCCTCTTCATTCACCATGACACTGAAAATTTTGAAAGGTGAATTAGCAACATTTTCAACAATTAACAACTTTAATGATTCATCTTCCTATCCTACTAGGTTACTTCTAGTAGGACGTTTTATATCAGCTAACAACTTTGCTACTTCATTTACCGATCCTACTTGATTGCTTCAAGTAGGACTGGTTACAACGATTCAACACTACTTTATCCCCCCCCCCCACTTGATTCTTCAAGTAGGTGGTGTCAACCTTGGGATATCATGCTTTGTTGAATTATACAACTAAGCATACATCAACGTTATACTATTCCATTTTGACTATTTCTAGATTTACCTTGCTAAACGGAGATCAAGCCTTGAACCGAACACCATTTCTACCCCTGAGCACTTAGTTTGAGTTCAAATGTTCTTGCCAACACTTGAATCCCTCAAACCTTGGCTCTGATACCAAGTTGTGACACCCATACCCATTTTCTTTACAAAAGATAACGTCAATTCATTTGGTCCCAGTATTATAACAATCCACTGCTAAATAATTACCCATGACACACTTGCAAAAGATTAGTTAAAGTATCGGTTGTCATACACGAAACCATTTAGGTTTGATAATAACCATAAAGGGAATTCTTTTCACAATATATATGCACCCTAATCACATCTTGAGTGTTCGGTTCTTCATCGTAAGGCTTGATCGTCCACTTGAGCCTCCCAAAACATTACCTACCACAATACTAGTAACACGTCAGTGAATGTGGAGGACAAACTCAACAAAATGTAAACAAATGCTAAGATTACATCAAGCAAACAACAAACAAACATTTTTCGGGCGGAATTACCCCTCGCGTATCGCGAGGGAGTTCCCCGCGTATCGCGAGGCCCCTAGCGTATCGCTTGGGACATTTAAGGTTTCAGGCGATACGCCTGGAACCGTATTTCCAGGGATCTGACGAAATTTCCCCTGTTTTCTTACTTAGCCAAATTTCAAAGATTTCCAATTTGGCCAGAATTCTCAAAATGACTCCAAACTTAACTCTCCCACCACTAATTCAACCAAACTACCTCTGTTATGTTGATTATCATAAACATGTGAAAAATACAACAAATAACCATAAGATTTGATTAATTGATAAGGATTCTTACCAACCCGTTGACCCATTAAATGGTTTATTTTCACAACCGCTTACCCAACCTCCATAACCATGAGCCATATACTTCACATAAAAGCCCTGCACCTATGTATGTAGTCAATCTTGTAAATAAAGGTTAGAATCAACAATCATATATTCTACAAATGTGCATATGACCACTTATATGAATGTGTTCACCTACACTCTATGAGTTGGAGTTGGGTGAAAACCTCAAACATCAACAACTCTAGTCTACATCGGAATTTGGATTCAAGATCCCAACTTCCAAGCTGGAGCATAGGATGATCATCATCCTAATTTCTCTGTTCTCCAACTTTACAACTAAGGGATCTAAGATCCACCATTTCTAGTAAGGAGGATGCATCACGATAATCCTCGTTACCATCTAATTATCATCATCTATCATGTTAGCTTCATTCAAAGATAACTTTAGGGATCACATAATCACTAGTTTTATGCAACCGGTAGAAATTCCATTGACCACATAACGCGCAATTTAACATTTGTGTGTTACCTGATTAAGCATTTCCTTTGCCCTTGCTTGAGCCAGCACCTTCACCTCCTTCACCTGAAGTTTGTGAATGTTTTAGTATTACAACTTAGCATACTATTACAAGTTCGACATACCACATATTAACCACTCAACGTAACGTTCTAACATGTTGTGCACAATGTGAGTATTTAGTAAACACCTAATGTGCAACAAAGCTTCACAACCAATCCCACCTTCCATACTTACATGAATCATTCCCAATCATGGTTACATACACCAAGTAGCTACTATTTCACTATCTCATAGTCAAATTAAATCATCAAACCTTTACTAACTCATATAATGGTTCATTTAGACATTTCATCGAACACTTGATATGCACTACCATTTGTCAATTAATCTTACTTCCATACAACACGTAATTCACACCAAAGATGATAAATTCATCATGAAATCATTTTACTCTATCCCATTCAAGCAATTACATAATTCTAGCACTCAACAATCATTTTCAGAAAGCAATTAAAGGATTCCATCCCATCACTAAGAACCCCCATCGAAATTTAGGAGATGGGTGTCCCCCCTAACTCAAGACATATAGTAACACACAAATTTTCTAGCATGCATTCTAAATCTAGAGTTCCATGACAGATTTCAAGCAACATACAACTAAGATCAAGCATCAATTTGATCTTTCATCATTTCTCAACTTAGGGTATGAACTAGACAACTTACTTGGTTGAGAACAAGAGAGTAGGGACAATTTTTTGAGCCCCCTAGACCTCCTAGAACTCGAATTGACCTCCCTTTTGCTGTTTTCTTCCCAATTTCGCAGGATTTCCCCCTATATGAAGTTAGGGTTCATGAGCTCCTTGAACCCCCCCCCCCCCCTTTCCTACGATCGTGAAACTAGTCTGGGATTTTTCCCAAACTTGTTTTATCACCCAATTTACATTCCAGCCCCTCTACTTGCATTTAGTAATTAAAACTCACCCAAAGATGGAATTTTTCTATTTAGCCCCTCCTAAATCTTTTATTTAACAACTTAAATGTCATCTTTCAAGTTAACCAACAAAACACACAAATTCAACTAAACAATTTAATACTTCTAATATTTACACACATATTTATATATTATCATAAAAAAATCGGGATGTTACAGTAGGTGGATACATCAGCTATGAAGACTTAGATGCAGAAGTGTACTCTCCAGGAGAATATGAAGATGATGACATAAGAGGTAAGAAATACAAATTAGTGGTTCCAGTTGTTAATGATTCAACTAATTAGGAGAAGTGGGAATGGATACCTGGAACCAGATTTTCAACAAGAAACAAGTTCAAAGATGCTATTAGAAAATATGCTGTGACAAATGGTAAGAACTTGAAGATATGCACTAGTGACAAGAATAGAGGTGGCAGGATAGGTGCAAGATGTGTTGAAGGATGCCCATTCAAGGTATACTATTCTTGGCATGGTTTTAAGTTCTGTTACATGATTAAGAGTGTGGTCAAGGAACATACCTGTCAAAGGAACATGACCAAAAACAGGCAGTTGAATGCTAGGTTCATAGCACAGGAAATGTTACCAGCTTTTAAAGTAAGGCCAAATTGGCCTGCCAAAGAGATTCAGAATGTAGTTAGGGAGAAATTCGAAGTATTCATTAGCAAATGGATTGCTTACAGGGCAAAGGAACATGCACATAAGTCTTTACATGGTTCTATGAAGGAACATTATAGTCAAATTGGTTCTTATCTTGCAACTTTGAGAAAAGAGAATTCCACATCCATCTTCACACTTGAAACTGCAACACTAGCATACCTAAGGGTGGAAGGAAACAATGATGTGCTTCACAGGTTATTTGTTTGTTTTGATGGTGTAAGAAGAGGTTTCCTAGCAGGATGTAGGAAATTGATGTGCCTTGATGGATGCTTTTTAAAGATATTCTTAGGAGGGATGTTGTTGGCTGCTATAGGCAGAGATGCCAATGATCAGATGTATCCAGTAGCCTGGGCTATGGTTGAGGGAGAGAACAATGATACCTGGCAATGGTTTATGTATCAATTGAAGGTGGCCTTGGAAATGACTGAAGATGGACTTGGATGGACACTCATATCTGACCAACAAAAGGTACTTATCTAATATTGTTTGAATTTTACTACATATGATAAGAACCTAATTGATGATCCTTTTCAGGGTCTATTAAATGGTGTGACCATGTATTGGGAAAGAGCAGAGCAGAAACGGTGCCAGGCACATTTATGCCAATTGGAACAAGAAGCATAAGGGTAAAGAGCTCAAAGAAGCATTCTGGAAGGCTGTAAGAGCTTACAATGAAGCTAACTTTCTGAATACAATATAAGAGATGAAGGGCCATTCTGAGGATGCTGCCACCGCATTTTTGGCACAACCAACAAATGCATTTTGTAGGTGCTACCTTCAATTTGGCAGTAAAGCAGATGTTGTAGTCAATAATATGGTTGAAACCTTTAATGGTTACATAATTCAGTCTAGATCTAAACACATAATCAACATGATGGAAGACATAAGGGTGGAAATCATGACAAGGTTAGTGCAGAAACATAATGAGATGGCTGGAAAGGTTGTTGATGTGTGCCCAAGGATTCAACAAAAGCTTGATAGAGAGAAAGGCAAGGCCCACCACAGTCAAATTTTTGCTTCAACAACAACACTGTACCAGGTAAAGGACTTGGAAGATGTCTCTGTTGACTTAGTGGCCAAGACATGCACTTGTAGGAGATGGGACCTGACTGGTATACCATGCCACCATGCTTGTGCTGTGGTTAGGTTTCTCCACAGGAACTTATGTAATATGATGTTGAATTTTACTACATATGAGTAGAACCTAATTGATGTTTTTTTGTTCAGGCCTGTGGAGGATTATGTAGCAGACCATTACAAGAAGGGCAAATACATGAATGCATATGACAGGTGCATACCCCCCCCCCCATGCCAAGTGCTAAGTAATGGCCAAAGGTTGATTTCCCATTGGACCCACCACCCATCAAAGTAGCTCCAGGAAGACCAAGGAAGAATTACCTGGTCTACCTCCACATCGACATGTCGAGTTCGGAATCGACCTTGTCCCCGGTGCAGCTCCGGTTGCCCGAGCTCTGTACCGTTTGGCGGTGAACGAATTACATGAGTTATCCACTCAACTACAAGAGCTGTTAGATAAAGGTTTTATCAGGCCTAGCTCATCGCCATGGGGCGCGCCAGTTTTATTCGTCAAGAAGAAAGACGGGACGTTCAGGATGTGCATAGATTACCGCGAGCTCAACAAAGTCACTATCAAGAACCGGTATCCTCTCCCTCGGATCGATGACCTCTTCGATCAACTGCAAGGATCCAGTTACTACTAAAAAATTGACTTAAGGTCCAGGTATCACCAACTTCGAGTACGCGAAGAGGACATTTCAAAAACAGCTTTCAGAACTCGCTACGGTCACTACGAGTTCTTGGTTATGCCTTTCGGCTTAACGAATGCACCAGCGGTGTTCATGGACCTTATGAACCGCGTGTGCAAACCTTACCTAGACCAGTTCGTAATTGTTTTCATCGACGACATACTCGTCTACTCGAGGACGAAAGAAGAACACGAAGAACATCTACGGTTAATCTTAGAGTTATTAAGGAAAGAGCAACTCTACGCAAAATTCTCAAAATGCGACTTTTGGATCCCAGAGGTTCAATTTCTGGGTCACATCGTCAACGAGCAATGTATTAATGTTGATCCAGCCAAGGTAGAGGCCATCAAGAATTGGTCTACACCGCGAGCACCAATAGAAATCAGGCAATTTCTAGGGTTAGCGGGTTACTACCGTCGTTTTTTTAAGGGATTCTCTCAGATAGCCCAACCGTTAACCGCTCTCACTCACAAAGGCGTTCAGTACCGATGGGGTGACAAGGAAGAGGCAGCATTTCAAACCTTGAAAGAGAAACTCTGTACTGCACCTATACTATCCCTACCCGATGGTGTTGACGATTTCGAGGTCTATTGTGACGCTTCAATCCAAGGACTTGGATGTGTTTTAATGCAAAGGGGTAAAGTCATCGCTTATGGGTCAAGCAATTAAAGTCTCACGAAAAGAATTACACAACTCATGATCTGGAGTTAGGAGCCGTTGTATTTGCCTTAAAATTTTAGAGACACTACCTATATGGTACCAAGTGCACGATATACATCGATTACAAAAGCCTCCAGCATATATTCGAGCAGAAGGAACTCAACATGAGGCAGCGTAGGTGGGTCGAACTGTTGAACGACTACGACTTAGCGATAAAGTATCATCCGGGCAAGGCCAACGTTATGGCCGACGCATTAAGCAAAAAAGAACATGCAAAACTAGAAGGGTTCGAGCTCTACAACTCACGATCCATGTTGGGTTACCGGATAGAATTCGGGATGCCCAGAAGGAAGCTTTGAAAGAAGAAAACTATGAGGCAGAATCTTTGAACGGTGTGGATGGAATTTCAGAAGTTAAGTCTGACGGGATACGCTGCTACAAGGATCGTATTTGGGTGCCTCTTCACGGAAATCTTCGAGAGCTGGTGATGGACGAAGCTCACAAGTCTCGATATTCGGTCCATCCCGGTTCGGATAAAATGTACCAAGATCTGAAAGGGTTATACTGGTGGCCCAAGATGAAGGCTGACATTGCTACATATGTCAGCAAGTGTTTGACATGCTCGAAGGTCAAAGCAGAACATCGTAAGCCTCCAGGACTACTGCAGCAACCGACGATTCCTGAATGGAAATGGGAGGAAATATCCATGGATTTCATCACGGGACTGCCCCGTACTCCCCGTGGCAATGACATGATTTGGGTCACTATGGATAAACAAACGAAATCCGCCCATTTCATAGCCCTCAAGGAAAGTGACAAGACTGACAAGTTAGCACAAATTTACATCGACGAGATCGTCAAGCTCCACGGAGTGCCCTTGTCTATTATCTCCGATCGAGACCCCCGATTTGCTTCACACTTTTGGAGATCATTACAATCAGCCTTAGGTACTCGTTTGGATATGAGTACCGCATACCATCCGCAGACGGACGGCCAAACTGAACGCACAATCCAGACCCTTGAGGATATGCTCCGAGCGTGTGTAATGGATTTTGGAAAGAACTGGGAAACTCACTTGGCACTGGTCGAATTTTCCTATAACAACAACTACCATACCAGTATTAGAGCCGCTCCCTTTGAGGCTCTCTATGGACGGAAGTGTAGATCACCGGTTGGAAAGAACTGGGAAACTCACTTGGCACTGGTCGAATTTTCCTATAACAACAACTACCATACCAGTATTATAGCCGCTCCCTTTAAGGCTCTCTATGGACGGAAGTGTAGATCACCGGTCTGCTGGGCCGAGGTCGGTGACAACCAACTCACTGGACCATAGATGGTGTACGAAATGACTGAAAGAATTGTGCAAATCAGAAACCGTATGAAAGCCGCCAGAGATCGACAAAAGAGTTATGCCGATAAACGCAGCAGGCCATTAGAATTCGAGGTGGGTGACCGAGTACTGTTGAAAGTTTTGCCCTGGAAAGGTGTTGTACGTTATGGAAAGCGCGGGAAGTTGAACCCCCGCTATATAGGACCCTTCCCGATAACAGAAAAGATTGGAATGGTGGCGTATCGCTTGGACTTGCCACCAGAACTGGATGGGGTACACAACGTGTTTCACGTTTCCAATTTAAAGAAGTGTCTGGCCGATGACACTCTAATAGTTCCATTGGAGGAGCTCCACATCGACGAACAACTCCAATTTATATTTATAGAACAACCTGTGGAAATTATGGGACGTGAGCAGAAAACATTGAAGCGAAGCAAGATCCCAATTGTCAAAGTCAGATGGCATTCAAAGCGTGGACCGGAGTTCACATGGGAACGGGAAGACCAGATGAGAAAGAAGTATCCCCACCTGTTCGATCAAACCTCCGCATCAACCCAAGGTACTAGCTAATTTTCGGGACAAAAATTCCTTAACATGGGGAGGCTGTGACAATTGCAACTTCCCAAGTTAACTACGTTAAGTTTTTCCGTTAGCGAACCTGTGACCCATTATTTGAATGATTTCATATTTATTTATGTTTACTTTCTAATTAACTTTAGTAACTTGTTTCGTGAACTTATTTCGTGACCTTATATGTTAGTTGTGAAAATTTGCATTTCTATGCGAAACCGGGCTTCGTGTGTAAATTTGGATTTTTATGTATATATGGTAAATTAATGTAACCTGACTAAATCTTGCATGTTAAATAAGTTAAAAACAAATAAAAACATTTTTAGAATTTTTACTTTACAACTTTTAGTTAAAAACCCACGTAAATGAGTTTTTATGCTTAATATGTTTAAAAGAAACCTTGAGGGGCCAAACATGTAAAATTCCTTAACAAAATCCTGCCCTCTTCCTCCTCCCTCCTCACTTTCACGATCCAAACCTCCTCCCTCTCTCTTTCTTACGGTTCTTTACACACACACACTTGCAAATTTCGTGAAATCAAGCATCAAGGAGTAAGATTTGGAGTTTTGAAGGTCAATCAAGCTACAAGAACACTCAAGGAAGCTTCTCCCCCATCTCATCTTCCTCCATTCTTGTTTTCTTTAAGGTGGGTAAAAACCCTAGAACCCCAAATCCGAATTTGTGAGTTGCATGTGTATTTGCTAGTGTTTTTGTGCTAAATGTGAAGTTTGTTTGCTCATGAAACTTGATTTAGGTTATGATATGCTCACTCTTGATTTGGGTCAGATTTAAAGTGGGTTTTGAATCTGGAAATTGGTCCCTGAAATGTGCTCCATGTGTTCTTTAGGTTGAGTAGGTGTTTGGTTATAGAAATTGGGTGTTTATGCTCTTGTATTAGCTTCCATGTTGAGATTTTGCTATGCTTTTGGCATGATCTTGTTTACTACTGAAATTACATGTTATTATGGTTAGAAACTTGTTAGTAGGTGTTAGATAATCAAATGGTAATATAAAAATTGAAATCCTAGACTTTTGCAAACTTGGGATTTTTGACAGCTTTGACCAGATTTTTGGGTCAACTTGCAGCAGCGATAACTTGCTCAATATTGCTCAAAACTGATTGATTCTTTTTCCCTAGTAAATTATTATGTCTTAGATTCAATTGGGATACTCGCACGCCTTCTAAAACATCCGTTTAGTCATTCAAATCACAGTTGCAAGTTGGGTGCTCAAAGCTGTCAAGTTTAATGAAAAGTAGACTTTTCATTTTGGTTGGGCATGTAAGCGTTGTTTTAATGATGTGTTTGCTATTTGGAATTGAGGGTTATATATTAAAAGTAAGATCTGGAAAGTTTGGTGCTTGAATTCTAAGTTTTGAGTGAGTTATGCAAGTTTTCGTTTTACTTTGACTAGTTTGCTAAATGCTAAAAATGCTAACTTCCGATGTGCATAACTTTCTCATTTCTTAACTTTTTTACTTGATCTTTTTGCAACAAGTCCTAATTGATATGTAGTATATGTCTGTAAAATTTAAGGAGTTAAATCCAAGTAATGTAGATTTTAGCTATGTCACTAGATAGGTGCTTGAAGTTTGACTTTCTGGGTCAACTTTGACTTGAACTGCAATTTCGTGATTTTCTCCCAAATTGGGACTTGTATGTGCATTATGTGACTTGTATGATTGCATGAAACATATTTAGGTGCTTATGTGCTACTTTTCGTCCTAGCGACACCTTCTAATTTGATTAGGCCATATTTACCCAAATAGGTTGACTTCGACCAACCGGTTGACCCTAAGGTGAGTTCATTTATATTATTGTTATGTCCGTTTAGGGACGATAACGCGCAGGTGGTTGCATCCGGTAAGGATGGTAGCCCAAACGGTGAGGTATTCCTTACTGAGTAAATTTCTGACATAAATATCATATGCTACGCTGAATTGAACTTCACTTATTAAAAGGTCCTTACTCTCGAGCCGTTAATATAGAATAACGAGGTAATATTGAGTAGTACTACTGGGGATGGACACCCCCGCTCAGCGGTGCACGTGATGTACCCTCCCGACTGGCGGTCGGACTGAGATCAATGTTAGCCTACACACCGTGATCCGTAAAGACACGGGAAGGCAAGGTTCATAGGTATACCCTATCAAAACATTGTCAGCTTCGGTTACGAACAATTCAGGTGTACATAACTATAGGCTAAATACCTTCGATAGGGAATTTTACTTGTCTTATGATTATTGAATGTGTTTTACCTTTCTTTATTCATATACATTAGGTCTACATGTGACGTGTAGACCGCTTTAGTGAACTCACCAGCCTTGGCTGACACTTGATTGTTGAATGCTTTTCAGGTCGCTAGGTGGATCACGGATGGCACAAGCAGTGGCAATACTCCCTATGATTATCTTTTGGACATCCGGAATTTCAAACATTTAAATCCACCGTTTTTGTAAAACCATAACTGTAAACTTTGATTATGCTTCCGGCTAAACTATAAACTTGCTCTTGGTTTGTAATTTATGTTTTATGTTCCTCTATAAACTTTTTTATGATTTGGTTGTAACTGAAGTCTGGGATCCTGGTCTGGATCATACCCCCACACGGTTATACTCCATTAGTGAGAAATTGGGGGTGTGACATACGTAGATCCAATTCGACCCACCGGTAAAGCAGAGTGCGGGCCTGACCCGACCCGCCCGCGGAAGGCCCGATGAGGATAGATTCGGTATCTACCCTGAATCCGCCCCTTTTTATTGGAAAGAATTGATTTTCACACCCTGTTGTTGTCACACCCTATAAAATATGTGTTGGGCATGATCAAATGGATCATAGTCAAGGTTACACAAAACGACATCTTGATGATTAAACAACTAGGGCCATTTTATATTTGTCAAAAGAGAGAGTTCATAATAAATGTTGGAGCGGAAAACACAAGTAGGTGTTTGTTATAGTATCTTACAAACCAATAGTTTCAAAAAAAATTAAAATAGTACACCAATGATGTTATGTTATGAAATCTTCAAAATGAGTTTTCGACCGACTATGACTTTAGAGATACACGATGCAGGTCCTACATGACAAGTTTCCATACACAAGGCAAACAATATGATTCAAGCACATGAGAATACATACACTAGAAAGGGCCAACATAAAGTTGGTGAGTTTACATGTTTTAAATACCATGCATGATAAGTGATTGATAACAAGATTTGCTTTCAGATAAAAGACAACATATTCTGATTTTCGTTTAGATAATGCAATATTATCACCATGAACCTTGAACTTCGAAACTAACTGTTTACCCACTCGTGGTATTCTGTCCAACAACATTGGATGACAATATAACTGTATGTACCATGTTACTAAAGAACGGGAGTCAGGATTCGAGCGACCAATCACAGGCAGGGGCGTTAACCCAATAGATCTATTCACCAGTCATCATTTCTTGTATAATTAATCGGATTCAATTAATAGTTCTATGCACAGCGAGACGATGCGTGACCATGTTGAGTGGTGTGCAACAGGGTCCGCGCGCGACAAACAAACCTCCAGGGCGGCGCGAGACCTTTGCGTTCACAACAGATACAACGTCTCACGTGTCCACTGCGCACGTGCCGAACCAGGCTGCTTGTGGCACCGTTGCACGAACGCAAGAGACAATATGCTTGGCGCGGATCTGCTGGAGTGTGTTCTTGGCTGCTGCTATTTGTCGGTTAAGCGTTTAGGACTGTTTCAAACTGGTCAATAGTGACTTTGAAAGTTTTGATCGAACTCAGTTAAATCCATGTTAATGCTATTTATGTGTGTTGAGTACACATTTATGTGTATTGTCTGTTTCTAGTCATATGTGGCAATAAAATGAACATTCGTGTTCATTTGTGAAGATACTTCGGAGCACCTAATATCCGTTTAGAGAAACTAAAACAAGAGAGGAGTACTCTCTTGTTCTAGAGATTGTGTATCTCTATAGTTTCTTCGCCACACTCTTCCTCCTAAAATCCTAAACACCTTAATTCTTGGTAGGACCTTTTGTGTGAGACTCTCTGGTAGTACAATTACTATTCCGGTTGTTATACCCTGGGAAACAAATGGATGCTCGTGTAGAGACCTGCAATTTGTTTTGAGGGCCCCAAATTTATCCCGATCCTCAACCACCGCTAACCTCATTTAGTTTTCTTTTTGTGTTGGAGCGGTGCCAGAGTTAGTAGATTCAAGACCACAAGAGCTGTTGACTAGGATATTCTTGAAGATTCAAAACCATGGAAGATCAACTCGTTATAGATTGAATATGTTGAAGACTTATTGAGTATAGATAATTTCGTTAGTAACATTAAGTTTCTATTATTCTTGTAACGGTCGTCTATTACGTTTTCCCAGGTAAAATAACGAAAGTATAGTTATTAATATTTTATAATATTTTAAATAAAAAGTGACTTAAATCCCTACAAACTTAAAGCAGATTTTTTGTGAAAATATTTCGGATTTTGAATTGACGAATAAATTAAATACTTTTTAGATTTGTGTTTTTAAAATACATGTAAGCAAACAGTGGATATATAGACACGTTATAAAATAGATGAATAATCATGGTGGTAGGTAGAGAAAAACATATAGTTCCTGTGGATTGATTGATATGGACCATATGGTTTTTAATACTAAAAAATAAAATCCTGATCAAATACAAAAATCTAGCATAGTGATCATTGATGCCACTGGACCACTTATACAAGGGAGAAATTAGTCCTATAAATATGGCCGGTGTCCGGCTGCAGTCATATAATTACATCATTATGGAGTCCACATACATGAATGTAACAACATTACTCTCTTTTTTTATCATCATCTTTGCCACCACTTTATCAAACTCCAAATCAATCGTCAAGAATCTGCCTGGATTTCCTGGTGATCTTCCTTTCACTCTTGAAACTGGGTATGCATATATTATGTGTTAATTTAATTTCTTGACCATATATATATGTACTTTTTGTTAATTTACTAAAAGTTAACAGAATTAATTGACTTTGTATTATATTTTAATGTTTAAAGATATGTGGGAGTGGGAGGTGAGGATGAAATTCAGTTTTTTTACTATTTTGTGGAGTCTCAAAGAGATCCGGCGAATGACCCTCTTCTTCTTTATCTCACCGGTGGTCCGGGCACTTCTGGACTTTTCCCTTTCCTCTATCAAATTGGTAAAGTTATTATATTTTTTATCGATCACATAGATTATTCACATGGATATGAAAAGGGGGTGTGTTTATGGACTGGTGAGTAAAAAGAGAAAATTTCTTGACACATAAATCCGAACTTGAAAGTAAGATCCTGCTTAAAGTTTAAACCAATCACTCTTTTTTCATATATTTATGTTTTTAGATTGCAGATTTATATCTTAAAATAAAAATGCTTGTATCAAAAGTCAAATCAATTATAGTTGAAGTAGAGTAAATTTCAGTTTAGATCCCTGTGATTTAGACAAACTGATATCAATCTAAAAAGAATCTTTGACAAATCAAATAGCCCCCATGGGGCCCTCAAAACTGATATCAATCTAAAAAGAAACTGTGATTTAGCATGTTAATCCATTTTTTTTAACGGTGATTGAAACTACTTTTCAAATTCTTAATAGAGTTAATTGCCATTTTCGTCCCTGAGGTTTATAAGTTTTAGCTATTTTAGTACAAAAGAAGTTTTTTTCTCCTCAACTTCCCTCATGTTTGTATTTTCTGCCATTTTAGTCCATACCACTTAGCGGTGTTAAAAACTAACTGGAAACAAGGGGTATTTTTGTAAAACCATATTATCTAAGGGTATTTTTGCCATTTTGTTTTATATAAATTTTTGATCATATACTTTTTTTTAATGTATTAATTATATATAATCTGTGAAACACGAATCAATACTTCAAAACTTTAAAACCTTGTGTAACACTAATGCATTTATACATACAATAATCTTTGATCTGTGAAACACGAATAAAAAACTTCAAAACTTCCTATGAATTCTGACTCGTAGCCTCCTACGCCCATGTTCCACCGACGTTCGGAGATCCATCGTGCAACACCAGATCAAACGCCTTGACTCCGTTCTTAGACATTAATCTCTTAACCGTGGCCTACACTTCGGCGTCGTGATATCCTTCTGGATAGCAATAGCACCACAGATCGGGCGAATTGGATCTAGATCGACACTAATTACAAGGCTTCCAACAGGAACACGTTCAACGGCAGCTTGCATCCAACCACCGAGGGTAGCGCATAGATCGAGAACGGCGTGAGATGATCGGAGGAAGGTGAATTTGGAATCGAGCTGGATGAGTTTCCAAACGGCATGAGAACGGTAGCCATGTTCTTGGGCTAAGTGGTAAAAGTTGTCCAAACGATGCCTCCCCTTCGCCTTTCCTAGTTTCCTCCCATTGTTGTTGGCTGCCGTTAGAGTTAGGGTTTAGGGGAAGTTTCTAAATGTGATGTTTATTTAGGGTTTACAGGTGGGGTAAAAAGCAATGGAGGGGTTGTTTAAAATCAGTGTTTTAACCCCCAATTGTTCACCATGAAGGTTTATAAAAAAATTAATAATAGATAATATGGTATTACGAAAATACCCCTCGTTTCCAGTTAATTTTTAACACCAGTTAGTGAAATGGACTAAAGTGGCAGAAAATACAAACGTGAGGGAAGCTGAGGAGAAAAAAACATTTTTTGTATTAAAATAACTAAAACTTATAAACCTCAGGGACGAAAATGGCAATTAACTCTTCTTAATATCTGAGTGAATATTTTTTAAAGGAGATTGCAACCATACATATCATTTAAGAATAACTCTCATGTTAAGTCTAAGTCATGTGCTCTTCACATACGGGGCTTTTATATAATTTTAAATTATGTATGTTAATATTTTATTTAATAATCATAAATGTTTAAAGAAAAATTGCTCCTTTTTTTCTTTTTACAAAACCGAAAGTTACTCAAAAGAAAAATAAAAAACTGGTAAGTAGTTTTATATAAAATGCTTACAACATTTTAGTATTGCTTTTCAATACTTTAATAGAAAACATAGGCAACAACAAACTTGATTCAAAAAGCTTATTATAGGAGAAAATAAGTTAAAAGTTGGGATCGGTAGCAAACATTTCGTTAGTTGGGATTAATGACGGTCAATTGTTAAAACTTCGGGTTATTTAAATCCAATTTTCCTAATATTAAATACGACAATGGAAACATTATATATATTTAGACGATGAATATAACAATGATAATTATGTTTCTATCCAATAAAAATAGGCTTACATATATAAAAAATTAATATATCGGTAATAATATTTTATAAAAAAATATATTTATATTATATATTCAGTTAACTACTTACGGTTGAGTTTAAAAAAAACTATAAATACAATCATAATCAATGACAATTATGTATTTTTTAAACTATACAAAATTTCTCAGTAATTATATTTAAACTTAATTTAAATAAAAAAAAGATATAAAATTAAATAGAATCAAATATTTTATATTACATGTATAATATTTAATTAAAAAGATCTATTATGAATAAATTATTATAAGCATTATATTAAAGTATTAAAGTATATGTAATAAAATATACTATTTTAAATAAATATAATATATATGTAATAAAAATATTATCTTGAATAAAATATTAACCTTAATATTAAAATTTAGTATTTGGATAATTAATAACCTTAATATAAATTGTTTGTATTTGAATAATTACTTATTAAAAGTTTAAGCTAAATAAACCTTAATATAGAAATTTAGTATTTGAATAATTACATATTAAAATTTTGACTTCATCCAAAATTTTATGGTGATGATAAATGTTTTTTTTTACTAATTAAAGGATGACAAAATTGTTTGTTTATTATATAATATAGATAAATAGATTTTGATTTAAAAAAAATAGCAGTTTTTAATTTCTTTAAATATAAACGTTTATTATAAAATATTCACAACATATTTTAAAATTACCTAAGTCCCCATATGTGAGGGTTAGATTTGTTAGATAAAAGTGCTGAAACAAATAACAATCAAACCATGAAGGCTGATTTATTAAAAAAGTCATTTTAAAATGATATAATTAGATTGTCAAAATCACAAATTAAGGCCAAAACCAAAGTTTACTTTTTAAATTATAATCCCCGACGTTGGTTTCTATTTTGTTTTTAAATTTTGACAAAAGAGCAAGGGGTATACCCCTTGTTAACCGACATTAAAGCTAATTTGGCTAATGTTGGCGGCGCCAAAACCATTTCTACCATGGCGTGATGATGGTGTGATGTTTGGCGGCATGAAGTTTATCACGGTGTGGAGGGGAGAAAGCTTGTGGCTTTGTCGAATCAAAATATTACATGTATTTTTTTTATATATTTTTTATGTTTAACATCACACACTATATCACACAATGTATACCCCATATATGCTATATGGTGTTAACAATATAGTCATCGCTGACATGACACTGATTAAAGTTTAACATCACATGTGTATACCACATGCTCTAAAAAACTTAAACATTAAATTTTGATAAAAAAAATTGTTTTTTTAGCAAATTTTGTCTTTTGGAATAGAATTCTTTTATGCTTTTAATTTAATCATAACGAATTTATCATAAAGTTAGTGTTGTAACAAACAATTGTGTAATATGACTTAAGACTTATGCTTAATGTTTTAGTTGCTTAATGTTTTAGTGTTTGGTTTCTAATTTATCGTTGTTACACAGTCTTTCGTACTTCTTTTTTTATATAATGTTATAGTCATATAATTGTTTTGTGTTTTTGCGTAGTCTCTATGTTTTTTTTTAAATTTTATTCCAAACATAACGAACTTAGCACATAGGTTAATAGTATAATGAGTATAGTCGTGTAACATAACTTTCAACTGATATGGTCAATATTTTAGGCGTTTATCTTATATTTTCAACGTCGTTACTTAGTTTTTGGCATTTTCGTTTTTTCTTAGCATAGCGTTATAACAATACAATTGCTTCGTATGCTCGCGTTTTCCCCGTGGAAACGCACAAGTAGCAAATCTAGCTTATCCTAAATACACCCCATGAAATTCATGTTAGTTCAGATCATGGAACACCCGTGATTATTTATATATATGATTTTGTCTAATATAGAAAACTAGATTTGTAACCCGTGCATTGCCGTGTGAATAATGCAAGTGCAAAATACAGTTACATTGTTATAACGCTACGTAAAATACAAAAATAAAAAACTATGTAACAACCTAAACACTCAAAGTATTGAGCCCAAGAACTAAAAGTTATGTTACACGACTTTGCATTTATACCACCAACTTCTGTGCTAAATTCTTTGAGTTTGGAAATTACAAAATAAAATATAATCTATATTACATGACTATACTTATTACACCACCTACTCAATACCAACTCCTTTTTAGTAAACTTACAATTATACATATTAGACCACCAACTTATATGTAAAATCTGAGTCAATTAAAAAAATGAAAAAAAGAAAGTTGAAAAAAAATTAATAAACATGTCACGTGGCACAATATGTTCTACCACGTGGGCCACTAATGTACGAGTACTATTTGAAATTTTATAAAGGCATTAGGTATACTCATGTTAACTTAACATGTTAAACATGCCACATAGGCACCACGTAGGATTTAACATAACACCATAAAAGTTAACATGGGTGAGGATACTCCATGTGGTGTTAAACTTTTTTTATTTATTTTTTTTCTTTTTAATTTCGAATTATTTTAAAGGCTACAAATTGGTTTTTTTATGGTTTTCGAATAATTAAATAAATTAAAAAAATACTTAAATAATTAAAAAAAAAACTACAAATAGATTAAAAACACTTTGGTCTCGGGGATAACCTCCACGTCGTCATCTTCTTGATCGAGATTTGGTGTTTGAAGTTGTGATTGAGTAGGTGGTGGTGTTGGTGAGAAAGCGGGATGGGGTTGGAATTGCCCCCATTGAGCGTAATTTGAGAACGAGGGGTTGGGGTTGTAAAGATTTGAAGGTGTTTGACCCGTGTACAACGGGTTTGGTTGCCCCCCCCCCCCCCCATCAGTAAATGCCATGGATTAACATTTGGATTGAAGGGTTGGGTGTTGCTTGAAGAATCTTGATTTGGTTGGTTGGGATTCATGGTGTTTTTTTATAAAAATGTTAAAGAAAGAAGAAGTAGAATAGAGAAAGAGGTGTAAAAAAATATAAAAAGGTGGGGTTTTTATAGGTGAAAAGGGTGAAAAAGGGGGTGAATTTTTTTTTTTTAATAAATGCTCAACGGTCCAATATTTGACCGTTATCTGACGTTCAACAAATTTCCACGGCGCCGAACATACGGCGCAAGGCCATCGCGCCGGTCTTCAACGCGCCGGGGGGAGGGGGGGGGCGGTGTTGGCGCCGTTAAAGGGCAATATGGCGCCCTTTGGCGCATGTATACCGGATACACTAATCCGTCAAACTTTTAGCATATAAATTTTATATAATTCTATTTTGCCTCTTGAAAACCAAAATAAAACTATCTACATTGTGTACGTTGCAGGTCCATTAAGTATTCGTTTAGATACAAATGGGTGGAAAAACATTACATTAGAGTTAAATCCAAATTCATGGACAGAGGTTTATATTTCCTACTATAGTACTATTTTTTCTTTTTACTTTTAAGTGTTATAGTGTAGTTTATTACTAATTTGAAGAGTTAGATTCAAGTAAAAAGTATTTTAAATTTGAAAAATTTGTGAAGAATTTTGGATGTAACACGTATCAATCTATTATTTTTAAAGGGAAGGGGTATTTTAGTCATTGTGTCTTACGTTCAAATCACTGTGTCTTATGCTCAGATTATTGTGTCTTACTTTTCAGATCATTGTGTAATATGTATTCATCATTATGTTTAATTTATTGTTTTTATGTATAAGATTAATTTATTATAATTTTATTATTGTGTTTTACAAATTAAAAGTACATAATGATGCTATTTTACAAGGGACCTGCTATACAAACACCTCTTCTCCATATTCCACACCCTAAACCGGGACAGATTGGTTCGAAAAAAAAACAAAAAAGTCATTTCAGCTCAGAATCCGGAATACGAGGTTTAAACCGTGGCGGTTTGGGCAAACCGGCCCGGTTTGTTCTTCCCTTTTTTTTTTTCTGAATTGTTATTATATATTACAATGTGAATTTGAAACTTAGCTTCCATCTTACTATGACCTCATGAAACATAATTATAAACGGTATTATTGGTATTTTTTTTAATAGCCCTCATAAAAAAGATACAAAGTTTAAAATAAAAAAAGGGTCATTTTTTTTTAAATATTAACCGTTTTTACTTTTTTTTGCAACATTTATTTACTCATTTTTATAGTATAACAATTTCTTTGTCAAATAATTCTATAACTTAAACGGAACTTGGTAAAAAACCGGGTCAAACCAGTGTCAAACCGGAACTTCGTAAAAAAAAATTCCGGTTTACTTTTCGTCGTACAGAAAGGACAGCAGTCAAATGTCCTTTTTTTGTCCGCATTCGGAACCGGGCCGGTTTGACCGAATCGGTCCGGTTTGGGGTGTTGAATTGGAATCTTGGGGTGTCTAGTTAGAATCTCCGTTTTACAATTATGTAATTCGGAACTAATAATTTTAGAAAAACACAATGATTTACAGAAAGACACAATAATAGTGAAAAATACATAATGACGCACTAGAGCTGAAAAACGTAAAACAAAAAATTAATTTTATATATAGCAAAACTGTACTCGTTTTTAAGATAAAAAAACCGTTTATTTTTATGGTGTAATTTTAAAAAAAAAATAATGTAGTATATAAAAGTCATGAACGTTTGAAAAAGTAAGAGAACTTGAACAAAAGTGACTAAAACTAAAATAATACTTTATTATTTTTTTCTCCACCAATTTAATCTTAGTCATTGATTAGATCTTTATAATAATATAATGACCACAATTATTTCTTTGCCTTCGTAGATAAACAAACTTCTGATAATAACTTAACACTTGTTATCGGTAGTTTATATTATTATTATTATTATTATTATTATTATTATTATTGTTATAATTGTTATTATTAACCGTGAAAATGAGTTTTTTGAGGCAAGGTCTAAGTGGAGGAGGGATTATGTTTTTTGTTTTTATGAATTTCTTTCTAGCAGATTAAATTTTAGGATGATAATTCCTGACATGACTTGAACACGATAAAAGAAAAGAATGTTTTAAGTCGATTAACATAAGGCATTTAGTTAAACAAGTTAACATAAACACGAACACAAATTGTTTTGTTTGACCGTTTAATGGTCTCAAAAAGATATTATTAATATTTTAGAGATAAAAAGCTAATTAGCATTTAAAGATGTATCTTGATTCTTAAATTTCTCCAACTATAAACTTGTCAAACTTGAAATTGATTTTCACTTTTTAGAACATTTTTTAAATAATTTTATTTTATTGGTTTTAAATAGCCATTCTCTAAAACTTCTCATGTAATATTTACCACTTCCAAATTTTGTAGGCTGCTAATATAATATTTCTAGATCTGCCTGCTGGTGTTGGCTTTTCATATGCTACAACATGGGAAGGATGGAGAAGTAGTGACTCCATTTTAACTTTACAAACTTATGAGTTTCTTTTAAAGGTGAGATAAATTATTTATAACATAATAAATTTATTAAAGAAAATATGTTTGTGACTTAATGTCATATATGTAAATACAGTGGTTTGTGGAGCATCCTTCGTTTCTTAAGAATCCACTATACATATCAGGGATTTCATACATGGGCCTTCTTGTGCCACCTATTACTTTACATGTCTACGAAGGTATGAACTTCTAAAATAAAATATATGTTTAAATTTGTTTTGTTTGGTCCAATTCATACACTAAATATATTGACATTATTTTGTTTAACTAATTACACAATTTAATTTATTAATATTGGTTTAATTTTGTAGGTAATGAAAATGGAAGACAACCACAACTCAATATTAAAGTGAATACCTAACCTTACAAACTTTATAATATTATTTAAACTTATTTTGTTTGGTCCAATTCATATATCATATACTTAATATATTGACATTATTTTGTTTAACTAATTAAAATATAAAAATCTTGATTAACTAATACTAATTCCTTGCCATACAGGGATACCTACTTATCAGCCCTTTCACTGATAGATTCATTGATGCAAATGTAAGAGTAGAGTATGCTCACCGGCTTGCGCTTATTTCAGACGATATCTATGAGGTATGAAAAAATATTTGTATGAGTTTTATAACACAAAATGGAATTGAAGTAAATATGCCCTTACATTTGATTGATTTATTACACTTCAGTCTGCGAAAGAAACGTGTCATGATAATTATATATACCCGGATCAAGACAACAATTTATGTTTATATAATCTTCAGCGGTTTGATGAGGTACCTAAAGATGATAACTTCAACCCTCTATATTATGTAGAATGTCCATGTATCACATCTTTAATTGATTAATTCTAGCTGATTTTCAATTGTAGTGCGTAAATGATATTAACTTTTCAAATATACTTGATCCGCCATGTGACGACACAAATCCAAGCCCAGATTGTACGGTAATTTTTCTTTCCTGGATTAAATCCTGATGTATAACAATTTTCAATTCATTTTATTTATCTATTTGATGGTTTTATGCCATAACATATGTATTCATAATTATGGTCCTTGTATGTGTACATGCCTTTATAAAGAAAAAAAAAGGAAATTCAATTTATTTTGTTTTTAGGCCGCTACAGTGATAACTTTGGATGCTTGGGCAAATGAGAAAGAAGTTCAAGAAGCTCTTCATGTTCGGGAGGTATGTTATTCGATTCGACTCTTACTCTATATCTATGGCAATAAATGATGTACGTATTTGACACAAATGATCCATAACTCAAGTGGTTGAGGTGAAATATCCAAATACATTAAAAATAGGAGGTCTTGGGTTTAAATTTCACCCGTGACAAAAAGAAATAGGGGTTCCAAGTTGGGCCATGAGGTTTTTCACCTATGATGAGTTTTCTCTTATGGTTTATACTAAACCAAATCATAAGAACCGAGAATTTGTAATGGAGGAGGGTGTGGTCTTGGTACCACCTCTCTACTACCCAAGGCTTCAAGAGGCTACCATACCCCTCCATCGGCTTCATGTTTCCTGCTTCGGTTTTGAAGTTGTGCTGCCTCACGAAATAGCAAATGGTCGTGTGATTTTCAAACAATTATTACCATTTTCGAAGTAGCAAGGCTACACAACCCTCTAGCAACCATACCATCCTTTCAAGGCTTCAAACTCTCATTTTTCTCTCTCCGACGTGGCAAAATGTGATTGGTTACTTCTTGAAGCTTCAATGCTTCAAAATGCAACAACCATACCATCCACCCTAAAAAAT
>JBCNJP010000017.1:8961394-9026519 GCA_039602395.1 Deinandra increscens subsp. villosa
TTCCTGCTTCGGTTTTGAAGTTGTGCTGCCTCACGAAATAGCAAATGGTCGTGTGATTTTCAAACAATATTACCATTTTCGAAGTAGCAAGGCTACACACCCCTCTAGCAACCATACCCTCCATTCAAGGATTCAAACTCTCATTTTTCTCTCTCCGACGTGGCGCAATGTGATTGGTTACATCTTGAAGCTTCAGTGCTTCAAAATGCAACAACCATACCCTCCACCTTAAAAAATGGAATGAAATCAAATCTTTCTACTCTAATAAATAATTACAATTGTTGACATATGTCAACATTAGATTCATTCTCACAAAAATTTTCCCTCTCAAATCTACTCCTTAATTAATTCTTTTTAATTGGAAACTATATCTTATTTTATAATTAATCATGATATACTTGTATCTATTTATATTATGAAATTATGACAACCATATATTAATTTTCATCTTATTTTTATCTAAATTACTTTTTTATAAACTATTATTATTTTCATTTTAATAAATATATAGAAAACTAAAAAAATACCAATAGAAACTTATTTAGTGTGTTTTCAAGTATAATTGAGCAAGTCATATTTAATATTTTAATTAATGAATACCTAATATTATTTTACGGATTCAATCAACATTGTAGATGATACTCTTTATAAAGAAATTCATAAACGACAAACTCATGTTCAAAAGATCCAATATTAAATATTTTTCTACAATATCAAATGATCCATGTTCATCCAATTTGAAAATTTTAAACATGATGACTAATTCAATTGTAAGTTTCCTAATGTATACCAGGATAACATTTTTTTATTGATATAACATTATAATATTGATTATAATTTAGATTTTGTACTCATCAATCAGACTCTGTTCATTATAATCTTGATGAAACTTTAGACTCACCTAACCTTCTATAAAAACAAAGTCTCAAGTTTGTCAAATCATAAATTAATGTTAGTTGCTATTCAGGGTCATATTGTTTTTTTAACAATCATTTTTGTATGTTGCATTTTTCAAATATAAAAGTAGAGACATGAGCTCTAAGTATTGTTTTTTATAAAGTGGGTAAAGTCATCAATACCGTATTATGAATTTTAATTTTAGTTTTTTATTTAATGTAATGTAATACGTTATACCGGTAATAAGAAGAGTGTGCATAAATTATCAATTATATATATATATATATATATATATATATATATATATTTTTAATCAACCCGTATAACATACGGGTTCTATCCTAGTATAATATAAATAAAATACAAACTTGAATCATCATAATGATAACCTAACTCAAATATAATCTCTCAAGAACAGATAAAAAAACAAATAGAAAAGACTGAGTTTCATGATTGTAATGAACTCTTCATGAACAATACATGGCACCCCAACAGCAGTTAGCAACAATTAGCCGTCAAAACAATTCAAAAGTGTAACGTTTTTCTCTTGTGCAGGGAACAATAGGCGTTTGGGAGAAAACCAATGAAACTATCCACTACAATTTCGGGAAAAATGACACCATATGTTACTCATATGATGTATTCAGCACTGTTGATGATCATAAACAACTTGTTACCAGAAACTGTAAGGTGTTGGTCATTAGGTATACTATTAAAACTCATACTCAAAATAGACCAAATACAATTTCCCTCAAAACAGTCTATACACACTTGTTTGGAATTCAGTCACTAGGCCATTATATCTTTTTAGTTTTTATGATTAGTTTTATAGAAGTTATTTAACTTAAATAATTATAATTAACAGCGGTGATCACGATATGATTATTCCATATGTGGGAACAGAAGAATGGATAAAATCTCTCAATGTCCCAATTGAAAGACCATGGAACCCATGGTTTGTTGATAATCAAGTTGCTGGGTGAGCTCAAATTTCTAGTATTCTTTTAGTAGCACCCTCTTTAGTTTCTTTCTCATTTTTATGAGCTATACGTACCTTGTTTATAATCGTTTTTCTTTTATAGATATCGAACGACTTATGGAACGACGGGATACTCATTAGTGTATGCAACTGTTAAGGTAAGAAACATGACCTTAACCAAAATCTATTAACATAATATACCGGATAAATCAATTATTTAAATCCGTGTTAAATGAACTATATGATTAGTAAAAGAGAATAGTGATTGAATTATATGTGTCATATTGTAGGGGGCTGGTCATGCTGTATCACTATACAAGCCTAAAGAAGCATTTGACCTTTTCAATAGATGGCTCGCTTCTCGTACCTATTTAGCTTATTAGCTAGATTGAACTAAGATTCGATCTGTTCCTATATATTTGTATTCTTATTTATCTCATCTATCATTTTGTATTCCAGTTTTTTACTTATAATCTTTAAATAAAAAAAAAACAACTTAGTGAAAATTGCGTTACATAGTTTCAAAAGAAATAAAAATGGGATAAGTTAACAAACTAGCAAGCTAAGGAATTAGGTTTAGATCTTGCATAACTATTTTATTCATGTCATTGCAAGCAGGATCCAAATATTCTTCGTTTTCGGGATGGATGAGATCCGGTTTTGAGTCTAAATTGGTATCATACTCTCTTTCTTGAAAAAATCCGTCCTCGAGTTTTGCATAAGCTTAACACCATAAATCCGGACCAGTCCACCTCGATTGAAAAGAACATCAACCCGAGTCTTATTCATTACTATCAGGTCTCGCCTAACCAATTCAATTTCACGGCTGGGCCGTTGTCTCGGGCGGCTCTGGACTCGTACCACCTAGGCATATTGGGTTGCTAGCTAGGTTTTCTTCTCTCTATTTTCTTCACGTCTTTGAAGAGACTTGTCTTCGAGTCTTAGAATCTTAACAAGCTTAACAATATGAATCTAGACCGAACCATAGGGGTCGAAGGGAAAATTAACGGTCAGGAAGATTGTATTGGCAGTAAGCTTGTATCTCTTTCTAATGCTACTAGCTCCGCCACATTTGACTAAAATCATTCTTTGAATAAAAAGCGACATTTTGCTTCTTCAGAGGTTGTGATTTCTTTTGATTCTTGACCTTCATAACATTTTCTTTCTTTTTTGAAACTTGAGCTTGAACAAGCTTCTCTTTGAATACAAATCCTAGTCCTTTATGCTTAGAACCAGAAGATTTGGACGATTCAGCCTGAGAAGTACCAGCAGCACTTGTTTGATGTGCTTGTTGAGTAAAAGTGACATTTATCTCTGGTATTTTGTTCTCTTTTACCAAACCCTTGGCAATTTCAACTTCTGATGACGTAGCAGTAGAATTACTAGTCACACTTTTGTCAAATACGATTTCATTCTCTAGCAATGATGAATCGGATGTGAACTTTGGAGCTTCACCAACTTTAACTTTCTTCTTCACAGACTTAGTTTTCTTTTTCTTTGTAGGAGTAGCAAACCTAGAATAATCAAGCAATTCAGCTTTTGGATCAACAGAAACAGATGAAAATTTAGATAGATCCGCCGGTGAAGTAACCTTGTGAATATCTTTTGCCTTTGAATCATCATCACTTATATCTTTCTTATACATAAAATTCAGCAAAGTTGGTGATAAATTGCAATTCTTGACTTGTCATTGCAAGTCCAAAATCTCCAACTTTAATTCAGAATTCTTCTGTTGAGCAGCAAACAAATCATTTTGAGATTTAATGAATTCTTCATTTAAATCATTGTATTCATACGTTTGCCGTTTCCTGATTTCACATATGGTCACCACTTTTTCTGTGACCTTCTCCCACTTCTTCTTAAAAATATCCACATCTTTTGTCACAACTTCATTGTTGTCTCGGAGAAGTATATTTACATCTCGAAGTGTAAACAATTCTTGTTGAAGATTCAGAATTCTACCAGCAGCTTCAACAGGAATTGCATTAGCTTGTTCATATTTCTGTTGAAGTGGATAAGAGTTCTGGAATAATGCTTCAAAGTCGTCAGCAGTTTCTTTAGCTTCAGCTTTAGCTTTCTCACATTCTTCAAACAAATCAGCTTTTTCTTTCAATATCTTCTCATTGATTGGAATCAATTCATAATACTTTTTCTGAAAACTTTCCAATTCTTGCTTCAGCACAACAATTTCTTCAGTTAACAACTTAATATATCTTTCCAAACTAGCATTTTTGTTGTTTAAGCCAACACACTTATAACATGTAATCACTTATTCCTTTGGATTTTTAGCCACATTTTCTTGACTTTCTTCAACTGTTGTTTCGTTTGAACTTGTTTCAGAATCAGTCAGAATACTATCACTTAGATGACGAGCTGTCAAAGCAACAACTTCATTATCAGTATTATGTATCTCACTGATGTCAATATTTTGATATGCATTCCTTTTAAACTCAGAATCTGCATTCCATGCATATTCATTCAGATGCCAAAATATTTCAGCCATTCTTTCATCAAGAGAAACAAAAGCTTTTTGATCTTGACTTGTTGAAGCTTTAACCAAGTGAGCATGTTAACCAGACTTAAACTTATCATTGGTAGATGTTGTACATTCACGAGCAAATTGTCCATACATTGAGCACTTGTAACATTTCACCTTAGACTTTTCTAATCCAATTTATCCATCTTGATTCAACCTCTTCTTCCGGTTATGTTAAAAAAATTCGTTGTTCTTCTAACAAGCATAACATACTGCCAATTCAAATCCATCTCCTCCAGATGATCATAATCAATTTGATCATAGTCTTCTTCTGTCAACTCTGCATTACTTACTGAACCAGTAATAACACTAAAATATGACGAGACTAAAGCAGACATTAATACCATATAATATTCAGTTGTATTAACAGATAAGGCATTGTGTGTTGATGAACTTGGAACTGAAACAGTACAACCAGAAGAATAACCACAATTATCAGCTTTTCGGCGACAAATGTTGTAGGAGGTGCGGAACTTAAAACATTTGATTTCACAGCATGAAGAGTAGAATCATTTTCTCCATGAGACACAACAGGGTTCTGAATTTGTGAAGGCAATGACTTGTTCACAGTCAACTCCAAATCCCTTGCTTGTATTCTTTAAACCAAATCATTGAATGATAAACCTGAATATTCTTTATCATGAGTAATCATCATGACATAATTCTTTCATTTTTCTGGTAATTCTTCCAACAACTTTTCTTTTAAATCAGCATCTTTCTATGTAATGTTAACCAACACCATTTCACTCATCGGGTGTGTAAATCTTGCAATCAGATTCGGAATTGATTCTTATAATGTTTGAAATTATCACGTTCCTTCTTCAAAACTTTCTGTCGGCTTTTCTTATATTGATCATTACCTTCACATCTCTTATGCAAAGCTCCCATAAACCTTTTGATGTACCATAAGGATAGAACTGATGTAAAAACTCTTTAGGTAATGCCATCGTCAAAGTAACGTAAGCCTTTTTCTCCGCTTGATATGCTTTCTTTTGTTCAACTTCAAATTTTCTCTGAAGAATTAGTTCTTCATACATATCCTTAGGATACTTATATTGATAAGTAAATGATAACCACATATCAACATCATTTGTGTCCACGTATGCTTCAAAGCGTTTCACCCAACTATGATAATCTTCCAACTTAAGTAATTTGGGAACTCTCTGACTTGTTCCTATTTCGTTATCATAGTTCAACATACTTTGCATCGTGGTTTTCATCGACGTTTGCATTGCAGCAAATGCTTGAAAATCTGACATCTCGAATAAATTTGATTACTGTTTACTCGAACTGAACCGAACTGCAAAATGATGACCCGAACTGATCCGAACTAAACAATGTGAGCCAAATTGAAAAGCAAACTGAAATGATCCCAAGTAATCCAAACTGGTTCCGAACTGAGAAAATTGAACTGAATTGAACCGAAGTGATCCGAATTGGATTGATCCTAACTGAGACGAACTAAGTTCCGAACTGATATCCGAACTAGCACTTCGCTCGACTAAACTCATCCGAACCAAACCGAACTCACACTTCGCTTAACCGAAATTACCCGTACCCAACCGAACTCACACTTCGGAGCGGTTATTTTACATACATACTGTTCTTCACCCGAACTCAACCGAACTTGACCATTTTCGAATCAAATTTTCATGATTTTGAGTATTTTTGAACGAGATTTTCAGCAGTAGATCAGATATACCAGACATAAATTATTTAGGTTTGGAATATTCCCTAAAAACACAGCAAAGATGATTAAACGGAAGCAAAAACGCACAATTTTTAAAAAACTCCCACTTTTTGAACTAAAAACTCAAAAAACAACAGCAATTTGATCAGTAGATTGAACCGAAACTCTGATCGTTACTCGATCAAAAGTAAAACGTATAATTCGAGTTAGGGGTGATATGAGAACCGGTACCGAAATTCAATGAATATGAGAATCGGTACCAAACCGAATTTTGACATACCGGTTCCGGTTCGGTTCCATATTCACGGGTCGGTTATCGGTTACATGTTTATTTGGACCGAATTCTTGATGAACCTGCACATTTAATGAGTAAACACACATAAATATTAAATTGGCAAACATAAATATACTTCCATTGTTTGAGTTTCGAAAAAAAAAACTTTCTTATTAAGTAGTTAGAGAGTAAATTCAAATAAAACAAATGTTAGCCTGTTAGGTATCTGTGTATCAAAGAAGAAATCCACGTCGAATTGGAATAGATTTGTATATCTAAATATCGATGGTGATATATATTAAACATTGCAAGAAGATATATCTATTAAACATCATATAAAGATAACGATTCTTCTCGGGTTAGTCGGTGGACATTACTATAAAACAAGTTTTTGAAATAAACCTCAAATGAACGAACCAGTTGTAGCAATTTCGGTTTTATAGCATTAGCAATTTCGGTTTTCACGGTTTTAGTCGGTGGCGATTCTGGGGTTAGTATACAACCATCCCCATGGTTTTATATAGCAATTTGCCAATTTCGGTTTTCACGGTTTTGGCGGACCGAACCGGTTCTTGGACCGGAACCGGTAAATAGATAATTAGAGAACCAAGAACCGACCCAATAAGAGATTTAACGGTTCGGGCCGGTTCGGTTCGGGCCGGTTCGGTCCGGTCCGGTTCGTCGGTTTTCACGGGTCGGACCGGTTTTTGCTCACCCCTAATTCGAGTTAGAAAAGATGACACAAAGAGGTAACTACAAATGAGATTTGTATTGCTTAAACCACAGAGAAACACACTCGGTGAATATGACCAAGAAGTTCTTAATTCTATACAAGACGTTCTATTTAATTATAGTTGCTTTAAACTGTTTGAACTGGTATCATCCGAACTGCCACTTCGGGTCAGTTCGAAACCCAGTTCGTGTCACTTTGGACACAAACAAACTTGTAGCTTTTATCTTGTACTTGATACTTCACACGACGACCAGAATAATGCTCAACATTCTATCAGACCCCTTTGAAATGTATTTAAATAAATACTTGATTAGCATGTTCCATCCAGAGTATTCGAGATTAATATGTGCATCAAAAGCCATGCATAGTTGTTTGTTATAAGGAATGACATAGTTGTTATCCAAAGGTAGACAGTGCTTTACAAAGGGTACGGACACCTCTGAACATTTGTAATGAGCATAACCTTCCTTGTCAAAGTGTGTAACATCCTCATATGCCTTAGGATAAAACTTGGAGCAAACGCCATCGGCCATACATGAAGAGGAGGGGCGAGCTAGGCCGCATGGGCCGTGAAACACTAATCCAATAATAATGTTATATAAAACAGGGTCGGAGGTGTGATCAGGTAATTCTATCGAAGTATATCTATCAATATCTTCCGGGGTATGGATCTTATCTGAGTAAGTGACCCATAAGAGAGTATGGCAATGAGACAACCTCCGCTTTTGGAACTCGATAATGAAAAGATCTATATGAGAGTGGGAAAATTAATATCATAAAGATATTGTAAGGGTTAAAAAAATGGAATAAATTTTGAGGCCAGGTTTAAGTACCGACACAAACAGAACTGAAAGGCAGCATGGTCTTAAAGAAATTCATAAACCTTTGAACCTTCATCTGAAAGACCCTAGCTATGATGTCAGGACGGTCTTGTGGGCACAGTGTGGGGAAACCATTCTTAGAAGAGTAGCGTCTGATTTCAGACCAGTTTACATTGCATATAAAGGTTATAAAGTACTATGGTTTCTGTGGACACGACATATGGCTAGGTTGTCCTGGTAATATTTATACATATAGCGTGACCATCCAGTAAAGGAAGGTGGTAATAATATTCTCCTCCCAACAGAGTTACCCTCGGTATCACGCCGAGATTAGCATCATAAATACCATGTAAGAATTCTGAGCCGAAATCTGTTTGATGTTTCTTATGTAATCAAGTCTAGTCTGCTTAACACAATTGTAGGTGTCTACTAAATATTATTGAAAGAGACTACCGCCTTGAAGAAGTAAGATATAAACACCCGAACGGTCATGAAATTGCTAGGCGTGAAACCTATTCATCGACATAGTACAATCACGGCTAGAGGGTACATTCCTTAACCTAAGATTTGTAAACCAGCCCGCTTCACCGAAAGGGAACCGGAGAGGATACTGCAAAGGCATGTAGGACGGATGTAACTTACTGATTCTTTTTAGGAAACTAGACTTGAGTAGACTATAATGTCAAATTCATTGGCATGGGGATCTGAGTCTGAAAGTATAACGCCCATGGTATGCGGAGAAGGAAGGTTATCAGTAGATGACCGATAGCTCTAGTAGAGACGAATCCCATGTGCGAGATCTACAACCGAACAGGCCCATCATTTTAGGGAGCCTATAATTTTTAAAATTTTGTATATACATATATTATATATATATATATATATATATATAATATAGTGCTTTTTAAGTAATTATTTTTATATTTTAATAGATTTAACTAATAGAATAAACTAATTTAAAAAAGATAGCTGAATTAGTTACTTAATATTTAAGCATTTAGAGCCTAATCTCAATTAAAACTATAATCTTTTTATGTTTATTGCTATAAATTATTTATTTTGCTTTATTTAGCAACTTTTATATTTGTAATATTTATCGAACGAGTCCTATTTTTTTTTTAGCTCGAACAGGGCCCCTAAATCTTTAGGGCCGGCCCTGGCCGGGTAAATCATAAGTAGGAGGAAGGTATTCACACCCGACAACGGTGTAGGTGAAGGAAAAAGACAGTTGGAACATACAACCTCACCTTGTTATAGAACTTAAGGTATACTAAAAAAATTTGGCTAGTATTTTTTTGATATCCAAAAGGCATGATATACACTCTTTTAAGCAAAAAAAATAAAAATAAAGATAACATGTAAAGTGTTTAACAAAGCCGACTTTTTGTCCACCAGAAATAAGAAATCCAAAAGACATCATATAAAGTTTGTAAACCTAAAGAAACTGCATATAGGTGAAGCTGGCTATAATTTAGACACAACCACTAGCATAACCTAAACCACCGGAGCAAACCAGCAAACATGAATATAAGTTTTTTTTAACAGCAAAAACCA
Organism: Deinandra increscens subsp. villosa; assembly: GCA_039602395.1. Classification (NCBI taxonomy): domain Eukaryota; kingdom Viridiplantae; phylum Streptophyta; class Magnoliopsida; order Asterales; family Asteraceae; genus Deinandra; species Deinandra increscens. The sequence continues at coordinate 8,970,879 of JBCNJP010000017.1, forward strand.
ACATGAATATAAGTAATAACTGTGAGCCTTCTTGCAATTTTGGTTCCTACGTAACGAGCATCCAAAACCCACATGGAGTTCTTTATATTTTCTTTAGTTTCAACCTAAAGTCATGACAACTAAAAATAATTAACAGCTTTAGATTTAGCTTAAATTCATCGTTTTTACTTGTGGTTTTTTCCGAACCATGTAAAAATAAAATATAAAGAAAATAAAGAAAATTTAAGGACACGGGGAAAGATGGGTTATTCATTGAAGCTTTCTCGTCGTCCTCTAAAGGTGGGTCGTTTAATAGTGGATCTATGGTTCAAGACTTTTCAAAATTTATTCAATTGGGAAAGCTCATGGGTCTTGATATGAATGGAACGGTTAAAGATTTTAAACTTTGTGAATAAGGTTAGCGATACGCTTGTGGATCAATGAATGTGATATCTTTGAATATTTGTGGGAGCGGGTCTGCATTAAAACAAAAGAAGGTGTGCAATTTACTCAATAAACATCTTGTGGGTTTTGTGGGTCTTCAGGCTACGCGTATGACAGATTTAGACTTACATCGGGTTAAATCTTTGTGGGGTAATTTTCAATTTGATGTTGCTTTTTATCCTTCGGTTGGCCTTTCAGGTGGAATGTTATCAATTTGGGATCCTAACTCGTTTGTGAAAGAATCTATTGTCATCATGGAGCATCTTCTAATTACTAAAGGTACATGGACCAATTCTTCCTTTAATTGCTTTATGGTGAACGTGTATGTCCCTCAGATGGAATCACATAAAAATTGCTTTGGTTATCCATTCTTGAGTTTATGAATGCTAATTATTCGGGCTCTTACATCATTTTTGGGGATTTCAACTCTATTCGTAGTGAGTCAGAGAAAATTGGCCTATCTTTTTCTAAATATATTGTCGTAAATTTCAAAGCTTTCATTCTAGATGGTGGTTTGGTTGATTTACCTATGGGAGGTTATAACTTCACTCGTGTGGACGCTAGAGGTCATGATGCAAGTAAATTGGATCGGTTTCTTGTTTCTCCGCATATTCTTGAGGTCTTAAAAAAATATTGAAGTGGTCGCGCTCGATAAAACCATAGTGGATCATTGGCCGATTATACTTAGACTTTCATCTCGTTATTTCAGTCCTACTCCTTTTAAGTTTTACAATTCTTGGATGTTGATTAACGAGTTTGATGATATTGTTAAACAGTCCTGGGCCGAACCGTATTTTCATTCGCCAAAATTCATCCAATTCAAAGTTAAACTGAAACGCCTAAAAGAAAGAATTAAAGATTGGCGTAAAAATCGTCTGAATCCTTCATTGGCTTCTTCAACGCTACATTCTGAGATCCTAGAGATTGATGCTCTCATTGACGATGGGAAAGGTAACGAGGCCTTGTTAAATCAGGTTTTAGCTATCCTTAAAAAAATTAAGGACATTGAAAAACCTTTGCGAGATGACTTAGCTCAAAAAGCTAAAATAAGATGGGTCAAATTTGGCGATGATAATTCCAAATTTATTCATGGTGTGATTAATTTTAAGATACGTCAATTGGCTATTAACGGGTTAAAAGTTGATGGCGCTTGGGTTGAAGATCTGAAGGATATTAAAAGAGCGTTTGTGTCATATTTTGCGGATAAATTCAAAAGAGGGAATGAACTAAAGGTGATTAACAAAAGTGTTAGGTTTCGATCCCTATCTGATCATGACAGAGCCTCTATTGAATTGCTTCCTTCTGTTGATGAAATTAAAGCGGGGTTATTTAAAGGCATCCGACTTAAAGACGTGAATGTTTCTCATCTTTTTTACGCGGATGATGCTATCGTCGTGGGTCAATGGTCTAATGACAGTCGAATTTAGTGAGGATCCTCAAACTTTTTCACAGAGCTTCCGGTCTTGCTATAAATTTTCAGAAATCCTCTATCTACGGGATTGGGGTTCTTCCTGAAGATTCCGTTCGGATGGTGAAAATTGCGGGATGTAAGTCGGATTGCTTGCCTTTTACCTACCTTGGTCTCCCTGTTGCTCCAAATATGTCTCGCATCGCAAATTGGGATATCATCTTCGAAAAATTTGATAAATGTCTCAATAAATGTAAGAGAAACCTCTTCTCTATAGGAGGAAGAGCGACTCTTGTTAGCTCGGTCTTGGGTTGTATCGGTTCATATTATTTTCTATGTTTCTGATGCCTAAAGAAGTTAATAACACTTTGTAGACGATTCGATCTAGGTTCTTTTGGGGCTCCAATGATAAAGATAGAAAAATTTCATGGGTTAAATGGGATCTCGTTCTCGCTAAAAAGGTACATGGTGGGCTCGACATTGGAGCCTTTTTTCGATGAACATGGCTCTTTTGTTCAAATGGCGATGGAGATTTCTTATTTTTGGGAACGACCTATGGGCTCGATAATCAAAGCGATCCACGGTTCTAACGTAATTACTAGATCTAGCACGTGGACTAGGATCTTGAAAGCTTGCGATTTATGCTATAAAACGAATACCATTCCTGAGAATGTGGTAGAAAACAAGTTGGATGTGGTAATGAAACGAAATTGTGAAAAGATACTTGGGTTGATGATTGTCCTTTATCTTCTCGTTTTCCTCATCTATTTGCGCTTTCTTATAACAAGGAAGGTCTCGTTCGTGACTTTTGGGATGGTGTCAGTTGGAAGTGGTCTTGGCGGAGAGATATCCGAGGTGGAGCTGAAACGAAGCAGTTCAACTTATTCAACGAAAGTTAATATTGTTATTTGGTGTATTCTATTGGATCGAATTTCCACTCGTGTAAAATTATCTAAACGTGTGTTGGAACTTGATTCGATCATTTGTCCCATTTGCAATATAAGACCAGAATCTGCTAATCATGTTTTTGGTGAGTGTATCCTGTTTGTTAGAGTCATGGAGCGTATCAAGATTTGGTTGGATGTTGCTTGACTTGAACCGGCTGTTTCACGTGAAATGCTGAAAGTTATCGAAGATGTTAAAGTGTCAAGAGTTAAGAAAGATGTGATTCTCACTATTTCCTATACTTCTTGGTGGATTATTTGGACGATCCGCAATAATATGATTTATCACTCGGACAAATCTTGGGACGATAGTTTAGTTGATTCAATTATTTTTGTATTCTTTTTCTTGGTATTCGTCTAGAAATGGCAAGGCTATGATTCGTCGAACTGACTGGATGAGTAATCCTTTGTTATCTTTGTAATTTTGCTCTTTTAATCTTTTTTTTTTAAAATACTTACTGCCGTTCCAAAAAAAAATTAACAAAATATCTAACATAAACCAATTTAAATGAAGGATAATTTATCAGGTTTACATATATAATTTATAACACATCATTTTTATAATCAAAATTGTACTTCTTTTGGTTTAAAAAAGTAAACAGTCTACTTATATAATATAGTACGAGAATGTGTATAATATAAAAATTATATATATATATATAGGGGAGGGATATAATGAAAACTTCTCCGAGTTTGGAAAAACCGTGAAAACCAAGTTAAAAAATTTGATTTTTGTTCCGATTTTATTTATGGTGATTCTCTAAGTTAAAAAGACCCCACTTTATGCAAAAAAAATAAAAAATAAAAAATAAAAACGCATAGTCAAATTTTTTTAAAAAAATATTTTATAACCGAGGTTATATATGTAACAGGGTATCGTTACATATGTAACCTCAGTTATAAAATATATTTTTTTTTTAAAATTTGACTAGGCGTTTTTTTTTTATTTTTTGCATAAAGGGGGTTTTTTTTACTTAGAGAATCACCATAAAAAAATCGGAACAAAAATCGAATTTTTTAGCTTGGTTTTCACGGTTTTCCAAACTCGGAGAGGTTTTCATTTTATCCTTCCTCTATATATATATATATATATATATATATATATATATATATACACATATATATATATATATACATATATATATATACATATATATATATATATACATATATATATATATATACATATATAGGGTTAGGTTTAAATGAGAACTTTTAATTTTGAGATCTTTTGAGAACCAAATCTTAACCACTAATTTCAGGTGGGGATCATTATAATTCATAGGGGGGTTCCATATATTAAACTAGTGGCTTAAAATGGTTCTCAAGTTCTCTAAGCCAATTGGTTCTCAGTTGATTATCTCCATATATATATATATATATATATATATATATATATATATATATATATATAGGGTTGGGGTAATTTGGAACCCACGTTGAGTTGAGGAAACTTTGGAACCTCGTCAAAAACGAGGTTAAAAAAACGTTTTTTTTTCTAAATTTTTTTATGGTGGTTCTTTAGGTTATAAACTACTCGTATATGAAAAAAAAAATCAAAAAACCGCCTAGTAGATTTTTTTAAAAAAAATCTCAAAAAAAAGTTGTTACATATGTAACTTTCATGTGTAAACTGTATATATATGCGTTTACACATGAAAGTTACATATGTAACCAATCTTTTTTGAGATTTTTTTTAAAAAAATCTACTAGGCGGTTTTTTGATTTTTTTTCATATACGAGTAGTTTATAACCTAAAGAACCACCATAAAAAAATTTAGAAAAAAAAAACGAAGAACCACCATAAAAAAATTTAGAAAAAAAAACGTTTTTTTAACCTCGTTTTTGACGACGTTCCAAAGTTTCCTCACTCAACGTGGGTTCCAAAATACTCTTTCCCTATATATATATATATATATATATATATATATATATATATATATATATATATATATATATATATAAGGAATAGGTCCATTTAGCTAAAAGCACCTAAACCCTTATCTGGTCTCTCACTCTCTCTACGCCTAACCCTAGCCGTAGCCACCAAGCCGGTCGCCTGTCGTCACTCCTTTGTCATGCTGTCGTCGTCCGACCAGCCGACTGACCGTCGTCGTGCGTCGTCGCGAATCACCACCGGCGTCGTTGTTTGTGCCGCCACCGGCCACCAGATCCCAAACCTTAGTTAGGGTATTTGCGTGGGAAGCTGTTTGATCGTGTCAGGTACATGCTCAAGCAACTGGATCTGTTAAAGCTAGGTGTCTTGTCTCATGTCGACTAATTTGCTAATAAGGTATAATCCCTAAACCCTTGTGATTGGTTTTAGGTTAGTTTGTTGTTATTGTCTTGTATGTGGATAATGATGGGACAGATCTAAGTAATGATCAGATCCGGTCGTACGTGCACGCTACCGCTGACCCGAACCGTTTTCTAAAACCCGCGTCCTCTCTTATGATTCTAAATTTAACAACGTATATCCATGTCTACTGGTGTCGATCCATGGTTGTTGGCGTTCAATCAAAGTAGAAATCAGGGGTGGCCCCAAGCAAGGGCAGGGTGGGCGACCGCCAGAGCCCGATATTTTTAAATTTTTCTTATGTGATTATCTCATAAATACCATTTTGTTACAAAGTTTGAAACATAGATCATCAAGATCAACTAGCAAGGGCGCTAGGCCTTAAAGCATAGGCGCGCGAAGAATCGGAGTGACCCAGGATCGATCATTGTCCTTGGCATTTTTTAGAACAAAATTTAAGTAAAATTGATGTGAATAGCAAGTTTTAAACCTCTGACATTACCATATTTGAAAAACTTAAGGAGTAGATAATTGTTTCAACTAAAATGAGATATTGTTAGATTGATAACTTAATTCATATATAATAATATTCATTATTTAAATAAAAGTTCTAAACCCAAAATTATAATGTTGCTTCACCTTTTTAATCTCAAAGATATCACATATAAATATATGAATAAAACACAAATTTTAATAACTAAATACATAATAATATTAGTATTTAAATCCAAGTCTCTTAGGGGATCTAAAATTTTATTCTTGTCTACAGTCCCGAAAATTTTTGAGGTTTAGGGGGGCGGCCCCGATAGAAATTACAAGCATTTTCCACCTTTGAAGATGGAGATCTAAATTTTCACCATGCCCAAAAAGAAAGAAATATATAAAGAAAATCAATTAAGAATATCACTTTCGTATTCTACCATATATAGGATTTGGATGAGAAATGTGAAAAAGACAGAAGTGAGAAAGTTGTGGAGAAAGGATTTCCTAGTTTTTTTAACCAAAAAAATAGTGTGAAACAAAAAAAAATGACAAAAAGCGAAAGCTTGTTGTGGAGAAAGGATTCCCTAGTGTGAAACACTAAAAAAAGAAATATATAAAGAATATCATTGAAGAATATCACTTTCATCTTCTACCGTAGGATTTGGATGAGAAACGTGAAAAAGAGAGAAGTCAGAAAGTTGTGGAGAAAGGATTTCCTACATTTTGTAACAAAAACTTAATTTGAAACAAAACAAAACAAAACAAAACAAAACAAAAAAAAAAAAAAAAAAAAACTCACAAAAAACTGTGGAGAAAGGATTCCCTAGTGTGAAACAACAAAAAAACCAGACAAAAGCAAAAGTGTTACTGGTGAAGAAAAGACGGGTCACTCACACCACCGAGATTAATAATTTTACTATACTATATTATATTATATATTTGCGTGTTGCTACAGAAATAGAAATAAGTTGAGTGCATAAAATAGTGAAATTTGCTAAAACAAAACATAGAAAACAAAAATATAAAAACACTACACACAAAGCCGGCTTAAACTTTTATGAGACCCTAAGCGAACTTTAAAATTTGGGGACTCAAGACTTACTTTCCTTTTGAATTTTCTGAACAACCCAATTCGTAACTGTTTATTCCAAATTAACATGGTATTATTGTATATTGTATAATAAATATAAAAAGATCAATATAAACTAAATTTTGAGTTGGAATAAAATAACCAGTGTCATGTCTATGAAAGCATAAGAAAACTTTGAACAATAAGCACTCAAATATCATCATTTTGATTTGCAAATTAAATCCAAATACATAACCATCAAAATAATATCAAACATCCAATACACTAAACTCAATGAGTGATAGCCTCATTTGTCTTTGGGTATTATATATTTATAATGTTATCATCATATTAGAACACTAAGAATTGAATTCACATCCGTAAAAAGAATTAAAAACAAGTTTTAATTGATGGTGCTAATTAAACGATTGGAAAAGAAAAAATTAAATTTTAATGTGTAAAAAAACGTAGTCACTTAAAGTAAATTAAAAGTTAGAAAAATACAATGAATAAATAGAAAAGGTATAGAAAATTAAAAAAAAAAGGTGAAGAAAACATAATTAATTTGAAATTTCAATGAGAAAAAAAAACGTGTGTAAGAGTTAAGAGCATTCACAGCAAATCTCTATATATATCCTTATAATTTATACTTTTATTATTACTTTTTCTATCTGATGTGTGTAGTTTTGGATATGAAAATATAGTTGATTTCGGGCTGAAAAACGTTAAAATAACCTTGAAAATATTAATTTATAATTGTTTCTGATGATTATTATGAGTTTTCAGGTTAAAACAAGTTTGGCACGGAAAACGAGGTGAAAATGAAGAAAAGTCAAAGTTCGGGTCAACCGGTCAAACGCGGAAGTCAAAATAAAAAGTTGCAGAAAATCTTCACGGCTTGCATGCCTTGAAACACCCTTTCACGGCCTAGACCAAGCTGTGAAGCCCTTGATCAAGCTGTGATGCTGAGCCGCAGACCAGTCACCGGTGAAAACTGCTTCACGGCCGTGAAGGACCCTGCCCAAGCCGTGAAAGCCCAGTCCAGGCCGTGTAACCGAGAACAGTGGCCAGGAAGCCCTTTCACGGCCTGATCTGCTGGCCGTGAAAGCCCTTTCACGGCCTGGAGCCCTTTTAGGAAATTTTTGGGATTTTTTGGAATTCGGCCCCTATAAATACAGGGCTCATTTCCACCATTCAGAACACCTTGGAGAGCAGAAAAAAAAGGCTAGAGAAAGCCCTCGTTGAAGCCCTTTGAAGATTTGAAGCCTTCGACGAGTCGGAAATTAGCGTTTTTCATCCTTTCGAGCTACGATTTGGTATTGTATTTATATTTTAGCCATGAATTCTTGTTTAGATCTGATTTGTTCTTGTTTAAACATTAACATGGTTGGCTAAACTCATCGCATCGCTTAGGCGAGGCGAATCCAACCATGGTTTGACTTTATAAGTATCGGTTTTTCGTTTACATTTGCATTTATGAAGTAAAAGTTATGATTGCTTTGATTTGGTTGATGAATTGAATTCCTTATTGTATCTAGTCAATCTCTGGTCTTGTGGAACCCTAACCCTAGCTTGCAAAGCCTTCTATCGTTAGGAGACTATTGTATAGCCGAATAACAGAACTTGCGGCGTACGCGTGAACTAGAAATAGTCACGATCATCAGGGAAACCCTAGAATTCCATTAGGAGTCCACCATAGAGTTTGAGTGAGAAATCACCTTACCCTTAGCTAGTAGCTACCCTTCCCATTGTCAAGTAGTCAAGCATTCACCGATAACTCGGGTCTGTTCCTGCTTAGTCGTGTCTAGGATCTACTAGGTCAACCTATCAACCCAATTGTAACCGCTTCACAACTCTAGGACCGTTAGGACCAGACCTATCCTAACCCTTCGACCAGTTGTGAGTTGAGCCACCGATAACTCGGGACCCAACCTAGGGCACTTCATAAAACCGCAACCTTATCAGTACTTCACCATGGACAAGTAGTAACCGTCTAGGGCGTGTCTATAACCCTAACCGTGAACCTATCCATAGGAGCTAGGTAAGCCTTGTCTTAGGACCCTAGTTCACCTCAGAGATAAGTAGTAACGCATTACCGATACACCTGTCAAACCTAAGTTAGAGGAGCCATGCCTAAGTGATCACTTTACCGAACTCTGTTTTTCCAAACAACATTTCAATTACTGTCATTTTCAGTTTTCTAAATTAAAATCCATTTTCAAAATAAAACAAAAACCGGCTGAATTATAAATTGACTGTTTTCAACAAGTTCGTGTCCCTGAGGTTCGACAACCCCGTGTTTACCAATACTGTGCTACGCACGACAGGTATACTTGCCTTAGTGTGTTGGTATAGTCCCCTGGTGAATAACCAGTTTATAAATTTAAAATTTGATAGTGTAGAACCCCACTTTTTATATACACTAAACAACACATCAAGTTTTTGGCGCCGTTGCCGGGGACACGTCAATTTGTATGATAGTTTTAGTTTTTAGTTAGCCAAAATAGCAAATCCTGCGACACGCTGGTGCCCTCGAAGAAGTTCTCAGTCCGAGCTACTAGTTCCATTCGACGATCCTGAACGAGAATTTCGACAAAGACGCCGACGTGAGAGGCAAAGGATGGCAGACGGAGGTCAGCCACCGAGGAGGACGCTCTCCTCCTACACCAAACCCACCTTGGCTGGTGTGAGCCCGAGTATCGCCCAGCCTGCCACAATTGAGGCCTACACTATACAACCTCAGATCATCACTATGATCAAAAACTCAATCCAATTCGATGGATTGATTGATGAAGACCCCAACGCGCATTTTAGGGCCTTCATTGAGGTTTGTAACACGTTCAAGCTCCCAGGCATGACGAACGATGAGGCCAAGCTACGCCTGTTCCCTTTCTCGCTTCGATCTAAAGCCAAGGCGTGGCTAGACTCCCAATCCGCAGGTTCCATCACGTCTTGGAACGATCTCGTGGAAAAATTCCTATATCGATTCTTCCCTCCTGGCAAAACTGCCAAATTACGTCTGAAGATCTACGCCTATCAACAGGAGCATGGAGAATCATTCTTTGAAACTTGGGAGCGTTTCAAAGAGTTGCTGAGTAAATGTCCCTGCCACGGGTTGGAACTGTATCAACAGGTCCAAACATTCTATAATGGGCTTAGCCCACAAACCCGTCAGCCTGTGGACATAACTGTTGGAGGAGCCCTGGGCGAGAAGACCGCCGAAGAAGCCGAGCGACTGCTCGAAGAGATGGCCCTGAATGACTATCAGTACCCCTCAATTCGCAACAACGTTCCACTCAGAGCAGGGGTGCACCAGGTTAGTCAGGATACAATGATGGCGGCCCAATTGGAAGCACTAACGAAGAAGTTTGACACTCTGGTCAAGGTAGTAATGCCACAAAAATCAGAAGCCCAAGAGTGTCAAATCTGCGGAGATAATCACTCGACAGCAAACTGCCCAAATAACGTAGAATCCGTAGACTTCGTAGGAGCTCAGGGGGCAACGTGGCGTATATGGAGATCATTACAACCCTTCTTGGAGGAATCACCAGGGGTTCAGCTACAAAAATCAAGCTGGAAGCTCAAACCCACCGGGGTTTGCTGCTAAAACTCAACAACCCCAAGGGCGTGAAGGAAAACTGTCAATGGAGGAGATGATTGCAGAGATGTACGCCTCCAACAAGAAGAGGGATAGGGAAATTAACGACCAATTCCACAAGCATGATCAGGACATAGCCAACATCAACCAGCAGCTGCAGAATCAACTGGCGTCCCAAAAGAATCTTGAACGCCAAATGGGACAAATTGCGCAAGCCCTTTCAGAGAGGCAAAAGGGAGGTTTACCCTCGAACACAGAAGGACCGAGTAAAGGGTTTGCCCATGCAGTGACTACGAGGAGCGGGAAGACGACACAGGATCCTCCACAAAAGAACGAAGAAGAGCCAAAAGAGGCCACTTGAGATGCACCAAAAGCTGAGGAACCCGCTGCCTCAAAAGAAAAGCCAAAGCTGAAGGAATACAAGCCCAGGATACCCTATCCTGAGAGGCTTGAGAAGGAGAAGATGGAGGAACAACACGGCAAATTCCTCTCTCTATTCAAACAGCTTCATATAAATTTGCCGTTTGTAGAGGCTCTGGCATCAATGCCCAAGTATGCCAAATTCCTGAAAGATCTTCTTAGCAATAAGAAGAAATTAGAAGAGCTCTCTACAGTCACTCTGGACGAGCAGTGTTCAGCCGTCCTTCAACAAAAACTGCCAGCAAAAATGCGAGACCCAGGGAGTTTCACGATTCCCTGTTTAATTGGTGAAACCATGGTTAGCAATGCCCTAGCCGATCTAGGGGCGAGCATCAATCTTATGCCTTACTCAGTCTACGAGAGGCTGAACCTGGGAGAACCTACACCCACACGAATGACCCTTCAGCTCGCTGATAGGTCCATCAAATATCCCAGGGGCATGGTGGAGAACATGCTTGTAAAAGTTGGCAAGTTCATCTTCCCAGTCGATTTCGTCATATTAGATATGGAGGAAGATGAACACATTCCTTTAATCCTTGGCAGGCCATTCTTGGCCACATCCCGTGCTATAGTAGACGTCCACGACGGTAAACTCATTTTAAGGATGGGAGACGAGGCGGTTACATTTAATATCCATGATTCTATGAAACACCCCGTAAGTCAAGATGATACATGCTACTTCCTTGATTCCATTATGACCACCGTTGAATCCATGATTCATAACATATGTGGAAAGAATCAGGAGGACTCCCAAACCTTGAACAACATATATCAGGAGGTGGAGATGGTGAATTCAGTCAGCTTCACTGAGGAAGCTAAAGGAGAAAAGGAAGCTGAGGAGCCAGTTCTTGAGGAGGCTCCGTTGGAATTAAAGCAACTCCCGTCACATTTGGAGTATGCTTTTCTAGATGATGAAAAGAAACGGCCTGTTATCATAGCATCTAATCTTAAGGCCGATCAAAAGCAAAACTTTCTTGGGGTTTTAAAGAAGCATCAGCAGGCCATAGCCTGGAGGATATCAGACATCAAGGGAATAAACCCTGCGTTCTGTACGCATAAAATCTTGATGGAGGACGATGTCAAACCTGTGGTCCAACGCCAACGTAGGTTAAACCCCAACATGCAGGAGGTAGTAAAGAAGGAAGTGATCAAGCTGATGGATGCAGGGCTCATCTACCCAAGCTCAGATTCCAAATGGGTGAGTCCTATACAAGTCGTACCTAAGAAAGGAGGCATGACTGTGATCACTAATGAAAAGAACGAATTGGTCCCCACCCGCACTGTCACTGGGTGGCGAGTATGCATCGACTATCGTAAATTAAATGATGCTACTCGTAAGGGTCACTTTCCCCTACCCTTCATCGATCAGATGTTGGAAAGGTTATCGGGAAAACAGTACTACTGTTTTCTTGATGGTTTCTCAGGGTGCTTTCAGATCCCCATCGCACCAGAGGATCAAGAAAAGACAACATTTACATGCCCTGTAGGAACCTTCGCGTATAGGCGTATGCCCTTTGGGCTTTGCAATGCGCCTGCGACCTTTCAACGATGTATGGTCGCGATCTTTAGTGAGATGATTGAGGACTCTATGGAGGTGTTCATGGATGACTTCTCAGTCTATGGGGATTCGTTTGATTCGTGCTTAAAGAACCTCGACCGAATGATGGCCCGGTGTGAGGAAACAAATCTTGTGCTTAATTGGGAAAAGTGCCATTTCATGGTCACTGAAGGAATCGTGCTAGGCCATAAAATCTCTAGGGCAGGAATTGAGGTAGACCGCGCGAAAATAGAAACAATCAACAAACTACCTCACCCTTCTAATGTCAAAGCCGTTCGTAGTTTCTTGGGTCATGCGGGATTTTATCGCCGCTAGCTTTATTAAGGATTTCTCTAAAATCACGCGCCCCATGACCCAACTCCTTGAAAAAGACACTCCTTTCAACTTCTCACCAGAATGCGTTCAAGCATTTGACCTGATAAAAGATAAACTGGTGAATGCTCCCATAATGACAGCCCCTGATTGGTCCCAGCCCTTTGAGCTGATGTGCGACGCAAGCGACCATGCTGTCGGAGCAGTCCTTGGGCAACGTAAGGACAAAAGATTTCATCCTATTTACTACGCAAGTAAAACCCTTGACGATGCCCAAGAAAACTATACCACCACCGAGAAGGAGCTTCTGGCTGTCGTTTACGCATTCGATAAATTCCGCTCCTATCTCGTGCTTTCAAAAACCACCGTTTTCACTGATCATGCAGCGATCAAATATTTGTTTAACAAGCAAGATGCCAAGCCACGCTTAATTAGATGGATCTTGCTGCTCCAGGAATTTGATATCGAGATCAAAGATAAGAAAGGAGTTGAGAATGTCGCTGCTGATCATCTCTCTCGTTTAGAAAATCCCGAAATTCAAGATAGAGAGCCTAAGATCAATGAGAAATTTCCTGGTGAAACCCTGTTCGCAATCTCTACTCGTGGGAACCCTGCAAAGAAGGAAGAGAGAACCCCCTGGTTCGCGGACTTCGCGAACTATCTGACGGGGGGTATTCTGAGAAAAGGGATGACGTATCAAGAACGTCGAAAGCTTTTCTCTGATGCGAAATACTACATATGGGAGGACCCATTCCTCTATCGAATTGGAGCTGATCAAGTCATTAGGAGATGCGTTTTCGGCGAAGAAGCTAAGCAGATATTACGTCATTGTCACGAGGGACCAACCGGAGGTCATGATGCCGCCAATAACACGGCGAGAAAAGTTCTTGACTCTGGTTTCTTCTGGCCCTCAATATTCAAAGACGCTCACGCCTTCGTTAAAGGTTGTGATGCGTGTCAAAGGGCCGGTAATATATCATCAAGAAATGAAATGCCTCAAAACCCTATTCAAGCGTGCGAAATTTTCGACGTTTGGGGCATTGATTTCATGGGCCCATTCCCTTCTTCCTATGGGAATAAGTATATACTCGTTGCTGTTGATTATGTATCGAAATGGGTAGAAGCCCAAGCTCTACCTACAAATGATGCACGAGTTGTTACAAAATTCCTAAAGAAACTTTTTGCACGTTTTGGTACTCCTAAAGCCCTTATCAGTGATAGGGGAACTCACTTTTGTAACGCGCAAATGGAAAAGCTGCTCAAGAAGTATGGCGTAAATCACAGGCTCGCAACACCCTATCACCCACAAACAAGTGGGCAGGTAGAAGTTTCTAATAGGGGAATTAAATGCATCTTAGAGCGAACCTGTGGCGCCCACAGAAAGGACTGGTCAGAAAAGCTTGATGACGCACTCTGGGCTTTCCGCACCGCTTACAAGACACCGATAGGCACCACGCCTTTCAGACTTGTTTACGGGAAGTCGTGTCATTTACCAGTCGAGTTGGAACATAAATCCTACTGGGCAATTAGAGCAGTGAACATGGATATGGTGAAAGCAGGGGAAGAACGGTTACTTCAACTGAACGAGCTACAGGAGTTGCGAGAGGAAACGTATGAGAGTTCGAGGCGATACAAGGAAAATACTGCCAAAACACACGATCAGAAACTGAAGGGTAAGAAAAATTTTAAGTATGGGGATCGTGTGTTGCTTTACAACTCTCGTCTTAAGTTATTTCCAGGAAAACTACGATCCAGGTGGACTGGTCCCTACACCGTCACAAAGGTGTTTTCGTATGGGACAGTAGAGATACAAGGGGAAGACGGAAATCCGTTCAAAGTGAACGGACATAGGCTGAAGGAATACATTGAAGGAGCTGTTAACGAGGGATACGTGGAGGATCTGAGCCTCCGAAATCCCCCTGAATGAGTTACGGGGGTCGAGTCTAGCTAACGACTCGTTAATAAATTAAGCGCTTCCGGGAGGCAACCCGATGTTTTAAATTACTTTTTAATTTAATTTTATTTTTGTGTGTTTTTTTTTTTTTGTGTTTTAGTTTTCAGGAATTCGACTACTCGAGACATGGAATGTTGAAAGTGCCAAGTGTTCGATGTGTGTGGAAGTGAGAATCATGGGCAATCACAATAATCAGGGAGTTCACTTTATCCAACCCTTTTTGCTTGATTTTCATTTTTCTGCATTGAGGACAATGCAATCTTCTAAGTATGAGGATGGCAAGGGTTGGCTAAGCATATAGAATATAACTCCCCCACCACATCAAAAGTCTGAAAATCCCCCAAATTGTTGAAATTTTATCCCAATCTCGCATGACACGAAAGTACACCGTTTTTAACGTAAATCATAGATAATTTATTTGTGCCTTATCGTGTCTGCAAGTCGCAAGAACGGTTTTCCTTAAAGGTTTATTTTTATAAAAATCGCATGATCAAAGTCTTTCGATTAAGTTTTGTGAACCATCAAAAAAACCCACTCACCCGATTTCCCTTGTGAGATTAAGCCTACAAGAAAAAAATATATATATTTAGGTAAAAAAAAAACGTAGTTATGAGGGGAGTCGTATGTCTAAAACATGTTCTAGGTTTATGTTGAGACCGTGTCAAATTAATCGCCTTGAGTCGTTATGGATCTTCTCCGGGTCGTCAATTGCCCGAAGATACTGGACTTTCTGCATAACTCCAGTATATATATATATACAAAAAAAAAAAAAAAAAAGCAAACAAGTTTGGCACGGAAAACGAGGTGAAAATGAAGAAAAGTCAAAGTTCGGGTCAACCAGTCAAACGCGGAAGTCAAAATAAAAAGTTGCAGAAAATCTTCACGGCTTGCATGCCTTGAAACACCCTTTCACGGCCTAGACCAAGCTGTGAAGCCCTTGATCAAGCTGTGATGCTGAGCCGCAGACCAGTCACCGGTGAAAACTGCTTCACGGCCTGACTTGCATGCTGTGAAAGGCCTTTCACGGCCGTGAAGGGCCCTGCCCAAGCCGTGAAAGCCCAGTCCAGGCCGTGTAACCGAGAACAGTGGCCAGGAAGCCCTTTCACGGCCTGATCTGCTGGCCGTGAAAGCCCTTTCACGGCCTGGAGCCCTTTTAGGAAATTTTTGGGATTTTTTGGAATTCGGCCCCTATAAATACAGGGCTCATTTCCACCATTCAGAACACCTTGGAGAGCAGAAAAAAAGGCTAGAGAAAGCCCTCGTTGAAGCCCTTTGAAGATTTGAAGCCTTCGACGAGTCGGAAATTAGCGTTTTTCATCCTTTCGAGCTACGATTTGGTATTGTATTTATATTTTAGCCATGAATTCTTGTTTAGATCTGATTTGTTCTTGTTTAAACATTAACATGGTTGGCTAAACTCATCGCATCGCTTAGGCGAGGCGAATCCAACCATGGTTTGACTTTATAAGTATCGGTTTTTCGTTTACATTTGCATTTATGAAGTAAAAGTTATGATTGCTTTGATTTGGTTGATGAATTGAATTCCTTATTGTATCTAGTCAATCTCTGGTCTTGTGGAACCCTAACCCTAGCTTGCAAAGCCTTCTATCGTTAGGAGACTATTGTATAGCCGAATAACAGAACCTGCGGCGTACGCGTGAACTAGAAATAGTCACGATCATCAGGGAAACCCTAGAATTCCATTAGGAGTCCACCATAAAGTTTGAGTGAGAAATCACCTTACCCTTAGCTAGTAGCTACCCTTCCCATTGTCAAGTAGTCAAGCATTCACCGATAACTCGGGTCTGTTCCTGCTTAGTCGTGTCTAGGATCTACTAGGTCAACCTATCAACCCAATTGTAACCGCTTCACAACTCTAGGACCGTTAGGGCCAGACCTATCCTAACCCTTCGACCAGTTGTGAGTTGAGCCACCGATAACTCGGGACCCAGCCTAGGGCACTTCATAAAACCGCAACCTTATCAGTACTTCACCATGGACAAGTAGTAACCGTCTAGCGCGTGTCTATAACCCTAACCGTGAACCTATCCATAGGAGCTAGGTAAGCCTTGTCTTAGGACCCTAGTTCACCTCAGAGATAAGTAGTAACGCATTACCGATACACCTGTCAAACCTAAGTTGGAGGAGCCATGCCTAAGTGATCACTTTACCGAACTCTGTTTTTCCAAACAACATTTCAATTACTGTCATTTTCAGTTTTCTAAATTAAAATCCATTTTCAAAATAAAACAAAACCGGCTGAATTATAAATTGACTGTTTTCAACAAGTTCGTGTCCCTGAGGTTCGACAACCCGGTGTTTACCAATATTGTGCTACGCACTACATGTATATTTGCCTTAGTGTGTTGGTATAGTCCCCTGGTGAATAACCAGTTTATAAATTTAAAATTTGATAGTGTAGAACCCCACTTTTTATATACACTAAACAACACATCACTATCTTTTCCACTCACAACCATAATTAAATAATATTTTTTATACATTTATCATTACATTTTCTCTCTCTTCCAATTCCCAAATTTTAGCAAATCACCAAACTTTTTGTCAAATATACAGATTTTGTAAAAGTTTTTTTCTCTCCTCTACTCATAACCACTCACAACCAAACTTTAAATTATACAGATTTACACTCACATATTTTTAAGGAACCTACCGTGTATGCTCTTAAGAAACGAAACGTGAAACGTGTGCCAAAGGATTTGAGAAAGACAAACATCAATATGCCAAATAACTACTAAACTATAAGTCTATAATTGCTTTTGTTTATATTTTTGGGAACAAACTTTATGCTATAGAATCCAATTTAAACAATTAGAGGGAAAAAAGATGGGAAAAAGGATAAAAAGGGACAAGTTGACCACCGTTGGACAATAATAGACTTTTGATCAAAAAATAGTTTTAAAATGGACCTGACCACGGTCGCCATGGACTACCATCTAGGGTCTTCCGACCGTGGTGTTTGACCAATAAAAAGCCGCCACCTCAGCACTTGACAGTCGCTATGTGTACATGTAAGGTCGGACGACCGTGGTCTGGCCTCACAACGACCACGCAGACATTCACTTTGCAACAGTCGCGGCGACCATCTGACACCAATGTCGAAGGTGCCACGACCGTGCTCTATAATTTTTTTAAATGGTGGTTTATTGGATTTTTTTTAATCCAAGTTATTGCCAATTGGTTAATATTAGAACCCAATTTCAAAAATGGCCCACACTAATCCCAATTATTAAGGTGTTGGATTTCATTGGCCTCCCTTTACATTTTTCTTAACTCCGTTTAGGATTTAACTCAAAAAATTCCAAAAGGGGTCCAATGAAATCCAACACCCTAATAATTGAGATTAATGTGGGCTATTTTTAAAATTGAGATTAATATTGACCAATTGGTTATAACTTGGATTAATAAAATTCAATAACCCTTTTTAAATCGAAAACCGTTAACTACGATCGTCCGGGTTATGGTCATCGACGACCGTCTTTATGGTCGTCCGACCGTCGACTTTATTTTTTTCTTTATTTTTTTTAATACTAAATATTAATTTTGTATATATAATACTTCTTTTGCCTTTTTTAAATTATGAAAAGATTATTTTGTTATATAATGTTTATTTCCTTTTTCTTATATATATTCTTCATTTCTTATATTTTTTATATATGTAATGTTTATTTTTTTTTTCTCACTTTATCTTTAATCCCTATAAATAGCACATCATTTACACCTATAACTTCATACATTCACAACTATCATCAAATAACAATAATGTCTTCAAGATCAAAAAAAAGACTTATCAAATCGGATTTTCTTCTAACTCGGTCGAATCATTGACGAAATTCCACCACCAGTAGAAAAACAAGTTTGGAATTTTGATAATAAAGAAAATTGGGCTCCAAATATTTTATTTTTTTTTATAGTGGCATGGATTCTTCGTTTTGTAAGATTTCTTACATGAGATCCTCTACACTTACGCGAGAATTTTGGGGCTCCCTTCTTGCATTGCATGGAAATCCTCGTATAGGGGTAACTGTATGTCATTTGCTATTTTAAATTTAACACGCATTCAAATAGTCATCGTTGTTCCTAAAATGTTTTTTTATATATTATAACACGTTTCTGCTTGGACATATTATCTAATGACCTGGCGTTTAGAAGAAATAATAACAAAGAACAAATTAGCCAAAGGTCCGAACCATTGGACGATTCTGCCCACCCAATTTTTCAAATGTTAATATCTGAAGGATCATCTGATGCAAATGAATATTGTGATGGCACAAATGATTTATATCCTTCTTTATGAGAGGTTGATACGGTAACGATTTATTTAAAAAGTTATTTTATTAAAAAACAATAATAATATGGGATCGCTAATAATATTCATACTTTGAGTTTTGAGGTTTACTTACCCATATCTCATGATGATCAAAACTAGTTTCTATTTAAGATTTGTATGGATACCTTCAACATTTATGCCTTTCACCCTTATGATTGCTCTCAAAGTAGTTGCGATTCAAAGTGCATTCATAAAATTATTTTCGGAATTGTCAGTGAATTTGAGAGTTTTTATCTAAATTTTCTTGATCGTATATCATACTGGCAGCACTATGGGCAAGTCAAGATTGAAGAAATACCATTTACTGGGACACCGTGTGGCCTTATAATGTAGGTCATATAGGACCCAATTCTAGAGTCTTAGTCTGCATGTTATTACGAAGGATAGTTAAAAATAAGTCCATGGTGTGGGAAGAAGTCAATGTACAATAAGCTTGTTTAAGATTCAGACGTTTTATGACTGATGAACTCTATGCAATGCGTACAATGTGATTTTATTTATAACAAATTTAATATGTTTTGTATTTATAACAATTTAATATAGTTTTATTTATAACAAATATGTATACGGTCGCCACGACCGCCATCATGGTCGCCTCGACCGTTGTTCCGTACATAAACATCAAACCATCTAACTTTAATTTCGTCGTTAGCCGTGTAAGGGCGCCACGACCATCACTATAGGCGCCACGAATGTCCACCGTACAAAACCATTTACTCACCGTGTCTCGATAACCGGGAATGGGCAGGACGACCTTAGAAACAGTCGTGGACGAAGATGACCGTGCTTTATTTCTACCTTTTAATCTTTCATTATATAAACACCACATATTTTAACATGAAAGTCTTAACTTCCTTTATATAACTGACAAAAAATAAACAGCTTCTTTTACTCCGGTTTTTTCCCCTTATATATCTTGAAACCAACTTTGAAATATTTTCCAAATATCGATATCAGTTGTTTGGTTTTCAATATCAATATCATTTAAAGAGATTTTATCTTATTATTCGCGTTTAATTCTAAGTGTAACCTTACAAAGTCAAGCGAATTAATGCATTTGAGTCGCCCGTAGCTGAGGTTCGCAACTTCTATTTTGATCTCTTGGACATTAAAATTTGTATTTTTTTGTAATCCAGAGAATCAAATAAGAGCAACAGTTGTTAAAGAATCTGTTGATTTGGGTGGCGCTGAGGAAATCCAAAAACATCAACTTGTTCAATAGCAAAGAGGCAATGAAGTTAACGCTAAAGTTGATGAGGGTTTCAACCACATCTCTGGCCCGACATACGTTTCAAGCACCTTGCTTTTCTTAAGCATTGTGTTTTATAGTGTCACTTATAGTGGCATTGCATTTGAAAAAGAAAAAAATATTTTTTTACATATATATTATTTTAAAATACTTAATTACAAAGTCAACGAAGTAGGGCATTTGAATATTTTTTTAAGAAAACACGGTGACATTGCGGCTCGATGGGTATTAGAATCAAGTTATGTGATCTCGCTATTTTCAAAGAAAACTTGGTGACATCCCACAATTTGTTTTGAATATGCATCGAGTAGTAATATCACCGTGTTTTCTTAAAAAAATGTTCGAATGCATTACTTCGCTTGACTTTGATATTTTAATATTTAAAAAAAATAATAAATGTTAACTTGTAAGTGGACCTTAAATTTCATTTTTTATCATTATATCATTAATTATTGTATTGTATTGTATTATATATATATATATATATATATATATATATATATATATAGGGAGAGGATCATTTGAGAACTAATTGGTTTTGAGAACTAAAAAGAACTAATCTTAGCCACTAGTTTATATATATGGAAACCCCCCCCCCCCCCCCCATGAATTTGAATGCTCCCCCCTTGAAAATTAGTGGCCCAAATTGGTTCTCATAAGTTCTCAAAAGAAAAAGTTCTCATTTGAACCTAACCCTATATATATATATATATATATATATATATATATATATATATATAGGGTAAGGATCAATGGAAAACCTGAAAAACTATCTTTTAACCATTTATTTAAAAATTGATGGTTGAGATTAAATGATGGCAAGATTGTAAAATGTGTCATTTAATGAATGTCATAATAGACATACCAAAATTTTATTAATAAATGTTTAAATTAATTTTCTCTCTCCCATCTCCTATTTACTAAAATCTCTATTTCTCTTTCTCTCTCTCATTTAATTTTAAATTTCTAGGTCAATATTTAGAAAAAAAAAAAAAACCTATTTTTACAAAAGAAAAAAAAACCCGTTGATAAGCAACATGACACATGTACCAATTTGTTACACCTATGTAACATAAAACATGAAACCTATTTTTACCAGCGTAACGATTGTTACGTAGTTGTAACAAATAACTTCATGTAACTTTTCCAAAAAATAAAGATATAATATAGTCAACTGATAAGAGAAACATGAAACATGTACCAGTTTGTTAACCCTATGTAACATCTTTACAAGAAACAAAAGATGTAAATAGTAAACTAATCAATGTATATAAATTTTGTTACAATTGTGTAATATATTATATACATTACATTTACTTTGTTACATCCATTACTCAGTAAAATCGAAAGCTTTATTACACGTATGTAACATAGTCTACTGATTACATACAATGTAACGTAAGAAAACTGGCATACAATCAACTTATACCAAATTGTTACACCCTTGTAATTGTTGTTCTTATATACTGTGACCTGATGACCTGATGATGATGAATGGTTGTTACAGCGGTGTAACATATAACATGTGTATTTGTTGTTACAACAATGTAACATATAAATTTTCTTATATACTGTGACCTGATGATAACGAATTGTTACATCATTGTAACAATTAAGGAATTGATATTCAAATCTTCATGCTGAAGTCCGGTAATATCCGCAGATTCCATTACAGCTAAATTGTTGCTTTTTACAGGCGTAGAAAGAGAGCGAGTATTATCTCCGTTAGCGATCCCAATCGAAGAACAAGGATCGACATTATTTACAATAGCATTAACCGGATCATGATCATACTTGTCTTGGACGCTTGGGTTGGGTGATTCGACACCATCAATTGATTCATGATGTTGATTATAATCAAATGTATTACACAATGTATTGAATGATTCGACATCATCAATTGATGTGCGGTCTTGATTTTTTTCTTCTTTACCTTGATCTTGCATGGAAATGAAGATTGATGAACACGATGAAATTGAAGGAGAAGTACGACAAGAAGAAAAAAAACTGGGATTAGGGTTTATAGATTTGCGAGTTTTTTTATTTTTGATAATGAAAAATCTCTCAAAACTTTCAAATTAGTTATTAACACAAAATACTTTACTAAAATAGATATGCTAAATTTACATTATTACCCTTTCATTAATATAAAAATCAACAATTAAATGAAATTATATAATTGGTGGAGAGTAGTTTTCCAGGTTTTCCAAAAAGTAATGGGTTTTCCATTGATCTTCTTCCTATATATATATATATATATATATATATATATATATATATATATATATATAATTGTATTGTATTACGGTACTTGAATTATTCGTATTGTTACTTATCAAGTTTTACCTTTAAATTTGATAATACAATAAAATATTAAAACAGAAATTAAACATTTTACACTACAATATTACAGAGATAATAAAACAGAAAGAAAATACATAGTTAATTAAAGGTTTCGGTTTCCTTTCAGAACACCCCAAACTTCAACGTAAGTAAGCGTACTATTGTAACGTCTGGAGTACTCTTTTAATGCCCATTACAACCTTTTATCAGCATTTTCCCCTACCCATTCGGGCATGCATTCGTACACCTCCCTAAAATTTGTAACCTTATGCTTAATATCACGTCATTTTGACATGATCGAGTCAGTTGTACGATAGTGTTCTTGACTCTCCACCAACAAATGAAAATGTGTTGTAACTCGTTTCCAAATCTCACCGTCTTGTCGTGGCCTAGTTTCAGTACGAACATCAACCCACGCCATGGCTAACGCAATCTCCTCAGCCTTGGTCTAAACATTCCCACGTTTCCTACCAGATGACAGTGAAGAGGTTAAAGAACTTGAAGCCATTTTGAAGAGGAGTTTGGTAGTGATATTGGTGGTAGAAGTTCAACACTCACTACCTAGTATTTATAATGGTGTTGTGGTATTATTAAATTAAATTTAGGGTCCCATTAATTAATTAAATGAATTTTTATTTTAAATATAAAATTATCATTTAAAATAGTTTACTAATGTAGAAAACGTTAAACAAATATTAAATAATAAAGATTAATAACCGTTATGTAAACATTACCTAACTTAACTAAAACGTTACAATAAAGCTTACATAATACAACGTTACAATAAAGCTTAAACAATAAAAAGTTTAAATAAAGATGACATAAATAAGATTACAATAAAGATGTCATGATACTCATTTCCAGTGGCAGTCATCATTTGACCAGTCTAAATTTGATTCGTGCTCGTCCGCATACGGGTTGTGATACGTTGGTTCTTCATCATTGTAACTCTCGTAAGTAAAAGCATCTTTTAAAATATCTAGGTCCTCGTACTCTGAAGGATCGTGGTAGTCATGATCTGGTGACGGTAAAGGTGGTGACGTTTTTGGCAATATAGGTAGTGGGTTTCTGGTAATGGAAATTTCATCATGTGGCTTTGTAAGAATGCTAAAGTTATCTACAAAAACCTCTCGTGGTGGTGATTTCTCACAACTGAGACAAGGGGTGAACTTGCAAGGGAGATTTTGGTTGTTTGCTTTTGACATGGTTTCATTAATGAGAAATGGTTGTTGATGGGTCTATATTTATAACCCATAATAGGCATTTTTTAAAATAAAAAATTTAAAGATTAATGACACATTATTTTAAAAAGGGAATTTTTCATAAAATGGTACTCATTAAAAATACAACAAACAAGACAACTTAAAACTAAAATATATCCTAGCATGGACGAGGCAAACATCTCCAAAAGTAAAATGTGTCAGTCATGAAACGATGATACGCTATACAAGCCAACTTAAAATCAGCGGTCTGATTCGGTGGTTTACCGGTAACTAAATGCTCAACTAACATACAAACGTAAACGGCTTTGTTTTCCAGCAACGTCACTTTGTCTCTGAGCTAAATCGTCATTAACACCAAGAATAAATACCATCTCTTGATTTTCGGTTTTTTTCCAGTGTCTCAGTTTCACCAGCAGATAAGTAATATAAACTCTCATTTTCGGTAAAACTTTACTTAAGTATCTATCATGGTTAATGTCGCGAGTGTAGTAAACATAAAAATTAAAATTCTCCAAATCAACACTTACAAGTGACCAGTCATCACCTTCCAAACATAGTGGAAAGTATACATATCGAACATCCGAAATTGAAGGGAATGGGTTCAACTTTCCAGGTAAATAGGCTATTGCACTTTTGTTACAAGAGTCAATTAAGCGTTGATAAAATTCTGGTGGCAAGATGGTCTAATTAATTTCACTGTCTTGTCCGTGTCTCCAATGCATTAGTCTTCCTACCCAACCTTCAATATGCTTAAAAAATTATAAGATTTTATGAAAGAAAATTTCTTAGACATTGAAATAAATTAAATTAAATTAAATTAATAAAATTTTTAAAAAAACTTACAATTGCTTTTAAAGTACCGTAGCCCAACAGTGGACCCCCAAATTTATTGTCAAGCTTTAAGTTGGTCTTCACGAAAAGTGCTGAATAACAATACGGTTTGTCTCCTTTTAAATAAAATTCCTTCACGTCACTTGACCAATTTTCATACTCATCATCTGGAATTTCCCATTTAATTATCCTTGTTTCTTCTGTTACACGTCGTTTTGGCTGAAGTTTATCCTGTGCGTAGGCTCGTGGATCGATAGGCTCAGTGTTAACGTTATCATCACCACCGGAAGATGTAAAACCTGGATTATCTTTTTTTAAGACCCTCCATTTAGAAAATATAGACTCTGACGTTTTTTTAACCGGTTGTGAATAGTACCAGTCGTTAGACATTTTAAAAAAAAATGATTCACAAGTGATATATGCTCTATTTAACTCGTTTTATATTTATAGCAATACATTTGGTCTAGACGACTGTGGTCAATGGCATGGACGACCGTCCTTTTATTTTATATGACTTTTAATTCAATATATATATATATGAATTTAATAAATGAACGGTCGGCACGACCACCACCGCGGTCGCCACGAGAGTAGAAGCTTTTACGTGTCCCGTCAGATCTGCCACGGTCGCCACACGCCTCACTATGGTCGTCGCGGATCTTAATGAATTCCTAACCGTCGATTCGTTTTCTCTTGGATCCACCGTTCTTTTTTATTCTTTAATGTTTGACTTTCACCCCTTAGGGTTTTGATGTTTTTTATGTGAAAAAG
Organism: Deinandra increscens subsp. villosa; assembly: GCA_039602395.1. NCBI lineage: Eukaryota > Viridiplantae > Streptophyta > Magnoliopsida > Asterales > Asteraceae > Deinandra > Deinandra increscens. The sequence continues at coordinate 8,996,112 of JBCNJP010000017.1, forward strand.
GACCACCTTTGAGGACCACCGGAACCACCTTCGTAACGACCGTAGGGAGACATTGTAACTACCGTTGACGATGTTGCAGCCGTGTTAATATCACTGTGTTGACGGCCTGCCATGGTGACGTCGCCGAGACATTCTGAGCACTGTCTAAGTACAAGTGGCCACCGTCTAAGCATCGTATAACAACCGTTAAGCCACCGTCAGTCAACCACGAAGGGGACCACCATGCAAGTCAACCCTAATATATGTCCATTTCTCTTGTGTTGTTCATCTAATTCCCCTTATTATGCACATGTTTTAGTTCAACTAAGAAGATTACAATTACACAATGATCTGAACATTTTGACACAATGACATAATGATGTGTCAAAATGTTCAGATCATTGTTTCATATGATGCCAAAAACCGAAAGGGTAATTAATTTTATATATAGCAACACTATATATATCTTTTTGACACGGCGACACAATGACACAATGATCTGAACATTTTGACACAATGATATAATGATGTGTCAAAATGTTCAGATCATTGTTTCATATTGTGCCAAAAACCGAAAGAGTATTTAGTTTTATATATAGCAACACTATATATTTTTGACACGACGACACAATGACACAATGATTTGAACATTTTGACACAATGACACAATGACCTGTGTCAAAAATCGAAAGAGTAATTTTTTTTTCATTTTTTATATAGCAACACTATATGCATTTTAAAGATAAAAAATACTCGTTTTTATGGTGTAATTTTTTTTTTTAAATAATGTCGTATGTGAAAGTTATGAATGTTTAAAGAAAATGGGGGAAGTAGATAAAAAGTCAACAAAAGTGGCTAAGACTAAAATACCCTCCTTCCCTTTTTATTAGATCATGATCCAATGACTGAAATTCATTTTTATCCTTTTTACCCAAAACAAACTTCTCATTTGAACCTCTCCCGAGACCGAAATTTCATGAAAAGTTCGTGAAATTGTTCGGGCGGGAGTTCGTTTGTGTTCGTTTGTTTACTAAATGGACAAACACGGACAACAAATTTTGTTCGTTTATTTTAACAAACGAAAACGAAAAGAGTCCTCGTTCGTTCATTTGTGTTCGTGAACGTTCGGTAAGTGTGTTCGTGAATTTTCTTTTGTGTCCGTTTGTTTGTGCTTGTTCGTATTGTTCGTTTGTGTTTGTTTGTTAACATTAATACTTCTAGTAATATTTTCTAAAAATATTCATAATCTCATTTATAAGATATTCTCTATTTAGCTTTTATTTTTAAAAATATTTTTAATCATAGCTTTTGGGTTTTTCCTTTGGATGGATGCTTCGTTTTTATGCAAGCATATAGTGTTTGTTTGTTTAATTCATTTATGTTAGTTTGGTTCGTTTGGTTTGATTGTTAATTTTGTTTGTTTGTGGTTGTGTTTGGTTTGGTTTGATTTGTTTCTGACTAAGTTTGGTTTGGTTTGTCCGGTTCGTTTGGTTCATTTGACAAGAAATGTAAAAATTCACAAACAAACACAAACAAACATGAAAAAGTTTTTTTGCTTAACAAACGGACACAAACAAAAAATCTTGTTCGGCTATTTGTTCGTGTTCATTCGATTGTCCGATAACATGTTAACAAACAAACACAAACATGTCTTGTTCGTGTTTGTTCGGTTCGTTTACAACCCTAGTTGTATTAATAAGGGATCTCAAACATTCTTTTAGTATTACTTTATTAAATTAATTTTTCAGACTAGCGCAAAACTACGAAGTAAAACATTAAAACAATTTGGGGAATTATAGCAAACACTCCAAATAGAAAGAAAGGATGGTTAGCGAGAGACACATTCGCAAATTGGTTGTTATGTTTAAACGAGACCAATGACGATAACAACAACAACAATAACAAATACCCAGTGAAATCACACCCAAAGGGTAGGGTCTGGGAAGGGTAGGAAGATGACAAACATTACCATTAAACCGATAGATAAAGAGGCTCCACCCAAAGAGACTTAAACGAGACCAATGATGGAGTTTTAATCCATCAACTATTAATGCGCCAGGTTCCTGACAACCCTGATCCCGAGTTTGTGGGATCACATATGAGCTAATTCCCGTTCATTATTTTCAATTAGGACCGAGGGAGTTTTCTCTTATTACTGGTCTCAGATTCGGGAAAAATAAAAAATTGTAGGTGAATCACAACTTCTTAAAAAAATAAGGGCCCGACCATATAATATGGAAGGTGTTATAACTTTGAAAGACTTGGTAACATTTATGGAAGTATGGAATTCCCACGACGACATGGTCAAGGACGGCATTTTCTGTCTTTGTTATTTGGTGCTACTTTATTCGTTGTTAATGGGGGTTGAGAGTACGAAAACCATTAAGAAGGAGCATTTCCTATTAGTAGATAATTTAGATGAATGGGATAATTATTATTGGGGGTCTTATATTTGGAGCCTAACTTACCCCAAAATTCTTAACAAGTTACATAGAGCCGTTGGGAACTCATACACACTCACGGGCTTTGTGTGGATTGCAAAGGTGAAATTTTTAATTAAATAGTTTATATGATTAATTTATATCCTTAATTTATTAGATTATCTATTTTTAATTAAATTAAATAGATAATTTTTCTTAATTTTTAATTGTCTATTTTTTAGTGGTTTGTGTTTGAGTCAATTTTGTCGTTATTCACTAAGTATAAATTACTGGGAGAGAGACCACGTGTTTATGGTTGGGAAAAGACTTGTAAAAGACAAGTTGCAAGTGCTGAAAGAGTTTTTTCTTTCATTGGACAGGTTGTGAAATATTTTCATGTTGTTTAGATTATCTAATTATACATATAATATTTAATTATAAATTACTTATATAATATTAGGATCATGATGAATGGCCTCAACAAATAATGCCATCATAAGAGGAAAGTAGAAGTGACTGGTTTGCAACAAGTGCGGAGTATATCAACTTCGAGTGTCAGAAAAATTTGAGGAGAGCGATGATTCAGGCGCAAACTGCTGAGTTCCAAATGAACATCAATCTTCAGCAGCAGTATGTTAATCAATTTGTTGGCACAAATCCCGAAGAAACAAACGCGCCGTTTGGTGAAGGACCATCGACCCGGAATGTGTCTTTACACAACACGGTGATTCTCAGCATGAAGCAATTCCAACAGTTGATGGAAAAGATGGAGAGTCTGGCAATGGAAAGCAGATGTTTGGCTGTAGAAAATAAAAGCTATCATAAATTTTATAAGGTTATGTTATCAATTAATTATTCATTTATTTTAATAATTTAATTATATTATTGTTGAAATTATATAACAAAAACTATTTTTTTAAACTATTTAACAGACCTATTTGCAAAATAGTGTGGACCCATTCATCGAGAATAGTTCCAAGGTGTTGAACGAACTTGGTTCAAATTATGAAAACCTAAATGAACTTTTTTCGACACCGGAACAACTGCAAGTGAATGCTTCTAGTGGTCCCTCAAGTGCTCAAGTCAAGGACTCTCCTGAACCATCTGTTCAGATCATACAAAAATTCGAGGTTATTAAATTATTTATTATATATACATTTTTTATTAAAAAAATAAAACTAATAATGTTTATTTTTTCAGCCTTTAGGAAGGGGGAAACGGCTGAAATAGAGAGCCAGAGTCATGCAGAGCCCCTTTCGGTGCCAGCCAATTATTTTTTGGCAAATTTACGTATGGAGCCAGGAGGTTGCAGATAAACTGATGAATACGGAAAATCTTTGGCATTACAGCGCCGTTAATCCGAGTCTCGGCTTGACAGACATTTATTGGAAGAGGTTACTTGGGAAAGCAAAAGGTGGTTGGCTTACCGAGCAGGTATTATTTAAGGGATCCCATTATTTTATTAATAAATAATATTTATATAAATTTTTTTTGTATTTATATTTATTTTTATTAAAATTTTTAAGCATGTCGCCACCTAGATACTGATGCTGCTGGAGGAAAAACCCAATCAAGAAAGATGGACAATATTGGCCCCCAACATTCTTGAGCATGTAATCAGCAGTGGTTCTTCGCATCCTACGAGCGCAATGCCACCATACCCCGATATCAATGATGCTGATGTCAAAATTTGACTAACAATTTCTGCAATACTTTTTTGATAATTAAATTGTTACTAAAGCAACCGGTAATTCTTGTAGTTTTATTTACCGATCAACATTGAAGAACTACATTGGTTTCTTGTGTGCATCGATATCATTACCTGGAGAATGTTTGTTTATGACATGTATAATTTATACGGATCCCTAATCTCAAACTATATTTTTTTTCTTGATAAATAGTAAATATTTACTACTATTTTTTTGTTTTCTTTATAGTCTTCCAGGTACAAGTCCTAACGAGGCAAACATGCTCATGGAAAAATTGGACTTTTATTTCCCTCAGTGGTTGCTCTATAACCATTATGAATTGCTTAAAATATACAGAGATCCACCATTTGAGCGTGTGGTAGTTCCTATTACTAAACAAGCAACCCTGTTAGGAGATTGTGGGGTATGGTTGTGTATCAATTTGGAACGTTTGGTGTTGACAGAAGATCTGATTCGCGATGAGGACCCGGCAAACACAGCGATTGAATGGCGTCAAAGTTTTGCACGGCACTGCTATGAGAACACGGGTCGAGTGGTGGTTAAAGACTCAGAGGAGCACGGCCGAAAGTGGTACTTCTTGAGCCGTAATGGATCGTGTTGAATTTTATTTTTATCTTAATTACGTGAGGAAAAATTAGAACACTTTAATTTGGTTGGAATGTTTTGATAGAATTATAGTAAACCGTTAACTTGGTTGGAATGTTTTGATGGAATGGTAGTAAACCGTTAAATTGGTGGAAATGTTTTGATAGAACGGTAGTGAACCGTTAATTTTGCGAATGAAAACTGGTACCTTTTTATTATATTTTATATACCACTTAGCATTTACATTTTTGTTATATTAAGGTAGTAACTTTGTTTATAAAATTTTAAATAAAAAAATAAAATTGACACTTGGTAGTCGACGGTCGAGGCGACTGTCATCACGGTCGTGACGACTGTACGTATCATGACACGGTGCATCGGGTTTTGTGTATGGTCGGGGCGACCGTCGGTATGGTCGGACGACCGTGAGGGATTAAAAATTAAGAAATTAACACATATGATTAAAATATTTATTAAATAAGATTAACTAACATAGCACATAATAGTTACAAAATTCGAATTAAAATTCATCTAAATTGTACGATTGATAATATTTTTCATTCTGAGTAGTCGTCTTGAGTACGTAATCACGAAAATCATCTTCGTCCACAAGGGCGGGTTTTTCCTTTTCTACATTATGAACTATTCGCCTTCTGCGACGAAGGTAACGGAGCTTTACAAGTATCTCGAGGTATGACCTCTAACATGGCATCTTGAACACATCTTTGGTAAAACCTCTTCACTTCGAGATGGAATGCGTTTATTTTCACGGGGACGTCCAGGTTGTCTTTTGGTCATATGTGGTATTTTTACCGGGATCGTAATTCATCGGGCACCTCCTAGTGTTGATTAGTCCGAGTACATGATATAAAAGACTCCGCGTATGTCGCAATGTGAAGGTCATTTCTGAAATACCTCTGAAAGCACTCACAGACAACCATCCGATTGTTTTAAAAATCTCGATACCGCAATGATGTGGGTGCATGGTAACCCAGATAGTTGCCATTTCCGATAACAACATGATCCGTTGATGTAGATCGACTCGACATATTTGGCGAGCTTGGTCGTTAACAATGAATTCGATGATCATTTATACCTCTGACAATAAATGTCCTAGCTTTTCATAATTCTTCTCGAAATTATACGAGTCTCCGCTGCTTTGGTAAGAAAATGTGTATTTTTTGCTAAACCCCATAAATCAATTAGACAAACGAAATTTGTTAATAATAAGAGGTGTTTATTCAAAAGAATACTAATAGATATAATAAATATTATGATACCTCCAACCTGACGCCTTTTATAGTACCATTCTCGAACGTTTGAGATAATAAAATCAATAAGTTTCGATGATCGGTAATTTTCTGGCGTCTACCGATAAAACGTTCATACTTTCAGCGCTGTTTGATGTCATTATGTTATATCTGTTTATCGGAGAGTATGCCCTTGCCCATTTATCGAAACCAACTCTGGTAAGTATTTCACGGACCTTGTCTCGGCCCTCACATAATGCCTCGAAGCAGAATACTGAACTCTAGTTCGGTCCATGCTTTACAAGTTTGCCACCATAATGTTTGAGCAACTTTACCTGTCAAATGTAAATTTCCTAAAAGGTGACGACAACATAGGCCATGATAAGATAACGGGTAAACTGTTTTTATTGCCAGTTCGATTGAGGCGGCTCTATCTGAAATAAATGCAAGACCTTCACTGTCTGGTACAAGCGCGTTCAATTTAGATAAAAACCATGTCCAACATTCACCAGTTTCGCTTTTTCCAAAACCATACGCGATTGGTAAAATCTGGTTATTGCCGTCCATTCCAACAGCCACAAACATTGTGCCTTTAAACTGCCCTTTCAAATGTGCGCCGTCAATAATTATTATGGGTCTTAAATATTGGATGAAACTTCTTATCTGAACAGTATAATTTTTAAAATGAGAAAACACTATTTAAATAAATTAAAATATATTTAAATAACTTACAGCGGTGCCAAGAGCAACAAAACACATTTCAAAACGGTTCTCTTCGTCACGCCAAATATCAGTTACAGTGCCCGGGTTTATCTTCTTCAAATTATAAAAATATAAAGGTAATTTAGAAAAAGAGTCAGTCGGAGATCCGGATATAAGTTCCAAAGCATAATTCTTCCCTCGCACCCCCTGTTTGTAAGATATATTTATTTTAAACCTTTCATTAATATCCTTAACGATCTCGCGGCCACGATAAACACGTTTGCAATCCTTTAATTGCTCTTTGATGATGTGGCCCAGAACTTTTTTATTAGCGTTACGACTACTCGGAAAAATCTGGGTTTTTGAACAAGTGTGGACGTTGTTAAAATGATTAACATGAAACACACCGGTACCCTTGTAAGCACTTGCTCTTAACACCCATTCACAGCCTTCTGAAACACAATTAGCTACAAACCTTTCTCTGTTAGACCTTGTAGTTTTAAACTCAAAACAGTCCGTCATGGCTAGGATCGAAAGTTTCAGTTTAAGCTCTTCTTTATCTTTAAAAAGTTGACCCAATAAGGTATTTGAAGATGAAGATGTGCTATTACCTTTTGAATTGTTGATAATTGTGTCAGGTACAGCGTCTGAATCAGTAATTTCATTACTGTTGTAAAACTGATTTGTTTTTGTCTCAAAATCAGAATACTGATAAAAATGGTTAGTTGTCTGATTATCAAAAAGGTAATCCGAGCTAGGATTGTTTAAATCAGGTAAACTAATTTTGTTTTTTGGATTTGATCCGTGTGAAGAAAGTTGAGTAGACGATAAACTATCAACTACATACAAATAAACAACACTTTTTTCATGTTTCCCAACAGTTTTAAAAAACAGAGAAACATCGTTATCATCAAATAAATCAACAGGAAAAGGATACGTGGGCAGCTTATACGACAACCGAGAAATGTTAAAAATACCGAAACGACTTGATATTCGGCTTTTAATCTCTGAAAGACTTAAATTTGACTGTAAACAGATAGCACGTCGAGAACAATCAACAGGTAAATACTCCAATGCACCATTTTTTTCTTCCCATTTACCACCCGAGCATACAACAACGTTGCTAAATTCCATTTTCGAAACACTTATGGTCGGTCGTTGCTAAATTTGACTGTAAAAACGTTGCAAATAATAGAGAACAACTTAAATATACAACTGATTTATATTGAAATATAGAACTGATTTATATTGAAATTATTCATAGTCGTGGCGACCTTTTATACGGTCGTGACGACCAAAACGACATGCTTCATTTTAAAGCCCAGCAAGTCTCCACATTTTCAAATACCGGCCAGAAAATTGATTGCTTACAGTTCAAGCAACATATCAGAACATGGTGATTTGCAAATGTGGCTCTACCACCACAATTAAGCTATCGAGAACAACAAATAACCCAGATCGGAAATTCTATTGTTGCGGGAGAAGGGTAAATAAATACTTTACTAACATTATTTTAACGAATCTTATATAATACGTATCTTTTATTACAGGACGGATGCGGTTTTGTTGCTTGGTTTGATCCACCAGCATCTCCTGAGTTGCTGAGAAGAGTTGAAGACAGTGAGGAAATTCAAAAAAGACTATCAACGGAGAATAAAAAACTCAAATGTGTTCTTATTGTTAGCTGGATATGTTTTTTCTTTTACATTAAATATTTTGAATAGAAACCCATGTAACTCAGTTTGATCCAACCAGGATGTATTGAAAATGAAGATCCATGTTTTTATTCATTTTCCCTTTTTATTATCATTAACTTAAGCATCCTAAAAACAATTATAGTCAAAAAAAATATTAACATTAACTTAAGCATCCAAAAAACAACTTACTTATTTAATCTAAACGTATGAATATGGTTGGTAACTAGAAATATATATTAAAATATTCTCCTATTTAATCTAAACGTATAAATTTTATTTCACACCGTAATGACGTGTTTAACTTTATTTACGTTTTGTACAAATTTTATTCACACAAGAATACGGTCATGGCGACCATATTCTGGGTCGTGGCGACCATATACATATCATGATATGACATAAAGTGGAAATATCTGTTTATAACGAGAACGTGGTCGTGACGACCATATTAATGGGTCGTGGCGACCATACACATATCTGATTTGACATTTCTGACACCTAGTACGAATCATATGCGACTACGGTCGTGGCGACCCAAGAGTGTGTCGTGGCGACCACAAATATATTAGGATTTCAAACGGGGTTTCTCTATTTAAAGGCAAGTTTAAGTATAAAATCTGTATATAAAAAAAAACACAACAAACATTTCTAAAATGTTGAAACCTTGTGTTTTTTGGTTTTCAATACAAATCTCATATAAAGAAATTCTATCTTGTTATTCGATTTTCAGCTCAAAGTTCCACCTAACAAAGTGAAGCGAAGTAATGCAATTGGATCGTGAAAATCTGATGTTCTCCACTATGATTTTGATCTCTTGGACATTACAATTTATTAATTATTTGTAATCCAGGCTATCAACAAAATGGTGGTGAACTTTGACTTCAACGATCCAAAAACACCAACGTGCTCAACAGCAAAGAAGCACTTAAGTTAACTCTCAAGTTGATGAAGGTGCAAGCTGTTTCATGAATGGCGTTGAAGTAAACTAATGGTTGCCGAATCCTTTCCACTGTGTCAACGGATTCAAATTACAAAGTCAACGAAGTAAGGCATTCGAACACACTTTTAGGAAAACACGGTAACATTACGACTTGAAGTGTATTCAAATTAAATTATGTGATCTCATTATTTTTAAAGAAAAATTGGTGAAATCACACAATTTATTTTGAATACGCATCGAGTCGCAATGTTACCGTGTTTTCTTAAAAATGTTTTCGAATGCATTACTTCGCTTGACTTTGTATTTTGAATCCGTTTACACTTTATTAGATTATTGTTTGATGAGATTGTTTTATTGTATTAAATAATTATATGTTTACACTTTATTTAAGGGATGGATCCGTTTACACTTTATTGTATTGTATTATTGTTTGATGAGATTGTTTTATTGTACTAAATAAGGGATCCGTTTACACTTTATTGAATTGTATTATTGTTTGTACAATTATATTTTTAAGATATTTTAAATTTTAAAATATTTAGCCTATAAATACATGTCACATAATGCTTTCAAATGTACCAACTTTTCCATGGCAAAAGCAAACCAGCAAATGTCTACGAGAGAGATTTCCGGTGATAATTTTACTGATCCAAGCTCAGAAAAAACACCCGTTTTAACAACTCCAAGCCCAGAAAAAACACCCGTTTTAACAACTCCAAGCCCAGATAAAAAAACTGCCTATACAACATCTCCAGTTCTACCTAAGATCCAATCTCCGGTGACGTCACCGAAACAGGCCGAAAGTGAACACTACGATCCGACTGAAAACGAAGACCCGGATGTATTGAAAGATGCTTATAATTACGAAGATGGCTATTCAACGGATGATTATAAAACAAGATACCACAATCCTTATGAAGACGAGCACTCATCTGATTCTGAATGGTCAAACGATGACTGCCATTGGAAATAATTTTTCAATGTAATTTTTAAAGTTATGTTTTAACGATGTTTTGTAATGGTAACTTTTGTTTTAAGTGAAGTGGTAATGTTACGTTTTTATGTAATGGTAACTTTTGTTTTAATAATTTTAAAACTTATGTTTTAAAACATTAATTAATAAGTTTTGAAAAGGTATTAGATTAATAATGACCATAACAAGAAACATTCATTAAATAAATAAAACTAAAACCATAACAACGAACATTCGAAATGACAATCTAAGATTACAAAATTATATTTAAAAAATATATGACATGCTTATCAAAGTGAAAGTATAAGTTTGAAGAATAAAACATGGGACCATAAAACATATAGTCAACGCCCATCTTTGGGCAGGTAAAAGATTAAAAAAAAATGACTTAACGTAGAGGTAAAAGATTAAAAAAAAAAATTAAAGGAAATTAAAAATAATTAACCCCCGTTAACGACGGTCGTCATGTTAGTCAACGACCATCTTTGGGCAGGTCAACGACCGTAATGGTCAACGACCTAACGATCCGGTCAACGCCCTAAAAGTAAATAAAAAAATAATAAAGTCGCCGACGACCGTGGACAAGGTTGTCAGTGGTGGCAGACGGTCGCCGGCGACTGTCTCAGACGCTACAGTCGTTGCCGGCGGTGTATGGTCGTTGTCGGAGAAGTAGAGGCGCCAACGACCATTGCTTATACACGTGTCGTGGGCTGGTTGGGTATGACATGACGGTCGTCCAGACAACCTACGACGGTCGTCGACGACCGTCAGAGGGGGCTAAATGGTGGACCACGACTTTCAAGGGGCTATTATGGGGACGAAATGGTCAACGGTGGCCATTTTCGTCCTTTTCCCTTGTTTTTTTGCCTTGCTTCTGCAATAAAAAGAAAAAAGATTCTGGTTGAGGCTATTTGCTTCACTACATGCATGGTGGCTTTTGTAGTAACTTTGTAACAAGACCATATTTAATCCCTCGCAAATTAGGAACGAAGATATATTTGATTCTATTGTTCATTATTCATTTCTTTGGTATATCAATAGAAATCATAAGTGTAATATTAGGTGGCCGGGTCGAGTAGACTAAAAACCCGCTTCTTTTGATTTAATTGTTTTGCTCTTGTGATCCTCCAAGACGAGATACTCTTTGAAGATTGAAGGCGTTGCAGGAGGTCTTTGTTTGTTGCCCTTTCTGTTCTTCTTGTAAGTTGGTGTTAGTTTTGTGTCTAGATATATTGGAATATTAGGTGAAAATTTGTATGTTGTCACTTAAGGGTGTTGTTGTTGCTCCAATTGGGTTTTCGATGTCTTGTCTTGTTTTGTTTCTAAAACTCTTTGTAATTGTCTAGCGTCTTGCCAGTTGCAATTTAAATTTTGCCGTTGTTTCAAAAAAAAATTGTATTTGGTTTGCTATCTTAACCAATTTTTTTATAAAATATCTACCCTTTCAAAAATAAATTATTCTTAATAAAAACTCATGGAGGTTTGAGTTAAGATAATCTCTACAAGTTAGAAAAAAAAGATTTAACGATGATCTTTAAATGAATAATCGAAATGTGATGTATTTTTAATCTCTTTTTTTAAATGAATAATCGAAATGTTTTATGACGGATCCCGTTGCAATTGTTACGATGGCAGTCTGTGCTAAAACTTTCCATTGGTGAAACTCTCATTTTGAGTTTCATAAATTCTGAATTTCTATGTTTTATTGTAAATTTTATTCAGAAGTGAGTTGTGGTTAAATTATAATAATGTGTAAATCACGAAAACACATAAAACCTTTAAATTTACTTTGATATATATTTTGCTTTTTTAATAGTTTTTCTTATTTTATCATTATAACTTTTAAAATGTGATTTTCTCTAAACATAAAAAAGAAACAATAAAAACTAAAATACTTGCCAAATAGGGTGCTTGTTGTAGGATCCCACCATTGAAAAAAATGGCTAGCGAGAATACTCAAGTAGGTGAGGGGTCAGGGGTGGGGGCTGACTCGCACGAGTTGAAAATCTTTCAGGAAAACTAAAAAAACTGATATATTTCTTAGATAATTTTGTTTTCCTATTTATAAGTGTAAAATAAAAATAATCAGCTTGAATGTTATCAAATTACATCACTCTTTTTAAATGTCAATAGGATTTTTTTATTAGGGGCGGCTCAATGGGCCAAGCAACCCAAACTAGAGCTTAGAACTTCAAAAAATTTAGAACCCTCATTTTTAATTTTGTTATATGTATATATATTTTGGAAAATTGGAATTAAATAATCCAAGTTATTGGGTATTGGCGGATAATAATCCGAGTTCCAATATTGGCCTACAATAATCCCAATTATTTGGGTCTTAGAATTCATTGGGCCGCCGTTAATTTTTCACTAACCCCGCTAGTACTTGCTGACGTGGCAGGTGATGTGGCATCATTTTTGCTGACGTGGCAGGTGATGTTGCATCATACTTGCTGACGTGGCATGTGCCACGTCAGCACACAACTAACGGAGTTAGTGAAAAATTAACGACAGAGCCCAATGAATTCCAAGACCCAAATAATTGGGATTATTGTAGGCCAATATTGGAACTCGGATTATTATCCGCCAATACCCAATAACTTGGATTATTTAATTCCAATTTTCCTATATATTTTTAAATAAGTTTATAAATAGATGTGAATGCAATTTAATCAGCAAATTGGTTAGGTGGTATGGTGGTTAATACATTAGTTCAAACCCTAATGATATTTTTATTAGTAATATAAGATTGAGTTTATATTTTAGGATCCTTCTTATACACGTCCGGGCCATATAATTTGTATAGATTCTAAAATTATAAAAAAGATTATTTAAGATCTACAATTTCACAAATATATTGAACGATTTGGTTATTTTGTTAATTGAAAAGATTTTATTAGAAGAAATTGAAAAGATCAGTGGAGGGCTAGTGTCGTAGTCCCTCTCTACAAGAACAAAGGAGACGCCCAGTGCTGCGAGAACTACAGGGACATTAAGTTGCTAAGCCGCACTATGAAACTATCGGAGAGGGTTATCGAGACTAGAATCAGACGTGAGACCCAAGTCACGATGAACCAATTTGTTTTCATGTCAGGGCGGTCCACTACGGAGGCAATACACATTCTAAGACAATTGATGTCAAGTATCGGAAGAAAAGGCGTGACTTGCATATGGTGTTCATTGACCTAGAAAAGGCATATGATAGCGTACCACGACGACCAATTTGGGATAGTCTTGAGGGTAGAGGGATCCCCGTGAAATACATAGACTTAATTAGGGATATGTATGCTAGTACGGTGACTTGCGTTCGTACGCCTGTAGGAGACACAAAGTCCTTTCATGTGGGGGTGGGCCTTCACCAAGGGTCTGCTTTAAGCCCGTTTCTCTTTGCCGTTGTTATGGACGAGGTGTCCAAGGCGATTCGGGAGGCAGTTCCGTGGTGCATGCTCTTTACCGATGATATTGTGCTAGTCGCGAAGATTAAACAACATTTGAATAAAAAGCGTGAGGAGTGGAGAGATACTTTGGAATCCAAAGGCCTAAAGATTAGTCGTTCTAAGTGTAAGGCCCCAATCCTGTTTTCACGTATTAACATCGTTTCAAAATATAAGAGTTAGAAAATTTCATAATATAATTAAGACTTTCATCCCATGTCAAGCCACATTTACAAAATTAGGTGTTTAACACCATTAAATTCATGGTAATTTACTTCAAAACATTTACATCACAATAACAAAACATGAACATCAAGGTCCCAAATTGTATACCTGCCAATAACACTAGTAACACGTTAGTATTAGTGGCCCACAATAGCTTTCAAAGTATTGCATCATTTAAAAACAAGAAAACAAGACAAAAACCCGGGCAGCAGCTCCAAGCGTATCTCTTGGAGCCGGGGATGTCCCAGGCGATACGCCTGGAGCCTCATTTCAAGGGCTCCAGGCCAGTTTCTCCATACTTAGCCAAATTTTCAGCTTTTTCACTCATGTGCAATTCCACCTATTACAACCTCATAATTTGCACTAGAAACTTACTATAACCTGCATTTCATGGATTTTAATTCATTTCGTGATTTAATCAAGTATAAACAATACGAATCAACTATGCATAGCACCCGACCCAACCCGTTAAGACATTCATCACATTCCAGCCCCTATGGTACAATGCCACCTGCAAATTTCTCATCACATCCATTTCTTGGCACACACACATGTTGTGCCAAGCCGCTTAGTTTTCTTGTTGAGACAATTAGAGGATTATAACCTCATAATTTGCTCGCCTTGTCAAAACTCTACCGCTCAACCCAAAAAGGGTCATAAATCACTGCTTTCGAACTTGGCCATTTGCATACCAAGTTCACCATTCCGCAACAACATGTATCTAGGTACTTGGTGTTCACTAGATACTATGTCAATAGCCATTGTTATCTAATGAACACTCCACATTTCACGACATATGAGAACATATACATAACTAACCGCTACGTGTTACCTTTAGGATTTAGCCTTGCCTTCACGATGTTGATGTGCACCTCCACTAGCTTCACCTATAACGAAATCATTGATTAAATTCCTCAATTCCACATTCATCATACATACCTTCTACATTCCATCACTACTTATTTCATCAAAATTCAGCTCATACACATAATCATCTTCATTCAAGCATTTCATCAAACACCTTATATGCATACTAGGTGTTATACAAGTTTAGAAGCTTACATGCTTTCATTCCAACCATAAATCACCACACTATAATAATTTTCAGCTTTTACACTAAATCAAATACTCATAACAAGTCTACTAGCATATATGGAGCTTAATTAACCAACCCAAATCACCCCTCGCCATAGATATCGAATCCCATGAGGTGGGGTTTGACCACCATCTCAACCTCTATAAACAACACACAAATCAGTCATGCAAGGCAGGATTTAACATCAAATGAACTCATAAACACATAACAAATTAGATTTCAACCTCAATTTAAAACTCTATATGAAATCTATAGGATCACCCACATCAAGTTAGATACTTACTTGCACCCACTTGAAAAATTAAGAAGAGTATGGTGATCTAGAAGCCTCCCCCTTCCTAAATTCGGTTTCCCCTAGCAAAATCCGTCACAATTTTCCTTGGATTCAATAAGATTGATGAGCTAGGGCTCCCTCCCCCTCTTCCTTCCCTGCGTACGCGATTTTAAGGTCTGGGGGATTCCCAGACTAATTTCTCTTCTTTTCTTTTTAGTAAACATTTACCTTTTATCCCCCTCTAGTTATCCAATTAATAATTCCAGCCATAACTTTAATTTACACTATTAACCTTCTAACTTTTATTTAGTTTACCCATCTTTTAAATAAAGGTAACTTAACCACTATAAATCCTCATCACATAACCCGGTTAAGTTTCTAAATCCGCTTATTTTACCAAAACTCAAAATAAAACATAATTGAATAATAACAGCTCAAGTCATTACGAAACCAGGATGTTACAACTCCACCCCCCTTAAGGGGAGTTTCGTCCCCGAAACTAGAAATACATACCGAAATAAGTAGGGGTAGTATCTCCGCATTTCCTTCTCGGACTCCCACGTGGTGTCCGATCCCTTCCTATGTTCCCACCTCACCTTCACTTGATCAATTTCTTTATTCCTGAGCCGCTTAGTCTTGCGCTCAAGAATCTCAATCGACCTTTCTACATAATTCAACTTGTCATCAACCATGATACTGTTTAATGGCACGTAGACGGTCTCGTCAGCTAAGCATTTCCTCAAATTAGACACGTGGAACGTATCAAGGATTCCACTCAACTCTTCAGGTAATTCTAATTAATACGCCAAATGACCCACTTTAGCAACGATTTTAAAAGGCCCGATGAACCGTGGGCTTAACTTTCCCCTCTTCCGAAATCTAATCACTCCCTTCGACGGGGAAACTTTTAACAACACGTGGTCCCCCTCTTCAAAATCAATATCTCTACACCTCTTATCTGCATACGATTTCTGTCGATCCTGGGCGGTTTTAAACGCGCTCTAACGATATGAATCTTCTCAGTAGTAGCTTTGACCACATCCTTATGGGCCAACTCCCTTTGACCCACTTCACCCCAACACAACGGGGTTCTACACTTCCGCCCATAAAGTGACTCATATGAGGACATTCCATTACGAGCATGATAGCTATTGTTGTAAGAGAATTCCAACCAAAGGTAAATGAGTATCCCAGCTTCCTCCAAAATCCAACACACACGCCCGCAGCATATCCTCGATTGCTTGGATTGTTCTTTCACTCTACCCATCAGTTTGAGGATGGTATGCGGTACTAAACAGTAACCGAGTACCCATACATTCCTGAAATTCCCGCCAAAATTTAGAGGTAAAACAGGTGTCTCTATCCGACACGATTGATACTGGAATCCCGTGCCGCGATACGATCTCTTTTACATACACATCTGCCATTCTCTCCGAAGAATATGACTCACTAATAGGCAAGAAATGAGCACTTTTAGTTAGTCGATCCACTACCACCCATATAGCATCAAAGTCTCTCCTCGTTTTTGGTAACTTCATGAGCAAATCCATCGTGATGTGCTCCCATTTCCACTCAGGTATCTCAAGTGGTTGTAGCTTACCATACGGCTTCTGGTGTTCAGCTTTGACTTGAAGACAAGTCAAACATTTCTCCACATATTTTACTATATCCCGCTTCATGCCCGACCACCAATATTCGCGTTTTAGATCATGGTACATTTTTGTGGCTCCCGGATGGATTGAATACTAAGATTTATGAGCCTCGTCTAAAATCAATTCTTTTACCCCGCAAGTGTTAGGAATCCATATTCGCCCAAATCGATATTTAAGAGCATTGTCCTCGTGGACTAAGTCTTTCACCGTTTCCTTTATCCGCTCTTTCTTCCAGTTTTCTTCTTGCACCGCTTCCTCCTGTGCTTTCTTGATTGAATCAAGAATACTTGAGGTTACAACCAGCTTCATCGATTTCACCTTAATAGGAGTGTAATCCCCTTTTATGCTTAGGGCATCTGCCACCACATTGGCCTTACCGGGATGATAATGTATCTCACAATCGTAATCTTTAATTAACTCCAATCACCTTCGCTGCCTCATATTTAACTCCTTCTGATCAAACAAATACTTCAATCTTTTGTGATCAGTATAGATTGTGCATGGGATGCCATACAAATAATGTCGCCAAATCTTTAAGGCAAACACCACCGCTGCCAGCTCAAGATCATGAGTTGGATAATTAACCTCGTGACTCTTCAACTGCCTCGAAGCATAGGCTATAACTCTACCCCGCTGTATAAGTACACATCCCAAGCCGAGATATGACGCGTCCGAGTATATCACCTAGTCTTTCGGTCCATAAGGTAAAGCTAACACCGGAGCATGAGTTAACTTTTCCTTTAGAATCCTGAAGGACTCTTTTTATTTTTCACCCCATTCAAATTTCACATCCTTCCTTGTGAGTTAATGGCAAGGCTATCTTGGAGAAATCTTGGATAAATCTCTTATAGTAGCCTGCCAATCCTAAGAAGCTCCGAATTTCAGTCGGGTTCTTAGGTGTTCTCCATCCCGCTACTGCTTCGACCTTGGCAGGGTCTACTAATACTCCCTCAGCATTCACCACATGTCCCAAAAATTGTACCTCCCGTAAGCAAAATCCATATTTTGAGAAATTCGCATAGAGTTTTCCCGCCTTAAAGTTTCGAACACCTCACGCAAGTGTTGGGCATGCTCTTCCTCACTCCACGAATACACCAAGATGTCATTAATAAATACAATAACGGAGCGATCCAACATCAGCTTACACACGCGGTTTATAAGATCCATGAAGGTCGTCGGTGCATTAGTCATTCCGAAGGACATTACTAAAAACTCGTAATGCCCATACCGCGTTCAAAAGGTTGTCTTTGGGACGTCCTCCTCTCTCACTTTCAGCTGATGGTACCCCGATCTTAAATCAATCTTAGAGAACCAACTCGCCCCTTGTAACTGGTCAAACAAATCATCAATTCGGCGCAAAGGATACTTGTTCTTCATAGTCAGCTTATTCAGCTCACGGTAGTCTATACACATCCTTAGACTACCGTCTTTCTTCTTCACAAATAACACCGGTGCACCCCAAGGGGATACACTTGGCCGAATGAATCCTTTATCAAGTAATTCCTGCAGCTGCTTCATCAGTTCTTGCATCTCGGTAGGAGCTAGCTGATATGGAGCTCGAGCCACCGGCTTGGCCCCAGGTACTAAATCGATCCGGAATTCCACATCCCTATCCGGTGGTATGCCCGGAAGGTCTTCTGAAAAAACGTCTAGGAATTCTCGCACAATGGGTACCGCTTCAGCTTTGTTACTCTCACGTTCCGTATCCACCACGTATGCCAAATAGGAATTACACCCGTGTTGGATGTATTTCCTTGCCTCCATTACAGAACACAACGTGATCTCATTCTTTCTTTCTCCTTGAACGATTACCTGCTTCCCGCTTGGCGATATTAATTCATTCACCTTACGGTTACACACCACATTGGCTTGGTATTTAGATAACCAATCCATTCCCACTATCACCTTGAATTCACCCATCATCATTGGTATTAAATCAATCGAGTAATCCTCATCTTCTATAGAGATCTTACAATCACAGTATTCATCAAAGACTAAGACATTTTTGTTATCTGCTATTTCTACTTCTAAGGGCACATACAGCTTGTTAATAACAAAAGAAGGGTGACGGGTAAAATCATAAGAAACAAATTATCTACTTGCCCCCGTATCAAACAATACATATGCTAGGATAGAATTGACAAGAAAGATACCCGTCACTACCCCTGGATCCACCTTTCCTTCTTCCACAATCAGCTGATAAGATCTTCCTCTCGCCCGAGGAATATCCGGTTTCGCTCCGCTTTGACCCGCCCCCGAACTCGGGTTTGGGCATTCACTCTTTTTATGGCCCGTTTTTCTGTATCCAAAACATAACCGTGCAGGGATAGGACATTGTGCTATACTATGTCCCGTATTTCCACAACCATAACACTACTTTGTTAAAAAGAAACACTCTCCCTTATGAGCTCTCCCACAATGTGGGTAATCAGATGATCCACTCTTCTTATTTTCAGCTTTCATGGGTGATTCATTCACCCTTGGCTTCTTGTTTGGGGTAGAACTGCTTTCTACACCCCTCTTCTCACCCCTTCCACCTGCTTTTTCAGCTCCAATTCTCTCTCTCGACAAGCATTGATTAGTTCCTCGAGAGTCACACATCGGGAAGCATTAATGAATTCCCTAAAGTCGGCGTTCAGCATATTATTGAATTGGTAGATCTTTTGCTTCTCTGTTCTCAACAGCTCCTTACAAAATTTCACCCTATCAAGGAAGTAACTGATTACTTCCCTAATCGGTTGACCCTTCTTTTGGCGAAATTGCATCAGCTCATCTTGTATCTTGTTTACTTCAGACTCGGGGCTATGATATACTGCGAACACTGCTTTAAACTCTTCCCTAGTCATGGCTTTTATGGCCTCCCTCCCTTTTTTCCTCACGCGTCATATCCCACCAGTCCTTCGTATGCGACCGGAGTTGTCCGGTTGCAAACATCACTTGATCCTCAGGATCGCAGTGACTTCGCTCAAATACTGCTTCAATTTCCGCTAGCCATCGGTAACCGGCCATCGGATCCGCCTCACTAGTGTATAGGGGAGGCTTACACGCCATGAAATCTTTGTAAGTACACCTACCCTTATCTTTCTTCCCGCTTCCTTACACTACAAAGTCATTTCTCATCGATTCCAACTTCTTCTCCAATGCCTCCATCAAGGCATTTTCCATCCGTCCCACATGGGTCTGCACTGCTGCTTCCACCGAGGTCTCAATTTCATCAGAAACCAGCTTTTTCACTTCTGCCACCATGGGTTCTGTAAGAGCCCCAGCTGGGTTGTTTTCATCCGTCATTGTAAACTGAAAGTTTACAATAGGTCAGCATCATAATCACATACTTCCGCTTTTCAATCATTCGAAATTTTCTGCTTACCGGGTCAGAAGATCGAACCTTGAACCGAACATCCTTTCCCCTAATGAGCACTTGGTTTGAGTTCAAGTGCCCCCATGACACTTGAATCCCTCAAACCGTGGCTCCGATACCAACTTGCAAGGCCCCAATACTGTTTTCACGTATTAACATCGTTTCAAATATAAGAGTTAGAAAATTTCATAATATAATTAAGACTTTCATCCCATGTCAAGCCACATTTACAAAATTAGGTGTTTAATACCATTAAATTCATGGTAATTTACTTCAAAACATTTACATCACAATAACAAAACATGAACATCAAGGTCCCAAAATATGTGAGGTTCGGTTCCAAAGGTCTTCGATTCGATCCCGACCCTTCTACTATTGTATACCTGCCAATAACTACTAGTAACACGTTAGTATTAGTGGCCCATAACAGCTTTCAAAGTATTGCATCACTTAAAAACAAGAAAACAAGACAAAAACCCGGGCAGCAGCTCCAAGCGTATCGCTTGGAGCCGGGGATGTCCCAGGCGATACGCCTGGAGCCTCATTTCAAGGGCTCCAGGCCAGTTTCTCCATACTTAGCCAATTTTTCAGCTTTTTCACTCATGTGCAATTCCACCTATTACAACCTCACAATTTGCACTAGAAACTTACTATAACCTGCATTTCATGGATTTTAATTCATTTCATGATTTAATTAAGTATAAACAATACGAATCAACTATGCATAGCACCCGACCCAACCCGTTAAGACATTCATCACATTCCAGCCCCTATGGTACAATGCCACCTGCAAATTTCTCATCACATCCATTTCTTGGCACACACACATGTTGTGCTAAGCCGCTTAGTTTTCTTGTTGAGACAATTTGAGGATTATAACCTTATAATTGTCTCGCCTTGTCACAACTCTACCGCTCAACCCAAAAAGGATCATAAATCACTGCTTTCGAACTTGGTCATTTGCATACCAAGTTCACCATTACATAACAACATGTATCTAGGTACTTGGTGTTCACTAGATACTATGTCAACAACCATTGTTATCTAATGAACACTCCACATTTCACGACATATGAGAACATATACATAACTAACCGCTACGTGTTACCTTTAGGATTTAGCCTTGCCTTCACGATGTTGATTTGCACCTCCACTAGCTTCACCTATAACCAAATCATTGATTAATTTCCTCAATTCCACATTCATCATACATTCCTTCTACATTCCATCACTACTTATTTCATCAAAATTCAGCTCATTCACATAATCTACTTCATTCAAGCATTTCATCAAACACCTTATATGCATACTAGGTGTTATACAAGTTTAGAAGCTTACATGCTTTCATTCCAACCATAAATCACCACACTACAATAATTTTCAGCTTTTGCACTTAATCAAATACTCATAACAAGTATACTAGCATATATGGAGCTTAATTAACCAACCCAAATCACCCCTTCACCATAGATGTCGAATCCCATGAGGCGGGGTTTGACCACTATCTCAACCTCTATAAACAACACACAAGCTAGTCATGCAAGGCAGGATTTAACATCAAATGAACTCATAAACACATAACAAACTAGATTTCAACCTCAATTTAAAACTCTAGATGAAATCTATAGGATCACCCACATCAAGTTAGCTACTTACTTGCACCCACTTGAAAAATTAAGAAGAGTATGGTGATCTAGAAGCCTCCCCCTTCCTAAATTCGGTTTTCCCTAGCAAAATCCTTCACAATTTTTCTTGGATTCAAGAAGATTGATGAGCTAGGGCTCCCTCCCCCTGTTCCTTCCCTACGTACGCGATTTTGAGGTCTGGGGGATTTCCAGAGCAATTTCTTATCTTATCTTTTTAATAAACATTTACCTTTTACCCCCTCTAGTTATCCAATTAATAATTCCAGCCATAACTTTAATTTACACTATTAACCTTCTAACTTTTATTTAGTTTACCCATCTATTAAATAAAGGTAACTTAACCACTATAAATCCTCATCACATAACCCGGTTAAGTTTCTAAATCCGCTTGTTTTACCAAAACTCAAAATAAAAGATAATTGAATAATAACAGCTCAAGTCATTACGAAATGGGATGTTACACTAAGACCAAGTACCTTCATTGTGACTTCAGCGGTGCGAGAAACGTTGAGGATGTCCATATTTCTATTGAAGGTCAAATGGGATTGTTGAACGGAAAAATCGAACCTTGAAAGAAATGGTGAGTGCCATGTTAGTAAGTTCTGGTGTAAATCAAAACTTGTGGGGAGATGCTATTCTTTTGGGAAATTATCTTTTAAAGAGGATACCCCATAAGCATTGGCGTAGCTTTTTTGTGCTTCGCGGGAGCGACCACCCCTGCTGTTTTTTCGTCCGGTAGTGCTAATTTTTGCCTTTTTTCCAAAAAAAAATTTATATATATTGAGAATCGCCACTTGGATTATTGCCCCGTGACTTATCGCCCCTGCAAAAGTTTAGATCAAGCTTCACCACTGCCCATAAGAAAAGGGATGAAACCCCGTACGAGCTACGGTGGGAAAGAAATCCATCATATGAATACCTCAAAGTGTGGGGGTTCCTAGCCAAAGTAGTTGGTCCACTGCCTAAGGTTCAAAATTTAGGACCCAAAAGTGTTGATTGCATATTTATCGGATATCCTGATCGCAGTAGTCAATATCGCTTCCTTGTGCATGAATCCGAGATTTCTGATATACACAAAGGATCGATAATGGAATAAAAGCATGCCTAATTCTTTGAAACTGAATTTCCATGCATTACAAAAGAGTATGGAAACACGTCTAGGATAGACGATGAACATGTCCAAATTGAGACACCAAAAGAGTTAGTTAAGGAGGAGACACCAAATGAGCTAGTTCAGGAATTGCATAGTTTTTTGGGATGGATGTGTCGGGAGTGAGCCAATATTTAAAGATGCTAAATGAGTAATACTAATGGGCTTATCAAAATGTAGGTTGATTTGGGCTTAATGGGCCAGATTTATATATTGGACAATTACAAATAACTAAAGGTGTACATTTTCGTTTTTTTACTTTTTTCCGGTTTATAAAATAACTGAACCAGTTATTAGTTAGGACTTAGGAGAGTTAAATCCGGTTTAAAAAAACAAAACCGATCCGGTCGGTAACTGTGGAACACTAAGAAAATAATTTAAATATTTAATTATTATTTGATTCTATGATGTTTACTATGTTTAATCAGTTGAGTAGCAAATTTTTTTTAATCATCGAGGGCTTAAGATTTAAATTTCTTAGCCATCTTTTAACTAACTGAGTCTAATTTAGCTATTGATTTTTTTTAAAATACCAAAAATACTCTCAACGACTCAAATGGTTAAATATGATATAACATTATTATTATTATTATTATTATTATTATTATTATTATTATTATTATTATTATTATTATTATTATTATTATTATTATTATTATTATTATTATTATTATTATTATTATTATTATTATTATTATTATTATTATTATTATTATATGTTAAAAAAAATTATTTACGTATTTTAAGTAAACGCCTTTAGAATTTTTAGTTTTTTTTATTTTTACTATTTTGTTATTTCTACGTTTATTATTTGATTAAAACACAATAAAAAGTCTTTTTTTTTATAATGCTTCGTGTTTTCCAAAAGTCTTTTTTTAAATCATTTGTTTTTTCAAATGTCTTTTCTAGACGTAATTTTTACAATGCTTCCTGTTTTCCGAAAGTATTTTTTTTAAATCATTTGTTTTTTTCCAAATGTCGTTTCTAAAACAATTTGTTTTAAGCTTCTTTTAAAGAAAGATCTTGTGAAAATCTTAATCCTAATAAATCACAAATTTTTTTACCACATGTCTCATTTATAAATGGTTCACATCACCACCGTCACATATCAAACTCACAATCAATTACCAATTTAGTAAATTATCAATTAATATTAATTACCAATTTATTAAATCAGCAATAAAGATTAATTACCAATTTTATCAAAACTAACTTTATTTTAGAATTATAATATTAATGTAAATTTGATTAATTTACTCAATATTTTTTGTCTTTTTGTGAAAAGTAATCAATAACTTGTCAAACATAACAAATTTTTTAATGTTAAAAGAGTTTTATCAATCATAATTTTCAAACTTCTTGATCATTATCTTTTTCTTTTGGATTTATCTAATATTATTAACCTCTATTCAACCCGTGTCGTACACGGGTTACTAACCTAGTTTATTTTAGAGGTAATTTTATAGAAACATAGCCAACTTTCAATTCTGTTCTAATTAGGTCATTCAAACTTATTTTTTTGTTTCAATCAGGTAACTTAACTTTAAAATACGGAGCGTCTATTTAGACATCCTTATACGCTGCGTATATGGTAATACGCAGCGTATTATCCTATTTACCGACAACCTGACATTCTTTGAAACGAATGACAGTAGAATGATCATATACGCTGCGTTTTTGCCAATATGCAGCGTATAGGTTAAATATAGATTTTTTGAGTTTTTTGTTTTTGGTTTTTGTTTTGTGTTTGTTTGGTTTGTTTATTATATTTTTTAAAATTAAAAATAATTTGTAATTTTTTGAATCGTTTTTTCATGAAAATTTAAGGGTCCGGCTATAGACACCAGCCAATTTACTAAAAACACCCAAATGAAACGATCGTTTGATGTAAAACGATCACGGCTATAGGTTTTTTTTTTCCCTGCAGCCAATGTTAATAGAATATTTATGCAGAGGTATATATCACAAAATTACTGTTGATGAACAGTCGGATAAGAGAGCAATAATAAAAGGCATACGCTGAGTATTGCCTAAAACGCTGCATATCTCAAAATTTTGAAATCTATCGGTGATTATAAGTAGAGTGGTTATCAGCAGAGGTATATATCACAGAATATATACCGTTTATAGAAAACCGACCCTAATCTCTCAACGTAGTTCACAAATACAACATGAGTTTCGGAATCAGATCGTGGACGATTCGATCAACTAACGAAAGTTACCTGGGTTTAATTGTGGATGATGCATACAGCCGTAATCCTAGATATTTTACTTTAGATATATATCATTACGGTCATTTTACAGATTTACCGGGCAGGAGATACGTGGAAGGCCGTTGTACTTTGGCGGATTACTGCGATGTAAGTGAGTTTAGATTCTATGATATGAGTCTAATCATGCCACATATGGGGTATGAAAATACAAACAACATGTGGTTTTATTATAAAAACCCTTATCTTGATCTTGAAAGTGGTCTCAAACCGTTAACAAATAATATGGACGTTGGTCGTCTTATTTCTTTCATAAATGAAGACATCAGAAGTGTTGACGTCTACGTCATTGACAGTGAGCTGGGAGCAAAGACTGAAGAAGACTACCCGAAGACCCGGGTGAAATGGGAAGCCTCAAGCTCTAAGGCAACAAAAAAACTGTTTTAAATTGTTAAGACTTTAATGTGTTTGTGTTTTTGAATATTTAATATTTTATGTTCAAAAATAAGGGCCCGAAGTAAATTAACATTTTTAAAATTAAAAACCCATTCATTAACGGTTACACTGACAGTCTGGTTCAAGATAAAATTAAAGTAAAAATTAACACCTCATCGTCGTTTACCTCGTGACGTTTCGACATCTTTAACGGGTAGTCTTTAAAAAAATTAACTTGAATGGTTTGAGATGGAGGATTTTTAAGATTAAGTAGGTGTTAAAAGTTTTGTAGGTGTTAAAAGTTTTGGAAGATAAGAGAGTTGAAAAAAACTCAGGAAATTTATACTCTGCGTATTACAGAATACGCAGCGTATTCTGTCTACGAAACCCTAATCCTGATTGGGAAATGATTATGTTTTGATTAAAACATTCGATACGCTGCGTAAGTGCTAATACGTTGCGTATGGAATGTCTGCAACATTAATTAGTTCTATATACGCTGCGTATAGGCACATACGCAGCGTATATAGATGTTAAATTAGCAGGACCCTTAAAATATATTCTAATCCTAGATAAATGACCTGATTAGCAGGTAACCTAATCAATTTTTTATGAAAAAAAGAACTTTTATATAAAAAACAAAATTTTTTAAATCGAATTTTTAATAAAAATGAAATTTTATTTTTTATAAAAATTCGAAATTTTATAAAAAAACGTTTGCATTTTTAAAACGTTTTTTTATAAAATTTCGAATTTTTAAAAATTCGCTTTTATTAAAAGGAAAATTGGAATTTAATAATACAAGTTATACCTTATTGGCGGATAATAATATGAGTTTTAACCCTTCCTCACAATAATACCAATTAAACATGTAGGTGATTCTAATGATATGTCGTTAGTTTTTTACTAACGGTGTTAGAGGCTTGTTGACGTGGCATATTTTGAGGGACTGTTTTTGTCATTTCTGAAAATGGAGGGTTTATTTGTAATTTTTTTAAAAACTGTTCTTTATTAAAATGGAGGGTTTTTGTAATTTCTTTAAAAAATACAAAAACGGGATACACCACAACCACCACCGGATTCAAGTCATTTCCGGCCGACAGGAGCTGCCCCGTTTTCCGGCGACGCAACCAGCCGACGGGATACACCACAACCACCACCGGCCGACGGGATACACCACAACCACCACCGGATACAAGTCATTTCCGGCCGACGGGAGCTGCCCCGTTTTCCGTCTCCGATCTGTTCTTCTTGTTCGGGAATCACGGTTTCTTCTTCAGCTACATAAGACCTTATCTTGTTCAAATGCAGCGATGTTGAAATTGAAGGGGAATTGGCAAAGAAAATGACACAGTGGTGGAATTAACATAAGCAGGCAAAAGGGGATTAGGGTTTTTATGGTGTTTGATAGTTGTCCAGCAAGAGATTGAAGAAACAATGGAGAAGCGGGGGTTACTTCCGGTGTTCCTCCTCCTCCGAGACTGAATCAATGGAGAAGCGGGGTTATGCGGAGGAGAGTCGCCATTACTTCCGGTTCCACCGTCGGATGGCGGTGGGGAGGTTCTCCTTAGCTCGGCCGAGGGATGTGGCAGCAAACAAGGGTGGCGGTGGGGAGGTTCTCCTTAGCTCGGCCGTCAGATGTCGCCGGAAAAAACGAGGGATGTCGCCGGAAAAAC
The DNA here is from genome assembly GCA_039602395.1 of Deinandra increscens subsp. villosa. Taxonomy (NCBI): domain Eukaryota; kingdom Viridiplantae; phylum Streptophyta; class Magnoliopsida; order Asterales; family Asteraceae; genus Deinandra; species Deinandra increscens. The sequence continues at coordinate 9,023,523 of JBCNJP010000017.1, forward strand.
GAGGGGTGACCGGCGTTAGGAGGGGTGACCGGCGTCCCTCTTTCTCTGTTCTCTCTTTTGTTCTTTTATTAAGCCTTTCAAATACAAGATTTTTATAGTTAATTACAAAACAGACCCTTTATTTTAAAAAAATTACAAAATAGTCCTTCATTATATGCCACGTCAGCAACCCACTAACACCGTTAGTAAAAAACTAACGACATATCATTAGAATCACCTACCTGTTTAATTGGTATTATTGTGAGGAAGGGTTAAAACTCATATTATTATCCGCCAACTAGGTATAACTTGTATTATTAAATTCCAATTTTCCTTATTAAAAATTCAATTTAAAAACAAATCGCTTTTTATATAAAAAATCAGTTTTTATAAAAAAGTTGATTAGGTTACCTGATAATCAGGTCATTAATTTAGGATTAGAACATAACTTTAAGTTGAGTGACCTGTTTGGAACAAAAAAAAAGTTTGAATGACCTAATTGGAACAAAATTGAGAGTAATTATGTTTCTGTGACATTTTTCTTTTATTTTGTTGTGAAAAGCTTAAAAACCATTTTAAATGAGGGTTAAAAATTAATTTTATATTTAGTTTTTTATATTCTTACTATCACATCTCATGTTTCATATATGCAATAACCTCGTGTTGCATATATTCAACCCTCCCCCTGCATGTTGTATATGTTGTTTATATGCAACACCCCCATGTTCCATGCTTCCATATATTAAATGAAGGCTACTTAGTTAATTTTGATGCTCTTTTTAATATTTAAAAAAATTCGTGTCTATCCACCTAATGGTCATCTAACAACCTAAAAAAATAAGTAAAGAAAACTTCAAAAACATTTAAAAAAATAATTGGGAATTGCATATACCCCCATACTTTGGAAAAAATTGCATATATCCCCAAAACACAAATTTTTGATGCATAATGTACAATGCTTTTTAAACATGATTTGAGAAAATATAAAATTTCTCAAGTTTAGAGGGGGAAATATGCAAATGCCCCTAAAAATATAGTTTTTTTATTTTATTTTGGTGGTCCGTCCAACTATGTTGCATATATACAACATATAAAACATACCATGTTCTATATATACAACATACTATGTTGCGTATACGCAACATAGTCGGACAGACAAGCAGTGGCGCAGCTTAGTGGAGACCGGGGGGGCGACCGCCCCCTCAGATTTTTCGATCGTAGTGCTAATTTCTGCGATTTTTTGAATTTTTTTTATATATATTAAGGACCGCCCCTCCGGGATTAGGATCCGTGACTTTTCGCACTCGCAGACTTTTCACCCAAACTTCGTCAATGCAGACAAGATGAACAAAAAAACATTTTTGTATTTTTATCTTTTAAATTATCATGTAGATATACAGGAAATTAAAAAGAAAAAAAAATGTCAAATTACCAATTAGTTTTTAGTAAGTTTGTATATTATTTCAAAATAAGAAGGGTTTCTAGGTTTTTATAATAAAAGAAGTTTTCGCTTAAACCTTACCCTCTTTTTAAAATCGTTCATTTCTTTAAATGTCTTTTCTTAAACATTTTGTTTTAAGTTTTTGTTTAAAACTATTTGCTTTTTCTAAATGTGTTTTTAAACCTTCAATTCATTAAAACGTTTTCTAATATAAACCTTTTGTTTTTACTAAATGTCTTTTTTTTTAAATTACAAAATCTCTTTTTTTAAATGTTATTTTTTTTAATTTAAACCTTTTATTTTTAATGACATTCACTGTAAAATTTGACTAGCTACTATCTAGTTCTTTTGTTATGATAAAAATCTCACACTTGCCGTTTAAAATTTAAATAAAAAAAAAACTGAATTTTTAAAAAAGAAGTTTAAAAAACTGTTGCTTTTTTCTTAATGTTATTTCTGTAAAAATTTGTTTGCTCAATATTTTTTTAAATCTTGCATTTTTTTACCGGGGTAAGGTTCACTTGAAAAACTCCATTTATCCTAAAAACCTTTTTTTTATTAAATTCTTTTTTTATCAATCCACACATGTTGTACATGTGAAAGAAAAACAGTGACCTCCTTTCTATCCCTCTTTCATTGTTTCGGATCAACCTATCGACGCAATCTTCTCCAGTGAAAGGTTAGCATTGTATTTCGATTTCATGACCTTCAGGTTGTTTTTATCGGATTCTAACGATTTTCTTTGTGTCCGTATCAGAGTTTCAGATAAGTTTATTGTTTGCCTCAACGATTGTTTAAATTGGTTAGGGTTCTGAATTTTTTTACCTCAGTTTAATGATTGAGCAGTACAATGAAATATTGTCATCTGTATATTAATTTTTTCGTTATTGTTTAACTGATTAAGGTTTGTTATATATGTACTTGCTTTGTTTCTTGGTCATGGTTGTTAAGATGTGTAGGCAATTTATAGATATTTTCGAAATACAGCTTCATAGTATTACTTTTTGTTGTATGTTGCATAAATTTTTTGTACCAAATCTGTACAAATATTCTTATTGGTTATTGTTGAACTGATTAGGCTTTGTTATACATGTACTTAGAGTTCATAATTGGATTGGCTCCAAATTGTGATAATGACATCCTCAATGGTGAAGATGGAAGTCAGAAGAATAGTTCATGTTTGAGATGTCATTTTCTTTAAAATAATCACAATCAAAACTTGATTTATCGTGTTTAAATTCATCCATTACTCGATTTCGAATTTATTTGTTTTACACATATACCATAGGTTTCTTCTTTCAATTTTCTTTTGTTATGTATAAGTTTAAGTCATTCTTGTTGATGAAAAAGTTTTTTACGCCCTTCAGTAGTACTCCAGGTAATTTTTCGATCGGCTATTGTGAGTATGCTTAACGATTATCGATTCCATTGATATTGTAGATGGGTTAATCTTTATAGTGGTTTCGATTCACTACCTCCTTTGCCCTTTTATCTGGTTTGATTGATTATTCTTCGGATTTATTGTTTGATTTCTGATTTGTTTAATTGCATGTGTTTATCTTCGATTTCTTGACTTT
>JBCNJP010000017.1:9027019-9117039 GCA_039602395.1 Deinandra increscens subsp. villosa
CCTAAGATCTATAAATGTAGATTTTAAACGTTTTAGTTTAGCTATAAAAAAAGATTAGTGACGTAACTTGTCTTGCGTTTACCTTCTATTTTCATGTAAATGTTTGACTTTTATAATCCAAACTGAACTTATTTTGGTTTTAAAAAAAAAATAAACTGTCTACGTATGATATAAAAATTATTATATATATACAAATAATTAATAGGTCCATTTATATTCATATATCACACTTTATGTTAGGTACACCTATTAGTTTAGTCTAGTGACAAATGTGTATGAGTGTATGATCCCTTATCAAGGGTCTTTGGTTTAAGTCCTATTTGTAACAAAAATAAATAAAAAAATGGGGTTATAAGTTGGGTCAGGAGGTTTCTCACCAGTGATGAGTTTCCTCCTGATAAGAATTGAAGATGATCGGTTGGGTGATGTAATGTCTCCATCGGTGATCCAAATTTATCGTTAAAAAAAAAAGATTGTGTTAGGTAGAGCGATAAAAATGAACTCCATATTTATCACATGTGTGGTGACAACATTAAGGTACAAAACATTTAATTAGTGAGTTCTATTGATGCCGACCTTTCCATCTTTTAACTGCCAACAATGCAGATGTTTTTTGTTTTTTGTTTTTTTTCTTGAACGGCATATATATTTACACGTAGAGAAAAATACTGAACTCCTATAAATAATAAGGTCTCTGGCTGCATCATTAGTATGGAGTCCAGATACATGAATGTAGCAACACTACTCACCCTTTTTATCATCATCTTTGCCACCACTTTATCAAACTCCAAATCAATCGTCAAGAATCTGCCTGGATTTGTTGGTGATCTTCCTTTCACTCTTGAAACTGGGTATGCATATATTATGTGTTGTTTCTTGATTATCATATATACATTTTGTTAATTCACTAAATTAAGTTAACAGAAACTAATAATCAAATGTAATTTATGTTAAAAGATATGTGGGAGTGGGAGCTGAGGATGAAGCTCAGGTTTTTTACTATTTTGTGGAGTCTCAAAGAGATCCGGCAAACGATCCTCTTCTTCTTTATCTCACAGGCGGTCCAGGCACTTCTGCTCTTTACCCTTTCCTCTATCAAATTGGTAAGGTTATAATATGTTCGATTATTGGAAAGGGTTGGTGGTTTTAGCGACTGTAGTAATAGATTATTTGCATGGATATGAAAAAGTATCGTGTTTTTGGATTGGTGAGTAAAAACAAAACACAGACGGTGACATAAAAACACGAAATGAATATTTGTGGGTTCACCTTTCACATGAAGTGAAAGTAAAATCCATTTAAACCAACCATCCATTTATCTTATATTAATACTTTTAAATTACAGATTTACAGCTTAACACCATGGGAAAAAGGGGAATTTTGGTTTAAAAAGATGATGGCAATGGCTCTTCTTGAGAGAGAGAGAGAGATGGGTAAAGAGTAATAAGATAGGAGGACTGATGAGAGACGGTCAATATATTTTAAAATTTTAAATTATTACTACATGATTATTTATAAATAAGAGAAACTTCATTTTTTGTACCCAATATTTACTAATTTTAATGATTTTATTCCCAACTTTTAAAAATCCAAATTTAGTGTCTAACATTTCATTTTAGTTTCATTCTTGTCTCAAACTGTTTTTCCGTCAGATCTACCGTTAGGCTTCCCTCACGTGCTTCCTACGTTAGGGGTATTTTGTCATTTGCGTACATTATATATATATATATATATATATATATATATATATATATATATATATATATATTTGTCATTCTTGTCTTCTTCATATGAAAACCCCCATTGACATCTGCTCCTCACAATTCACAACCCTAATCGAAGTGTTCAAGCTGTCGATTAAACAAGAAGAAAGCTTCAACTTGGTTTTAACCAAAATTAAAACGAAAATGAAATCTGAGACACTAAATTAAGATTTTTTAAAAGTTCGGACTAAAGTGGTTAAAATGAGTAAATATTGGTGACTAAAAACGAAGTTTACTCTATAAATAAAGTACAACTTTTAGCTTAATAAAAGTGAACATCATATTCGATGGTGAATTGAGTTAGGTTATTCTAAGAAGTTTTCTTTAATCTAAGAAGCTTAAAAGGGAATTATGGTCATTAGATTTGTTATTAATATCTAATCAATGGTTGAAATTGAATTGATGTTGAATAAAATGATGGAGGAGCATTTTAGTCTTACCATTTTTGTTAACTTTTTATCAAGTTCTTCCATTTTTCAAACATATATAACTTTTATGTATGATCTTATTTTTTTTAAAAAGTACACAATAAAAACCAGCATTTTTTAATCTTTAAAATGCATACAATGTTGCTATATAGAATAAAAATACTCTTTGGGTTTTCTTGTGCATCATTGTGTCTTTTTGCTAGTTATTGTGATAAATTATCTAATACATAAAAAACAATGATAAAAAAATAAATTGAGTTAAAACATAAAACACAATGATATATAAATATAACATAATGACTTGAAAAATAAGACACAATGATCTGAACATAAGACACAATAATCTTGAAGGTAAGACACAATGATCTGAACATAAGACACAATGATCTGAAGGTAAGACACAATGTGTTTTTTATTATGTTTAAATAAGAAAGACACAATGACGAGTATAAAGACACAAAGACGAAAAATGACACAAAGACGAAAAAAGACACATGATATATGTTAAAACATAAAACATAATGATAATTACATATTACACAACTACCTGAAATATAAGACACAATGATTTGAAGGTAAGACATAATGTATCTTTTTATAAATTTTAAATAAGAAAGACATAATAACCAACAGAAATATGTAATAACTAGTAAAAAGACACAATGACGAGCAAATAGACACATGACGCACTGGAAAACTCAAAGAGTGATTTTTTTTTATTTTATATATAACAACACATAGAAATTAAAACGCTCGTTTATAAGGTAATTAAAAAAAATTATATGTAAAAGTTATAAAGGTTTAAAGAAATAAGAAAACTAAATAAAAAGTCAATAAAAATAGCTAAGACTAAAATTGATAGATATCAGACCCCTCATAGACACTGTCAATACACACACTCCTTCACGTATGTATATGTATAGATTTGTATTAGATAGAATCATAGAAAAGAGAACACTTTGAGTAAATGAAAGGAGAAAATGTAGAAGAAAGTTCACTTTATTCAATAAAGCAAAGGGCTATAAATAGTCTTACATAAAAAACGTGGATGACCCATCAACCACTCACATCCTAGTTCTTCCTAAAGAAAATAAGAAATGGTACTCTTGAAGATTTTTCATGTGCACCTCCCAACTTACAATCATAAAATCGTCAAACAATACCAAGTCTTCCTAAATTAAATAAATACTTTTTTTTTGAACGGCCAACTAAAACCCCGGAAAACCAGGGTATATTTACACACCAGTTAAGCTCATTCCAGGAAAAATCCACCTCCGCGAGCGGCCGGGTGGTAAAACCTGGGAGCTCAGGGATCGAACTTGTGACCTCTCAGCCCCAAGTATCCCCTCATCGCCAGTAACCACTAGGACAAGTCCTTGTGGTTAATAAATAAACTACAAATAGAAAATCAACAATTATTTGCTTTAATATCCTAGCTCCCAACCATGCAACGTGAACCATGGATCTTAAGCTTATTCACCAAAATATTAATAAACCATAAGCAACTTAAATACCAACTAAAAACCGTAATCGTAACCCATAAATAAACCCTATTAATCCATTAAACATGTCATCCCTTAAAAATATTAATAAAAAGACATCTGTGACGCCCAGAATCCTTCTTGCGCTTCCTAGATTTAGAAGACTTTTTATTTGAACGTAACTCATCATGAATAAAAGTGAATATATTATTCAATGGTGAATAAAACTCAATATAATAAGGAAAACTGAATTTTAATAATCTTAAACCATACTTTGTTTTTTTCCCTATAATGAACTACTTTTTAATCATGTTGAAAATAAACAAACTTCCGTTAAAATAACATTAACCCTGTTAAAAAAATCATTTTTGATGATTGGAATCACGGTGGCATATATATTATGTGGCATGCTTTTGATATGTGTGAAGAAAAGTTTTCAGAAAACAACCATACAAACACAAAATTCTTCTACAGCCGGATAAAAAAACATTTCTTCATAGCATCAAAACTTAAAAATATCCTAAAAAAACCTCCATGTTTAGGCGCCGTCATAAAAAACAAGCTAAATAAGATGCCCAGAAATCAAAAAGTGATTTTTTTTAACGAAGTTATGGTAATTTTAACTGCGGAATGTTAATTTTCAACATGATTAAAAAATTGTTCATTGTATCAAAAAACGAAGTATGAATCATTATAAGCTAATAGGCATTATTAAAATCCAATTTCCATAATAATCATATACAATTATTATTTAGTTTTTTTTTTCTTATTCGTATTCTAATTTTCAATGGTGAATATTTAATTGTTTTTTTATCTGAATGTGAATATTTAATTGTTTTTTTATCTGAATGAGTTCTGTAAATTGGTTGGTGGTGTAACAAAGTTTTTTGTTTGAAGCGTTTTGGTCGTTACATGTTTTTTTTTCGTCTTCTTTACGTATCAGCGTTATATCAAGTCAGCTATTTTGTGTACCCCTTACATATTTTTTTATTTTCGTCTTCTTTTATGTACCCGCGTTATCCCCATGGCAACACACAGGTTGCAAAATCTATTTTTAAATAAAGTACAAAAATAGTCTCTATTTTTAATTAAACTCGTCAATTTACATAACTATTCCCCAAGTAAGGGTGTTTATTATTCGAATCGGCTTCCAATAATTGAAAATACGGTTCGATTCGAATTCGAATAAAGAATTTGAATTTCTTATCTGGTTTATTCAAATTAAATCATTATTCGATTTGACTAACTAAGTTGAATTATAATCAAATTCGAATTTGGTTTTCAAATTTGATTCGACTCGAATAATTCAAATAAGAATTAAAACGATATATGTTTTATTATATTATATATATATAAACAATATATATATATATATTGTATTTATAAGATTTTTAATATTGGGCTACACCAAAAATTTATCAAAATGGCCCAACCATCATTTTATGATCCATGATCCATATCCATCGTAGTAGTTTGCTAGGCTACACCCTTCATTTAATCGTTATTTGACTGGTTGACTCTCGCTCTCTCAGTTCTCCATCGACATTTGGTGGTAGTTTGGGGCTACTTGGAGCGTGGCAGATCCAGAAATTTTTTTTAGTGGGTGCAAAAAAATAATCAGTTAAAGATTATATAAGTTAATTAAAAAACAATATTAAAATTAGTTATTTTTATTTAAGAAATTTGATAACTTTGGGCGTCTTGGCTGTCAAAAACAGTTAAAAAGAAGTTGTTTTCACAAACTTTGGGTGCCTTATGTGCCAAAAACGGGCTAAAAGGAAGCCATTTTTAACAACCTTGGGTGCCTCCGGAAAAAAACCTTGGATGCCTAGTCGTTCGGTTCAAGGAATTAGCATTAAAATTTCAAATTTGAGTGGGTGCCTAGGACCCTGTTGGGTTCTAGGTGGATCCGCCTGTGTGCTGTTGGCTGATTTTGAGTTGTTGTTTTCGTTTTTTATCTAGCAAATTCATAGTTGTTTTGTTATTAATCGGGTCCTGTTTCGGATTTGTTTGGGACGGTCTATAAGTTATTTTTGGGCAATTTTAGAGTTGCTTTGAAATTAGTTCGACTATTTTGGGGCTATTAATAAAAAAGATCAATTAAACTATATTAGGATGGTATTGAAGTTATTTTTAAATTATTATAGGGCTACTATAAAAGATCAACTGCATTATTGAAAAAATTATATATTAATTTTATGAAAAAAATTTCTGTTATTCAAATAGATTTTGAATTCGACTAAAATTATTCATTCAAAATTCAACTATTTTTAATCGAATTCAGATCGAATTCGAATTTGGTTTTAAATGTTTGAAATTCGAATTTGATTTGATAAACACCCTTATCCCCAATTGTAAATTGAATAAAACTAGTTTTCGAGAACACGCGCGTGTGTTATCGCAGGGAATGCAAAATAGAAAAATGTGTTAACGTGATAATGACGAAAAAATAAAAACCCGAAAAAACATATATAATAAAAAAAAATTGTAGCGCACTATTGACAATATACATCCAAATTTATATTTATATATAAGGTAAGGGTTGGGTGAGGTTATTATGAGAAGCTTAATTTGAATAAAAAGGAATCATAGCCATTAGATTTTCAATTAAATGAAGATCTATGGCCTAAAATTTTCCTGTGTAGAATTAGAAGGAAAAACCAAATAAAACAATAGATGGAAGAGCATTTTTTATTTTTTATCAAATGTCTCTCATTTTTAAAACCTTCATAACTCTTAGATACGACAGTATTACTTAAAAAAATTACACCATAAAAACGAGCGTTTTTTATCTTTAAAACGCGTACAGTGTTGTTATATATAAAATTAAAAAATTTTATCAAAATGTTCAGATCATTGTGTCATATTGTATAAAAAATGTTCAAATCATTGTGTCATATTGTGTCAAAATGTTCAGATCATTGTGTCATATGGTGTCAAAAACCGAAAGAGTATTTAATTTTATATATAGCAACACTATATATACTTTTATAACAATAACATTGTGTCAAAAATAGAAAGAGTAATTTTTTTAAAAAAAAATTTATATAGCAACACTATACGCGTTTTAAAGATTAAAAATGCTCGTTTTTATGGTGTAATTTTTTTTATAAAAATAATGTCGTATATAGCAACACTATATATACTTTTGACACAATAACATAATGATCTGAACATTGTGTCAAAAATCGAAAGAGTAATTTTTTATTTTTTTTATATAGCAACATTATACGCGTTTTAAGGGTTAAAAAATGCTCATTTTTATGGTGTAATTTTTTTTTTAAAAAATATGTCGTATGTGAAAGTTATGAATGTTTAAAAAAATGGTGGAATTAGGTAAAAAGTCAACAAAGATGTCTAAGACTAAAATACTCCTCTTTTCTTTTTTATTAGATAAGCTAAAATTTCTTCTTATCTTTCTTACTCAAACCAAACTTCTAATTTGACTCTCTCCCTATAAGGTAATACATTTTAGACTAAATTACAATTTTTAACCTTTATATTTTACAAAACTTTGGATTTTGACATTTTTCAAAAAACTTTCAAGTTTTACCCTTTATTTGAAAACTTGTTTCATGTTTTAACCTTTACACTAACTTTACACTAACCCAGTTAAAATTCTCCGTTAGTTTTCTAATAAAGGACGTAGTATTGTGACTTTATTCTAAAATATTAATGGTTAAGAATGTGGATAAATAATGAATTTAGGGTGTATGCTTAGGGTTATATTTAAATTCATCTTTTTCATATCTTATTGATTGAAATTAGAGGTGTACAAGACGGTTTAATTTGAGAACCAGACTAAGTTATGACCGATTGGTTCTATCAAACTTGGTCAAAATCGGTTTGATCCGAAACCGAATTTGATCATAAACCGCTTGTGATTGAAATCCGGAATCTGTGTTGAACTGTTTGGGATCTGTTTGGTTCAACATGTTATGGAACCGGTTTTCAATATTTAGTATTTTTTATTTTCAAATACAATGAAAAACCAAACAAAAATAGCTATAATTCATTTATTTTATTTAGAATTTTAAAAATACAACAATAATAAACCATATATACAATCAAATAAAATTATAGTCTAGAGAAAACCTTAATAATGATATATAGGAATGACATATTGGTCTAAAGTAACAATACTACCCCCTTTATTAGAAAATTTGAGGAGAAATTTAAGTGGGTTAGTGTAAAGTTAGTATAAAGGTTAAAACATTAAACTAGTTTTCAAATAAAGGGTAAAACTTGAAAGTGTTTTTAAAAAAGGTTAAAATCCAAAGTTTTGTAAAGTATAAAGGTTAAAAATTGTAATTTAATCTACATTTTAATTTAAGAGAAAGTCCAACCCATTTAGTTAAAAATACTGCAATAGTTAAAAAAATATATACGCCCGACCATAGCTCGACTTGAATAGTAATTAACTCTCATTTTTATTTCGGTTTTTAATTTTACATAAATAAACGCATCAGTGTATTTTGACATAAAAACACATTATTACTATTACTATATATTACAATTGCAAACATGGTTTGGAGTTCTTTTAATTTTTTTAATGAAAAAAAAATATATTAATCAATTATTTTGATTTTTTTAAGAAAAATATTATATTTTATTTACTATTTATATTTTAATCATATAGTGTATTATAATAATGTTATAAATTTTATATTCTATTCTACATAAATATGATTTATATAATATAATATACAGATTTTTATAATTTTATAATTTTTTTTTTTACTTTTCATATTTCTGTTCCGGTTGTGTAATACGTGAACTTTTAAATGGTAAATGTGATTTGGTCATAATTCTATAAGTGATTTTGGTCGTTCAATATTTTATTTTTTCGTTTTCCTTCACGTATCTTTAAAGCAATGCAATGGTTTTGCGTATTTGCGTTATCCCCACTTTAACCTCCATTGATCACCAATAATTTATGTTGTGGTGGTGTAGCAATTTAACTGTGTTATCTACCCGTGTTATCCGAACGATTAAAACAACAAAAACACAACCAAACGAGACCGCTTTGTGATGAACGAAGCCCTGACCATTGAAACGCACGTCGAACTTGCAAGCTTATGCACCTCCGCGTAACGCGCGAAGGTTAGAATCTAGTATATTACAAATGAGAACATGACTTGATCCCAAGCAATATTTTTTTTAATAATATATATATTAAAATAATAACAAGCTCAATATTTTAATAGTTTTTAAATCTAATGATTTTTATATATTATTTAATCTAATAGTTTTTATATATTAAATTAATCAAAGAAATGTAATATTTTTTTAAATTATTTTTAGTAAATGATATTATGATCAGTCCAATGTTTTGTGTGCTCGCGTTATCCCAGCGGTAACCTCTACTGACCATCAATTTTATGTGTTCGCGTTATCCCAGCGGTAACCTCCATAGATTACCAACAATTTATATTATGCATACATATTACAAATGCAATATTCACGTTATAGGAGCGGTAACCTCCATTGCAATGGTTCTGTGTGTTGGCGTTAATCCAGCGATACCCTCTATTTAGATTATTTAATTTTATATATATAAAAAAATTGTGGTGTAATATGTAAACTTTTAAATGGTAAATATGATTTGGTTATAATTTTATAAGTGATTTTGGTCATTCAATGTTTTATTTTTTCGTTTTCCTCCACGTATCCTTAAAACAATGCAATGGTTTGTGAGTTTGCATTTAAAGCAATGCAATGATTTGTGAGTTTGCATTATCCCCACGTTAACCTCCATTGATCACCAATAATTTATGTTGTTGGTAGTGTAGCAGTTTAACTGTTTTTTCTACCAATGTTATCCGAACGATTAAAATAACAAGAACATAACCAAACGAAACCACGTTAAGATGAACAAAGCCATGATCTTTTGTGAATCTCACTCTATATAAAACAAACAACAAGCTAAGCTAATAGAAATAACGCAACAACGTTGCAATTTTGATAACATCATGACGTCATGAACACCTCCACGCAACGCGCAGAGTGTTAAAATCTAGTTTGAAATATATTTAGAAAAAATAAATATGCTAAACAGAACAACCCGTCAATCAAACCCGACAGCTAATTATATTTGTGTCCAAATCCATTAATATTAAATTCAAACCATCAATTTCATGTTAGTTTAGATCATGGTACACTCGTGATTATATATATGATTTGCTCTAATATACGAAATACTTGACGAATATAAGTTTTATATGATTTTATTTGCTTTTTGAAACCAAAATAAAACCATCCAAATTGTGTATGTTACAGGTCCATTAAATATTCGTGTTGATATTACTGGGTGGAAAAACATTACACTAGAGTTAAATCCTATTTCATGGACGAAGGTTTATATTTCCTACTATCGTTTTCTTTTCTTTTTACCTTCAAGCGTTGCTGCAGTATAGTTTACTAATGAATTTCTGTTATCGGTAGTTATTATTATTATTATTATTACTATTTAAGGTTATATATTTTAATTTTTAATCTTTTTCTCTAACTATAAACTTGAATTTACTTTCCACTTTTTGAACATTTTTATCTAACCCCTTATTTCTAATAATTTTATTTTACTGATTCTGATCGCTCATTTTCTAAATCTTCTCGTATAATATTTACTACTTTCAAATTTTCTAGGCGGCTAATATGATATTCGTAGATCTACCTGTTGGTGTTGGCTTTTCATATGCTAGAACATGGGAAGGGTGGAGAAGTAGCGACTCTACTTTAGCTTTTCAGAGTTATGAGTTTCTCAGAAAGGTAACTAAGTTATTTATGACGTAATATGTTTTTGTCACACGTCATTCTTAATTTAACCAATGGACCCATAAAACGAGTTTTTTTTTCCAAACTAGTGTATTTGTACTACTAATTAAGGGTTTTTTTAAAAACTTTATTTTCTCATTCTGGTGAGGTTATTGTGAGAAGTTTAGTTTGGTTTAAAAGAATAAGAAGGAATAATAGCCACTAAATATTCAATTAAATTAAGATCTATGGCCCAAAAATTTTCATTGGTAGAATTAGAGAGAAAAGCTAAAGGAAACAAAATATGGAAGGAATTTTTGTCTTTATATTAAATCCCCTCATTTTTTAAACCTTCATAACTCTTAGATACAACATTATTTAAAAAAAAATACACCATAAAAACGAGCATTTTTTATCTTTAAAATGCGTACAGTGTTATGTATAAAATTTAAAAAATTGTACTTTTACAAATATTCAGATCATTGTGTCAAAATGGTCAGATCATTGTGTTATATTGTGTATGTTCATATCATTATGTCATATGGTGTCAAAATGTTCAGATCATTGTATCATATGGTGTCAAAAACCGAAAGAGTATTTAATCTTTAATCCTAGTATCTTTATCTTTAATCATAATAAAGCAATAAAATGGTTGTCACATGGCCATTTTTAGGGCATCCACATCATCATGTCCACATGTCAACACTAGATTAAATCTATATATAAATTTTAAAATAAATTCAATATATTATTTCAACTTTTCAAGTATAAAATTGAACCTTACATTTAATAAAATTTAATTTTCTAATTAATGTAATGAAACTTCAAATTTTTTAAAATTTCTAAACTTAAATTTTGAAATCTCTCATCATTTTATTTTCTTTCATTTATCTCATTTTATGAACCAATATTCAACTCATATAGTTTACGGGTTACTAACCTAGTTTTATATATAACAACACTATATATATACTTTTGACACAATGACACAATGTTGTGAACATTGCGTCAAAAATCGAAAGAGTAATTTTTGTTATAAAAAAATAAGGTTGTATGTGAAAGTTATGAATGTTTTAAAAAAAGGAGAAGTAGGTAAAAAGTCAACAAAGATGGCTAAGATTAAAATACCACTTTCCTTTTTTATTAGATCAAGATTCAATAGCTGAAATACCTTTTATCTTTTTTACCAAAACCAAATTTTTCACTTGAACATCTCCTTTTCTCATTCTTATTTTATTAAATAATTTTTTTTTCATTTAAAAAAATCTCTATCTAATATATGCATACATTTATTTAATATATATATAAAAGTATACTTTTTTACATCATCTTTGAAGGGATATACAATAATAAAATATATAACGTAAACTTATATTTATTAAAGGGAAAAAGATGAGAATAGCCGTGTTGATCACGGTTGGACGAAAATAGCCACCCTACACGGTCGCCCTGGCCGTTCAACCACGGTCGGACGACCGTCCGATCCACCCAATCATCTCGTGCCACGTATGGAATGATGACATGCGGCGCGGCCGTGCGTCTGGTATCCACGCCCGTCTGACATTCTCTCTGCAATGGTCGGGCCGACCGTCTGACACACCGGTCACGGTCGCCACGACCGTGAAATTTTTTTTTATTATTTCAAAAAAAAAGTATACATGGTCGTCCGACCGTGTATGTACACTGTCGCTCTCGAGAAAACCACGGTCGACAAAATGCGTGTCGCCTCCGACATATGTACAACATCAAACACGAACGACTTCCTTTTCAAGCAGACTCGACGAGTCACGAGTAAGCTCGAACTGTAAACATACCGAGTTAAATCTTGAGTTTTCAGCTTAGAAGATCGAGGATATCTGATATCATGTTGAGCCGTACACGACCGTATAAAAAAACGAATTTAGAACTAAAAAAATAATAAATCTTCCGCGATCGTGGCGCCTCCGACATGTGTGTCAGACGGTCGGCCCGACCGTTGCAGGAGGAATTTTGACACGGTCGTTGGGGCCCAGCGTACGGTCGGACGACCTTGGACAGCTGAATATCCGACCGTGGAATGATGAGGTGTCGTCTTCTGATTGGCTCAGAGGCACGGTCGGACGACCGTATAAGGACGGTCCTAGGCGACCGTGGACAGGGCTATTCAGGTCATTTTTTTTAAAAAGTGAAAACATTCTCGTCCAACCATGATCAACACGGCTATTTTCGTCTTTTTCCCTTTATTAAATACTTTAAAGCTAGTTATTACATATTATATTATACAAAATATAGGGGAAAAACTTAAGTAAAACCTTTTGAAATTAATTAAGATGTTTATTCTCTTTCAGTAAATAAACTATTCAAAGTTACATATAATAATATGCTGTAGTTAAATTCTAATATTTATAGAAACTTTTGATGAAAATCTTATTAAGACCGGTTAAAGCTCAAGAATAAAAACATAAACTAACTGAATTAAATATTTAAACCAATTTAAATTAAATAATGATAAAACCCTTATTTTCTTAGCAAATAAAAAATATACCGTTTATTTACGTGTTTGTGTTTGTTTCTTGTTAGGTTAAGAAAAATTAGATTTAAATAATCCAAAGTTTTGAGAGTTGGTCGAGAACAATCTCACTTTTAATAAGAACTCTCAACGGTCTCAACTTTCAACATATTTATTTCTAATGGTCCTGCTGTTAAAAAACTTAACACCATTAAGTTTATTGCTGACGTGGCAGCTGACTAGGATATTTGTTTATTTTTATAGTTTTCAATCCATGCCACATCATGTTTACCCACCCAAACACTCCCCTTCTCTGTCTTTGTGGGTATATCGACAGGAAAAGAGAAAAGGAGAAACCCGCGATGGGCCCGTGACCATCCGGCGACCGGCAACCATCTTGTGACCGGCAACCATCCGGCGACCGGCAACCATCCTGTGACCGGCAACCATCCGGCGACCGACAACCATCCCGTGACCGGAAACCATCTGGCAACCATCAGACACGAAATCAGAGATTTATGTGGTCGTTCCTGGTCCCGGACCACCGGAACAGTGGCAACATCCATGTCTCTCCAGCGACTATCCGGTGACCGGCAACCATCCGATGACCATCAGGCACGAAATCAAAGACCTTTGTGGTCGTTCCTGGTCTCGGAACACCAGAACAGTGGCAACAGCCACGTCTCTCCAGCAACCATCCGGCGACCGGCAACCACGAAATCGGAGACCTTTGTGGGCGTTCCTGGTCTCGAACCACCGGAACGACGACCGGCAGCCACGTCTCTCCAGCCTCCGGCCAGCCATGTCCGTAAACCCCCATTTCGTTTTCACCCCAAGCCACATCGCCGTCCGGTGGACGCCCACCGTCTCCCCCTGTTCTCCGCTTCTTCTCCTCCGAGTGGCCGAGAATCATTTCAAAATCTATACCTACGGCGCTCGAAATGAAATGACGATTATCGATTCGGATAAAACCCTAGTTTGCCTTCGTAGCGCCTGCAATTTCATCGGGAATCTCGCTCGTGAAAATGCTCGGTTTCTGTTCGTCAATACCAATCTGTTAGTGGATGAGATTATCGAGCAAATGATTAAAAGCACCGGCTGCCGTAATGATAACTCGTGGCGTCTTGGAGGGTTTCTGACGAATAGTTTGAGTCTGAAGAAGTTTCGATCTAGGAATCAAAAGTTCAATTTGACGTCGGTTAATCGGCCGGATTGTGTGGTAATTTTTGATACAGAACGGAAGTCTCCTGTTATCCTTGAAGCTACCAGGTTGTAGAGTCCAATTGTTTTTAAGGGTGCAGTTAATGATTCCAACTTTTAATTCCAGGCTGGTGGATCCGAGTATGCCATTGGAAACGTTTAAGAAAAAGGAGACTTTTTTGGGTATGGATTAAAAATTAAAAAAATAAACATATATCCAAGTCAGCTGCCACGTCAGCAATAAATTTAACGGTGTTAACTTTTTTAACGGCATGACCATTAGAAATAAATATGTTGAAAGTTGGGACGACTGAGAGTTATTATTAAAAGTGGGATTATTCTCGGCCAACTCTCAAAACTTTAGATTTAAAGATAAACAGACCAACACAAATTAACATAGCATCGTTCATTTTCTTTTCTTTTGTTGATAGGCGTACTCAAAATTCAAAATTCTATTACTATTTGAAGATTAATAAATAACTAACGGTTGGAAGAAACTATAGTTTAGATATTATAAAAAGGGACGTTACAAGAAAAAAGAAAACTAATTCACCAGTGTGCCAAACTTTTTTTCCAAAAAAAGAAAAAAAAACTATTTGGTTTTTCCATATTATTTTATAACCTTGATCACATAACCATTTTTTAAATGGCTAAAATCACCATATATATACTTTGTAGCCACAAATTACTATTAAGATATCCTTTAACACGGTCACATAACTCTTAGTTTGTGATATTAACAAAGAAACTCTTAGTTTGTGATACTAACAAAGAAAGTTGACCATAATTAAAACGCGTTAAAATGTACATGTAATATTAAATTATCCTAAAATATACTTTACGTATATATCACCTTAGGCATTTATAAATTAAAACTATTTTTTTGCTAATCAAACAAATATAATAATAATCAAACGTCAGCTATAGTGTATTAAATTAAAATTTAAAACAAATAACAATAAAACCATTTTACATAACAAAGCTTCTATAATGTATAACAGTCCAATAAAAATAGATTACTAACTAATAAATGTTTCTACTTGCATAAACTTTAATAAAAAAAAATTATACAAAATATAAAAAAACATCAATAAAACCTTTTTCAAAATATTACGAAACTTTTTAGTAAAATATTACAATTCAATAATGTATATTTTAATTTTTATTAGAAACACTTTTAAAAAATAGTTTTTTTTGAACGGTCAACGAACGCTCCGGAAAAACCCGGGACTATTTACACCAGTTGAGCTCATTCCAGGGAAAATCCACCTCCGCGAGCGGCCGGGTGGTAAAACCTGGAAGCTCAGGGATCGAATTTGTGACATTTCAGTCTCAAGTCTCCCCTCAACGTCAATGCCCCTTCCAAAGTGTTGTCCGTAAAAATCGAACCTGTATCTCCAATAGAGAACATAAATATAAAATGTTTTTAATCAATAAATATGAGAGAGAAACATTCATTTGATAAATACTTTTTAAATTACCCATTTTAATAAATAAGTTTTCCTCCTACACCATTTGAAAAAGAAAAAAAAACTCCCCATAAAACACTATTATGAAACATAGAATTTACATAATCGAATTAGAGATTTCTCCAATAATTTATTAAATACAATATGTTTGTAACATAATCTAAATCCTAATAAAACACTAAAATAGTTGTCACATGTCTTATTTTTATTGGGTTCACATGACTACTGTACATATCAAACCCACAATCAATTACCAATTTATTAAATTACCAATTAAGAATTAATTTTGTCCAAACTAAATTTTCATTTAAAAATTAACAAAATAAATGTAAATTTGAGAAATCTACTCAAATATTTGAGTTTTTTTAAGAAAACTAACCAACAACTTGTGAAACTTTTTTTTAACGATGCTTTCATTAGAACAACCCCAACTTAAACATTTTAACAAACATAATCAATTTCTTTAATGTATTAAATTATCAATGAATATTTTATAAGGATTTTACGTAAATCAAAATTTTAAAAACTGTTACCCGTTTTTTTTTTTTTTTTTTGTATTTATCTAATATTATAAACTTAAATTCAACCATAATATACGCGTTACTAATCTAATGACATATAATACGTATGTGTAAATGCAGTGGTTTGAAGAGCATCCTATGTTTCTTAAGAATCCACTATACATATCTGGGATTTCATACATGGGTCTACTCGTGCCACCTATTACATTACACGTGTACAAAGGTACAAACTTCTAGAACATATTCTTTACCATCATTAATATTACATTATCTTCCTATATATAATTACCTACTTTGTTAAGTTTAGTTACTATTTTGCCTATTCATTTTTTCATATTTACTATTATGTCATTTGTTTATTTTTATCATTATGTTATTTTGTCATATTTACCATTATCCCATTTGCTTAATTTACCATTTCGCCATTTTTTCTATTTTTTTCTTTTTGTTTAAATCCATATGCAACGAGTTTAGCACATAATAAGTTTGTGGTGTAACGGTTGCAGTCGTGTAACATGATTTTTAGGTCATAAGTGCAATACTTCGAACGTTCGTTTTATAATTTTAACAATGTAACGTAGTCTTTTTCTATGTGTGAATGAGTCGTTTGAGCTTTAGGACAGGAGTTAGTGTTTTTTTGGTGGTGTAATAGGCACACATAGATTTTCTGATATACAATCGTCTATCATAGTTTACTAATGTCCCGACTTTTTGGTCTCAGAAATTTTTTCCAATTAATATTATAAAACCCGAATCTATAATAACAGATTTCATAGAAGAATACAGCACTATAATCGTTTGATACAAAGCACGACTTTTAAACTCATAACGTGTAATGTTTGAAATCGTCATCCCGATGGTGTTCGGTTCTTCTTCTTGATCTTGTGTGCATCCCAGAACTTACTGGCTTTATACTAAACATATTAGGCAAGCCCTCGCGTACCACGAGGGTCTTGGTTGTCGTGAAAGGTTTAAGGACACTCCTCGTGTGGCGCGAGGAGGTGCTTCTCACAGAAATTGTTTTAAGTTTTCAGCATTTGTCCAACCTTAGTCTTTTTCATGCATTTCACTTCTAAAACCATTCATGTCAAACTTGTTGGGATTAATCCCAACTCATCAAAACTCATTTTATGCCACAAATAACACACATTTTCTTATCAAAACAAGTTGAAATCAACTATATATAACCGTAAGATCAATTGAGATTGACCCATTTGTGAGCACTTCGCATTTCTAAACATCACATAGACATTAGAATGATTTCAAAGGTCCCCATTACAATTTTTATCCCCTTTAATGGCTCCACGGCTCCTGGAGTCATTCATCACCATTCCAATTTATGGCCTTTATGACTTCTTAGTCATTTATCCATCTATGTTTAAATTTGGATCACTTAACGGGGATATTACACCACCCACCCGATCATCTCGAATCCCCATCGGAAAGAAACTCACTATTGGTGAGAAAACCTCTGGCTCAACTTGTAACTCCTATTGTTTTTTATTCTTTTGTTACAAGTGAGACTTGAACACAAGACCCTATGATAAAGGGTCATACACCTTTACCACTAGACTAAACTATCTGAAACAGATTATATATTAGAATCTGATGATTTACATGAGGGGGTGAGAACCCCAATTTATACAACTCAAGATACAAAATATCTATGTATAATAAATGTATATCTACCAACTACCAACTACCTATAAGAAAAACCTAGATAGAAAGATCTAGATATTTCATTATTTAACACTCCTCCTCAAGTTGGAGCATAGATGTTAATCATGCCCAACTTGTTGCAAATAAAATCAATCTGTGTCTTCCGAAGGGGTTTAGTAAGAATGTCTGCAAGTTGAAACTCTGTTTTAATATGTATTGGTTGAATCGATGGAGGATCAACTTTTGTCCCTACTACTCGATCTCTGATTAAGTGACAGTCAACCTCAATATGCTTCGTCCTTTCATGAAATACTTCATTCTTGGCAATATGAATAGCTAATTGATTGTCACAATATAGTCGCATCAGATCATCAGAAATAACCCCAAGTTCTCTAAGGAGGCGGCGAACCCATATCATTTCTGATGTGACATCTGCCATGGCTCTGTATTCCGATTCAGCGCTTGATCGAGATACCGTGTGCTGCTTTTTACTCTTCCAAGATACAAGATTTCCACCGACAAACACACAATAACCAGTAGTGGATCGTCTTGAGATAGGACATCCTGCCCAATCTGCATAAGAGAATCCTGATATCCGTCCATCTCCCTCCTCTGTAAAGGCACCCACACGACAGTGACCCTGATCAGAATATAAGATTCCAAGACCTGGTGTGTTTTTGAGATACCTTAAAACACGAAGGGCGGCATCCCAATGTCCAGTATATGGTGTGGCCATGAATTGACTCAAGACACTAACTGCAAATGAGATATCAGGACGAGTAACAGTTAAATAATTAAGTTTTCCAACCAATCGTCTGTACCGTTCTGGATCCTTCATCGGGCTCCCATCCTCTGGAAGAAGCTTCCCAGTAGGAAGCATTGGACTATCAACCGGCTTACAGCCCAGTAAACCACACTCAGATAACATATCAAGGACATACTTCCGCTGAGATAGAAGTATTCCTTGTGGAGAACGGGATACTTCAATGCCAAGGAAATACCGGAGTCGACCTAAGTCGCTGATCTGGAACTGAGACTAAAGAAACTGTTTCAGCTCGGAAATACCGGTTTCGTCATCCCCCGTGATTATGATATCATCCACATACACAACCAAAATGATCCTTTGGCCTTGACGGTGTCTGAAGAATACAGAGTGATCATAGGCACTTCGAACCATTCCAAATTCTTCCATAACACCAGAGAATCTGCCAAACCATGCTCTAGGAGACTGCTTCAGGCCATATAGCGATCGTCGTAACCTGCATACCTTCGAGGCCTCCTCCTTAATCACAAATCCGGGTGGCTGCTCCATATAAACCTCCTCCTCAAGAACACCATGAAGAAAGGTGTTCTTGACATCAAGCGGATGGAGTGGCCAATGATGAATAGCCGGCAGAGAAATACAAATACGAACAGATGGCATTTTGGCAACCGGAGAGAACGTCTCGTCATAATCAATGCCATAAGCCTGAGAATAACCCTTAGCAACTAGTCGGGCCTTCAAGTGATGTAGGGAGCCATCGGGATTGAGCTTAACAGTGAACACCCAATGACAACCAATAACACGCTTTCCTGGAGGAAGTGGCTCAAGATCCCATGTATGATTTGCTCGAAGGGCCTCTATCTCGTCTTCCATAGCCTTTCGCCATCCGGGATGATTAAGAGCTGTCATCACATTCTTGGGAATCGGGTGGGAGTCAATGGAAGTGGTGTAGGCATGGGATTCCGGGGAGAGATGGGCATAAGAAACATGATGTTGAATAGGGTAACGGGTGGAATGTTATCGAGGCTCTTTGCGGAAGGCGATATGGATATCGGGGTAGGGGGCACCTGGTGGATCATAAGTGTTTATAGCAGGTGGTGGGTCATGGGTAGTTAATGGTAAAGGAACATGAGGTTCACTCAATGGTGAGGACACTAAGGATGGACCCGTATCATAGCCTGGTTGTGTCGTCGTACCCTTATTCCGTCTAGCATATGTGATAACCATTGGAGGTGTCACCTTTGGAGGGCCAGCAGCACCATTATTATTTGAGGAATCTGGGACCGGAGGGGAGGACGTAGACGGAACCGAAGTTTGAAGAATAATAGGAATGAGAGGAGATTCAGATGCACGATCGGGGTCAGGAAAGAGATCACTGGATGGGGTAGGACTGTCAGAAAAGTAGGGACACGACTCATGAAAGGTAACATCAGCACTTGTGAAGTACCGATGAAGAGAAGGACCATAACATCGATAACCTTTTTGAACACGAGAATAACCAAGAAAGACACACCGAATAGCACAGGGCGCAAGTTTAGTAGTCCTGGTCGGTGATCATGGACATATGCAACACACCCAAAGATTTTGGGTGGAAGAGGAAAGGGAGTGCCTTTGGGGAATAGTTAGGAAAACGGAGTCTGCCCCTTTAGAATAGATGAGGGCATACGGTTAATCAAATAGGCAGCGGTGAGTACCGCATCACCCCAGAAACGATGAGGAACATGAGAATGAAACATTAGTGTGCGGGCAACATCCAACAAATGACGGTTTTTGCGTTCAGCAATGCCATTTTGTTGAGGTGTATATACGCACGAGGACCCATGAACAATGCCATGTAATTTCAAATATGTAGAAAACTCATTGGATAAATATTCTTTGGCATTATCGGTACGGAGAGTTTTGATAGATGTATTAAATTGGTTTTGCACATATGAGTGAAATTCATGAAAAATGGAATTAATCTCACTACGAGATTTCATCAGGTAAACCCAAGTGGCACGTGAGTAGTCATCAATAAACGTAATAAAATACTGAAAACCCAAAGTTGATTTTGTGGGACAAGGACCTAATACATCAGAATGCAAAAGTTCAAACAAGGTACTAACTCGACTAGACACTTTTGGAGGGTAAGGACGTCTAGTATGTTTACCAAGTTGACACGACTCACAATGAAAATCAGAAGGAATAGAAAACTCCGGTCGCATTTGCTTCAAAACTGCTACAGAAGGATGACCAAGTCGGCAGTGAGTCTCCCTGATCGTGGAATCACATATGTTTGCTTTAGGTTGTGACGGTAAGGATAGACGATAAAGACCTCTTGATTCAAAACCGGTGCCAATCAGCCGGTTCGTCCCTAGTTCCTGAAAAACACAATAAGAGGGATAAAACGGTACAGAACAATTGTTTTGTTTGGTAAGTTGGCTTACGGAACAAAGGTTATCAGGAAATTTAGGAACCAACAAAACATAGGAAAGATTTAATTTTGTCGGACTACGAACGGATCCAATGCCACGAACTGGACATGAAGATCCATCCGCAATGCGAACTGGTGGGTGAGAAATGTTGTGGAGGTTCGAGATTATACCTTCGTTCCCAGTCATGTGATGAGTGGCTCCAGAATCAATAACCCAAGACGAATCAAGGCTAGAGAATGTACCTGAGCGAGCAGAATTGGCCTGTGGATTAGGACTGGCTGCCTGGGTAGATAGTAGTTGCTGGAACCGAGTATATGCCTCTTGGCTGAGTGTGTAAGTGGTCTGGTCACTTGGTTCATCAGTATTAGCCAATCTAGCTCGAGGACGGGTAGGTAGCTGAGATCCAGGGGGACGGTTTGGGCAGTTGTATTTTGTGTGTCCATCCTGTTTGCAATAGTGACACGTGGTACTATTTCCACGTCCAATACCTTTTCGTTGAGTGATGTGAGAACCTCGACCAATGCCTTTAGCAATGGTTTGCATGGCTGAAGTGTCAATAGAGTCAGGAGCTGTAGTGTCTGAACCATACATCTCACGTAGGAGATGATATGTGGATGCCACATATTTGATAGCAGTAGAGTTGCTTAACAACAACGGTCGAGCGCTAGAGTATTTAGGGGATAAGCCAGCGATGAACATCATAACCGCCATCTTGGTGTTGCGCTCCTCCTGAACCTTCAGGTCAGTAGTAGGTGAAAACAGGGCCTGCAACTCATCCTGCAGCTTGGAGAACCGAGTGTAGTAATCTGTAAATGATGAATCACCTTGTTCGATTCTCGTGTATGCTTGGACCACCGAATAAGCATGAGACAACGATTCTTTCGCGGAAAGGATGAAGAAAGATGATTCCACATTGTCTTCACAGTAGCAAAATTTTGTTCAATAGCAAGTACTTGTGGTTCCATTGCATTCCATAGGGCCATCTGGATGCCGCTATCATCAACCCGCCATTCCCGTGTTATGGGATCAGGAGGGTTATCAGTTAAATGGTTATCTTTGTCCAAACTTGTAAGGCCCTTTTGGACAAAGAGACTCCAGGTGTTCTAATTGTTGGAATTTAGTTTCACCGGTATACGGAGAACCGAGGGGTAATTAATAATACCCGGGGCAATAACATTTGTCTGAACTTCTTTATGAGCTTCATTATGTTTTTCGTCACCCATTTCAAGTAAATAAACAAGTAGCAGGCAGCAGCAGATTTAATAACTGAAGTAGAAAGCAACGAGTAGTGAACAGTACCTGAACTAATGAACTCACTGGAGCAAATGTGAACCAGAAAAACAATCAGCAGAACCCAAGGCGAAATTCAAGAAATTCCGATGTCACTGGAAGAAATCAGGTGGTCGACGGTGGCCGGAAAATCTCTCACGCGCTCTCACGCGCCGGCACGTAGGAGACAGGGGCGGAGCTGCGGTGGCGCGTGGCGGCGCGTATGGTGGCTTCAGGCGGCGATTTTCTGGCCGGACCCTAATCGGAGGTCAGCGAGTCCACTGGTGGCGGCGGTGTACTCTATATTGATGCCGGAAAAAGTCTTGAGTAAAGGCAGTAGCAATCAGAACAGGAACAGGAGAGGAGAACAGGACAGACCAGGCTTGAATCAAGAGCTTAAACCTTAAGCTCTGATACCATGAAACATATTATATATTAGAATCTGATGATTTACATGAGGGGGTGAGAACCCCAATTTATACAACTCAAGATACAAAATATCTATGTATAATAAATGTATATCTACCAACTACCAACTACCTATAAGAAAAATCTAGATAGAAAGATCTAGATATTACATTATTTAACACTATCCATATCAAAACCCCAAGGGCTTAACTCTATTTAATTATTTCATGAGCATGATTGACCTAATTGGCCATTTAAGGTTAGAAAAAGCTTCAATTTTAGGACAGGAGGTCTTTCAATTTTAGAGAATACATAGAGGAAACGGCGATGATTCATAGACTGGAGGTCTTTCGATTTTAGGGTTAGATATAGCTTCGACTTTAGAGAAGCGATTGAGAATGTTTGATAGATTGAATATTTTGTAGAAAGGGTTTTTGAGAGATTGATGATGATATGCGTTCGAGAGAGAAAAGCTTGAACAGGATGGCTGCTAATGAGGCGTCGATGTTATAAGATGAATGGATCGGGTAGAACTGAATCCGCGATGTTTTTTTTACCGTCTTAATCGACGATTTGGGCGGGAAAATGATCTAAGAAAAACTGTGGTGATGACACATGTATTTTTTTTTTCACACCACAACAGCTGACCAAACTTTCATTTATTATATAGTATAGATTATGTTTCACGTTAACTAGTGTTTAAAGTCGTTGACATTTTTATAGACATGAAAACATAATAAAAGATCCACAACTACATAGGTATACATAGTATTTAAGATCACAATCTGCATGCTATAGTATTTAAACTCGTAACCGTTAGCGGTATACCACTTATCTGCTAAAATGTACACTTCATGGCACAATTTAATTTATTATATTGCTTTAATTTTGTAGGTAATGAATATGGAAGACAACCACAACTGAATATTAAGGTAAATATCTTACCTTCCAACTTTATAATATTATTTAAAACTCTTTTGTCTGGCTCAATTCGTATAATATATTGACAGTATATTGTTACTAATTACAGGATAAAAATCCCGATTAACTAATATCAATTCCTTGGTATACAGGGATACATACTTGTCAGCCCTTTCACCGATAGATTCATTGATGCAAATGTAAGATTAGAGTTTGCTCACCGATTTGCCCTTATTTCAGACGATATCTACGAGGTACCAAAAGATTTTTACGAGCTTCATAACACAAAATGCAAGTAACTAAATATGCTCTAACATTTGATTAATTTGTATGCTATTCAGTCTGCGAAAGAAACATGTCATGGTAACTATTTATCTCCGGATCGAAATAACAAATTATGTTTATATAATCTTCGGCGGTTTGATGAGGTACCTAAAGATTATAACTTCGAGCATCTATATTATGCAGAAAGTCCATGTATCACATCTTTAATCCTAGCTAGTTTTTACTTACAGTGCGTAAATGATATTAACTTTTCGAATATACTCGATCCGGTATGTGACGACATAAATCCAAAACCAGATTGTACGGTAATTTTTCTTTCCTGAAATTCCTGATAGATCAACACTCAACTTTCAATTTGATTTATTTATCTTTTTAATAATTTTATGCCATAACATATGTATTCATTATTATGGACTCTATATCTATACATGCCTAATTAATTGAGAAAAAAAAAAGGAAATGAATGCAATTACAATTTAGTTTGTTTTTAGGCCGCTGCAGATATAATATTGGATGCTTGGGCAAATGAGAAAGAAGTTCAAGAAGCTCTTCAAGTTCGTGAGGTATGTTATTCACATCGACTCTTACTATATATCTATGGCAATAAATATATATCTATGGCAATAAAGGAGTTTGACAATTATGTAATTGGAGTAATTTAGTTTGTGAAGTAGTTTAGGAGTAAAAGTAGGAGTACAATAAATTCGTCGTTAAAAAATAAAAAGAAATGAGTATCTCGATGTTATAATGTATATACACGCAACTTTTGAGTCACCATGTATTTCTCCATAAATTCCATAATTTATATTTTTTCTCTGTTTCACTCAGAACAACAATTAAATGATATTTTTATACCCTTATAATTACTTTTTCTCTCCCATTCAATAACAACCAAACTCAAATTTTAGTAAATCAACAGTTTTTTCCAATCACAAGGACTTGTCCTAGTGGTTATTGGCGATGAGGGGAGACTTGGGAATAAGAGGTCACAAGTGTTGGTGATCAGATAGAGGTAACAGAGATATAAACAATAGTCGAATGCTTTTGTTATAACCAAAGTGTCGAAAGATTACAATAGAAAGCTTAGGAATTTTCGACTAGTTATTCTAAACAAGAACAATACTACTCAACTTAAATACTAGATCAAGAAACTGCAAAATAACAAACAAAGCTGAAAACCAGGAACTGAGCTGTGAACTCGGTCTCTTTATTTGACTGCATGCACACGTTCATTTTCTGTTGTAACGGTCACCCTTGGCCTCCAAGACATAGTGCCACATCATCCCACATTCTCCTCCTGATGTGGACACTCTATCATGCCAATCAACTCCTTCATCTCTTTGAATTTGATTCTAGGCAATGATTTAGTAAGTATGTCGGCCTTCTGTGCCTTCCCACTTATGAATTCAACAGCAATCAAACCTCTCTCCACACACTCCCTAATAAAGTGGTACTTCGTATCTATGTGCTTTGTTTTCTCATTGCACACAAGGTTCTTCATTATGGAGAGAGATCCTTCATTGTCAACAAGTAGCCTCACACACTTAGGCTCCCTTCTTGTCATTTCACTGACCAAGTTTCTTAACCACAATCCCTGTCTAGCACCTTCTGATGCTGCAATATATTCAGCCTCACAGGAAGAGAGTGCCACTGTTTTCTGCTTCCTTGAGGACCATGTGATGAGATTTCCTGCATAATAGAAAATTGTACCAGTTGTTCCTCTTCTATCCATCACATCATCCCCATGACTGCTATCACTATAGCCCACTACAGTTCTCTCTCCTCCTGCTTTATACATCAGACCAGTTTTCACTGTTCCCTTCAAATATCTCAGGATATGCTTTACTGCAGCTAGGTGTGGCTCCTTGGGATCTTCCATAAATCTACTCACCATCCCAACAGAGAAACCTATATCAGGCCTGGTGTGTACCAGGTACCTTAGGCTTCCTACCAGCTGCCTATAAAAAGTTGCATCAACTCTATTTCCTTCACAATCTTTTGTCAACCTCAGCCTGTGCTGCATTGGAAATTGACTGGGATTACAATCTTGCATTCCAGCCAATTTCAATACCTTCTTTGTATAAGCAGATTGCATAATCCTGATCCCCTTTTTTTCCTGATGAACTTCAATTCCCAGGTAGTATGTCAATAGACCCATATCACTCATTTCAAAATGATCTTTCATTCTTTCCTTGAAGACCTGAATTTCTTGATCATTTGTTCCTGTCACTAGTATGTCGTCCACATACACTCCTAACATCAACACCAATCCTTTCTTATGCTTCACATATACACCTGCTTCATGCACACACTTAATAAAACCAAGTTCTTTGAGTGTTTTATCAAGCTTTGCATTCCAGGCCCTTGGTGCCTGTTTTAAACCATAAAGAGCCTTGTTTAACTTATAAACATAGTCTTCTTTTCCTTTTATTTTGAACCCCTCTGGCTGTGAGACATAAACCTCCTCTTCAAGCTCACCATTTAGAAAAGCTGTTTTGACATCTAGATGGTGAACTTTCCATTGTTCTGCTGCAGCCATAGCTAAAATCAGTCTCACTGTTTCAATTCTTGCCACAGGTGCATATACTTCTTCAAAATCAATCCCTTTGAGTTGTACATAGCCCTTTGCCACTAGTCTTGCTTTATGTTTTACCATATTGCCTTCTGCATCAGTCTTTAACTTGTAAACCCACTTCAACCCAATTGCCTTATGATTAATGGGCAATTTGGTCAAAGTCCAGGTTTGATTCTTCTCAATTGAATCCAGTTCTGTTTGCATTGCTTTCATCCAACATTCTTTACTTGCTGCTTCACTGAACTTTATTGGTTCTTCATCAGCTAGCAGTAATTGGCCATCTTGTGCATATAGTTCCTTCATCTGATTCCCAGTTAGTGTAGTAGACCTATTCTGCACTTCTTCAACATTTTTGAAGCCTTGAACAGGTGTTTCTTCACCAAAAGGAACTGTAACATGTTCCCTATCTTCTCCATATACTCCACTTGAACTCTGGGAACTACTGCTGCTTAAATGAATTGGGCTAAGGGGGCTTAAACTTCCTGTAAGATCACCATAACTCATAGAAGTGTTAGTATAATTCTGATTTACTGGTGTAAATGGCTCACCATTTGTACCATCATTTTCAGAGAATGGTTGCTGTTTCTCTACTAAGCAGGGTAAAATTGTTGACCATGGGCTTGAGCTTGAATCACTTGCAGCTGCTTTATCCCACTGCCAACCCCTTGTTTCTTCAAACACAACATCCCTTGACACAACCACCTTGTTGGTCTTGGGATTTAATAGTCTATAAGCCTTGCTACCATTTTCTCTACCCAAATATACCATTGGAGCACTTCTGTCTTCTAATTTCTTTTGGTGACCTGTCATAATTTTGGTGTGTGCAACACACCCAAAAACCTTCAAGTGCTCTACTTTTGGTTTTCTTCCTTTCAATGCCTGGAAAGGAGTCATATCTTTAACTCCTTTTGTTGGCACTCTATTTAGTATGTGGACTGCATGAGTGACTGCTTCTCCCCATAAAGTTTCTGGTACTTTCATGGACTTCAACAGTGACCTTGTCATACACATCACTGTTCTGTTTCTCCTCTCCACCACCCCATTTTGCTGTGGGGTGTAAGGAGCAGTGGTTTGTCTCTGAATACCTGTTTCTTGACAATAACTTGTAAAATTATGAGACAAGAATTCACCCCCCCTGTCAGTCCTCAACATTTTTACTTTGTATTCACTTTCCCTTTCAACAGCAGTCTTAAAAATCTTAAATTTTTCAAAAGCCTCATCTTTTGATTTCAGTAAGTATATCCACATATATCTACTGAAGTCATCTACAATTAGTAGGAAATATTTGTTACCTCCCACAGTAGCAGGACTGATAGGACCACACAAATCAGCATGAAGAAGTTGCAATGGCTTGGCAGCTCTCCAGTTTGCTTCACTGGGAAAAGATTGTCTGGTCTGTTTTGCTGTTAAGCATCCTTCACACATCTGACCTGGATGAGACAGTATTGGCATACCCTCTACCATCTTCTTATGACTCAGCAGTTCTAATGCCTTGAAATTGACATGCCCCAATCTGGCATGCCAAAGCCAAGCTTCTTCCTTCAAGCACATCTTCAGACAAGCAGGTTTTGCAACTGTTAACACAGTTTTATACAACCTGTTTACAGATCTTAACACCTTTAGGACCAATACATCTTGACTGTTATACAGCTTTAGATGTTGATCCCTAATCCAAGCTGAGTAGCCTTTTTCTGTTAGCTGCCCAATACTCAGTATACTACTTGTTAATGCAGGAATATAGTACACATCTTCAATAATCAACTGATCACCATTCTTGCATTGGAACAAAATAGTACCTTTACCTTGTATACTTACTTTGGAGCTGTCTCCAAATCTGACATTTCCTTTCACCTCTTGATTCAATTCCGCAAACACTTCTTTCTTTCCTGTCATGTGGTTGCTAGCCCCATTGTCTAGGTACCACAAATTTCCAGAATCAGATTTTGGAGTTTCATACAGCCTTGGAGTGATCCTATCTTCATTCAACAGGACCATGAAGTTCTCTTCTTCTTCTCCAAACACACTAAGCATCAAGGTACCTTCTTCATCCTTGTCTTTGGTCAGGTTCACTTCTTGATCTACCTTCCTTTCACTCTTGCATTCAGATGCAAAGTGACCAAAATTTTGGCAGTTGAAGCATCTTATCTGCTTCTTATCCTTGGGTTTGTGGGTCCAACTCCCTTCATGTGAAGAACTGCTTTGACCTCTTGATCCTCTACCCCTGAAGGATCCCCTTCCTCTTGAACCAGTTTTGCCACCCCTCTCACCCATTGGAGCCTTACCCTTTCCATTCTGCTGCCTTGGAATGGGTTTATTTTGGTTGTTGACGTCTGACCTGCTCAACAACAGTGATGACTCAGTGCTTGATCCTCCTCTCCTAATCTTTAGTCTATCTTCATATGCTTTCAATCTACCAATTGCTTCTTCAAAAGGCATCTTCTCAACCTCTGAGTACTGTTCTATTGATGCTACTAGATGAATGAACTTGTCAGTGACTGTATCAAGCAGTTTCCTAACAAGTTCTTCATCTCCCAAAGTGGCTCCTACTGCATTGTACTTTGAGATCATGCTGGACAGTTTTCCAGCATACTCATCAATAGTATCTTCTTCCTTCATACTCAAGGCCTCAAACTCAACCTTAAGAGTATGAAGTCTAGCCTTTTGAACCCGATCAGCCCCTACATACCGGGTCTTCAGTGATTCCCAAACCTCTTTAGCCGATTTCTTTTTAGCAACCTGCAGCAATATATCTTCTGGTATTGCTTGAAAGATGTAAGCCTTAGCCATCTTACTCTTCTTCTCATCGACTGCTGTCCCTACTTCTGGTTCGACAGCCTCCCACACTCCTTGGGCATCAAGTACAGCTTCCATCTTGATTGCCCAAGTTGTGTAATTTGTTGCAGTCAGAGCCGGGCACTGGAAAGAGAATGGGTTCTCCTTTTGTGGGTTAACATTGGTAGAAACTGACATATTTTCAAGTCTGAGGATCTTTGGCATATACTGGAACTGATAACCTGGCTCTGATACCAGATGTTGGTGATCAGATAGAGGTAACAGAGATATAAACAATAGTCGAATGCTTTTGTTATAACCAAAGTGTCGAAAGATTACAATAGAAAGCTTAGGAATTTTCGACTAGTTATTCTAAACAAGAACAATACTACTCAACTTAAATACTAGATCAAGAAACTGCAAAATAACAAACAAAGCTGAAAACCAGGAACTGAGCTGTGAACTCGGTCTCTTTATTTGACTGCATGCACACGTTCATTTTCTGTTGTAACGGTCACCCTTGGCCTCCAAGACATAGTGCCACATCATCCCACAACAAGTTCGATCCCTGAGCTTCCAGGTTTTACCACCCGGCCACTCGCGGATGTGGATTTTTTCTGGAATGAGCTCAACTGGTGTGTAAATATTCTCTGGTTTTCCGGGGCTTTAGTTGGCCGTTAAAAAAACAGTTTTTTCCTTAAATATAGATGTGAACAGTAACTTTTTCTCTCTCTTTTTCTTACAACCACTCACAACTAAACCTCAAATTTTAGAGTATGTACTCACATATTGATGGGGACTCTAGTGGGTGAATGCTTTAAGAAGTTAAACTAGTTGTTTGAGATTGACTATTATCGACTATTGCTAGAAAACTCCTCCATCTCTGTGATGTGTGTATATGATTTAACATCTTTAGAGTCTTAATTAGCTCCTCTATCATGTTTCTTTGATTTGATACAAAAGTTGTTCATATTTCAATATATACGGTTCAAAATAATTTAAAAATGTCTAAGTTTTTCTCTTGTGCAGGGAACAATAGACGTTTGGGAGAAAACCAATGAAACTATGAGTTACACTTTTGGAAAAAATGACACTATATGTTACTCATATGATTTACTCAGCAGTGTTGATGATCATAAACAACTTGTTACAAGAAATTGTCAGGTTTTGGTCATTAGGTATACTATCAATACTCATACTCAAAACATTAATCTATACATACTTGTTTTGAATTCAGTCACCCGGTTGTTATATCTTTTTATCAAAATTATTTAACTTTTAACAATTTCAATTAACAGTGGTGATCACGATATGGTTATCCCATATGTGGGAACCGAGAAATGGATAAAATCTCTCAATGTCCCCATTGAAAGCCCATGGAACCCATGGTATGTTGATAATCAAGTTGCAGGGTGAGTTCAAATTTCTAGTCCTCTTTTAGTAGTACCCCCTTTAGTATTTTTCATTATTGTGAGCTATACCTTGTTTATAACCGTCTTTTCTTTTATAGATATCAAACGACTTATGCAACGACACGATACTCATTAGTGTATGCAACTGTTAAGGTAACAAACATGACCTTAACCCATATCTATTAACATATGCTTGATAAATCAATATTTTGCACAAGTAAAGTCTATGTTAATTGAACTTTATGATTAGTAAAAAAGAATAGTGATTGAATTATTTGTCATGCAGGGGGCTGGTCATTCTGTATCACTATACAAGCCTAAAGAAGCATTTGACCTTTTCAATAGGTGGCTTGCTTCTCGTACTTATTTAGCCTATTAGCTACTTATTTAGCTTCTTAGCTAGATTAAACTTAGATTCTATTCCTATTTGTATTCTTATTTATCTCATCTATCTTTGTGTTTCAGTTTTTTATTTGCAATCTGCAAATAAAAAACTGTAGGAACCGTTCGTCTTAAAAATAAACTAGTAAATACCCCCGTGCGGTGCGGCGGTAGTTAAATCTTATTTTGTATGTACTATGATACGATTGTGTATGTGAACGTTTCAGTTAGGAAAGTGAAATTTTATATCATTAATATGGACCCGTACGAGTATGTACATAACTGATGAGTAATTACATCCAAAATCATCAACTATAGATAACTAAACCGGTGACCATATGTATTTGCACAAAAGATTGCCAAAAAATGTCTGATAGCACTAACATCCATTGAAGAGCTTCCCAGGAGATGTGAGTAAGAGCAGATAAAACAGATTAGCAAATGTCTTTGAACCAAACCTTCACAAAAAATGTCTTATACCTCTAACATCCATTCAAGAGCTTCCGAGGAGATCAAAAGTTACTACAATCCTTACACTTTAATATAGCCATATAGCTTACCATATAACATGAACCAATATCTTACCACATGATATATTTGAAGCCAAAAGTATTGCTACCAAGATCATCTTTCATGAAGGAGATACTTAATCTTTCTTTGTGTACGAAAATTGCTCCTTTCGAGATGTCGTAGTAAGACTCTCATTCTTCTTTTTCTTTAACTTTTTTTTGGCTGATGAACGATCTGCATTTATATGTGTCACTATATTTATAGTGAAAGCAGTTATGTAATGCTTTTTTAAGATAGAAGAAATTAACCTGGTTCTTGTCTGTCATGCCACTTTGGAGTTTTTTCTGCAGGTGTTTGAAGTATTGCTGATGATGCATTTGCGCTTCATTGTGGTTGTGGCTTATGCAATGTATTTCAAAGGTCTGCTGCATGGTTGGAGTTTCAGTTGATTTGAATATGAAATGGTAAATCTTTTCCTTTCCTATCTGTGTCATTGCGTCATCGAAAAAGACAATGGCAGTGTGGATCGATATGCAGTCGAAAAGAGTGGCATTCACACAATACCCATTACGAATGTATATTTCAATCAGTTGGTATTAAACTTATCATATGAATAGTAATGTCCTGTGGTTTGTTTGTATGAAATGAAGATTGAAATTATGAATATATTCATGTAA
Source organism: Deinandra increscens subsp. villosa (assembly GCA_039602395.1). Lineage (NCBI taxonomy): Eukaryota > Viridiplantae > Streptophyta > Magnoliopsida > Asterales > Asteraceae > Deinandra > Deinandra increscens. The sequence continues at coordinate 9,059,169 of JBCNJP010000017.1, forward strand.
TTATTTCAAATGAGATTAGTTTTTAAATTATAGTAAATATGTTATCTGGAGATTCCAGATAAAACTATAGAAATTAAAGGTAAGATCTGATGTTTAAAATTGATGTTGGCAGTAATGGGTAAGTTATATAGTGATTTCATATGAGCATTATATATTTACTATACATCAGGTATTACTAACAGTAGCGTCATGCTTTTTGGTTGGTTGAAAGTTTGAAGTAGTATGAAATACAGAATCAATAGTTAAAAGAAAATAGTAAGATAAATGTTTTGGTAGATGGTAGAAAGGTACCCCATATTGTTGAATATCAGAGTGTATAACAGAACACATGTAGTCGAATGGTTTCCTTTATTCAATCAAATGCTTAAAGCCAAATGCTTGAAGCCAGTACAAAAGAAAGATAGGAAACAAGTATAGATGATTTTTTCGACTAATTACTAACATGGAAAAGCAAATACGTAAATAAGAAAATCCATAACACAAACATGAGACTTTGCTGGGTCCTCCTTTTTACTCGGTCAGGTCCAACCAGTTCACCACTTCATGCACACGTACTACTCAACAAACCCAATTAAAAATCACATGTGAAATTGTCACATCACCCTTCACACTCCCCCTGATGGGGACAATCTTTCACCCCTACCAACTCTTTCATTTCACCAAACTTAATTCTTGGAAGAGACTTGGTAAGGATATCGGCCTTTTGCAATCTCCCATCGATGTGCTCCGCAGTAATGAAACCACGATCTACACATTCCCGTATCTATCACATTAGCCACGTATTCTTTATGCATTTATAAATTTTGGGATGTTACATGATCTTTTGATGATATATACTCCAGCTTCATGTGTACATTTAGTGAAGCCCAGGTCTTTAAAAGTCTTGTCTAACTTTTCATTCCATGCTCTAGGTGCCTGCTTCAAACCGTAAAGAGCCTTATGTAATTTGTACACTTGATTCTCCTTTCCCTTAACTCAGAACCCGTCTAGTTGTCATAAAAACTTCCTCCTGTAGTTCACCAATTAAAAACGTTGTTTTTACATCTAAATGGTGAACATACCAGCCTTTAGTTGCAGCCAAAGCCAAAAGTAACCTCACTGTCTCCATTCTCGCGACATGAGCGAAAGCTTCTTCAAAGTCTATTCCTTTCAGTTGAACATACCCCTTCGCCACTAGTCGAGCTTTATGCTTTGTTACTTTCCCATTGGCATCCCTTTTGAGCTTGAATATCCGTTTTAACCCTATGCCTTTTGGTTTGATGGCAATTGAGTTAAACTCCAAGTATTATTTCTTTTTATAGCTCCCAGTTCGTCTTGCATTGCCTTTAGCCAATCTTCAATTGCGATAGCTTCCACATACGTGAGTGGTTCCTCATCAATTAAAATTAATTCTCCTTCCCTTAGATATAAGTCACGTACTTTAGCTTCATTCATTGCATGTGTTTGTTGTTGAAGTATTCCTATGGACCGAAATTCTTTTAAGGAGTATGGTCAAAGGGAACAGTATTATGTGACCTATCTTCTGAATGTGTTTTTTTTTTTTTTTGAAAAGCAAAATTTATTCACCACTAAAACAAAGCATGAAAACAAGAGAATTTACATGCAGCACCAAACCAAATACAACAAAAAAATGCAGCCCCAACTATAAACTAGACATCATGAACTTTAAAAGCTCTCCTACTCTTCACCCAAAAGCTAGCCCAATCTTAATCTCAAGCACGATCTGTCCGCAAATGGGTATTTTTCCTCTAAAAACCCGATCATTTCGGGCCCTCCAAATGCACCACAAGGATACCAAAACCACGCTTGAATCCACTTTTTTCTATCTTTATCTTCTGAATGTGTGCAAGAGACCTGCCTGCTGTCTTGAATTTGAGAACCAACCTCACTTGCTTCAATAATATTGTCTTCATTTGGTGTGACAATAGTATTTTGAGGAGTGGAAATATTATCATCAAAAAACTCATAGAGATCTATTGATGTGGACCCATTATCAACTGTACTATATGGATTAAAGTGGTCCATGACAAAGACCCATCACTAGCTTTCACCTTTTTCCACTCCCATCCTTTTTTCTCACCAAAATGAACATCACGTGAAACAACTATTTTTTCTTCTTTAGGATTAAATAATCTATAAGCTTTGCTCCGATTTTCTTTTCCAATGTAAATCATAGGCTTGTTGCGATCTTCTAATTTTTTAACATGAGTGTCTGTGACTTTCACATATGCCATGCAGCAAAAAACATTCAGGTATTGAAGGTTGGGCTTTCTGTTTTTCCATCCTTCATATGGTGTGCCTTCCTTCACTGCCTTAGTTGGTATGCGATTGAGGAGATACACTGCATGTCTCACTCCCTCTCCCCATAATGAATCATGCATTTTTATCGACTTCAAAAGGCATCTCGTCATCTCCATAACAGTTCGGTTTCTTCTCTTTACGACTCCGTTCTGTTGTGGAGTGTACGGGGCTGTTGTTTGTCGTCTCACACCTGTATCCTGACAGAACATAACAAACTCGTGAGAATTAAATTCCCCACCCCGGTCGGTTCTTAGCGTGTTCACCACATAAGAACTTTCATTCTCAACTTTGGACTTGAAGACCTTGAATTTTGAAAAGGGTTCATCCTTGATTTCAGCAAATAAACCCACATGTACCTTGTTTCAATCATCGACAATAAACTTAAAAAATCGATTACATCCCTTTGATTGTGGCGTTATAGGACCAAAAAGATCAGAATGTAGTAACTCCAAAGGCTCAGAGGCTCTCCACTGTGATTCAGTTGGGAATGGTTGTCTAGTTTGTTTACCTACCAAACATCCTTCACAGACTTGTTTTGGATGTGAAATGGTGCATTCCTTCTACAAGGCTTTTCTTCCCCATCATATCTAGTACCTGGAAATTGACATGTCCAAGTCTTGCATGCCATATCCATGAATCTTCAACCAAACAAGTTTGTAAACAGGCTGGCGTTGCAACCTTATACGATCTGTTTTTTTACCTTGCCACCTTCATGACTAGCACATCTAGTTCATTATATAACTTCAAAAATTTATCTTTCATCCATATGAAGTATCCCCTTTCAGTGAGTTGCTTAAGACTCATAATATTACTATTTAGAGCAGGGATAAAGTAAACATTATCTATCAAAAGTTGGTCATCATTTTTACATTTAAATAGAATTGTACCTTTGCCTTGTATTTCTACTTTTGATCCATCACCAAATTGTACACTTCCCTTGACACTTTGGTTCAATTCAGCAAAGACTTCTCTTCTTCCTGACATATGGTTGCTAGCCCCATTATCTAGGTACCAACCATCTTTGTTCCTTTGCATCCCTTAATCAAGTACCCTCGGGTTCACCTTTTCTTCATTCAACAAAACCATTGAGTGTGGTTCTTCCTCTCCACATACACTCAACATCAAAGTTGGGTCTTCTTCTTATTCTTTTGTTAAGTGCACCTCATGCTCTTGCTTCTTTTCACTTATACACTCAGAAGCAAAATGCCCAAAGACTTAGCCAATTATAACACTTTATGTGTTTCTTATCTCGTGGTTTCTAAGCCTATCCAGTGGATTCATGTGATGATCCTGCATAACCGCGACCACCTCTGCCACGAGAGGAGCCTCTACCCCTTGACCCGCTTCTTAGGGGTGTAAACGAGCCGAGCCGAGCCGAGCCCGAGCTCGTCTAGGCTCGAGCTCGGCTCGTTAAATTTAACAGAGCTCGAGCTCGAGCTCGGCTCGATTCGAGCTCGATTTCTGAAGCTCGAGCTCGGGTATGTAAAGCTCGGGCTCGAGCTCGTTAATTAAACGGACCATTTATCAAAGCTCGAGCTCGGCTCGAGCTCGTTAAGGCTTGGCTCGTTTCGAGCTTTTTATCGAGTCGATCTGGAGTAGCTTACGAGTGGCTCGGCTCATTTACACCCCTACCCTTTCTACCTCATCTTTCTTTCATTGGAGCCTTGCCTCGGCTTGAAGTTGGTTTGCTACTTCCTTTTTCCTGAGATTGGCTATCCACCTTGGTGAATAATAAGGAATTTTCCCCACTGGATCCTCCTTTTCTGAGTTTCAGCCTGTCCTCATAGGCCTTCAACCTCCCTATAGCTTCCTCAAACGACATGCTTTCAAGCTCAGAATATTGCTACATAGAAGCAACCAAGTGTATGAACTTATCGGTCACTGTATCACACAGTTTTCTGACCAATACTGTAACGTCCCAAGATTCAGACAAACTCGTAAGTGATAGTTAATATAATAACTATACTTATTTTACGTATTTGAGAGAATAGGAAATGCATATTTATATGATATATGTGCTATACATGAGTTATATGTATACATGCATGATAATATACGTGAATACGTAGTTGCAAAGTTGAGAAACGGGTAAATATGTGTTTATGTGATTAACATGTTAAAATGTTAAGAAATGCGTATTTGAAGTTATAACAATAAACTATGCAAAAGGTAAGTGTTTATCGGGTTAGTTTATTAATGAAAAAAAAAGTTACATGTTTATATGTTAAATGTATGTTATTTGAATGATTAGTCACCATGCTAGGTGTCAATTCTCATGCTTAGTCACTAGGACACTTGTAAGAAGCATGTGAGACACTCTTGGCTATAAATAGACCATGGATCCATCCTTTTTTTCCTTGCTAATTCACCTAAAATCAACCTAAAACCTCTAAGAAACCTCAAGAACACCAAGAACACTCTAGCTTGCATCTTTGAAGATTCAAAGGGAGTTAGGAGCCCATCTTCTGGAATAGATCAGCTTAAGGTATGTTTAACATAAGCCTTCAATTAGTTTCATGATTCATAACACTTAAATATGCCTTTTAAGAATAATGCAAGATTAAGGTTCTTGAACATGTTTTGTTGAGATTAGGAGTTCTAGTGGGAATCATGGGTTGAAATTTGGCATGACGCCTTAGAATAACATGTTTTAAGAAAGCCTTAAGTTAGTTCATGTTTAAAGAAGGTTTGGTATGGTTTCACCATGTTGGTTAATCCAGAACAAGTAAACCAAGAACAAGAACAAGAACAAGAACATAAACATTGGTGCTTTGATCATAGTAATTCCGCCTCCTAGTCGTGATAACGCCTATACGGTCGGTCATGATCATCACCAAACTAAAACACAAATATGAGTGATATCTCATAGTAATCCCGCCTCCTGGTCGTGATAATGCCTATACGGTCGGTCATGAGAATCACTCATCAAGGACATATTGGCTTGGGCAAGGGTAATGATATTCAAGTTAAAACATGGGTTTTGATAAAGTATTGAATGTACCAAGTTACTCGGATATCTAGAAGTTGGTGCGGACTGGAAGGGTGGCGCCTGTACACTGGGGTTTCTGGCATAGTGACGTTGTCGTATAAATCCCAACTAGGACATGGCATACGCTTCACTGGGCGATCCCTGAGTGAACGTTTACTTATAGGAATGCACCTCTTCATAAGTATCACTAAAAGAATACTTTTTCCCATAAGGGGCAAAACGATTATTTAGACAAATGGATGTTAAACCAACAAGGGGTTGGGTTTAGGATAAAGGGGCTAGCCTTAATGACCGCTTGTAACCTTTAGGATGTCTTGATAGGGACATTACGTTAAAGCCGTTAAGAAACTGATTCATGAGGACTTAACCCAAGAATAATAGCTTCGCAAAGCTAAGGTGAGTTCTATAAGCCCACATTTATATGTTTTAAATGTTTAAACGTTTTTAGGCTGGCATACATACTGTGTTATGAAAAGTGTTTCCAAATGCTTTTAAGTGTTGTTAAGTGTTATTATTTATTTGGATTGACTATGTGTTATTATGCATATGAATTGAGTATGATGTGTTATGTGTTATACTCTGCTTTGATATTAAATGTCTAAGTGATGAGAGAATTGATAATAGACGTATAGTGAGTATGTAGGTATATACGAGAACTAATGATACATTCGCTTTATTATTATGTGGTGGATACGCCGCTGGTACTTCCTATATATAAGCATAATAATATTAATTACCCGGTATATCAGTAGTGTGGTGGATACGCCGCTGGTACATCCTATATATAAACTCTAATGGTAAATTGGAATATGATCATTAGTTGCAATATATGAATACATTATCACTGTCTACTAATAAACCTAAGGCTATTGGGTATTTGATTAAAGGCAGGTAGTGGTATTGCGTGTTTCATGGTGTTCTTCGTGTTCTTGAAGATTTCTAGATTTTGAAGACTAATTTGATCCGAGTTGCTGCTGTTTATGTGTTGTTGGTGGCCACAACAATGTCGTGAATGGTTTATTATCAGATCTCGTGCATCATATCGAGATTTCCTGATTGTTTCTGGGCAGTTTCAAGATCACCAAGTAAGGATTCTCATTTTTCATCAGTTTTCCAGATTTTTCTAAGTGTTTGAAGGTTTGAAGATTGCCTTAGCGGACTTCTAGTGTTCTTAGCGAACTTGACGTGTTCTTAGCGGACTTGTTGAGGTTGTTAGCGAACTTGAGTTTTGCCTTAGCGAACTTGTTTGGCTAAGCGGACTTCCGAGCTTAGCGAACTTCAGCAAAGGTTAGTGAACTTCTCAGACCTTTAGCGGACTTGTTCGAGTCTTAGCGGACTTGTTTTTCGTTAGCGAACTTGTCAATTGGGTCTTCGTTCGAGGCTTATCTCGATCTTGAGCAAGAACTAGGGTTCAGATTCAAAAACTCATAAGAAGATGAAGATGATCAAGATGAATCACTGGAAATCAAACATAAGAAAGACGATGAACTAGTCGAATGATTTCATTAATCAAATGATTACAATTAAGAAATCATGAAGAACACACAATCTCTCTCTTGAAAATCCATGACTCACTCTCTCGCTCTAGAATGGAAATCTCACACTCTACAAGAAAATCATGATCTCCACACTCACAGACTCTTTCTTGTAATGGGCACCCTCACTATATATATAGTGAGGGTGACTAACAACAGAAACATAAATGAATAAAATTACAAGTAAATCAAATAACATGAAATATTAATTAAATCAAAGTTGATTTAATTAATCCGAAGCTTGACTCGCTCGAACCGATCTTTCGTTGACTTTTACGTTGACCGTTGACCCGAACAGACTTTTCCAGAAAACGGTATTCGGTCCAATCTGCAAGCCTCGAGCATCACAACCCGTGTCTCTGAATCAATTCACATGGATTCTTCAGTCGAATGCTTCGGTAAACAGATTTGATGGCGTCAGTCACATGGATTTTTGTTCCAACAAACTTGGGAACCCCCAAACCACTATGTCTAGCATCATCATCAGAGAACGACACATTTTTTATGAACATCGAAACCAGCTTTCAAATCTAATTCATTGATGTCGCCGATGATGATGGTGGGGGAGCCGAGAAGAAGTAGATGAACCAGATCTGTGGTAGGGTTTGGCTTTGGTCAACAGAGAAGAAGCAGCAACGATGAAACAAAGCCGCCGGAGAAGATTGTCGGAACCAGCGATTGGGGGAGTGTGACATATCAGGGAGGAGTAGCGATCGAGTGGAAAGGTAATTTAAGAGAAGTTAGGTTTTATCATATTTACATAAATAGTCCTTTAAAAATTAGGGTTGTCAAATTATATATAAACTATTGCATAACTAGTACCTGATCTATAAAATGATTTAAATACCCTTTTATTTAACTAGAAAAATTTAACTTCGATTGTCCCAGGGACTTAGATGGCAACTGATGATATATGATAATGAGAACCCGGTCCGAGCCCATGTAAGCGGTCCAAACATCTCCAGTTTTCTGTTATGGTATCACATCATCAGGGGACCACCGAAGATTTCCTCTTCACCTATACGGGACCGCCATTTTAAACATAAATGGTTAAAGTAATTACTTGGGATTTATCTATTCTTGACATTTTATAATGACACTTTTTTTTGCATGTCAAGAAATGACCGAGTGTCATCGTTCGCGTGTCAAGGAAGGCAGTTTTTGTAGTAGTGTAACAAAATATAAAGCTTATGTAATATTTGTTAATAATTTAAAATTTAAACGTAAATGGTTAAAGTATTCAAAAGTAAAAGGACGCAATAGTAAATAACTTATAGATTTTTTGTTGGGAAGTGAAGAGTTATCTGGATCTCCCATAACTTATAAATTTTTTGTTTTAATTGTTTTTAGTTAAAACTACGTCGTTTTGATGAGTTTTGCACCTAATTTAAACAGCACCGTATTCACTTTCCCCCAATGTTTTAAAAACCGGTTTTTTAGTTGAACCGGAAAACCTTCCGGGGCTGGTTCGACCGGTCGGACCGGTTAGACCGGCTGGTTGAACCGGTTAGGGGATTTATATATATATTTTTTTATAAAAATGCTAATAAACTTGTACACCCCAACAAAAATAGTTAAAATACATATATAATCCACTCAAAAATAATATCAAATATATATTTCATAAGAAAATATAAGTTTTAAACTTTAAAAAAAATAAAAAATAAGAAAAAGTTAAAAAAAATAAAAAAAAATAAAAAAAATCATAAAACCGGTTGAACCGGAAAAAACCGGAAAACCGGCCGGTCTAACCCGGTCCGGTTATTGCCAAAAAACCGGTCTTTAAAAAACCGGCTAGAGGACCGGTCACCGGTCGACCGGTCGAACCGGCCGGTTCGAACCGGTTTTTAAAACACTGTTTTCCCCTTTTATATATTTATTTATATTTATATTTTATATTTATATTATATAACTTGAAGTAATCTAGGTTAAATCGAAATCGAAAGAGCATAGAATTGTTGATCAAATATCGGGTTTGAAGCTACAGCAAAGGGAGGTATGAATTTTGACCACCGTAACGGTGAAGTTTAGAGCACCCCCAATCTTGTTTCTTTTCGTTTCGTTTCGTTTCGTTGTTGCTATTATTTAGTGTCTTTTAGTTGTGCCCTGTTTTGGATCATCGGTTCTTTACACTTATGGCCTGATTTCAAGTTTGATGTTCGAATGAGTGCATCGTTTCTTCTAAATATCGAGCCTTTTTTAGATGATTCCGTTATCCTGTCGTTTTAATTTGATTAGGAAAAAAAGAGTCTTTTTTTTTCTTTTCTTTTTTCTTTTTATATCATCACAGAAACAGGTGTTGATTAAATCAGCGTCTTTTTCTTTTTCTTCCGCAGCTCATGTTTCCTTGCTTGATAATATGCTGATTTTCTCCAGCCAGGTACATCTTTCTGTTTTAATGTTCAAGATTTAAGCTTGGTCCTTGTGATTTGCAAGTTTAAAGTCTCATTTTTTAGTTTGCTAGTTCATAGTTTGTTATTTGGGGGTGTCGCCTCAATGCTTGCCATTGCAATCTTCCTCCTATCTTTAGTTATCTTGAATTGATAATTTGTGATCTTTTTCATTTAAACCATACTGCAGGGTTTTAATTTGATTAGAAAACAAAGACTGCTGCATTAATTGAGTTACTGTTATGGACATGGAGCAGAAGCACATTTGTGCTTCCATATGTGACCAATTACCCACCACCCTATCTGCAAACCATCCTTGGTTGGTGGATCAGAGCCCGGAAGAAGACGATACCAGCCACTATTTTCTCTTCACCACACGTGCCCCGCTCTCTCAATGCTGGTGTCGAATCCCTTCCTTTCTCGGAAGGCGTATACGGGGCTGTTTCCATGGCTGGGTGGTTCTCTCCAACCATCCACACAATGACATGTGGTCTCTTTGGAACCCTGTGATTTCCAAGATCATTCGCCTCCCCCGTTTAATTTCGAAAAATGGTGTTCCGGATTCAGATTATGTTCAACAATGTTGTTTGTCATCCCCTCCTGATGTTCCGGGTTCGGTTTTCATGTTGATGTTACAAACTGATGAATATGCCATTGCTTTTTGTCGGCTAGACTGTAATAGGAAGAGGTTAAAATGGGTGCAAATGTCATATGCTAAACAAATGAGGAGCATGACAGGGGGTTTTGATGGTTACTTACACAGCCTAACTTGTTGCAATGGTAAAGTATATGCCTTGCATACCGGAGATTATCGTCATAATCGTTTTGTCATACACATTGATATTGTGGTTAAGGGCAGAGAAACTATGATAAATCTATTGCCGTATTTGAAATCCCCTCCTCTTTACATCCATGGTTGTTGCGTCCCCGCTCCTTTCCTAAAAGGGTGTTGTACAGAATTGTTCTACATTACAGTAGGTTATGCCGTGGTGGCCAAAGAAACAATTGCTGGTGTATGTGTGTATAAGTTGGACATGCAAAATATGAAGTTCGAAGAAATGAAAGATCTCAAAGGAGCTACATTTTTTTTAGATCTTGCTCATGATTACTCGGTATTTTACTGTCCGGCAGTTGCCTCAAATTTAGGGGGTTATGTACACATTCTTGATGAACCCGGCAATGTAATACACTCATATGATGTCAAGAATAAAACCATAGCCTTATCTTTGCTACCAACTACCAATGCATCATTGTTGGAACACAGGTATCGCTTTTAATTGTTGTACTTGTTTTATGGCTAGCCTTAGGGACTTTTATGCCTTCTGTTTCTATCCGTTTACGATATGGACTTTTATGCATTATTTGTTCTTTTATGTACTCTTGATACTTGCTATTTGTTAGCTGTTGTTGTTGTTGTATTATATTTGTTACTTGTTTCTTGTATATTTTATGAGCCGAGGGTCTCTCTGGGAGTACATTCTTTATCCTATGGGATAGAGGTAAAGCTTGCCTTTATCTCATCCTCCCCGACCTTAGTGTTTAAATGAGATTTTTCTAAGTATGTTTGTTTATTACTTGTTTTATTGCTAGCACTGGAGTTTCTTAAAGATCGTTTGGTGTGTAGGTTACAAGGTGACCATGAAGAAATCAAGTGTGGGGCTGATCCTCAACAAGAATATGACAGGGAGAATGAGATGGTGGTTAGGGCTGAAGAGAATACAGGATCACGTCTTCTCAGTCTTCCGTTTGATGTTTTGAAGATGATTATGGAGTTTTGTGTAGGTGTCGAATACCTCAACTTTCGTGCGTCATGCAAGCAATGTCAGTTGGCAGCACCTGTGATCCAATGGAGTAAGGGAGGGAGATTGCAGGCATATTCACTAATTTCACCATGGCTGATGGTGTTACACAAAGATCTAGGCATTATCTCTTTTACTGATCCAATGTTTGGTGACAAGTACTTTATAAAGACACCTAGGGAATTGATTGGTGATTTTGAAATTCATTGTTCGATGTATGGCTGGATGCTGATACGTAAACATTCGACACCCCTGACGTTTTTTAACCCCCTCACAGGTGATATTCGTGAGCTTCCATATGTGCCTTATTTAGACAGTTATTGTTTCTCGGCACCGCCTACTTCCTCCGATTGTATGGTTGTGGGATTCACAACATATGGCGAATGGCACGTCTACATTCATTATTTAGCTCGGGAACCATTTTGGCGTAGATTTCATCTGGATTTCCGTGGTAATGATTCGCATTCCTTTCGTTTTGCAACAACTTATGGACAACATATTTATGCTAAGTGTAGCGATGGAGGGCTTCATTGCATAGATATAGACCAAGAAGATTACATGAGGCGGCAGGTTTTACCGGAAGGCCCACGAAGCATGTGCGAATCTTCCAGGCAAGATTTCTTAATGAAATGTGATCAACATCTTTTACTAGTCATTGTGGCCGAGTTTGGAGAGTCCGTCGAGGTATTCAAGTTGAATGATTCTATGGAATGGGAGAGAATAGAGAGTTTAGGAAGGCACATGGTTTATATTTGTGGTGCTACATGTCTTTGCATTGAAGCCAAAACACCGGAAATGGAGAACAAGGTTTACTTTCCACGCGTACATTCTGAGAACGAGAAGATAGTGTTCTATTCTCTCGAAACAAGAAGGTATCACACATTCAATGGAAAGAACATCAAACAAAGTTTTGGAGACTTCATGGGAACTATACATCATCTCGACCCTCATGTGTGGATCGAACCAAGTTGGTCGTAGGTAACTTCACTAGTACTGCTATAACTTATATATTATGTTTCATCAACACCTCTTGGTCTGGGCATGTGTTGCCTGCATCTTTTTAATAATTCAGTTTGGTTATTTAGTAGAAAATAAGGTAGGTATGAATTTTACATTGCGATAAATATCTGTTCTACCTTTTGATTTTTTGTGTTTATTGTTTGTATGCTATATAACAGTCCTACTAATTTACACACTTTGTGAGTAAACTATGTTTATGGTCCCTGTGGTTTATCTAAAATGTCAGGTCGGTCTCTGTGTGGGCATTATTTCAGGTCTAGTCCCTCTTTCTTGGCACTGTTTGCTTACATTATTGGTCCCTCCCACGTATAATCAGCATGTTAAGTCTCATCACGTGCGTAGCAGGCGGGGCAAATAGGTCAAAATATCCCCTTTCTCTCCCATTTGAAGTGACAATGCAAACCGAAAACAACGTACATCCCTCTCATCTATGAGAACTTCCATCTTCCGTATCAAAGAAATTGTTCATAATCTCTGGTAGGGGTTGGTGATGAAGTTACCTGAACTTCAATAGAAATGGTTCTCATCTCCTGGTTTGTTTGCTGCAAAGATGATTATTATTAATGATCCTCACAGCATTTATGGTTAGTTATATATCGTTCATTAACACTCAGAAAGTCATATATGAATTCATACTCGAGTGGTTGTATTGATAAATGATTAAACAATCACTACATATACTATTTATAACATGCATTAGACAAGAAAGCATGTGCGTAAATTACATTTAAATCTTTGTGCTGATATTAAAACAATTTGATAATTGAGAACTTCAATTTAGAACCAAAAATATCCCTAAAATGCTTTTATTTATATATCTATACTGCTATATCTATACTACTATATCTATACTACTATATAATGAGTATTCATCAAGTGTCATAAAATTAAGACGCAGAAAGCACATTGTACAACTTGCAAAGCATAGTGTTTATCCCAAACCCTTCTTTTGTTCTCTTTGGAAGCAGCCGGAATTTGGGCCAATGTTCTCTTTTTTCTCATTCCATGCTGCGACCTTATCAGAAAAAAACAAAAAATCACAGACGCTTACCCAAAGGGGATAGGAATCAGGGTTCGTCGGCTCTTCAGAGGAGCATCGCGACATTAGCCGTTCATCTATACCTTCATCCGTCAATCTTTCAATTGCTTTTCAGAAATCCCTGATCTCAGAGAAGTCTACACGCTTTATCCATCGTTCAATTGCCTTTCATCCTGAGATCATCGTTCAATTGCTTTCTCATCAGGGAGGGAATCTCCTCTTTGAGAGTAAAGATGCACACAGTTATGGATATGGCGCCTAATTCACATCTCAAATCAAATTTTCGTAAAGCTTCAAATTGACGGAAAACATGAACAAATTGACCGGTTAGTTTCCCTTCTCCACTTTATTTGGTCACTGTATTTGCTATTGCTTCATCGTCGTTGTGATTTCTATCCACAGATCTGCTTAAAGTTTTATGCAAAGAGTTGGTGGTCCGAGATGAACCTAGGTAATTTCTATTTTTAGGGACTTAAATGCACACCCAGCAACAATTTATGAGGTTTCTTGGGGGACTGATTGTGTATATTATGGTTTTCCTACAAATTTATTGAACTGTAATGCTTTCTTTGTGATTATAGTTTATCTTATTATTTTTAGGTGGAACAAATTAATTCACAAGTCTTATGAGAATGGTGATATGCAAGGTCTAAAGCTTGCAAAAGGCAGTCTACGGCCACTCATGTTGATGTTGAGAAGAACAGAAGATAAAGAAGAAAGGTGTGTATGCAATCTTCATTAAGCTGTTAAATGTTTTAAATATAAATATGTAATTTAATAGTAAGTTTCTTTCATGATCCAGGCCAATTCACATCCAAATTATTGAATGTGAACAATCAGAAGCCGAACATGATTTCTATGATGCCCTTTTCAAGAGATCTAAAGTAAGTTCCACTAATCTGTTTAGTGACATTAGTTTATTGTTATAGACGAGTACCTCATACATTTTCTTGTTTAAAACGGGTCCAAGTTAACCAATTTGTAGCACAGGGCAAAGTTCTTCACAACTATATGGGATTAATGTAGTGCTTTTCTCTTGAAGAGATGGAAAATCTTCATTAATATATTGTTATAGACCAGTACCTCATCCCTTCTAGAGTAAATTTCTCTGTTTAAACTTACAGTGTTTTGTATGCCTTTTATCACAGTTATGTAATACTGTAATAACCAATATTCTTGACGCCAAATCCTGAACTTTTTTTGTAGTTATGATTTTACATAATGTGTTTCTTGAATCATGAAATTTGTTTTTGATTTGATATGGGTTTTTTGTAGGTTCATGAATAGTTTGGTCTTTTTTCAGCAAATGAGACATATGAGAAGGTTGCAGGCTATGGATTGATTCTAATTATAATCATGGATCCTTTTGTTGGTGGTGAGTTTAAGTCCATGAATGGATCTTTCATTGAGCTTCATTAAGGTATGTTTCTAATTTTAGGCTTCATTTTGGTATAACCTGATGTATTAGTGTCATGTCCCTTTTTATATATCACTTCTCTAACTATCTTTATTTATAATACTAATTAAACAAGTCAAATTGATAATGGAAGGTATGATGATCACACATTTTGTTGCATGAGTTTGTATGTATGTGTATGACCTGCATGTACTTAATTCATTAGAGATGTGTTGCCTATGTATGTACTTAAGTCATTATTTTGTGGTTTTAGATTACAAGTTTACCCACCCCTTGGGGGATAAATAAACTCTTTTTAATAAACCTGATTATTTGCTTCTGCTTATAAGCATGAAATTTAAAAGATCTATATATGCACTAATTTTCGCCTATCTCTTTTTGCAGTGAAGAATAACATGCCCTCGATTTTGGTTTTCTCAAGTTCAAGATTGAGGTAAATCATTTGCAATTCTTTGTGTGAATAATTGATTTCTTTCTTTTTCGTTTCAATTCTTTTTATTGATGTCAGTCTATAAAAAGCACTCGGAAACAGAAAGAGAAACAGAGGTTATGTGCCAATTGTGTCAGTTTTTCTCATGTTACCTTTGGTTATTCTTGGTTTTTATCAGCTTGAAGTCAATTGCTGATGCTATGCCTGTACACCCATCACCTCAAGCAATCAGAGGCACAAAATTCTTCATGCGAGGTGACATCGTTTGAACTCACATAGCAAATCTATAACTCTTGCTTGTGATCATAAATATTATTTTGTGTTGTTTTTGCATTACCTTAGTAACTTGTAAGGCTGCCCATTTTGTCACATGTATATACAAGCTTACTGCCTCTTAATTCTTCTTGTAGGATGTTGTTATTCTTAATAAGACTGATCTGGTTTCTCGTCATGATCTAGATTCTAGACTTGGTCACTTGCACGAATGGATTAGTTTCAAAGAAACGGGAACATGGATATGGGTGCAAGACAACAAGCAGATGACTGGATAAGAAAGGTATGTTCATCTACATCTTTTCATTCGGATACAATCAGTGTATCCCCTTCATATTATTCAGGTGAGACCATTATTGTTGTTTTATATATATATTTTTTTGTGTCACATGGGTGGGTTGTGGGTCTTAGGGAAGGTGATTAAGGTGGACTAATTTCGTATTAAATTAAATATTTAATCAAGACATTGATGTCTTGACTATATATATAGGGAGCTTTTGCTTGATTACTAATTGTCCAGATCATATATCTTTAGGCATTATTCTTGGTTTTTGCTAAAGCCTAAATGGATGGGTCAAGTAGTGGGTCATGCAGGACTGAAATACAGCTATACAGGCTAGCTGACAATTTCTGAAAATTTTTATGCAGTTTCCCATTTCTATCATTTAAGCTTGCATCCGTGGATGTGAGAGACATGTAGAGAACGGTGAGTTTAGTTACCTTGCTTAAGCATCTCTGGTGTTCTTAGCAGGTGATTCAAATGATTCCGCGCGATTCAATATACCACAGTTGACCAATCATGCATCTCTGGTGTTCTTAGCAGGTTGAACATATTGGTTTTATGAACGGGGACTTTTCATTCCACTTTTATAGCCTTATCTTTGGTTTATATGATTCTGTAGAAGTGTGTTTCGGGAAGACTTCAAGGTAAAACTCGGTAGCCTTATCAAGTTCTGAGTTTTGACTTTATTTCTAGGTAAGATAATTTCCAATAAAATTTTATTAATAGTATAGTATTTCAAGAGGCTTGGGGGGAAATGGTGTTTTCCTTTGGTGGAGATTCTGGAGGTCCAGTTTTCAAGATGTGGATCGTGGGTTTTTATGCTTTAGTTAGATTACTCATGGTTGGTATTTCTATTTTGTTTCTTGTGGTGCTCATTTTTTGTTTTGCCTTGGATGTTGCTTTTTTATTTTCCTAATTTTGTGACTGTGTACTCCCAGCTCCTTGCTGGCGTTTTAGTGGTAATTTTATTTGCTGTTCAAAAAAAAAAAAAAGTATATTATTTGTATTGACATGTAAGTTTAGGAAGAAATTTGCAAACTTCTTTTGCTGAAACATGACTTCATTTTCTTGGTTAGATAAAGTCTAGATTTTTTTTATGAAAAACACATACAGATGTATGTGATTTGGTTTTAAATTCATGTTTATTCAATGATAACAAATTGGTAGATATTAGGCAAATTATGACCTTGTAAACGGGCCAAGTGTATTTTGGTTTTTATTTTTACTTGATATAACATTTATATTATATCCAATTACGGTTTGTATCAAATAGCAACAACCCCCTCCTTTCCTTTTTGTGAATATATTGTTTAACATTCCACATTTGAAAAGTCAGCAATGTGGACTTTATAAGTCAAACATCAATTTATGATCTTTTTTGTTTGCTTTGACTCTCTATAAATCAGTTGAGAATACAGGAAAGTAAATCTGCAAAACTTCAATCAGTGCTTAGAAAATCTATATGCCTAATCGTTTTTTTTGTCATTGTTAGGGGATGTCGCTTGCAAACCTAGGGTTTACGAGCAACATGTGGTAATTCAGGTTCGTTCTTGCCTCTTTATTTGCTTCGTGTATCAATCTAGGCGTAAAGGAACATGTGTTTATGTAAAATGTAGATCTGATTTGTGTATCAATTTAGGTGAATGAAGATATGAGAGGAGAATTTAGGTGAACGCCTTGACTTGAAGCATCATCATCGCTCTCACAGATTGCTCTTGACTGGAACTTCTCAATAACAACTTCAAGAAGATATATCTCTCTCTTTTCCACTATATAGTTGCTTATCATCCATGATTTCATACTCGGTATATTTGATGCGATTAGTTGATTTCTCAAGTTCTATTTGATTTTGAGGAATTATTTTCATGTTGGATATTTACAGGTTTGAAAGCTAGGGTTCTTATATATTTTTGATTATTTGATTTCTCAGGTCTTCTTCAATCATACGTCCGCTGAATCAAAGTTCAAAGCATGTGTATCTTTGCCTCAAAGGAGTTTACTCTTAAATTAGTGAGGCAAATGCGACTCAAAAATCTTATTGTTGAGCCAAATGTCTTGCTAATTTTCACTACAATTTGTTGACTTTTCTGCTTGATTCAGTTGGAAGTTATAATTATGTGTGTATCCTATATCATATTTTGATGTGTTTAGAATAAATCTGTTTTTTCTGCTTTGTAAATTATTGCCTCTGTTTTATATGCAGAAGTTGATTTAGCTCAAGGACACAATCAATAACATTAGGTATTTCCTTTGATCTTTTCATATTTATAATACTTCCCATGTTTTAGAGGTTTTCCTAAATTTATTTCATATTTTGTTTTAATTGACTTCAACATTTAACTTTATCTCATCTAAAGGGGCCTGCTTAGATTTATGTGAATTAGTTAGTTCTAAACTAAGCATGGGATTTATGTGAATTACTTAGTTATAGTTGCTGCATCTATTTATTATATTTATCTTCCTTTTTTTATACAATACAGGTTTAAAGTCCCTAGAAATCTATAAGATGGGGTAAGAATTTTCCTCTGACAACAATTGAGAGATTGAGAAGAGATCAACTCAAAAGTGAAGTTAAATTTGACTTGAAGTGAATTCTAGACAGTGTATAAAGAAGCATGGCAACTGGGGGTTCGAACAATACAACAAAGGTTGTGAAAGAAACTAGTGCAACTTCATTGAAGTGTCCGATCCTAACCGAAACAAACTACACTGTGTGGAGCATGCGTATGAAAGCGATTTTTCATGTGCATGGCGTATGGGAGATGATCGATCCCTATGATCTCGATTTGCTAGCTTACAATCTATTCACGGTAATTGAATGGGTTTACTACATAGACATAGCCTTGTCTTTGTTTGCCAATCCAACCTAAGCACTAGATCATTTACATAGGCCGCTTAATCACTAGATCGACGTTCCATCGATATGACAGTTTACTATGATCATAATAAACTACTTAGTTTGATTAAATATATAAAACATACAAGAATTCTTAATCAATCAATTAAAAAACAATCAAGAACAATCAACTAAAAACAAACCACGCATCAATTAACACGAATAAGATAGTAAACTAGACAAACCGTTCACCCGGATAATCGATTGATGTTTAGCCGGACATCGTAGCCATGAAAGACATTATCAAAAGTACAGAAAAATGTAAAAATTCATATCCAGGCCCTCTTTCTCGTCTGGGAATGATTAAGGTTCGAAAAAATAACCTTAAAGTGTTTAAATACAAACGAACAAGAAAAATTCACGTTTTTGCCAACTTTAGACCCCTCGCGGTACGCGAGGGTCTGTATTTCTTCTCTTGCGATACGCGAGCCCACCAGGCCCGCTGACTTTAGCCCAGCTCAGTTCTTATGCGGCCTAATTGCTATTTTAAGCCCAATTAAATTTGTTTTAAGGCACAGTGACTTCTCTTATATCCCTTGAACATCCCGAACATAATTTTCGAGTATAATTCATCACTTGATTCACGTTTCCAAAGCTCGGGTCCTTTTCTTGAATTCTCAAACGTTTCTATAATCATCCAAAATGTGAGATTATGCTCCATTCGCCTCAAAACATAAAACCAAAGAAAGTGTAATAAGAACCCATTGTTATAATTAATAAAAATATATAAATAAATGTAATTGATTTATAACAAATCAGACGCTCATCACATCTTTTCATCGAAGCTTGTCATTTTTGCCTCCTTAGATCAAGTTGTTGTGATTGGTAATTGGCAAGTGATCACCCTAGCTAGTGGCTGAGGCAATGACCGGGCAAATGGTCGAGTTTAGAACAAAAAAGGATTTGGCCGTAAAGGAGTGGTTCATGGCCTATTCAAGACAAAACCCAACTATATAATCCCCATGCTTTTCCTCTAAGGTTCTTGTCATTGGTGAAGATAAAGAAGATTCAATAAGGGTATGATTTCAAATTCTTTTTTGTCACTGTCAAGGGTGTTGTTTGTTACGTCTCGTCTAAAATTAAATCGCAATCCTTGGAATCTAGAAGGTTCCAGGCAAGTCTAGGAGCATCAAGGGTTGCCCGGAATATTCTAGAACAACCTACAAAATTTTATTCGGGAGTTGGCACCATGAAAGGTTCTAGATCATACGTGAAAAGCCATAGAAGGATCTAGAATATGCCACAAAATTAACTATGGAAGCGTCTAGCAGGATCTTGGATATTTCCTTATAAATATCCTTGATATTTTGATAGAAGATTCTAGAAATACTTATATATATATATGTATCATGTATAGAAATATCTAGAATAGGAACATTCTAGAACCATCCCAACTAGTATAAATAGGTGGTGATGGTTCATTTGCAAATCACCTAGAAACCAAGCATCGTAGTAACCTAGCAACTCCACAACTCACTTATATACTTGTAAACATTTTCAAGAAATAAAAGCATTCTACTTGTGTCCTCATAGTCTTCGTTCTCTTTACACACCAAACACTTTGAATCGCTATCTCAATCATCAACAAGGCTTACTTAGATGGATTCTAAGGCTGCACATGAGTTAAAATAATAACTCCGTGACATGTTGGAGTCAAAGTTAATATAGAAAAGTGACTCCAACATGTCACGAAGTTATTATTTTAACTCATGTGCAGCCTTAGAATCGATCTAAGTAAGCTTTTTTTTGTTGTAGATCAGAAAACAAATACCTTTATCTCCTCTAATGACAAAAACCCTAAAGGAAAAACATAAGGATTCTTTAGCTGAGTTTTGTTTAAATAGACCATGAACCCCTCCTTCACGGCCAAATCCTTTTTTGTTCTAAACTGAACCATTTTCCGGGTCATTGATTTAGACACGGGTCTGATTTCAAATTCTTTTCTATCACTGTCTAGGATGATGTTGGAGTCGAAGTCAAAATATAAAAACTTTCTAAGTGTTGTAGATTAGAAAACATGTACCTTTATCTCCACTTATGACAAAAACCCTAGAGGAAACGCATGAGGATTCTTTACAGCCATGAACCCGTCCTTTACGACCAAATCCTATTTTGTTCTAAACTCAATCATTTGCCTGATCATTGCCTAAGGCACTCTCTCCTTTTCACAGATCACATCTTCCACCTACGATTCCAAACGACCACCCGTCAAGCCAAAAATTACGTTCCCACCACATAGAAGAGTGCCCAAGTAGACCCGCCCATTCATAAAGGTTCGCATAATGTTCGCATAGGACTTAGAGGTCACACGCTGTATCAGCAGACGAAGGGGTATTTAGTTAACCTTGAAGGTGGGTTTACGTGATCAAGTACTTCAAGCAACGTCGGACCATCGTACCAATCAAGGTTTTCTGACCTTTCAATCAGATTCTCTCCCTTTAAATCAGATATGGGAATAAATAAGATCTTTATGTTATACCCCACCTGGTCCAAGTACGTTAACACCTCTTTCTTCAACATCTCGTACCTACCTTTTGAGTATGCATCAGGGGTCGTTACATCCCTTGTTAAGGCGGACAACAAGGTCGAATGACACCAAGGGCGAACGACAACAAGGCATGTTCACGCAGTTCATTGCTCGCTTTCAACTCTCTAGTCGAGTCGATAACAATCAAAGCATGGTCTCCCTGAAACGTTCTTGTTATGACGTTTCATAAAAAAATCCTAAGGCCCAAGGGGCTCAACTAACAGTGTAGTCGCTGAGGTGACTCATAGACTTCCAGAAGCTATGGCAAGTCTCCTGAACTTGTTATCATCCTCAACACCACCAAGCTTTTGGATCAAGCCACATGTGGTGCTCGATGATCTCCCAGAACCGATTTCACCTAGAAGAACAACCATATTACTCTTGCAACGCCCTGCATATGTTTGAAACATGTTAAGATCTCGTTAATTCTAAAAATAAATTCCAAATCAAGAAACTGGCTATAAGGGTCAGAAACACACGCAGTATTGTATAATCCGTTTTCTAAAAACTGAGTTTTTTTTTTATAAAATCAACCGGGTCATAGTAAAGTGTTATATATTTTTTTAAAAGGTATTTGAATTTACTTTGTTTTGTTTTGAATTGGTCAATATTAGAAAGTAGAAAACACAGTGATGATCACTGCTGTGTGGAACATAATTCATCAAATTCGTGTGAAAGTGGATTTTTAGTAAAGATTGTGTTTTGAAATCACCACTGAAAGTGTCAAATATGCCATTTGAAAAAGAAAAGAAAAAAACTATTTAAGCCAACTTACATTTAGGAGGAGCACTACATTTAGGTTCTGGAGTAGGAGGCCGGAGTACATCCAGGAGGAATGCTATGAAATAAGTGCATGGGCCAGAGAAAGAGAAAAAGACAAGAAAACAATGTATCAGGAGAAGAAACAAAGCAAAACAACACAATTTAAACAATGAAGGCACTAATAGTTAACTTAAAACTCAATAAAAAGACTATTTGTGCAAAGTTTCAACATAAGTGATTCTAGTTAAATTACCAAATCATGACCCACCACACCCTATGTCTCTCTTATGAACTTGATTGTGTGTCCAAGCTACAAAGAGGATGAAAAGGAAGTGAAACATAGTTTTTATTATTAATCCAAATAAAGTAGAATACAAAAGAAGAAAAACATCCAAGAACTCAAAATGTAGACAGCACTCTGATATTAGTCATCAAACAATAGAATACAAAGAATAAGAAAAAAACATCTAAGAACTTAAACTAGAATACAAGAACTCAAAATACAAAAACACATCAAAATCGAACAATAGCGTGCCGTAACGATGGACGACGATCTAACGGCGAGTAGTAATACTACTTTATTTTTTAACAAGTGAATCAACATTATCTAGTAAAAGAGAGCCAAAGCAACAGCCAAGAATGTGACCGGCACCACGGCAGCGAAAGCCGGAGATGCACTTAGAGGCAGTGGAACGGGGCTGCCGGTTGGCGATAGCTCAAAGGTAGGGGCCGGAGATAGTGGCGTTGATTCAGGAGTCGCCGCCGTAACAGGAGAGACATTGATGGTTAATTTCTGACCAATTTGGCAGTGACTCACAACGGTGCAGATATAGTAGTGGGTACCCGGCCGTGTCAATGTGACAGTAGTGGGGCCGGTGGGGTTGAGTGAGAGGGTGTTGATGGAGGAGCATGCACCATAAGCCGGTTGAGAAACTTCAGCCACGGTGTGTAATCCGGTGGTAAAGTTAAAAAAGAGTGTATCGCCCACGGTGAAGGTTTGTTGGGCGGCCCAAGTGGCGTAAGTGGTAGCACCGCCAGGAGGAATGCTCCAACCCGAGGCGTCTCCCACCACGTGCCTAGTTTTCGCCACCGTGGATTGCGGTAGGAAAGATGCCACCATCATGACCACCAACAAAACCGCCGGTGACTTCAGTGCTGTCATTTTGGTTGCTTTTTTCTTTTTTGGAACGGCGGTATGTATATAAATAAAAACAACTAGCACCAAAGCGGAGCTTGGTGTTGGATCTCAGGTCACCCTCAAAAGCTTGTATGTTTTTGTAGTTTCTTTGAGTGGTGGTTTTAGTGTGCATTTATAAGGGTGGTGAAAATGTGGAATGGTTGGAGATTAGGTTCATAGAATTGTAACTTTAACGTTTTATGAGTTGTAAAAATTGTAGTCAGTATGGAATGTGCCATGGAATTATTGTGGTGTTAGGTTTTTTTTTTTATTATTTCTTTAACGGCAATTGTGATATTAGGTATTGAGAAGTTTTGGTATTAAAAAATTTATTGTGATGCATGTGAATGAATAATTATATATATATATCATTTGAGTTTGCTTGGCTGTACTCACAAAATACACTGTTCATAACACATGTGTATCTTAAGTAGCTGGCACGTATCTTCAATGCTGACTCTTCACTTTGTGCCACCGCCACCGCCACCGTCTGCTCTCTCTTTCTTCCTTAAACTCACGCCACCCACATCTCTCTGCTCATCTTCTTTATTACGCCACCCACATCTCTCTGCTCATCAGATCTGTTGTCACCGGAACGGCTGTTTCTCTCCGTTTCCGATCTGGCCGTCTGACGGAAGATATCGACGATGATGTCTCCGGCGAAACGTTGATGCTCCGGTAGCGTCGAAGCGACGCCGTCGCTCCGTTTCCGTTGAGTTAACGACGTTTTCGTTCTCCCTAAAGGTGTGATGATTTTGAGGATTAGGGTTTGTGGCTGTGGCTTTGGCCGGAATAGTTGCCGGACGTCGACGGATCGGGTTCTGTGGTGGCGATTTAGGCAATCTATTTTGAGATTGGGTTTTTAGTCTCCCCTGTTGGCTATGATTTAGATCCAAAGAATGAATTCGATGGTGTGAGCCTTCTTTCTTACTGTACGTTTCAGATTCCGTAGTTTCGATGAACATGCAATCTATTTTTTGAGGTTAGCTTCTGAATCTTCAGTGTTGGCTATGATTCGATGGTATGAGCCTTCTTTCTTACTGTTACCATCTTTGCTTGATGTTTCAGTTTTCTGATTACATTGATCCTCTGCTAAACGGTGGCATGAGGTTCTATATTCTTTTCTTGGTTCAACTTCAGACATGTATCATTATTTTGTTTCATTTAGGGCTTGCTGTGAAATATGTGATCTTTGATTTGGGCTTCTTGAAGTTATGCCATTAGCCGCTCTTGGTCCGATCTCGATGGACATCTTCATGGTTTGGTCTCCTGTTTATTTCTTAGATCTGATTTATACCTCTTTTTTATTTGGGGTGTGCTTTAAAATATATGATATTTGATTTGGAATTCTTGAAGTTATGTCATTGGCCGGCTCTATATATCGTTTTCCTAAGCTTACATGCCGCTTTTTTGTGTCTATGGTTTGTTTTTTGGGTTTGATTTGGGGTAATGCTTTCAAGAAATTTGATGTCATTTGCTTTGAAGAAATCTGATATTAGCTATTCTTGCATGTTGTGCTTATTTGAGGAAAATGATTTCTATCCAATATTGGTCTATATTGATGTTTAGATCGTGCTGATTTAGTGCTTGATTTTGCTATAAATCTTGAGGCTATTCTGATTTCAGGCAATAACGAGACTTTTCTGAGCCTTCGGTTGCATTCTCAGATAAGAATTCATGTTGAAATTAATAGAGGGTGTGGTATTGTTATGAGACGATGACGCTTATTTGAGTCTATGATGAACTTTTTCTGAGACTGTCACTGTTTGGGAGATATTTTCTTGGTTAAACTTCGCTCGTGGGTTCTTCGGTGTTATTCTTCGTTTCTCTGAGGCTGGATCATGATTTGTTGGATGTTCTTGATGGTTTCCATTGGCTATGATGAAATTTTTCCGAGCCTTTGTTGCTGCAAACGAAACAATCTGTTACTTGAACTGTTACTTAAACTTGGTTGCTGATTTGTTAGTTCAAAGTTGGCTGAATATCTTTTTACTTCATTGTCATTTGCATTGTTGATGGTTTATGTGAGGTATGATGAAATTTTCCTGACTTACCGTTGGTGTTCGTGAAATAATCTCTTGCTTAAACTTGGTTCATGGGTTTGTTATTTTCATTTGGTGTTCGTGAAATAATTTCTTACCTAGCTTTACGTTGTGTTTTGCAGCAGCTATATATAGTAAGCAAAATATTTCAAACAATGTCTTTGGAGCGACTCACAAGTATCTTAACCGATATGAATGGGTTAGAGTGTCGAAACATTTAAAAACTTCCAAAAAGAAGGTATTTTTTCTCTCTGACTTTGTCGACGAATTTGTGATAATGCATACAGATATTTTAAACTTCACAAATAAGATCCACATTGGTAAAATCATATATTTATCTCACTTCGCATGTTTGAATTGGTTATCAATATTATTAGTAGGTATATTGGTTGCTCATGCTCAGTTAACTCAGTTCTTTTACTATATATGAATTCATTTCATTTCATTTATTAAAACGTGTTTACTCTTTCAAACTCATGTTTACCAATATATAGATAGACATAATACATCTGTTGACTTCCCTTTTTTTTTACTATTTTTTCGAGTTTTATGCATCAGTTTGATGGACTTTAGCCATGTAGTTCTTAGATGGTGGAGTATATATAAAAGTTCCATATCCACATTCTTTGTAAATTAAAAATATATTAATGTTGCATTAATTACGACAGGCGTTGACCTTTGTTATATATTTACTTCTCTTACCATATCGATCTAACGTTTTGTATTAATTTTTCGACAGAGGATTCAACATGTGCGTCTGGCTGGATGGTTTGTGTGTTGTGTTTTACTTTGTAGACACGGGTTCTGATCTTACTAAGTCTGCAGCTCTCGGAAAACACGTTCATCTCACATAATTATTACTGTGTAAGTTAACAGTTATCTGAGTATGTTGCATATGGATCTATTGCTTTGAGGTAGCTTCAGTTTTCTGATTGCTTTTGTGTTGCTATGATGGTTCAAATATAAGGCTATGATGATTGTTCTGAGTTGGGGTTCAAGATGATTTTTGGTTTATTTTGGCGTGGCAATAAGTTTTGCAGCCATAGAGCTTTAAACATCTCTTATGAACCTCTATGATGATCTGAGCCTAGCAGGCCACGTTCATCTCACATAATTGTTACTGTGTAAGTTAACAGTTATCTGAGTATGTTGCATATGGATCTATTGCTTTGAGGTAGCTTCAGTTTTCTGATTGCTTTTGTGTTGCTATGATGGTTCAAATATAAGGCTATGATGATTGTTTTGAGTTGGGGTTCAAGATGATTTTTGGTTTATTTTGACGTGGCAATAAGTTTTGCAGCCATAGAGCTTTAAACATCTCTTATGAACCTCTATGATGATCTGAGCCTTGCAGGTTATTCCCTTATATATCAAATCTTATAACGTGTCAGCCTCACAACACCCACTGTTCCCTGCACGCGTTTTCTTCCTGTTTGTTACGTTGGGTGGTGGGAGACACGTGAAACGCTACTCTTTCCTGCGCTTCTCTCTATCCTCACTTAAAGACCTGGTTTGTACTCCATCGCATATCGAATCATTAACTTGGTTTTGATGTGTATATTTTTTTCATTGTATTGGTTGCTTCGACTACCTGCTCCTATGATGGTTGATTCGGTTATTTTAAGGCTGCTGCAGTCTTCAGACTGCTTTCATGTTGCTATGATGGTTCGATTCTGCTTGCTTTTATGTTGCTATGACGGTTCGATTATAAGGCTATAATGATTATTCTGAGTTGGGGTTCAAGATGATACTTGGTTTATTATGGCGTGGCAATAAGTTTTGCAGCCATTGAACCATAAACATCTTTTATGAACCTCTATGATGATCTGAGCCTAGCAAGTTATTTATATGCATATCAGATCATTAACTTGGTTTTGATGTGTATATTTTTTCCATTGTATTGATTAGTTGGATTACCTGCTCCTATGATGGTTGAATTATGTTATTTTGAGGCTGCTGCAGTTTTCAGATTGCTTTCGTGTTGCTATGATGGTTCGATTATAAGGCTGTGACGATTATTCAGAGTAGAGATTTAAGGTAAACTTTGGTTTATTCTGGCTTCTGTTATTTTGAGGCTGCTGCAGTTTTCAGACTGCTTTCATATTGCTATGATGGTTCGATCCTGCTCGCTTTTATGTTGCTATGACGGTTCGATTATAAGGCTATGATGATTATTCTAAGATGGTATATAGAATTATATTTAATTATATATATATATATATATATATATATATATATATATATATAATATTCTTTTATGGTTCAAGACCTTTAAAACCAAACACAATGGAAACATGCAAAAAATAAACACTATGTATTTTGTTTATCTACTCTTTCTCTATCAATGTATGTTATGTTTCATTTTGATTTTAGAATGAGGAGATGATTTTTGTACAAATTGAAGTTGGCTCAGAATTAACTGATTTATGTTTTGCTTACTTTTGTAGGTGATATTGCTTATGTGGGTTCCTAGCATGGGCTTCTCAAAGGTATTCTTTTTTCCCTTGACTATATGACCTGTGGTGGTTATTTAATTTTGGATCCATATTTTCTTAGTTGAATGTAGTAGTGATTAAACATGTGCATACATTAGGTATTTATTGTGAAGTTATCTGTGGTTGTAAAAAATAAAAGAGATTAACCTGGTTCCTGTCTATCATGCCTTTTTGGAGTTTTGCTGCAGGTGTTGGAGGTGTTGCTGAACCTGTTTGTAAGACTGTTGAAGTGACTTGAGCTGATGAGGCATTTGCAAAGGTTAGACATGGGAAATGAAGATTACTAGATAGTTATCTCCACTGTTCGGAGGGTTGTGATTGCTTGAAAATTGTGCTTACATTATCATTGTAAGTGTAAGTGTCTCTCCTTACACCAATTTTTTTGATTGTCTAAATTGGTGAACTAATTAGCCCATTTATATTAAATTATAATGCCTATTGTATTATGCAGATCTTTAATACCTAATGGCTGACCATGAGCAACATTTCGATGCTTTCTCAGGTATGTGTTGAATTAGGATGAATATACATAAGGCTGCAAGTGCCATAAGGGTTCAAAGGAGATGGAGTTAACAGTTGTGAAGGTATTTTTTCATTCCAAATCACTTAAAACGGTTATTTCAAGCAATTAAGCTTTGTATTCAGGTGTTCTTTTATATATTCAGATGTCAATGAATTCAAAGACAAGACAGTTGAAGGTCAGTTTGTTTTTTTATTAGCATTCCTTACTGTGTTCATGTTTTACAAATAGGTAAGTGTTTATACTAAATTAATACTCATCTGTTGTAATTACTCATTGTGTCGGATTAGTTATGTGGCCTCAATTGTATTATGTGTTTTATTCTGTTGGATTACTTTTGCAAATGTATTCTGAATGTATCGAGTGTAATTGTAGCTAACTTTTACTGTTTTGTTTCATGTTTTTATAGGTTTACTGTTGACAGTATTGTGAAGTCGTATGTAACTTATTTCCAACTACATTGCTATTCCAATTGAACTTCTAATTGATTAAACAAACTTTTAGTAATTCTATAACTATCGTAATGTATGTTGACAAAAAAAAAGTCAGTCCGCAGCAAAGCGCGGTACTTTTGCTCGCCCGCGACAACGTTTTCAAAATAACAGAGTCAAATATGTAATCGTATTAACGACATTAACTGTATCAATAACCCTTTTAACATCACTACGCTTTCAAAATAAAAACTCAAGTCGACGTCTCGCCCGCCGCAACGCGCGGGTCGCAAGTCTCGTTAATATTAATTTGAAATTCCAAACCACTCTTTTGGTTGAAAATGAAAATTGTTGTCGAATTACAAATCACGACTTACTTTTATAAATAAAATGTTACTAGTTATATCAATTGTTCATATTTAGATACACTCTAGCCCCCATTTACACATAACACTTAGAAGAAATCCTCTCAACCTCTCCCTCTCCTCTCCACCATTCGGACCCCCTCTCTCTACACTCTCTCTAAACTTTCTTCACTAAACCACATCAATTCTTGTTGAACAAAAGAGCTAGGAGCATAAAGGAGTCAAGAAATCACCTCTTTCATCATCATTTTCGGTTTCTTTCCAAGTTAGTGAGTGTTCTCCTTCAATTTTCTTGTAAAAATCTTACTCTAGCACACATGTTCTTAGTTCATTCTCATGTCTAGAACACTCCATGCATACATGTTCTTAGTTCATTCTCATGTCTAGAACACTCCATATGCAAGTTTTGACTAACCTTGGTGCCTAGACTAAAAACTTGTTCATAAAAGCTTACTTTGTTATATTTTATTCAAGTTATCATGTGTAGTATGCTCATCTATATACTTGCTAGTGATTTCTTAACAAAATCATGTATGAAACTTAGTTCCATGAGAAATATACATGTACCCTTGTGTAGTTGCCTAAATATGTAGTTTACTTTATGTATTTTGGTAGTAATGATGTCACTTGATGATTGTTAAACCCTTGGAACCTATGGCTCGGTTTAGTCACACAAAAATAGTCAAAATATATTATTTTGAAGTTTAGCAAGATTACTTATGCTTAAATCCATCATAGGAACCTTTAAACACAAAATGTACACATTTTAACCTTTGATTGTGACCCTAAATTGCTACACTATTTTGATCATAAAGTTTGGGACTAAAAACATTGCATTTTAGTAAGAAAAATAATGCCTAAGTCCTACCAAAAGATTCCTTGTAATTGAAATACTTGAATTTGGGAAAAAAACCGGGATAAAATCTGACACCCGACGAGCCCGGAAACTTGATTTTTAGATAGGTATACTATTATGTTAAAAATAGGTTAATTATAGTGTTTTGGACTTAATATATGTTTACAAATGTTCATGGTGAATTTTAGAACCTAACAATGTCATAAAGTGAGCCATCGGGACCTAATCGGCGAAACCGACAAAACTGTGATGATTGACATATAAAAACTTTGTATCTTGAATTTTGACTAGAAATGAACTCATTATTATGTTCATAAGTGATTTTCGACAAAAACTGATAAATATCACGTATTCGGTAAGTACCGCGAAAACACCCGGTTTTGGACCTTCGAACTAAATGAACTTAATTTTTCTATGAAAAATTACGATTTATGACAATATTTATTAACATAAATATTTATCAATCCTAGAGAATTTTTGGAATATTTATATATTTGTCATTAAAAATATATATAACATTATTTCCAATGTACGTGAATCCGGATATTTACGCATCTGTAAATGACTTTTGCATCTGACAAACCCTAAGGCTATCATGACGTCAAGACTTGACAAATCAAATTGGAGTGACTTAGATGTCAACCCAATTTCTCGAAGCTAAATGTCCTATAATTATTTAGGACAATATTCTGTGTGATCATATCATCTGGACTTTTCACTAATCAGGTGAGTCTTCACGGCCCCTTTCTTTTAACAGTTTAAATACTTGGGGGGGAATTCATATATACATAATCATTACCTGACATATAGATTGCTTATTACCTTATCTATTACATGAGTTTTTCCAGTCCATATCTTATTGTATCATGCTATGATGAAATCCCACTATTAGTTGAAAGCGATTAATTTATAGATATAAATGATGACTCGTGAATAGATCTATTGGGTTAACGCCCCTATCCTGATTGGTCGCTCCAATCTTGACTTCCGGTTATATTCAGTAGGGTACATACAGTTATATTGTTCATACGGTATTGTTGGACATAATACCATGAGTGGGTAATCAGTTAGTTTCGGTATTCAAGGTTCATGGTAATTTATAAAATAGTATCTAAACAAATTGTCAAACGATGAATGATTAACTCAAACTTTGTTACCAAACCTTTACATACATGCTATCTAAACCTGTGACTCACCAACTTTATGTTGACTCGTTTTAGTATATGAATTCTCAGGTGTTTGATTTTCTGCTGCATATCTGGACTGCCATAACATGCTAGGACCTACACTTATCGTATCTGGAGTCATAGTCAAAAATAGCCGCTTTTGAGAGATTTCATCGCATAACACATGACGGTGTCATGTCTTTAAATCTTTTTGAAATGAAATTGTTTTATAACAATTAAGACATTACTTTTCACTACTATTCAGCTGCAATCGAAATGGAACTCCTAATTTATGTTTAACTTAACTTTTCCAAACGGCTCTAGTTGTTTAATCATCCAGAGATCGGTCTATGTAACCTTGACTATGATCCATCACGTTCACGCCCGACATGAAATCCCGGGGTGTGACATGGGACCACTGGGAGTGATTATTAAAAGTGAGATTATTACCGGCCAACTCTAAATCGTTGGGGTTATTTAAATCTAACTTTCCTTTTCAAAATGACCAAGTCAATTGCTTTTTTAATATATATACTTTTTATTTATCCGAATAAGTTTGATAAATTGGTTGGTGTAACAAAGTTTTTTGTTTAAAGTGTTTTTGTCGTTACATTTTGTTCATTTTCGTCTTCTTTACATAACGTTATAGCAATTCAACTATTTTGTATACCCTCGTTATTCTCGCAATAACGCGAGGGTTGCAAAATCTAGTATACATTATTTTTAATGTAGATTTGCATTTGAAAGTGCATTACTGAAGTAATTCATTTATAATTTACGTATAATTATTATGGTACATCGTACCACCTTATATGGTACACCGTACGGAGCGTATCGAAATAAGCCTACCCCATTTCATAACGAATTTCAGGAACCTAGCGAATTGTGATCTCATACCACATTCTCGTACCAAAACGTACCGCAAACCATGTGACTATGGTTTAAACCAACTTCAAAATGTATATATAGTAATTTATTTAACAATGTTACAAAACTATTGATGCTTATTTGCATAATAATATAAGAAAATTAATGGTAACTTTTGATTAAAACTAAACCTATATGAATATCATCTTCTCCAACTTTCTTCATAGAAAACACGCTAATAGCTTTCTTAAATTAATTTACAATTTTCATGATAATGTATCGCCTAGTTTCTTTCTCTGTAGATCTTTTTAAAGGAGGCTCCGAGAGAAAAAATGTAAAATACCCCCCCCCCCCCCCCCCCTCATACGAGCCGAGCCCGAATTTGTCTAGGATCGAGCTCGGCTCGTTTAAATTTAAACGAGCTCGAGCGCGACTCGATTTTCTAAAACTCGAGCTCGGGTCGTGAAGAATTATTTAAGCTCGAGCTAGGCTCGGGTTCGGCTCGTTTATCATTAATTATTATTTATATATATTTTAATAATTAAATTTGTATTTATTTGAAATTATACTTTTTATATAGAAAATAATACATAATATTTACTTATTTTATCGTAATCTTATATATAATAATCATTATTTTTTTACATATAATTTAAAAAATTAAATAAAATTCTTATAAATAAAAGCTCGTTAAGACTCACGAGCCGGCTCGAGCTCGATATGTAAAGCTCAAACTCGTTTATTAAACGAGTCCAATTTCGAAGCTCGAGCTCGTTAAGGCTCGACTCGTTTCAAGTTTTTTATCGAGTCGATCTTGAGTAGCTCACGAGCTGCTCGGCTCATTTACACCCCTAGATCTACCATGTGGAATGATGCTGGTCATATTGTAACACAAAACAAGCCTAAAGAAGCTTAGTCCTTCTGGTGGTTGGCTTCCCGTACTTATTCAACATTTTATCTAGGTTAAACTAGACTCAATATATTCATATATTCATGCAATTCAATGCTTCGTTTCATTTATTGAGTTAAGTGAATCTCTTAATAGAATTTAATTTGATCATGCAAAATAGTCATTTGTTCCTTTTAAATAAACAAAAACATTAATAAATTATAAAAGAATAAAGAAAATTGAGTGTTGTTAGATTAAGAAAAACAAAAATTAAACTTCAGTCGAATACCACACGGGTTTCTCTAGCTTGACCTCATGTTGCTAACGCCTGAAGTGCTTGGTTTGCAAAATAACGGACATCAGCATCCGGATCCTCGGACAACTCTATCAAACACGGCCGAATGATACTGTCCGCAACCTGAACAATAAATATGATAATTAACCGGGGGTCACAATATCTAGCCGGTTTATTGATTGATGATAGAAGAGAAACTAGAATTTCTTTCTTCGTCTTTAAAAAAAAAGGAAGCTATGACACGTGCATTAAAAAATATCCTTTTGTAGCGAATAATTTAATAAAAATAAATAATAAGCTTAACACAAAAGAAGAAAAAGAAATAATAATAACCTGGCCTCGGACATCTACTATTATACCCATAATGGTCGGCCATACTACATCATCCAATTATTCTCGAATAGGCACATTCAACGATGTAAAATCTCCCAATGTCATAAAAGAATCAATCAAAAAGGACCCCCTAATTCCAATTAGGAATTCGTTGGGCCCCTTAGGAACAGACTGTCCAATTGATAATTTCGATTCTTTTTCCCATTTAATAACCTATAATCAGATCTTGGCCCGTGGTCACTTGACCTGTTAGCCCATTTATTACAACCCGTCTAAAACTTGACTACCAATTTGTTTAACTCGTCAAGATAAATGGGTCGGTTGCATGATTTTAAGTGTGTGAGAGTAACGTTGAGGTCTTGTCCAGGTTCAACAATTCAACCCGTCAACCCAACACGATTCCCACCCCTATAATCAACACGTGAAGATATCATTTGGCGGCTGTGGATATATTAATCAAGGTAGAAAGTAACTTACAGAACGGTCAACAATGGGAATGAGGGATTGCAAGGCCTTTGCTACATTGAATTTGATATTAGGCACTCTGAAATAACACAATTTGTTGTTATTATAAGCAACAAAATGCAAGAAAAACAAACATATGCTTCAAGAACAACATTCACCTGTCTTTGGAGACATCAACAACCACAGGGAGCAATTTAGAACAAGTGATTTCTGACCCCATAACAGGTGCAAGTAGGGAAATTGCACGAAGAACCGTCATCCGATGCAAGTAATGTGGGTTCTTAATCATATCTAACACCTATCAACAAAACAACTTGTAATTTAGAAAGAAAAAAAAAACAAAAACAACTTCAAAATTTTCATAGAAACAATAGCCTTGGATCCTGCTTAGATTCATATAACAAAAATGAGTGTCGTTTTTAGTAATTAACGGGATTCCTATACGAACCTGTGGAACAATGTGCTGCATTGCCCAATCCGGCCCAAATTCCTCTGCAAGGCGCTTTAAGTTGGTAGCAGCAGCATCTCTGATGGAATAAACCTGTAGCACATATACATTATATATATATCTATAGAGTTAAGTTAACTTCCTTTTTGGTCCCCGAGGTTTACCAGTTTTCTCACTTTTAATCCAATTTTCAAAAAAATCGATTTAAGGGCGTCACCTTTGGCTTTTTTCTCAATTTTGGTCACCTTTAAATATCCGTCCAAATTAATCGGTATAATGAAGGGCATTTATGTCCAAGTTAAACTCTAATTCACCAACTTAAAAAGGAAGTCGATCTATCTAAAGGTGAATAGAGTTTAATTTGGACATAAATGCCCTTCATTTTAACGATTAATTTGGACGGATATTTAAAGGCGACCAAAATTGAGAAAAAAGCCAAAGGTGAGGCCCTTAAATCGATTTTTTTTTTTAAAACTGGACTAAAATTTCGATTTTTTTTTTTAACTTGTAAACCTCAAGGACCAAAACGGAACTTAAATCATATCTATATATATATGTGTGTGTGCAAGTGTGGGTGCAGGTGTGTCTGTATGTGTGTGTGTGTGTGAAGACTGAAGAACTAACCTTGTCCTGTAACCATTTCATGCAGAGAGCACCTAACTTATCATCAAAAAATCCTACACCTAATTGGCTAGCCAATAAAGGTATGTATTCTATTATAGCCAACCGAACCCTCCAATGCCTGTCCTCTGCCAGCTCAACGATTGCGGGCAGTAAAGATTGAGACAAAAGATCAATCCCAATAACCTGCATTATAAGCTAAGATGTAAATGGCGGAATTAAAGGTGTTACATCCATGGTTAAGTGTTCTTAACATAATATAACCTTAGAACTACTAGCATTTGAAAAACAATCCCTTAAAAGTAACATAACACAATCACACAGAAATGTAATATATGTCAAATATAATGGACAGAGGTGAAAGAATGTCACATTTTGGTGCAATCAACCAAATTAGAAGTGTATACCTGATTCACTTGATCTAGCTTACTGATAATGCTGAGGCGTACATCAGGGAACTCATCCTTTAGAAGTGAAAGGAATATAGGAAGGAGTTGGTCGATTGTTGCTTCCTGCAATTTAGCACAAACAAAGGATCAAAACACTAGCTGCTTTTCATTTCATAAGAGGTCAAAGAATTTTGTTCAAAAGCGTAATAAATGGTGCTGATATAAATCATATAAGATCCTCACTTTTCCTAACACAGGGGCCATGCCCATTATAACTGAGGCCAGAGCAGACCTGACATGCTGAGAAGAATCTGATGACAATTCCTAAAAAGTATAGATCCAACGTTAAAAATAATGTATCACAAAGTCCGAATGATAACATTTAACCAACAAGAATTATGTGACACACCTTTACACATGGAAGAATATGCTGAATTGCAAGTTCACCGTTTAAAATCAGAGAGAATTTTGTGACTTTTCCAGCAGCTGCAATACGCACTTCAGCTTCATTATCTCTAAGCAGCCTTACATATGCAGGAACCAGTTCTGACCTGCCAGTTTCAAAAAGACCGAAACAGTAATTATTGAATAGTGTCATAAAAATAAAGATCACACAAGCTCCTTATATTCAGTCATATGTAAAAAATGTATGTGACAGTTTTCATGATGAAAAAAAAAACTTAGAATACAAACGCACTTGGTAGGTTCAGGGCCCACAGCTTCACATAGTTCGTATAACTGATTAGCTACCATATACCGAACACGCCATGACTTGTCCTGATTTAGAAGATACCCTTCGAATAGTAAGTTAATGAAAGAAATAATGCATAGAGAAAGTAATGTTTTAAAAAGATATACTACATATAAGCAACAATATACAGACTATGAAGACAAAACTATAATCACATAGAGTGGGTATCTTCATTGTAGAGAGAACAACAATATATAGAACAGACTGTGGCCTACTAAAATAGTCGTGTAACTCTATTTAGATTTTAGAATTTTAAGCAACACACTAATAATCTGTCAAGACAATAATGACACAGCCCTAAATCATTATTCCCATTTAAAACTTACAACTTGAGAAATTAATGGATCACAAATCAAATATTATTTCACGAACACAAAAACTTATAGAGAACATGGGAAGCCTGTCTAGGATAACCATCGACATTAAAAAGGGTTCTAAAAACCTAGTTACTATACAATATGAAGTGAAGTTCTTCACTATAATTTTCTGCCTGTGGAAATTAAAATAGAACAGGGAATGAGGAAGGATAATATGACAGAAGATGGTCCGTCATATTATAAACATAAAAAGGGGATATACAGAAACTAGAAAGTACAAATGTACAACTGTATGTGCACCTGAGAAAAATTGACAATGACAGGAAGAATATGTTTAACACAATCCTGTGGCTCTAGCAACTTCCCAAGTGCTGCACAACCCTCAACGGCTAGTAGGCGTACAGAATCTTGATCTGTAACAACGAAAAAATTATATCCCTATTCATTATAAATGAACCAAAAAGCTACAATTCGAAACAGATATCTGATGAAAGAAGCACAATTTACCATCCTGAGTAAGATCCTCAAATATTTGCATGATGTCGGTCTTGAGATGAGCAGGTTCCATAGTAGCAGCTAAGCTTCCCCAAGTTTGTAGCAGCAGATCTCCTAACCATAGGCATGTCATCTTGACATAACTGACTATATACTGACCTCAATTCTGCTTTCAAGCTGTCTGGAGCACTAGGATATGGAATATGAAATAGCCCACAAGCAGACACCCTTGCAGTGAACCATTCACCAGCTGCCAGCCTCTGCACCACAATGTAATCATAAATCAAAAGGCTTAATACCGCTGTTTTCTCTAACCTCAAGAAGCCCTTTAGTTTAATACTTCTATTTCAATGATGGATTCAAACTAACCTTGACCAATGGTACAAAATATTCAACCAAATCAGCCTCCCTCATCTGCGATCCAATCTTGCAAGAAGACTCAACAGCTTTCTCCCTCACACATGTCTCTTCAACAGTGCATAGAGTTTCAAGAGGGGGTAGCAACACATAGGCATGCTCTACACCTCCAACATAAGGAATGAACACACCCAATTCTTCTGCCATTGCAAGAAGAACCTCGTCAACATCATCATTGTTTTCACTCAGAAAAGGAATCAACTCCTTTCTCGTCCGTTCCTCTCCAAGAGCACGTGCAATCGTTGGAAGCCTTCTAATAGAATTTAACCGCAATTGTATATCTTCATTCTTCAGCTCATCTATCAATACGGCTATCGGGTACAGAGGCTCGTCCCCCATTGACATTGCAGTTAACCAAGCTACATATCACATAATCAGAGATTCAATGCAGAATTCATTCAGAATGCAAGCTTTATACCAACTTATTTTAAATTTTAAAAAGTTTTTATAAACCTTAGGGGGCGTTTGGTTAGTGGAATGTAATGGAATTGGAATTGCAAAATTTTCCTTTTAAAGTTGTGTTTAGTTGGGTAGCGAAGGAATTTGAAATGCAATAAAATCTTTTAATCAATGGAATTTAGTACTATTTCAACATTCCTTAGAAATCCTTCACTTTTAACGAAGGAAAGTTACATGGTCTCAAATTCCATTGATTAAAAGAATTCATTACAAATTACAATTTAAATTTGTCCATAAACCCAACTAAGCACAACTTTAAAAGGAAAACTCTGCAATTCCGATTCCATTATCCACGAACCAAACACCCCCTTAATGTCATTATCAGTTTTTTCTATACAATTATAGCAATTTTAATATAGAAATTAATCCTGCTAACACCAAAGGTAAGATGCATCCTTTCTGGAACTAACAATCTAAACAATTAACGGCATATATCACATTTAAATTTCTTGTATAGTTATAAGACCAATCACCTGAATTACAAAAAGTGCGAATAAATACTAATTTAAGCTATAAACCAAAGCGATTAGATCTAAAACTAACCCTAAATCTACAAAATCCGGATTAAGGACAAATAACAAACAGAATCGAATCCAAATCACAGATTTTAACGAGAAATCCTACGATTCGCATGGTAATTATGCAAATTTGGATCGAATAATAGAAAATTGAATGGCGAATTAGATTATATCGAGAGAGAAATTGATTAACCGAATGGATCTGAATCTTACCGGAATAATGAATGCGGTTCCTAGCTGAATCACAGGTCCATTTGCCTGTTCATCGTTTGTTCGATGATATCTTTCCTTTTTTGTTTTGAAATTAACGTATGATTATGAGCATAACTGCAGTACCGAGAGAGATGGAGAAACTGCACTTTTCATGGAGCAAAGTTTCGGAAAGGCCCCTTGACTATGACTGTTTAGTCATTTTTGGCACCAAACCTAACCTTTGTCATTATCATCTTTTAACCATGATACTAAATTTGTTACCTACCAAACCATCTTGCTTACCATTTAACTAGTTAGTGCCCCGGGTAAATACCCGAGACTGTGATATAAAAAGAATTAATCGAAGTAAAAGATGAAAGTTTTTTTTCATTTTTTCACTGAGAAATGAAGGAGATTGATGAATCAAAGTTATGGTATTGTAAAACAAATATGGATAATTTTTTTATGGAAAGAATTTTATTTTTTTATTTTTAATTATAAGATCTTTCCTTTTTGTAAATACCATTTAATTTTTTAATTCAAAAATCTATAAAAATGACACATAAGCTAATCCTAGATGGCACACCTTAAATTGTGTCACCTAGACATTAAAAACTTGTGTTTATTATATAGTATAGATCATTATTATTATTTGTATTTATTATTATTGTTGTTGTTATTGCTATCAATCAATTAAAACCGTTATCTGAAAGCTCATGAGACCTCGACTAATCTACGGAGTTAGTTAAATCATAGTTTGGGTTTAATATATGGAGTTAGTTAAATCATAGTTTGGGTTTAATATATGAAATATATGCTAAGAATCTAGAGTTGGAGTTGTGCTTGTTGGTGGGGAACGTGAAAAAGATTTTAAAAAAATTGGTTTCCTAATCCCTATTGTTTTTTGAGCTAGTCGAAACATGGAGAAAGACTTTTGATCATTGATGTTAGTGAAAATAGGAAACAAAACTAGTTAGTTAGAATAGACAGGGTTAAGTATGAGATCAAGAGAAAGAATGATCGTCGGTTGATTGATAATTAACTATATAAGTTAATTTATGCATGTTTTATATCTTATTTACTTGTAAATATGACATTTTTATGGAAGAAAAATACTAAAGATGATAATTGCTTTATTTAGACTTTACAAATACATTTCTGTCATTGATGAAAAAAGAATGATTACCAAAAATAATCACGATTATGTAATCATTAGTACATAGGTGTGTGGTCCTGATATTCACATAAGCAACAAGAAGTTAGGTCGTGTTTGGCTCGCCATAAGCTAGCTTATCAGCTAGATTTTTGACGTTATCAAACGGGGCTTTTTAGAAAAACTAGTTTTTTTATAATAAAAAAAAACCGTTTGGTAATGTCAAAAAACTAGCTTTTGAAAAGTTAGTTGGAGTAGCGTTTCAACTAGTTTTTATAATATTTCCAGTTTTACCCTTCCCTAACTTATTTATATTTTGTTTTTAAATTTTAATTTATTTATATACATATACTTTTATGTCATTTTACAATTTTCAGCTAGTTTATCAGTTAGTTTTTAACAAACGTTATTTTTTATCAGCTAGCTTATAGTTTATCAGCTAGCTTTTATGGTGTCAAACACAGCCTTGATATAGTCTACTGGCATAGTGATTGTCATCCACAGTGATGTAACTTCACAGCTTCGCTCATTTCCTCTCATTCTGCTTCGGTCTGCTTAAGCCTCAGAGCTTCATTTGCGAAGCTTTTTTTCCTTCGCTAAGCAACTCAAAGTTGTGAGCTTGTGAGTGTTTCACCATTTGAGTTTTTCCTTTTTTTTTAAATCCTAAGCTTTAAGACTTCAAAAACTTACCATACTCTCTCTCCTTAGCTTCAAAGCTTCAACCTCTGTTGTTTTCTCCTTAATGTGATTGGCAACATCTTAAAAGCTTCAATGCTTCGACCATACACTCCTAATATAATTGGCAACATCTTAAATGCTTCAAGGCTTCAAAATTTCAAAATGTAACAATACCCACCCTATTGACCATTAGGTCATTCAATTCATATTTTATTATTTAAATATATATTTTTTGTTATTGAATTTAATTAGATTGTATTTTTTTACTAAAATACGTGTGTCATGTTCAAGTTCTTATTAACTTAAATTTCAAACCCACCAACCTATAAACACGACATTTTGCACCCCTGAATGAGAGCTACCAGAGGTTTACAAAATAGTTTCACCCAAAAGTGAAATTGGGTGAACCTATCGAAATTGGAAAATGGCTCGTGTATGACTGCCTTCGTACTTCTGCAGGTTTTACAATCGGTGCGGTTTTTTCGCCTTCTATGGAATACCAATTGGTAGCCAAGCTAAATAAATCTTCAAAGGGATGGGGATGGGAAGAGACCAACAATACCTTTGTCATACCAAAGACAATCTGAAAGTCCAAAATACAAAGCAGGTGCGAATTAAATACGAGACGAGAGAATGTGGTTACAATCCAATTTTGGTCTTCCCCGACACCCCTCATATTTCCACAACTTGGAAATATGAAAGAACCCAGAGAAATAACCACCGGGGGATCGATTAGTTCACCGCCATTCCATCAATCAACACTATAACTAGTCTTCGAATTCATGCATGTGATCTAATAGATAATTAGCTGCCAGCTCCTCGTTCTTGTTGCACGCGAAAAACACCTCTAATACTAGTGCTCTATCGAATCCCATTGCTTCAAGCTGAAACAAAAGTCACTCACTTTTAAAAGAACATTGAAAAAACACCTATTGTATCTCCAGATTGCTCCCATTATAATATTTTTTGTTTTTTAAAAAGTTATGACTTACGCGTTCAATGGCTTCACGTTCTTCAGGCGTAACAGTCACGGCCTGCGGCATTGCTGCAGCAAGATCTCCAATTACATTCCTGAAATATAGGATTATTAAAACCTGTGCATAAAATAAACTAAAGTACAGAAGATAAGGGCGTGTTTAGTTGTGGAAAACAGTCAAACACCCCCTGTTTTCCAAAAATGTTATCCAAGAAAACAGAAAACTTTATCAAATTACAATTTTCTAGAAAAGTTTTCCAAGAAAATGGAATTCTACTTTTTAAATTGAAATTAGAAAACTACATTTTATTGTTTTTAAGTTTTCTATTATGGAAATTAGAAATTCCGTCTTTCAATTTTGAACGCGTTTTCAAAAAATTTCATGTGTTTTCTAGAGATGGAAAACCCCTTACTATTTTCTAAAAAATTTGAAACAGAAAACTAGAAAACATTTTCCACAACTAAACGCGCCCTAAGGAATTTAACAGATATAACATACTCTCCGCCTTCAACAGGTTCATTGATCAAACGAAGAAAATCAGCCTGATGCTCTTGAATAAGTCTCACTAAGTGAGGATTTTGCTTTCCCAGCTCTTGAAGCATAGGCTGTCAACACCACAATCATAACATTCAAGCATCATGCAAAACCGTACCTAACATCTGTATGTGTGTTTGTGGATGTTTAAAAACGTAAAAGACAGTTTTGGCATATTACCTGCAAGATTTGTGGATTAGCTTGCACCATGGTTCGAAGTGCTTGGAACTGGAAAGCACAAAATAGACGGTTATTTATTTAGGTGAACCATAGGGGTGTAAATGAGCCTAGCTGCTCGTGAGACGTGAGCTACTTGAGAACAGCTCGGTAAAAACTCAAATCAAGCCGAGCTCAAGCTTGAAAAACTACTCATGAGCCAAGCTCAAAACAATCTGAGCTAGAGTTCTATTAAGTTAAACGAGCCAAGCTCGAGCTTAGGCAGGCTCACGCTTGGCAAGGCTCATCTAGACCCCTGAGGAACTAGTGTGTAAATGAATTACCTGTGGACTGTTACGAAGAAAATCAAGGTTTCCTGCCGCACCAGCAGGAGCATTTGCACCCATGTCAGGAAGACCCTAGGTCAAATGTAACAAGTTCATCATTTAGAAAAGGTTCTGGATGGAAAAAGGCAGATTGACTAGTCAACAAAACTACCTGAGGAAAGAGATCCAACGGGTTTGCATTTGGTCCAGTTGAAGGCACAGCTGCTGGTTGTGTAGCTTGTGGAGGCTGAGCGGGGAGGTTCATGGCCTGAACACCTGGCACTGGTGAAGCCCCCGCAGCTGGAGGAAGTTCAGCTGGCTCGGGAATACCCTGGCATGAACCGTAGTGGTGACATAAATAAACTATTGTGGGTTTAGTTTCAAAATAGATACATAAAAGAAAAATAAGGTATTAAAGATTTTACAGAATACAGATAGTCGACAGCTCTTTCTGGATTGTTAAAAGCAGCACGAAGAGCACGGACAACTGTATCCCTATCCCACATCCCACCACCCATATCAAGAATATGCTGGATTGTACCCTCCAAATTGCTTCCAGCAACAAGATTTGATGCTGCTTGATCATATACATTCTCTGACCTATAATCAATCAAACCATCACTTACAAACTCCAGTGATGCACTGATACGAGTGTTTATTATTTATTAGTTAGTTTAAAAATGTGATTATATGTATTCCATCTTATTGGAGAAATACTGACGGGGCATTCACAACAGTTGCTGAATCTGAAGCTGGGGCAGAAGGAACAACTGCAGGCCTTCAATCATAGAAAAGTAGATTACATAGCAGAAGTATTTTGATTAAAAGTTTTAAGGTAAACAAAAATGAAGCAGCTTAAGCTTACTGTGCCGCGGCTGGAGGAGGAGCTTGAGTGGCAGCAGGCGCAGGGGGTGCGGCACTTGTCTGAGGTGCCTGCATGACATGGTAGGTTCAATCGGTTCAATGCATATAACACACAAATTTCAGAAACATTTGAGGATGTAGCATTGTAACTAGAACAGCACTAAAAGAGGAAGACAATTAGAAGTTAAACAAGTCAATCAATACCTTTGGGGCGGTTGCGGCTGTAGAAGTTTGGCCAGAGGGCACCTTACTCTATATTCAAAGAAAAAAAATCAATAAGTTCAATATAGACCAAGTGAAATCCTTAGCATCCATTTGGTTGGATTTTTATTCAACTATGAGTCATGACACTTCCAATCTTCCTTAAAGACATTTTGTATTCAATGATAAAAATATTTGGGTGTCTGTAGATAGAGGGGGTTGAAGTTCACCTTAGATAACATAATGACAATAAAAGTATTTTCAGCAACTTTGTTCTCTTCCAAGGTGGTGCCATCTTTAAGCACTTTACCCTGATGGATAAGCATCTGTTGTGCAGCAGGATAAACATCTGAGCCTTGAACGGTTTCTATGTT
The DNA here is from genome assembly GCA_039602395.1 of Deinandra increscens subsp. villosa. NCBI lineage: Eukaryota > Viridiplantae > Streptophyta > Magnoliopsida > Asterales > Asteraceae > Deinandra > Deinandra increscens. The sequence goes on from JBCNJP010000017.1 coordinate 9,102,601, forward strand.
ATGTTTCACATCTGCAACCTGCATGAACAATCACACACTATCTTATCACCATTTACACAGCTTCAATCACATCAAACGTGTTAACAAAGGGATTTCGTATTGTAAATTCAGAAGATGAAGACCATGCAGAGCACATTGTTCAAGTTGTCATTAAATGATCTAATATGTTGCCTCCTGTTTCGTTAGTTTTGCTACGAGCTCAAAGTCTCAAACAATTAAATTAGATAAATATGCATAAAAAGATATACAAAAAAGAAAGTGTACAGATTGTTTAACGGTTGGACACTCTAGGTATCGTCACAATTTAACAAATTAAATATTCAATAGGTTGGTGTTTATTTGGGCTTTCTAGATATATTTTCATGGCATGTCAAATATAACAACTCTCTTCGCCCAAGCAAGTTGAATATTATGGAAGCTAGTTGTATTACAGTCTAGTAAAAAGTAAAATAACCAGCTTTTCTTACATCTTGTAGAGCTAAATACCTAGGGATATTTGCTATTTGTTTACACAGCTAAAATATGGGGAATAAGAAAGATTACAAGATAAGATGGGCAACTAGCATAATTATGATGTGAAGCTGACTATGTGATAAATTTAATAATTAAGCACCGTCCAACCCTCTGAAAAGCATGTACTTCCTCAGTCAAGCAGAAAAAAGACCACACATAATGATGTTGTAACATGATGCACCATAGGCTTGAATTACATTTATGTAATAGTTAAACATCGACTTGAATTACAATATTTCTATATGAAGCATCATAGTTTTGACCAGTTACATTCATGTACATACAATATTTCGATGTAAAGCATCATAGTTTTGACCAGTTAAACATCGACTTGAATTACATTTATGTAACACCATAGGCAAATCCCATATCACCAAAGGACTGGAGAGATGATGAGTTGTAACATGATGCACCATAGGCTTGAATTACATTTATGTAATAGTTAAACATCGACTTGAATTACAATATTTCTATATAAAGCATCATAGTTTTGACCAGTTACATTCATGTACATACAATATTTCGATATAAAGCATCATAGTTTTGACCAGTTAAACATCGACTTGAATTACATTTATGTAACACCATAGGCAAATCCCATATCACCAAAGGACTGGAGAGATGATGAGTATTTAGTGATAACCCCTCCAACTATGGTGACAGGTTTCAAAACACTTGAATATGGTTTACAAAGTGCAAGCAATGTCAATATGTCAGCCACAGTGTTACAAAATCGCATCAAAGCCGAGGTCTACGAGAAATAGGTTACTAGATAGCCTAAATCATATGTCAGTGGACTTATGATTCTCAATCACGTCCTTACTTTTGAACTTTCTTTAGTTATTTATGTTCCTTCAGATTTTGTTGGAATATAGATCCTAGTCGCTATTGCATCCCATGAAAGTTGCAAGCAAAATGCAGTCCAACTTCCCGCAAAAAGAACCAAATAGTGAATTACTCAACATGGATGACTCAATGGATGAATACGCCCCCATTGGCCATGTTGAGTTAGAGCCTGAAGACGATTGCAAACCAAGAGATAGGGTAAAGACCAAGACTAAAGATGCTTTTGTAGAATATGAACCAATCAAAGAAGATCTAGAGATGATAGGCAGGCGCTGAAACCTACTACATCAGAGAACACTCAAGAAAGAGACATAGGACAAAATACAGTCCAAAAGGAAGGACATTGAAGTTGAGGAGTCTGCATGTGAGGAAGAGATTCAAGCCGAGAAGTCATCCCAAGAGCATATACTCCCCATAAAAAGACAGTGGACTGAAATGGAAGATAGATAATGATGATGATGATGATGAAGTTATAGTGGATTGAAAATACATTTCCAGTTAATAGATTGAAAGGGCAAAATGGTTTATGAGGCCTAACCAGGCTCACAATTTTCCTAAAATGTGTCACCATAGTTAGGGAGATTTAGCATGTGTCGTTTGATCTGTAAATAAACCCTGAAATAGGTATAGGTTTAAGAAAAAGGAGAGAGAAAAGTATGATTGTTTACAAAAATGGTATTATAGTGTGGCTTGAAATTGCTTAATTTGATAATTATTTTAAAGACAAAAGAAAATCTCAAAGAGAGATGATAAATGAATAGAATTGTGAAAAAGAGAGAAGAGAGAGAGGGTGTGAGAGAGAGATGGGATTGGTTTTATAATCCTAAACGGCTAACCTGTTAGGTGGTTCTCTTTAAACCTTCGTTTTATGGGTTTCTCAAGGGAACTAGACAGCTTTGAACTAACATGTAAGTGGAACTCTATGTTCGATCAACTAAACTATCCCCTTGATTCACAGCAACAGCTTCCGTTCTAAATACTTATCTTCGTAGTTTATACATTTCTGAAATAAAAACAAAATGAAAACAAGATTTTGCAATCCATCGCGTATGCAAGTTAAAAACAAATCCATATATTACAACTTATAACTCATAGGGGTTCTAAATAATTCCCTGCATCAAATCAAGTGATCAACTTATCCTAAACAAGACCAATAAAACAAAGACACAAGCAAGGAAGATGGTTGGTCACTATGACTTCATCAAATACAATCACTAGTAAAAATTTCCCGGCAAATGGCTTACAACAACTATTCCAATTTGATATTTATATAAAATCTGACATATTTTAACTAATATCCTAACGACATAGACGACTATAGTAGTCAAAGGCGCTTAGGGTGCGCGTCTAGGAACACGAGCACAGTGAGGCGCAGGTTCACCGCCTGGTGGAGGTCTAGGGGCACTTGATCAACTTTTACTGTCCAAGTCTCACTCAGGCGTGTGCTTTTTATTCGGGCCCGGGCGCAATCGGGCGCTGGCTTAGTAATATTAGGAGCAAATTAATTTATTGTCTTTCTAATAAGGTAATTCCTATTAACCACTAGACAAAAAAGGTAAGTGGGGTTTTTCTTAACCCTAAAACAGCCACCAGGCCTCATTTACTCCAGAAATTTTGTTTCACCTCCACGTTACTCTCCAACTCTACGACTCTTCCTACTCTAAAACAAACAGATTAGTGTTCCACAAGCTTTGCTAAACTTCGATTTTATTCTCCATGGGTACAACTCTCTTTGATTTTCTTTCTTCTCCCATGCTTAGAGCAATCTTTCTCCAAATCAAACAAGGTTCGATTTTCTTCTCCATGATCGTGATGATTGATAGTAGCTGTTTTGGACATTGATTTTGGATTTTGGATCTTTAACTTTTCGTATTATTACTTGTGAAATATAAAGTTCGAACTTGTACTTTTGGTTCTATTTTTGAACATATAATGTTAAATGAATGAACTTAAATGCTATGTATAATAGCTTCTTAAGTCTTAACTATATTTGTAGACTAGTATTAATTTTCAAATCATGATCTACTATTTTTAATTTTTTTCATCTATGTGCGTTCTTTTGTCTCGGGCACTTGTTTTTTTTAGCCTTGCGTCTAGGCTCCGGGCAAGACTTGTGCGCCTTGCGCCCTTGACGACATAGCAAAGGCAAACCAGGCAAGGCTAGAGCGCCTCATGGTAACACAAGGGATGGGAAGTGAAATTTTGAAAAAGTGGTTCTCAAGCGGGGTAAAATTCAAAGCGGGGTAAAATTCAAGCTAGGGGAGGGCTTTTACCATGTAAGACGATATGAAACTACTTTTTTTCCTTTTTTGGTTCTTTTTCTATTCATCAATGGATTATAAAGCCCTACTTTACTCTCTCATCTCTATTTTACCCTAAAAAAAGCCTGCCCTACTTCTTTCTTAGTTTCTTTTACTCTCATTTACCCCATAATCTCTCAGATTGCTCTCCTTTTACTCGGTATCAAGAATCAAAATCGGGATTAACATTGAAGAATCCCGTTGACTTCTTTTGCTTCTTCAGTTTCTTTTCTCTCCCCTGATCAGCACTGAGCAGCAAATAAGGTGAGATTTTTATTGTTTTTCTTGTTCTTCAGTTCTTCCATATAAGTTGTTTCTTGTTCTTCGGTTTACGACTCTGTCGTTTATTGTTCTGCTGTTTATCGTGTATGTTGCTGTTAAATTTTTTATCTTTATTGTTCATTATTGTTTATGTCTAAGACTCTAAGTTGCTATTTATTTACTGTTGATTCTACTATTTATGCGTAAGTTGCTGTTTATTTTTTGTTCTTCGTGGTTCATTGTTGTTCATGTCTAAGACTCTGAATTGCTGTTTATTTTATGTTGTTTCTGCTGTTTGTGTGTAAGTTTCTGCTTCTTTTTTGATCTTATATTGTTCATTGATGTTTATGTCTGAGACACTAAGTTGTTTGTTTTATTGTTTTATTGCACTGTCTTGTTGATTTCTGCTTTACTGCCGTTTATGTTCAAGTCCCACGGAAAAAGAAAAAACTTCTGAAGCTGACTTGCCATCCTCACAATCGAAGAAAAACAATCTCGGGTGGAAGTATAACTTTAAAAGATGTCCATCACACAAATTGTGTCACTTCATGTTCTGCAATGAGGTGACCAAAAGAGGATTTTATCGTGCTAAACAACATCAAATTGAAGGTCATGGAAATGCAAAATCATGTTCTAGGTGTCCGTCAAAACATTAATGATGAATTCAATGTGTATGTGGAAAGCCAAAAGGCAAAGAAGAGGTTTATGGTTTTCATGACCTGGATTTTGACAATTTGACCAAGGTGGATTGAGAGAGGATGAAGAGGAGGATGAGGTAATGGAGTTACCAGGTTTTCAAATAAAGAGGACTGGTGGAAGTTGACTACAAACGAGTTGAATGAAAACTTCCCACCACCTTGTTCACATTCCTATAGTTACTTAACAAAAAGCAATCCAAAACTAAACTAATTACCTAAAATAGATTGTATTAGTTTAAAGATTATCAAACGTGCTTCGTAAAAGCCATGTCAGATTTTCTCACTAAACTTGCTAACCACTCCCAACCGCTGAATCGCGGACTCACATTTAACATCAATAACACAAAGCAATACATAACTTAAATAACTTCCTGCATTACCCTGTTTATCCTTAACCAGAAAATGTCACTACCACTGCTTTCTAAAGTAAGGAACCAATCACATTGTGGACTAGTAGTAATTCCCAAGATAACATAGCTTAGCCCATACAACAAGTTTGGTCCTTTGGACTGTTCTGAACATGATTACCACTCACTTCTCTAACAAGGTAGCAGCATCCAACCACATTTAAACATCCCAATTCAATGGAATTTTGAAAAATTTTCAAATTCAACTATATAAACTACATTAACTAAGCTTGAAAAAAAAATATACAATCATCTCCAGCTAGGTCACAGCTCACAAGAAGCAAATCCCCATCCCAATTCAAATAATTTAACAAAGATTCAAAGTTAAAAACTTAAAATAACATCCTGATATGTTAATAAAACGTAACTCCACAGTTATATATGTTTCAGATTCTTAATCTCAATCAATTCACCTGAGAAAAAAAGGCACGACCTAAAAAAACAAATTCCACAGTTCCAGAAGCAAATAACCACGCTTTAAGCATTATCGAGTAAAACTTCAGATCAAGTAACGCATAAAACCCTAATTCCCAATCAATTACACATAGAAACACCACGAATCGATAAAAATAGAAGAAAACGAAACGGAAGTGATAAGAAACTAACCGTGTCTTCCGGCTTCACCTCGATTTCGAAGTGAGTCCCCTTCAGAGTTTTCACAAAAACCTTCATCTTTCAATTAGGCGTCTGCAGTTACAACTGCAAATAAGCAATCGATTTACGTGAAGAAAACGAAAGAGAGAAGAATCGGAGATTGTAGAGAAGAAGAAGCAATCGAAAAGTTTAGAATGCGATAGAGAAAAAAAAATTTATATATGTATATATATATATATATATAAGCGTACCCGCACAGATTTCGTCTTCTCTGCGTCTGTGTGTGAGAAAGGTGTGAGGGTGTATACGGTGGGATACCCCCCTTCCCAAGGCAAGTGGAAAGGTGGAGTTGTTATAATCACGCGCCAGTTGTGTGTGTATACACGCGCTTGAACTATAAAATGTGGTGTGGGGCTAGACTCTAGAGTAGACCGCTTGAAGGCCAGAATGTGTTGTGATTTTTTTAGACCTGTTCTGTTCGTATCGGAAAAAAATTTCCTTGCACTAGTTCTAAACGGATGTAGAGGCCTATGCTCTATTAAGTCCAAATGGGTGAGGCTCGCCCCATTTAAGTCTTAAAATAAAATTCATGTTAAATTAACTAGTTTGATTATTTAAAAAAAGGCAAACGAGCAAAGAGTACGACTAACGAGTATATTATATTTTTTTTAAATGTCAAACGAGCAAAGAGTACGAGTAATGAGTACGAGTATTATTTAAAAAAGTCAAACGAGTAACGAGTAACAAATAACTAGTTTTATTATTTAAAAAAGGCAAACGAGCAAATAGTACGACTAACGAGTAACATATAACGAGTATTATTTTTTTGAAAAGGTCAAATGAGCAACGAGCAAAGAGTACGAGTAACGAGTACGGGTATTATTTAAGAAAAGTCACGAATAACAAACCACTATTATTTTTATTACGCCATATCGTGTTATACGGTTTACAATGTTTGACTAAGGTTAAGTTGTTATAAAACATGGGTTTTTCATAAAAAAGATAAAAATTGTGTTAGTAAAAGAGTTAGAAAAAAAGGACAAAAAAAAAAAAAAAAACCTCAGCTATACGACCCATTGAGACCCATACGACCCGCTTAGGGCCGGTGCAGATCAATAAATGACCCGGTGCGAATAGTAGGACCCTTTTTTTAACGTCTAATTTTCATCGGTTCGACTTTATTGGTTCATGGGTTTGAACCCTTGATCCGTCTAATTACCAAATCAACCCTAATTGTAGTTGGCTTATCGCCCGGTTCAGCTGGTGGGCTCGAGGGTCCAGACAACATATTTGTGGATGGGCTGTCGTACTATTTTATAGGGGCTCAGGTTAGGGAGCTACTAGAGTCCTTTGGGGCTCTCGGGGGTTTTGATCTCGTGAAAGACAGAGAAACTGGCAACTCAAAAGGTTATGCATTTGTGCATATCAAGATTTATCCGTCACACTCTCACATATATTGCTTGTAGCTCTAAATGGTATCAAAATGGGTGGCAAAACTCTTACGGTTAGACGGGCTAACCAAGGTCAAATTCAACCAAAGCCTGAGCAAGAAAGTATACTATCACATGCGCAACAACAATCGCATTACAGGTGAGAATGGGTTGGGTTGCAGAGACGTGCATATTTCTTTCCCATTATCGCAATTTTAGTGGAGCACTATTATTAATATTAAATTCATTTACAGAGAATGATGTTGCAACCCGGGGCAATTGGCACACCTCTTACCAAGGTTTTATCGGTGACACTAGTGGTAATCGAAGAAGAGCTTGTAAATGATGAAGATTATGAGGACATATTGGAAGACATTAAAATGAACATAGAATGTGGGAAATTTGGTAAGATAGCACGTATTCTGATTCTTTTTTAATTTGCCAATAATTTTTCAATCTATTGATTGTTGTTGTTTTTATATCTTTCTGTTTTATAGCATTTTGCTTTAAAGAATTCCCCCCTAACATTCAGACAACAAACCTTCCTTAACAGCTCTTTATGTCTTTTTTGATATGCATATGTTATTTATTGTTGAGTTCTACACTGATATTCGAATTACATTCAGACAACAAACCTTCCTTAACAGCTCTTTATGTCTTTTTTGATATGCATATGTTATTTATTGTTGAGTTCTACACTGATATTCGAATTACCTGGTTACATGTCAAAATTTTAATTAACCAATTTATTCGATAACTATTTATCAAAACAGATATTAAGCTAATTAATGCATTAATTAACTAGCAACAAAATATTTATAAACATGAAATTAATAAAACGCAAATATAGGTGTATACAAAATTATACTAAACACGCAACAGGATCATGATCACAAAAGTTTCACGTAAACACATCTTCCTACTCTAATAAATAATTACAACTTCTGACACATGTCAACACTAGATTCATTCTCACAAAAGTTTTCCCTCCCAAATCTACTCCCCAATAAATTTTTTTTTATTGAAAATTATATCGTATTTTATAAACATGTTATATTTTTATTTATTTATATATATGGAATTATGACAATCAAATATTAATTTGCATCTTATTTTTATTTCAAATTATTTTTGAAACAATTATTGTTTTTGTTTTAATAAATATTTATAAAACTTATAAATACCAATAAACACTTACTTACCAACAAAAGATCATGTTGCATTTTTTAAATATACAAGTAGAGACATAATCTAAATATGATTTTTTTATAAAGAAGGAAAAGTCACCACTACGATATTATGAATGATAATTTTAGTTTTTTATTGTAAAACATTGTTCCGGTTATAAAAAAATGTATGCATAAATTATGAGTTATATATATTTTTTACTAATTTAACCCGTATAACATACGGGTTCTATCCTAGTATTATATATATATATATACATATATATATATATAACAGATAAATATTATATCTAAGGTCAATCACGGAGTTCAGATATACCTAATGGTGTTAAATAGACGCTTGACACACGAGGTTCAACGAGACGATAGCTAGTTGGACAGAACAATAAAGGTTTTGTCCCAGAGCCCCTTGTCGCGTGTCGCGAGGCAGCAGGCAAAACGAACTACGTGGACGAGCGGCGCAGGTGCGGCGGTGACCTGGTGGTTGGCGTCGACTGTTGTGCTCTGGCTTGGTGGACAACGACTCGGTAGATGATTACGACTAATCAGGGACCACGAATGATGTCCGAGGGACGGGTGGACGGCGGCTCACGACGGAGGCTATGGCTGATCGGTGGTGGTCGGCGGATACCGAGATATATGTATCTCTTATTTGTTCAGTTTTGAGTCAATCCGGTGGCTATCGATTCTATTAGGCCGGCAAAGAGGTGCCTAGGGCATCCTCAGTCAGAGTCGGTCTAAGGTTTCACTGTGAGGACTAAATGTCCGTTATATGTGTTTGTGTTGTTGTTATATGATTTATTAGTTGGTGCCTCAGAAACTGATACCGACAGCTAGTCCTACACCCTCCCTGCACCTGACAGGGGTGACAGAGGGGGTGTGACAAAGAATCAAATCTAAACTTACAAATCAAAATCGGTTCAATAACTCAAAATCAAATTCAATTAAAATATTGAAATCAAATTTGAGCATGAAATCAAAATCAAACCAAACAACTCAACATCATATTTGTCTTCATTTGCACTCATCTTCGTCTCCATCTGCACCCATCTTCATGTTCGTCATTTTCATCTTCATCCAATTTTCATCTTCATCCAAAATCGTCTTCATCATTTTCTTTAACAACGAACCGAACATATATAGGTCCAAATAAATTTAAAGACTAATGAAAACCTTCAATGATTTGAGATCGATAGAAACTTTCGAAGCAAAAGCGATTCAGTTAAATAGCTTCGTCTTCTGGGATGGTGACGAAATCCATGTCAAAAGTCATATCAAACACCTTTGATTCCATGGGATAGTGATGAAAATATGAAAGATTGAAATCCATGTCTAAAGCCATGGATAATGATGAAATCCAGAATGAAATGGTGCAAGGATAAAGGGTAACTTGATCTTTTTGTTTTTTTCCACATTCCAATTCCTTCGTTTACAAACCAAACACAATCCGGCTTTTCATTTGAATTAATTTCAATTCCATCTCATTTCAATCCTCATTAAAATTTCCAATCCTTATTTGAATTAACTTGTATTATGTATATAAAATGATGTGGTTTATATGTGTTATTTACTAGGTTTGTGCTCAACTATATATGTGAGGACTTTGCTACAAATCAAACCACATCCAAAACAAAACTAATATGAATGAAATGTCCATTCTCTAAGTTGGATAGTCGGAGCTATAGCCTATAAGAGCTATGAAAATTTAATGAAAATAGTTGAACTTGTTCAACATTAGACTAAGTGTAGTCATGAAGCCCCATAAAGCCCCTCCCTTGGGCGTGTTTCACCATTTGACGGATGACGTGGCAAGGGCTTTATGGGTTGAAGGTGTGTAGTGATAAAGCCCCCATGAAGCCCCTCCAATTATTGATTCATCATTATTATTTTTTTAATTTAATTAAACTAAATTCAAAAAGAAAGTATTCATTGGTTCTTTTTCCAGTTTCTCTCTCCGACCCGACGTTTTGTGGGCAACACCCTGAAGCTCAAAAACACCCATAATGCCCCGGGGGTGGTGACCCGGGCGCTATGGGGCGTTTTTGAGCGCTTTATCATGAAAAAGTCCTCCAAAAACGCTCATTATGTTCGGTCTTAGTAGAAGTATGAAACTTAAAAGTAGTTTATAATTAGGAGTAGTCTTTAATAATGTTTTCCTTTAGTAGGAGACACAATTGAATGATTGATGACCCTAATGATACAAAGCACTTAGTGCATGTTTGGCTTACCATTTAGGAGTGACTTATTGACTTATTGGCTTTTTAAATAGCTAATAAGTTAATTTTTTTGCTTGGCTAGTTCAAAAGTGCTTTTCAAAATAGCTTTTGTAAAAGGAGATTTAAGTATAAATCCAAAAGCCAAAAATTTTTGGCTTTTAAAACACCATTTGACTTTTGGATTGGCAAATTACATTTATACCCTCAAAATAAACCCTAAAATCTTATCAAAACACAAAGGATGTCTATTTTAGTCATTTTACCTAAATAAGTTAATCCAAACATTTTTTATAAACAACTTATTGACTTATTGGTTTTTCCTACCACAAAAGTAAATCCAAACATTTATTTAAAAATTCATTTTATAAAAGCTAAAAGTCAATAAGTCCTTTTATCCAAAAGTGCTTTTGCACCCAAAAAGCACAACCTTACACACCCACACATCATGAGCGATGAGCGCAATATTGATACGAGCTCATGGGTTTTTTTATCAGGGGATGCAATTCAGCAAATGGGACGCGGTTTCTAATATTTTTAAGAAATATCACCTTATATATCAAAAGAGTTAGCTTAGCTGTACACTGGGAATGGACTATTCCCTTGGACGTATTTTTTTCTAATTGGAGTTCCAGGGCGGTGGAGCGTCATCACATACACATCATCTTCCTTTCTCTCTTATAACCTCTTCTTCTTTCTTCTTCTCTCTCTAAAATCATCCCTAAAATGACAACCCCTTTCATTTCTCTTATTCTCTTTCTCTTTTAGAGAGAGAAAGCATCGATACATTCCGGCCTCTCTCTCTTGTGGTCCTCGCACACTGGGAATTGACTATTCCCTTGGACGTGTTTTTTTCTAATTGGAGTTCCAGGGCGGTGCAGCGTCATCACATACACATCATCTTCCTTTCTCTCTTATAACCTCTTCTTCTTTCTTCTCCTCTCTCTAAAATCATCCCTAAAATGACAGCCCCTTTCATTTCTCTTATTCTCTTTCTCTTTTAGAGAGAGAAAGCATCGATACATTCCGGCCTCTCTCTCTTGTGGTCCTCGCAGTCGGATCTATCGTGTGGGTGGCTTGGTGGCTGTCTCTTCTTCCGTCGATGCTCCGATGACGTTGAAGCGACGATTTCGTTGCTCCGTTCACGAGAAGAAATGACGATGAACCGACAACGATCCGTCGTTGCGACGTTAACGACGACCGATTGCGCATGTACTCACGTCCATACAACGTCGGTATGCGGCTTCGTACTCTCTGGCGACGTAGAACCGCCGTCGTTGCGTGCACGCTGAACCACCGCTAGTGCACGGTTCATAACAGCGCTGTTGTGACGTTTAAAACGATGACGGTCATCAGGAGATTCTTACCGATTTGTGTTCAAAGATGCTTTATAGTTCCAGATTTGTGGGTTTATCTGATTTGGGGATTTTGGCCTTTTGTGGTCAATGTTTTTTTGGTTATGTTTCCAGCTAGGGTTTTGTTGCATATGTATGGATCTATGGTGCACGCTCTACTATTTTGTTTAACTGGCTGTGATGGTTGACTTACCTGAGCCTTGCCGGGCTCTATACGCCGCCGTAGTGGCTAGGCATTTACCTTTGTTGTGGTGCTATGCAGCGCCACTGTGGTTAGGGTTTGCTACCTTTGGTGTTCATGAGTCTGTGTAGTACCTGCTATTCTTTTTTTTGGGCTTTCTTTGGTGTTAGCTACAACAGTTGAGTTACTTACCTGAGTCTTTGCCGACGTCTATTCGTCGGTGGTGGCTGCTACTTGAGGTTATTTCCTCTTTGATTATGGGCCTTTTGGAGCTCATTAGGTTGTCCCTGATTGTTTAACCGGCTGTGATGGTTTAATTGCCTGAGCCTTAATCGATATGCATATAGATGTCTCTCCCAAGGTTTGGTTTAGTTGCTTATCATATATGTTATGGCTATGATGTTCAGCCAGTTCAGGCAGCTTATGTTCAGGCTTGGTGGTTACCATGTGTCTCTCGCCGCCAACATTTGCATTGCCGCTGAGCCTTTCGATGGTTTATTCTGCCACACCGATTTGCCAATTTCTGGAATGTCCCTTTCTGATCCTTTCTTTTGTTGGTTACTACTGAATGCACTTGATGGTTCGTATAAGGCTATGATGAAACTTTTCTGAGCCAGTCTTGCTTTTGTTGCTTAAAATTGGTTGATGGTTTGTTAGTTCACAGTTGGTTGTTATTTATTGTTCTTGATGGTCTCTATGATGCAATGATGACATTGTTTTGACCCGATGTTGCTGCTAATGAAATCGTTTGGTGCTTTAAGCTAATGCAGCTTTTAGGTAATTGGGATGTCTCATATTTGTGTGTATTTATTGCAGGTCTATAGGTTCTCTAGAACCCATCTATGTATTGCAATCGGTATTGCTTACGTAATACTTTTGATTGACTTAAATTGAGTTGAAAAGCCTAATCGATTGATATGTATTGTTTTTGTTTGTAAATCGATCTAGCTATTAGACGGATCGATCGAGGTGATGTCGGGCTGTCGAAAGAGCGGTTTTTTTTGATACTTCAGTTCTTGAATGAAGAAAACTACAAGCAAACGGTACACATGTAACTAGCTAATCTATCAACCTGTTGTGGAATTAATTAATTTTGAAGTAGAGTTATTTTTTATATGAAAATTGAAATAGTTTTCCACAAAAGAAACAGCCGACGAATCCCTCTGAAATGCCATTATCTTTAAGCCGTCGCTGTCATCGCACCGCCCTTAGCATTTTCCATTTTTCGTCGGTTCCAGTTGGTTACCAGTATTGACCCATTAAGGAGTCATGAAACCAAAATTTATAAAAAAAAATTCAAAGACTTTGTACCCCCTATAACCATATAAATGATGTATGTAAATATGTGTGTGTTTTTTTCTTTATGTTAAGTGTGTGTTAAAGTATAAAACTGTATGTATGTGGATCCATATTGGTGAAAATGGGTACTATTAGCCATGCATATTACACTTTAATGTTTTATATCATTTAAAATTTCAACTTTCTTTAGTTTCATGTTCATAGTTGTTGCGTGTGTGCAATTCACAGAGTTGGGAGTATGAAAAGCTGCCAAATACATGTTGAGGATACAGGAGCAAACACGTTCAATTTGTCATATGTATTTTTTGAATAGTTATGTATTTTAACGTAATTTTGTTAATGTTCCGTTAGTTTCTCAGTTGTTTCGACTTTGGGAGGTTCCATGCTCAATTCTTCAAAGTCTTTCGGTTTTGTTTCTTTTCTCACAGAAGCACCTGTCATGACTGGTTTTTTACTAAATCATGTTAGTGATTTTGATATTTGACTATTTTTTTTTGTTAGAGTTATGTGATAACATAGACTATAGATGACTAGCGTAACACACGTTCGGAATTTTCAGTAAAACTTATATAATGCTATATAATATCAAAAACTTCTATATAAAACTGTACAAATACAATTAAAAAAAAAAGACAATCCGTCACAACGCACGGACAACTTTACTCGTAATAATGAAAATGAGACTTGATTAGAGATATAATTGTCAGTTTGTCACAACTAGAAGCCTACGGTTGTCAAATTGTGTGGATTGCTATCAACTATGGAAGTAAGGTCAAATATGGGATATACCTGATCGCAAGAAATCTCTAGAAAGAATAAAAACAAACCTATTTTAGGTATGAATCACTTTTCCCTAGCATTAATGACTTTTTTTGTTGGACGGCAATAAGAAATTCATACCTAAATTTTTTTTGGTTGCTTTCTATTTCCGTATTCCTATAGAAATTATTATTATTATTATTTACGGTTAATGCACAATATTATTTTAAATTATATCACTCCGAGAATTTAAACTCGGGCTTTCATTAAAGAGGGTATTTTCTTTTATAATTGGGTTACGACCTAAGTGACGTATTGCTGTAGAAATTGCTCTTTCTTATCGATAACGATCATTTTTAATAGTTACGTTTAAGAATGTTTTTCTTACTTTCATTA
>JBCNJP010000017.1:9117539-9201852 GCA_039602395.1 Deinandra increscens subsp. villosa
TGGGTTACCGCATCGCGGTTCCAAGGGAGCCGGGCGGCTCATGCCGGCAACCATACCGTCCAACCCGGTTCTATCCTCACGGCTCGATTTTCCGGTGCCACACGGTTTAGTGAAACCGCCGAGAGCCGGGCTGTCTCTCTCTCCCTCTCTCCTCTTTTTTTTTTTTTTTTTGGTTTGTTTCCTAACATGTAACATTCATTCATACAATGGTCTTGCTAAAAAAATAATAATACACATATATAAAAAAAAACGGGAATGAAACAAAAACTAATTTTGTGCTCGACCCCGGTTTTTGGAGCTGCATTCGTGTCCGCAGGTCGTGCGTACGGGAAGGCAATTTTGCCAAATTTGCACCCCCCCTGCGCGCGGGTAGATACTCGAGTAAAACACAACATAAGAACTTAACATGTCATGTAGGTTTTCATATATAAGCTAGCAATGTTTTAGTTCCCACACCAATGTGGGACAAGCTAAATGAAAGAAAAAAAAATAGACTTTTTTTTTCTCAAACCAATATGGGACAAGGTAATGAATGTTGTTTAAGTTTACTAGTGTTTAATTTTGTTTAAGTTGTAATTTTATTTTTATTTTAATGAATATTGTTTACTTTTACTATTGTTTATTTATTAAAAGTGTTTAATTTAAAAAAAAAAAAGAGCATGGCTTCGAGAAGCCACACCACCACACCATACCATGTGGTGTGGCTTCGGAAGTCGGTCCAAATTGTTGCATTTTGAGTTGGCATGCTATGATTGGTTGGGCGAGCATGGTCTCCTTGAAGCCACAAGGCAACCATACCCCCTCCCCTTAGGCATCTTATAACCGTCAAACTAGTAATATAAATAGTTTATGTAATTTGGTCATTTGAACATGTTATAATCTGTGAATAAAGTTTTAGTTTTTCTGTGTGTACATCTCTTTCCCCTCAATCAGCTAAGTGTTACGTGAGTTTTAATGTGTGTGTGAATCACACACCAACGGAATTCCCTTCTACATCCAACAAAGAGGTCTAATAGTCTATCAGTAATTATCATTTCACGTGCTGCGTTTTGTGCAAATAACTTTTTCTGTTTACAAATTAAACTGAAGAAGATGAAATAAGTTTTTCAGTCAGCTCTTTGGCTTTAACATCAACTAACTTGAATTCAATAAACTCGAATTAGCAAATAATTTGAATGACACGTGCCTTGAACAAGCGTCTCTAACTCTCTATTTACAAATATCTAACGATTCATAGTTGTTCTACTTTAAAAAATCATTATAGCAAAGATTTACGAATAATTGTCATAATGCACCAAAACGAGAAGCAAGATCAGCAAATACGTCTTCGCTACATGGAATGGTGAGGCCACCCATTGGATGGTTGTACCCAAACTCTTCCTCTGCTAGGTGTAATAATTCTTGAAATGCCGGTTGGCTTAAGAGTGAAACAGGAACAACAAATCGTCTTTTCTCTTCTTCCCCAACATAAACGGCAAAATAGCCTTTTGGGATGTCCATAGATGTTGATGTGCTTCTTCCATTTGAGAATGATCGTCTAAAAATTTGTTTTGCTTGAATGATCCGTGGCAAAAAGATGGCCATTTTTTCAAGAGGGGGTAGAGTCTTTTCAACAAAAAGAAACTTATGTGGAAGAATATTTCTAGTGAAAGATTTTATGAGTATTTTCAAAGAAGTGGTTTGCTTCATTTATACATGTTGAGAGGTAATCTATATATCCAGCTGGTGACTAAAGGGACTGTGCATAATAGAGAGTGACACATGAACTAAAAGAAACATCACATGGGATTGTCTTCCTATTTCTCAATGTGACCTGCAAGTTGAAAGTGGAATTTATGATAAGAACAAATTATTTGTTACAATATATTACAAACAAAAAATCCCTCATCATATATGCTTGTCTAGGAGTTTTTCTTTTGTGTACCACACATCTAACTTCCTCAAACGATGAATGGCCTATTTATCTTAATAGGGAGGATTTTTATGATAAGATTAGATGAAAGATAGTCTTGTTTTATTGAACCACAGGGACCACTTCTCTAATAATTAATCTAACTTCATTTTTTAACAAGTAAACCTTTTTATGCACTGGTTACTAAAATATCACGTATTTTCTTTTTAGTGGATTTAAAGGCATCATATTTATGTGTCATGAATACCAGTTCAAGAATTCCCATCTCCTCGGAGACTACACTACAAGAACTCGTGAGGTTTCGGTCCGGGGGTCTGGTCCGAGGGTCGGTTCCGGTTGGTCCGATTCGGGGGTCAGGTCTGGTTGGGTCCGGTCGGTCAGTACAGGGTCGGGTCCGTTCGGTCCCGTCTAGGTGTTGGCTCCGATTGGGTCGGTGTGGTAGGTGTCATCGGTGTGGAAGGAATGTGAAATCCATTAAATGAAGGAATTTAATCAAATTCCAATTCATTTATCAACTAAACACATTAACTATGAAAGTCGAGTTCCAATTCAAATTCCATTGAATTCCACGAACCAAACCCGTTATGAAATGGAATTCGAATTCAAATGAAATCCACGAATTCCAGCAACCAAACTCACCCTTTACTCTTTTGGTATTTTTTCAACTGCAAAGGGGACATCATACATGCACGGGCACAGAGGGTAACAACCATACTCTTGCAAGTGGCATGATTTTTGAGTTCGTTTCAGGAAAAACCCACCGTCTGAAGGTGTATAAAACATGGTGGCTCTCGGTAATTGAACCGATGACCTAAGCCAACCGGCCAACCCCTCATGAACACTCGTGCTCACGATCTTGACCAACCAAACAATCCATATTTGACAAAAGTAATATTCTATTGTTGTTTTCTTGCTTATCTTTCATCAATTATATCTTCTTGGTGGACAACTTTTTCTTCTTCATTGTTAGGTTCTTGAAACGGCGGCTCACCCTCTTCAATATTGTATCCAAACTTGCCTTGTACTCGGACTATTTTGAGGATGTGGATCCCTATTTACTTTAGCTATTTCTATTAGCGAGGAACTAGTTCTTTCGGAAGTGAAAAAAAAAACATGTTCCTCAGACTAGTTATCAATATCATCAAGGTCTATTTGTAAGAACACTAGAAGAACATTGATAAGTTTGTTCGTTAGAGGTTGATGTATTTTTATGATTTTTATGTTTGGATGAAGATGACGATTGTCTTGCTTGGGGTGGGGGGTGGGGGGGGGGGGGGTGGGGGGGTGGTTAACACTATGCTTCATAATATTCCAATCAACGATATGAGCAAAAATAATAATAATAACAGTTTGGCAAGGATTTTCATACTCCCCCAACGCACCATTAGAAAGATCTATTCGCTTCATAATATTCCCAAGCAGCGATATGACCAAAAACACATTTGGCAAGGATTTTCATACTCCCCAACGCGCCATTAAAATCAATCTATTTGTTGTCTTCATTATGATGTGTATTTAATCTTTTGTATTTATGTGTGGCATCAATGATCTTTAGGCCAATTGGCTAGTACTCTGAGGTATCCAAAGACATTATAAATGAGAGCTTTTGGGTTCAAGTCCCCACTTTGTAACATAATAATAAAAATAAAAATTACAGGTTGGACCATGGGGTTTCCTCCATCTACGGTGAATTTCCTTCTAAATCCAAATTATCCGTCAAAAAAAAAAAGTGTGGCAACAAACTTCCCTACTTTGACGGTGAGTTTCCTCCTGAATCCAAATTTTCCGTTCAAAAAATATTGTGTGGCAACAAACTTCCCTACTTTGAGACTTAGGTCCTTCCATTTGAACTTAACATAGTGACCGGTTTAAAAACATTAGTCCAAATGGTTTTATATATATATTTTTTATCTCAAAAACACTAAATGTAATACCGTATTACATTTTCCAAGATACATACATCCAACATAAGTTGTGTTAAATGCATTAGTTGACCACAAAAAATGTCTTTGAAATTTATAATTGTCAAAAATGATAACTATCTTTCATATAGTAGCTAAATGCATTTAGTTAACCACAAAGATTGTCTTTGAAGTTTATAATTGTCAAAAATTGTGAACTTATGCTTTGGTAGTGTTAAAGATTAAACAAGAAAAGCTAGTTCTAACCTTTGGTTATTTAATTGTGTTCTACACATTTTGCTCACACAGTAATCAAATCCATTGGGTCACTGCTACTGGTGCTTGTGAAGTGTGTTTTACATAGTTAATGTAACTACTGGTTAACAGGAAATGATTTGGGTGTTAACAGCTGGTTAACGTAAGTTTGGGCTTGTTTTGACAACTCTGTCAAAGTTAAGGGTTCAGGGACTTGTTTGTCATTCTTGAAAGATGTATTGTTAATTACCGTTGATCGCTCTGATTAGGGTATAAGATCATTTGGATCAGCTCAGTTTGGGGACTTTTGATTTTGTTCTTAGTTTTTCAATTCATTTCATTTCCTGTTTCAGATTGTAATCGTTGATAGTTCGATCAATAATAAACTTCGATTCAATCGTTTTTCGTGTCTAATTTCTTTGATTGTTCGATCGTATTTCCGCTAAACTCTCACAATTGGTATCAGAGCCTTCATGGCTCGAATCTGATCGATCTGAAAGTTTCGGCTCGGAATTGAAGAATGGTGTCGACTACGAAATACGAGATTGATAAGTTTGATGGCCGTAATGATTTCAATTTGTGGCGTCTGAAGATGAGAGCGATTCTCGTTCATCAGGGAGTGGTAGATGCTCTGAAAGGAGAGGCGAATTTGCCACAAGAATTAACGGAAAAGGAAAAGAAGGAGGTTATGGCAAAAGCACACAGTGCATTGATTTTGAGTCTTGGTGATAGGGTTCTAAGAGAAGTCTCGAAAGAGACGACTGCGGCTGGAGTTTGGGCTAAACTTGAACAATTGTACATGACGAAGTCATTAGCAAACCGATTGTATATGAAGAAACGTATGTATTCCTTCAAGATGAGTCCAGGAAGTTCCATTGAAAGCCATATTGATGAGTTCAACAGGTTAGTGCTTGATCTCGAAAATATAGACATCACTGTAGAAGATGAGGATAAGGCAATTATGTTTTTATCATCTCTGCCCAATGTTTATGAGCATTTTGTTGATACGTTGATGTTTGGGAGAGATACTCTATCGATGGATGAAGTGACTTCAGCAATGAACTCAAAAGAGTTGTCTAAAAGAAGCAATGAGGTAAAAGAAGATGGGGCTGATGCACTTATGGTAAGGGGCAGGTCTGAATCAAGAAACCTCAAGAACAAGGGCAAGAATGGGTCAAGGTCAAAATCAAGAGGAAAACGAAGGTGCTTTGTGTGTCAATCTGAGAACCATTTTAAAAGGGATTGCCCAGATTGGAAGAAAAAGAAAGCAGATATTCAAAAGGGTAAATCATACAACACAGCAGCGTCAACTGATGAGTCTCAAGATGGGTATGATACTGCTGAAGTCTTGATGGTGTCAAGTGATAATGTGAACTCTGAATGGGTTCTAGATTCAGGATGTTCGTATCACATGTCTCCAGTGAAGAGTTATTTCAAAGACTTAGATCTAAAAGATTTGGGGCCAGTGATGCTGGGAGATGACAGGCCATGCCACATTCAAGGAATAGGTACTATAACTTTGAAATTATCAAATGGTAGTAAGTTTGATTTAAAGAAAGTAAGATACATTCCTACCCTTAAAAGGAATCTGATATCTCTTGGGACCCTTGAGGATGAGGGAAATCAAGTTGTATTAAAAGAAGGGAAAGCAAAGGTGATTAGAGGTAGTATGGTGGTGCTGTCAAGAACTAGGAAAAGTAATAAAATATACTTCCTAGATGGAAATGTGTTGAATGATATAGCAACTGTTGCTACAGTACAAAAGGAATCCGAGGCTATGCTATGGCATAGGAGGATGGGACACATTAGTGCCCAAGGGTTACAAGAATTAAACAAGTCAAGGGTGTTTGGGGAGTTAAAGGATGTAGAGACAAGTTTTTGTGAAAACTGTGTATTAGGAAAAGCTCACAGAGTAAAGTTTAAAAGAAGCTCACATCAAACAAGGGGTAAACTTGACTATGTTCATGCAGATCTGTGGGGCCCAGCGAAGAATGAATCTCTAGGTGGAGCTAAATATTTTCTGAGTATTATAGATGACTTCTCAAGAAAGGTATGGACATATGCTTTGAAAACTAAAGATGAGGCATTCAGTAAATTTCAAGAATGGAAAACATTGGTAGAAAATCAAAGTGATAGAAGGGTCAAGAAATTGAGAACAGATAATGGTCTTGAGTTCTGCAATCAAAGTTTTGATAAATTTTGCAGAGATCAAGGTATAATGAGACATCACACAGTGGCATATACTCCTCAACAGAATGGTTTGGTAGAGAGGATGAACAGAACATTGTTAAATAAAATAAGATGCATGTTGATTAGTGCAGGAATGCCTAAAATGTTTTGGGCAGAGGCATTGGCTACTGCAACTTATTTGGTGAATTTGTCTCCTTCATCAGCATTAGATATGAAGAGCCCTCAAGAGGTTTGGACAGGGGAATTGCCAAAGTATGAGCATTTAAAAGTATTTGGCTCTGTTGGTTATGTTCACATAAATCAAGGAAAACTTGAGGCAAGAGCTATCAGGGCTGTTTTATTGGGTTATCCAACTGGGGTAAAGGGGTATAGGATGTGGAGAATGGAAGAAGGTAGTCCCAAAGTTATGGTGAGCAGGGATGTTACTTTCAATGAAGACAAATACTATAAAGATTTGATTTCTGCAAAAGATAAAGGGACAGGTGGAGTTCAGTTTGAGGTGGAGAATCCTGTAGATACTGAAGGTCAATCTATCAATGAAGGGTTGACACAAGAAGAGCCTGTTACAACACAGAATTCACCAGAATATAGTATAGCAAAACACAGACCCAGAAGAGAAATCATCAAGCCTGCCAAATATAGAGAAGGTAACAGTCTTTCTGCATTTGCCTTTAATATTGCAGAGGAAGAAATAGCATATGAACCTATATCTTATCATGATGCTTTGGGTACTAAAGATAAGGATAAGTGGTTAAATGCAATGCAGGATGAGATGAATTCTTTAATGAAAAATGAAACTTGGATACTAGTTGATAAACCTGAAAATAAAAAACTAGTTGATTGTAAGTGGTTGTTTAAAGTGAAAGAGGGCTTACCTGGTGAAGAACCTAGATATAAAGCTAGGTTAGTAGCAAAAGGCTTTACTCAAAAGGCAGGCATTGATTATAATGAAATATATTCACCTGTTGTAAAACATACTTCTATAAGAATTATGTTAGCCCTTACAGCAGTGAATGATTATGAGCTAGAACAGATGGATGTAAAAACTGCATTTTTACATGGCAATTTAGAAGAAAAAGTGTACATGAAGCAACCTGTTGGGTTTGAGGTAAAAGGGTCAGATGATAAAGTATGCTTATTACAGAGGTCCCTTTATGGACTTAAACAATCACCAAGAATGTGGTACCAACGGTTTGATGAATATGTAATATCACAGGGGTTTGCTAGATGCAACTATGATTGTTGTGTTTATCTTAGGCAAGATGGTGATGGTACTTTTGTATATCTTCTACTATATGTAGATGATATGCTTCTAGTTAGCAAATCTAAGAGGCTGATTGAAGATACCAAGTTGATGCTAAGTAAAGAATTTGAAATGAAAGATATGGGTTCAGCCAAAAAGATATTGGGTATGGAGATTCATAGAGATAGAAAAGCAGGTTGGTTAAGGCTATCTCAGGCTAGCTATATAAAAAGGGTACTGTCAAATTTCCACATGGAAAATAGTAAACCAGTTAGTACACCTTTAGCTATGCATTTCAAATTTTCATTACAGGATTGTCCAAGTTCTGAAAGTGAGGCAAAATATATGGAAAGTGTACCATATGCAAATGCTGTGGGTAGCCTTATGTATTTAATGATATGCACAAGGCCTGATCTTGGTCATGCTGTTAGTGTAGTCAGTAAATACATGAGTAATCCAGGTAAAAAACACTGGGAGGGTGTAAAATGGATTATGAGGTACTTGAATGGTACAAGAAGTACTGGACTAATGTTTGGAAATGCAGGTGATCATCCAAATCTAGTGAATGGTTTTGTAGATAGTGATTTTGCAAAGGATTTGGATAAAGGGAGGTCACTAACTGGATATGTGTTTCAAGTATGTGGAGGCACAATCAGCTGGAAAGCATCTTTACAAAAGGTGATAGCTCTGTCTACTACAGAATCAGAGTTCATTGCTCTTACTGAGGCTGTAAAGGAAGCAATTTGGCTCAGGGGATTCATCAGTGAAATGGGTTTTGAACCTGGAACTATAGTTTTGAAGTGTGATAACACAGGGGCTATTCAATTAGCAAAACACCAGGTGTTTCATGAAAGGTCTAAACACATAAGTGTTAAGATGCATTTCATCAGGGATGTCTTAAACACAGGAGATGTAAAAGTGGTCTATGTTGAAACAAAAGAGAATGCTGCAGATTATCTTACCAAGGCAGTTTCAGGTACCAAGTTTAGGTACTGTCTTGACAATCTGAATGTCAAGTGAAGTTACTGATTTGGGTTCTAATCTTCTATCACTAAGGTGGAGATTGTGAACTTATGCTTTGGTAGTGTTAAAGATTAAACAAGAAAAGCTAGTTCTAACCTTTGGTTATTTAATTGTGTTCTACACATTTTGCTCACACAGTAATCAAATCCATTGGGTCACTGCTACTGGTGCTTGTGAAGTGTGTTTTACATAGTTAATGTAACTACTGGTTAACAGGAAATGATTTGGGTGTTAACAGCTGGTTAACGTAAGTTTGGGCTTGTTTTGACAACTCTGTCAAAGTTAAGGGTTCAGGGACTTGTTTGTCATTCTTGAAAGATGTATTGTTAATTACCGTTGATCGCTCTGATTAGGGTATAAGATCATTTGGATCAGCTCAGTTTGGGGACTTTTGATTTTGTTCTTAGTTTTTCAATTCATTTCATTTCCTGTTTCAGATTGTAATCGTTGATAGTTCGATCAATAATAAACTTCGATTCAATCGTTTTTCGTGTCTAATTTCTTTGATTGTTCGATCGTATTTCCGCTAAACTCTCACAGCTACAAATCAAGCCACATCCAAAACAAAACTAATATGAATGAAATGTCCATTCTCTAAGTTGGATAGTCGGAGCTATAAGAGCTACGAAAATTTATTGGAAAAATAGTGGAACTTGTTCCACATTAAACTAAGTGTAGTCATGAAGCCTCATAAAGCCCCTCCCTTGGGCGTTTTTCGCCATGTGACGGATGACGTGGCAAGGGGCTTTATGGGTTGAAGGTGTGTAGTGATAAAACCCCCAATCATTGATTCATCATTAGTTTTTTAAATTTAATTAAACTAAATTCAAAAGGAAAGTATTCATTGGTTCCTTTTCTTGTTTCTCTCTCCCATCCGGCGTTTTGTGGGCAATGCCCATAGTGCCCCGGGGGTGGTGACTCGGGCGCTATGGGGCGTTTTGGGGCGCTATATCGCGAAAAAGTCTCTCATAAACACTCATTACGTTCGGTCTTAGGCTATCCGTAGTGGGGCTCCATGGGGGCGCCATGGAGCCCATAAAGCCCTTCATAACGCCCGCACCCACCCCCGGGGGCGCCATCTTAGCCAAAATTTGAAGGAGCGCCATGTTAATGGCGCCGTTGAAGGAGGAGGAGTTTCATGTTTTTTTTTTTTTTTTTTTTTTTTGCTTTTTTCTTATTGGTACACCTCATACCTCATAACCCCCATCCTCATAACTCCCCACTACACACCTTATCTCATAACCCCCCATTTCCACGTCATCCGCCATATGGCGCATAACCCCCCACCCGGGGCTCCATCCAATACGGATATCCTTAGTAGAAGTATGAAACTTAAAAGTAGTTTATAATTAGGAGTAATCTTTAATAATGTTTTCCTTTAGTATAGTAGGACACACAATTGATGAGTGATGACCCTAATAATACGAAGCACTTACCAGGGGCGGATTTATGCATAGCCCAGAGGGGGGCAAGGACCCCGCTGAGATTGATTCGAGTAGTAAAAAAATGTTAGTCTTTTCTAGTAGGACCCTTTTCAAAAACTTGAGAGGCCCCTAAAATCAGACAAAATGAGAGATGAAAATGAAGTTAGAAGATTATTTAGACTGTGGAAAGCTTAAAAGCTTTAATGGAGAAATTAGTTTGAGGAAGAAGATGAATAGCAAAGAGGAGAGATGATGATAACAGTGACTTGGGTGTTGGGATGATAAATCCGTACCTGGATAAATGGAGTAATTTAAAGTTTCAATGATAAAAGGTTTAAATAGAAATCCTTTAAATAAAGTAAAGTTTTACAAACTAAACCTTTAAACTTGGTTAAATTATAAAGAAGACCTTAAAGTCATCATCTCTTATCAATATAACTAATAGAAAATACCATGTATTATACATATAACAAACTAAATTAATTAGGGAGAAATGCATGTATTTCTTTACTTTGTAATAAAATTGCATATTTTCTCAAAACATAACTTTTAATGTATAAGTACGATGCTCTTTAAACATGATTTGATGATATATGCAATTTCTCAAGTTTAGAGGGGAATATATGCAAATGACACGATTAATTAAATGAATAATGTGTTTTGTTTATTTTACATGTTTATCATATAACTACATAAATAAAGAATTAATAGTTTTATAATATCGTAAAGTAAATAAGTGATAATTTTTTTTGCCGACTCATTTTGACTTGACTTGTTTACCAGACCAGGTTTGACTCGACTTGATTTGAGTTGACCTATTTATTTGCCCCCGCTCATATAAAATTCTGGATCCGCCACTGGCACTTACACAGCCCACACATCATGAGCGATGAGCGCAATATTGATATGAGCGATGAGCTCATATCAATCGTGTCATTTGCATATATTCCCCTCTAAACTTGAGAAATTGCATATATCATCAAATCATGTTTAAAGAGCATCGTACTTATACATTAAAAGTTGTGTTTTGAGAAAATATGCAATTTTATTACAAAGTAAAGAAATACATGCATTTCTCCCTAATTAATTTAGTTTGTTATATGTATAATACATGGTATTTTCTATTAGTTATATTGATAAGAGATGATGACTTTAAGGTCTTCTTTATAATTTAACCAAGTTTAAAGGTTTAGTTTGTAAAACTTTACTTTATTTAAAGGATTTCTATTTAAACCTTTTATCATTGAAACTTTAAATTACTCCATTTATCCAGGTACGGATTTATCATCCCAACACCCAAGTCACTGTTATCATCATCTCTCCTCTTTGCTATTCATCTTCTTCCTCAAACTAATTTCTCCATTAAAGCTTTTAAGCTTTCCACAGTCTAAATAATCTTCTAACTTCATTTTCATCTCTCATTTTGTCTGATTTTAGGGGCCTCTCAAGTTTTTGAAAAGGGTCCTACTAGAAAAGACTAACATTTTTTACTACTCGAATCAATCTCAGCGGAGTCCTTGCCCCCCTCTGGGCTATGCATAAATCCGCCCCTGTACGAGCTCATGGGCTTTTTTATCAGGGGATGCAAGTCAGCAAATGGGACGCGGTTTCTAATATTTTTAAGAAATATAATAATCAAAATGAGACTTGATTAGAGAGAGAATTGTCACAACTAGAAGCCTACGGTTGTCAAATTGTGTGGATTGCTATCAACTACGGAAATGAAGGTCAAATATGGGATATACATGTTTTACCCCAGATTGCAAAAAAAATCTCTAGAAAGAATAAAAACAAACCTATTTTAGGTATGAATCACTTTTCCCTAGCATTAATGACTTTTTTTGTTGGACGGCAATAAGAAATTCATACCTAAATTTTTTTTGGTTGCTTTCTATTTCCGTATTCCTATAGAAATTATTATTATTATTTACGGTTAATGCACAATATTATTTTAAATTATATCACTCCGAGAATTTAAACTCAGGCTTTTATTAAAGAGGGTATTGTCTTTTACAATTAGGTTACAACCTAAGTGACATATTACTGTAGAAATTGCTCTTTCTTATCGATAATGATCATTTTTAATAGTTACGTTTAAGAATGTTTTTCTTACTTTCATTATATCTTTAAATTTTTTTAAATAAAAGTTAAAACCTACGTCGGTTGAATATAGGTTATAGCATTAACAAGAAAGAGAGTTTATTACTAGAAAAAAAAAATTGCAAGTCTTGTTACGGAGAGAACCAATATTTTTTTTATTGTGACCAACTCGAAGTGAGAATATATATTGGGTAACAGATGGAAATAGAGGTCTATAAACTCATTTTATTTCTAAAATCAGTTTCGGTTTGGTTAACATAAAGTCAAATAAGTTTATTGGCAACCCGGTTTTGGTTTCAAGTTGATTTTAGGTGAAAATATGTTAAACATATGCAAATCATATTGTAACAGGTTTGGATTCCGGTTTGTGAAAAAAACGGTTTATAATCGGTTATGAAGCTCAAAATGCATGTCAAACCTATTTGGACCAGGTGGTTCGGTTTTAAAACCGTACAAGCGTCTAAGTAATCGGTTTCAGTTTTGAGTCATCTAACCGGTTTTTTTCTCTCACCTCTAATAGAACTAGATTTTATTACTCATGTGTTGTAGGTACATAAAACGACGATATTTCTAAAACGCATCAGAAATACAAAAAACTATGCAATGATATTAAAAGTAGAAGTCTAGTTACATATATCACTAGAATATTAGATAACTAGAGGCAATATTGTAAAACTAAAACTAAACTAATAAAACGCTTTAAAATGATTTAAAATAAATTAAAAACAATTAAAAAGACATAAAAATAAAAATAATAAAAACAGTCATACGAACTACATAAAATTAGACACATAAAAGCAACGGCCTAAAACTAAACTAAAATAAATAAAAACGCCTCAAAATTATTTAATATTTTTAAAGATAACTAAAAAATAAGAATAATTAAAAAATAAAAATAATCAAATAAAACATGTCACGGCATCCAACATGTGTAGCCACGTGGCTCAAAATCATTTTAGGTTGTGTTGTGTATACAGTGGCGGGTACAATATATTTCTTCAGCTGGGGCAAAATATGGGTTGTTAAATCGATCCGAATAAAATAGTAAAATTAGGACCTTTTTAGGTTGGCTAAAAATGGTATCGAGTTGAAGTACAATCTTGTTTCTCACTACTAAGATGTTATGTATTCGTATATATATAAGATGAATGAGAAAATAATGTTACGTACTTAGGTATAATGTATTCACAATTCTGAGCTGCTAGTTTGTTGAGTTTATCTCTTTAACTCGTATCACAACAAGCGTAAAACACTAATGTATATAGTACTTACTAGCTTTTGATACATGTGTGACGCACGGGTGGTTTTTAAGAAAATAAATCCAACATTTAAAATATTATAATAAATGTAATTCGATAATTGAAATTAAAGAAAAATACGAACATTTAAAATATTATAAAAATGTAATTCTAACATTTAAAATATAATAAATCAAAGTATGAAATAAAATATCTTTTTTTTCCTTTTTATAGTATACTTTGGATTATGTTGGTATAAATGATTTGAGAAATTGGACTTGTCTATATCTTTATCTTTAATCCTAATAAAGCAATAAAATTGTTGTCACATGTCTTTATTTTAGAGGGTCCACATCATCACTGCCACATGTCAAACTCACAATCAAATACAAATTTAGTAAATCACCAATTAAGACTAATTACCAATTTTATTCAAATTAAATTTTTACTTCAATAAATGACAATTTAATGTAAATTTGATAAATTTACTCAATAATTTGAATATTTTTAAAAAATTAATCAACAATTTTTCAATTATAATAATTTTTTAATTTACTAAATTATCATTTAGTGTTTTATAAGGATTTTACGTCAATCATCATTTTTAAATCTCATTTTTTTTTATTTATTTATTTATTTAATATTATAACATAAATTCAGTCCATGTATTACATGGGTTACTAACCTAGTATATATATATATATAGAATAAAAAAAAAACAAAAACGGAAATAAGAATATTGATTTACGAAATTTGTTTAAAAAAAAGATTTTACATTAAATGGTGTTTATATTTAGGAAAGTTAGTTAGATTATTTTGACATTTTCAAAAAGCTTGGAGATTTGATTGTATAAATTTGTTAAAATTGAATATTTGATTGGTAAATATTCAAATTCCTAAAAGAGATTTTCAAATAATTAATTTTGTTAACTGGATCCCCGAACTTTAGGCCCATATCCGCGATTCACTTAAAAGGAAACCATTTGAGCGGGAAATGAGAAAATAGATTGTTGTGGTGATGCCACATGGCATCCAATCTTTTCATATATTTATATTATATATATATATATATATATAGATATATAGATATAGATATAGATGAATATTAAGCATACGGTATATTAGCGCCATCAAGCGCCAAACTGCATTTTTGGGGCGCTATACGGCGTCAATATCGCGCCCCCCTCGCGCCATGTGATGCCGCCATCGTTCTCCGCCATATCTTCAACGCCTATTTGGGAGAAGAGATGAGTGTTAAACGGTCATAAAAAAAAATTCCTTTTTTTCTCTATTTAAACCACAAGCTCACACTTATTTTTCACACCTCAAATCCATTTCTCATCTAAAAGTCTCTCAAAATCTCTACACAAAAAAATTATGGATTTTCTCTCGTCCAACGATTCATCCGACTCGTCGTCCGACGAAACCGCGGATATGTTTTTCCAAATGATGGTGCAGTATCAATAACGTCGGCTAAATAGACGAGCGCAACAAACACTTACCTGAAGAGCTCGTCTCAATCGAAACCGTGAAATGGGGTAGACGAGTCTTCTTAGAAATTATTTCAACGACCCTTGCGTCTACCTGGCAGAAGCGTTTGAACAACGTTTTCGAATGCCTGGTTGTATAATTTTACACAATATGATCCTCGAGGATCAGGGTGCTACAATTTGCCAATTCCACGAGGGCGAGTTGGATACGACGTATGAGAAAAACGACGAGGGTCGAAAACGGGCTATTCGTCAAGAAATAAGAAATCGAGATATCCATAATCAACTAAAGGTCGACTTGATCGAGGATATCTACGATCGGTCACATTGATTTATTCTCTATCTTATGTATTTTTTAAATTTTATCAAGTATTGGTAGTTATTTTTAAGAAATGTATTTGTAGTGTTTTTCTTTAATTTAAATTGTAAGATTAATATTTTTTAATTATTTATTTCAAAATTAGAAAGAAAAAAAATAATATTTAACACTACACCACATAACATGGAGTATACCCCATGTGTATTATATGGTGTTAAGTATTCAGTCATCACTTACATGACGCGTGTTAAAGCTTAACATGACATGAGTATACCAAATACCCTAATATTAATATAACAAAGGGTAATATGATTTTTTTTTTGTTGGCATTCCCAAAGACACCTCACATTTTTTTCATTCTCCTTCTCTTTCTTTCTCATTCTCCCTCCCCTATCATTTATTCATTTACTTCATAAGTAAAAGTCTTCATTGAAGACCACTAACAAAATTAGGGCCGTAAACGAGCCAAGTCAAGATGAGCTCGGGCTCGGCTAATTTAGAAACCGAGACGAGACGAGCCAACTCGTTTATTAACGAGCTAAAATATTGAACATCAGTTTGACTCGAAAAATCGAGCCGAGTTGAACGGAGTCGAGCCGAGTAGAACTCACATCCCCAACTCACATGTCACATAGGATATACCTCACATGAGTTCGGCCACGTAAGTAATGACTGGACTCACATGAGAACTCAAAAGGGTGGGGGCATACCTTATGTGAGTTAGGTAGGGGTGTTCAAAACCGGATATCCGAAAATTCGGATATCCGAATTTCGGATATCCGAAATTTCGGATAGTTGATTTTCACTATCCGAATCCGTATCCGAAATTTCGGATATCCGAATTTCGGATATCCGAAATTTCGGATACGGATTCGGATAGTGAATTGGATATCCGAATTTTTTAAAACAAAAAAAAAGTTAAAAAAATATATATTCAATCTCTAAAATTGCTAGTGATAAACATTCAAATGAGCAAATAGTCTAATACAAGTACATTAAATGGTCAAATACCAACAAAAAATAAAAAATGTCTTCATTTTGAAGCTCGAATCCGTGTACAACAAGCTTGATAGCAAACTACAAATCGGCGGTGTAAGGCAATGAGCCAGTGAGGGTCAAGATTTGAAGGACGACGGGATCCAAAGAGACAAAGAGAGTGAACATCGGAATTTAGAACTTTAGATTTAAGGTTTCTTAAGTTAAAGTATGGTAAACTAGATAATATATATAATTTAAAATTTTAAAAATATATATTTCGGATATTTTCGGATATCCGAATATCCGAAAATATTCAAAATCAATATCCGAATCCGAATCCGAAAATTCGGATATCCGAATTTCGGATATCCGAAAATTCGGATATCCGAATTTTCGGATATTTTGACTTCGGATATTTCGGATATTTCAGATTCGGATATTTTTGAACACCACTGGAGTTAGGGTATGTTTGGGAGTGCTTATTTGAGTGTAAAAGTGCTTTTGGTGAAAGTGTTTATTAACTTGTGACTTTTTTAAAAGGAGTTTTAAAAAAAAAATGTTTGGATTAGTTTTTATAGTGAGATTACTTATTTTATATGTAAAATGATTAAAATGGGGTTATGTGGTTATAAAGTTAGGTTAATATAAGGTTAAATAAATGTATATTAGTAATTTTTCTTTTAAAAAGCCAAATGGAGTTTCAAAAGCCAAGATTTCTTGGCTTTTGGGTTAATAAAGAAACATCATTCTCCAAAAGTTGTTTTAAAAAGTGCTTTTGCTAGGGGTGTTCAAACGGGTCAGACCCGCCAGACCCGTCTAAACCCGAACCGGGACCGAGAACCGAATGAAACAATTGTGGGAACCGGAACCGTACCCATTTGTATGCGGTCGGTTCGGTTTTCGTCAGGTACAAGGATCGGTTCTGTCGGTTCCTTTATTTGGACCCGTATAAACCAAAAAGCCCGATGTCCTCTCTTAATGTCCAAGCGACCAAGCTTGCTGTGCTTATCAAAGTTTCTGAACAGTGAACGGAATGTAAAGTGTAAACCGTGAAGGAAGCTTATTACCCGTTTGCACAGCCCTAGCCCCTAAGCAAACTAATTAATCGAATGACAAACTAATATAGAATTGTAGTCTGTGGATAATAGCAAACTATTGATTAATGAATCGAATGGCAGTCACTTACTTACTTAAAAATCATATTGAAGATGAAGACTTGAAGTGATGATGATGATGATTGATGCAAACTAGTTCAACACTTCAACATGGATGAATGGATGATTGCTCACTGGAATTCAATCGATCGGATGGACAGATGATGGTGAATTGTGATGATGCAAAGTTGCAAACTAGAACTTAGAAGAATAGAAGATGAAGAGATGGACAGATGGTAACTAAGCGACGTATACACATAGCGACCTGCAGGTTTTTTGGAAATATCAAAACATTTAAGAGGGGTCCTACATTTTCTAGGTTTTTAAGTGTTAGAAACGGGTATACGGGTTTTATGTGTTACCGTCGGGTCAGACTCGAGACCGAACCGAAACCGTTTAAAGGAAAACATGGGAACCGCGAACCGTATGTAAAAGAAAAACGGGGCCCGGTTTCCAGTTCCACCGGGTCGGTTCTAACGGGTGGGACGGGTATACCCGACTTAAGCTCACCCCTAGCTTTTGCACTATCCAAATATTTTTTTTAACTTATTGACTGTTTGAAAAGCTAATAAGTCAATAAGTTGGTTTGTAATGGTTAGCCAAACATGCACTTAGGATGTGAGTTATTTTTGTTATTTTTTCAAATTTTTTATTTTAAATTTAACATGACATTTTTAATAAAATAAACCATAACAATAAAACATTACATAAAACATCTTCAAAACTTTCTATACTTTTAAAATTGTTACATGTTAATTAATTTCATTGTTCATTTCTAGGTATTCGATGTGTTCTCGTTCCATCAAAGAAATTTAAGACGTTGCAATGTCATCGTGTCAAGTTCTACACTTTTGGAATTACCCTATATATACATTTTACAATCTATGGTACAACTTATAAAACATAATGTACAACCCCATAAAGCACACAATGTACTACTTTTTATGCATAATGTACAACCCCTAAAGCATTTGGTTTAGGACCTACAGTGGCCTTCTACAGTTCCTCACCTGCATATCTTAAAATTGAGTGTGTGGTTGCAAAGAAAGCGTATCCTTCACACAATCTCTGCTCATCCTCTTTACACGATAGGTATCTGCCCCTCTCTCAAGAGAATCGATCGGCTCTCTCTCTTCTTTGAAGGTCAATTCCGTCGACCAAACACGGTTACCGATTGTAAAAAGGCGAAAAACTGAAGATTATTGCGATACGCGTTAAGTCGATCGGGTTTAACAATGGAATTGACTTCAGATTCGAAGTTGCATCCCGGTGTTTCTCCTCCGGTGGCGGTGCAACATTCTTCGTCGTATGGCGGTGGTGGTTCAAGTGTCGGTAGTATTCAACACACCGTCACAAAATTCGATACGCTCGCCGGCTATTACCTTCGTATTACATTGAGTGTTTTGTAAGCATGTTTTTTGCTGGGTTTTTGTTTTACTTTGGCTGATAACGTTTTTGTCCAGAAGGTGAAGAGGCGAGGGGCCAAATTACGTAGGTTTCCTGTGCGTCCTTACGAGGATTTTGTTTCCCGGTGGGATTTGATCCACGTATTATTTCCTTCAGGCGTCATCTTCAGTATATTGTTTGTGTATTTTCTTAATTTCTTTGCATCTTTGCAGATTACATAAGTACCCTATAGTCAACTAAAGGTATTCCTCCGTTCATTTTTTATCATACAGTTCCATATGAACTTTTACTTGGATTTTTAGGACAAGATTTATTTTTACTAATAGATTAAATCTTTAAAGAATAGTCTTTAAAGCTGTTGAACATGTCAGATGCATTTCCTGACAAATTCTTTCTAATAACAAGATTCTTAGAGAAGGTAACCAAATTTGTTGTAATTAACTCTTCACATTTGTCCCTTTCCGTCTGCTAATTACAACAAATTTGCCTAAAATTCTTAGAGAGGGTAACTCTCGGCTCTTATTTTGCCTAAGAGATTGTTTTCATGTTTTATTTTCTTTGCAAGTCTTTGATTTCTATGTAGAGGGATACAACTGAAACTATAACTTTTATATTGTTTTAGAGATGGGTTGATTTTTTTAGGCTGCTTACATTACAACAGTTAATAATTTTTTTTAAATAAATTTATAGAATAGTTTTGTAAACCCTAATGTACATCATCAAAATAACTTTTAGAAATACATATGACATGTTAAGAGAACTCAGTGTGATATGAACTTTATTTGTTTTGATCAAAACTGAGTGGCTCCATTGCTGTTCTCTGCCGGTTCCTTCTTTCTTGGTTCAGGGTTTCTGTTTTCTCCATCTGCGTTGAAGGTAAGCTTTTATCTGATTCGATCTTCGATGATTCTGCCTAAATTACTACTTTAATTGTTAATGTATTGGTTTAGGGTTTTCTTTGAGATTTTCAGTAAATTTGGGGAATTTCAGATGTTTGGCCATTGGAGACTAATGGTTGTGACTGTGGATACGTAAATACCGATGATGTTGAGTTATAAACTATAAGCACTACAGGTAATTTAGTTTATGATAATTTGTTGTATATGATTGGGATATGCATCTAATTTGGGAAAAGTATACGATTGAATGCTCCTATTATCCATGTTACCGGCCAAATTAATTAGTTTGAAATCTGAATATTTGAGTTTTGTTTGTTTAATTGGTTTGTGGTCATTTCTTTGGTTTTATAGCCATATATCTTTTTGATTGTTAGCAAGCATGCA
This sequence comes from Deinandra increscens subsp. villosa, assembly GCA_039602395.1. Classification (NCBI taxonomy): domain Eukaryota; kingdom Viridiplantae; phylum Streptophyta; class Magnoliopsida; order Asterales; family Asteraceae; genus Deinandra; species Deinandra increscens. The sequence continues at coordinate 9,137,457 of JBCNJP010000017.1, forward strand.
CATGAATATTTGAGTTATGTTTTTTTTAGTTGCATGGTTTGTAATAATTAATTTGGTTTTATAAGTTATATATCTTTTTGGGTGTTATCAAATGTTATTGTAGTGCTTTGTTATGTATACAACAACTAAATTTGCCTATCAACATATTCTTTACGAATCTATGTAGAGTTAATATTGTGTCCATATTCCTAACCAATTAGCATGTTCGTACACAATAGTACTTCACAACTAAGTATGGGATTCAAATGGTCTTTTAGAGTATGTTTCCTATATATAAAAAAGAAAGGGAATTTTGACCCATTTGATATAGCTATTTGTTAACATTAATGTGATTATTGTGATTATCATACCACTTTTTTGGTTAGATATTGACACTCTATGGAAGTACTAACCTGTTGAGGGGTCGTTACATCTGCACAAACAGCCAACTATGAGCATGACAAACATGTATAGTAAATTTGTTTAGTTATGTTCAACATTTATACTTTATGGATGTATGTAATATATGTACATATGCACATGATTTCTGCTACTTTGTGGACAGTGGTTAGATAAAATGAAGGAGGTGTCATTGTCAAAGGTGAGGATGATGTCTATTTTTTTCAAAAATAGGTTATGAGTTATAGTTATTATTTTGTTATTAGCCTTCTCATCTCTCTAGATGGTTGTATTATGAACATTTCGAAAGTGTAATTTTAAACATTAGGCCTAACAAATACAGAACATCAACGCTTGAATTTTAGATATTAAAAGGGCTGGTATCATCTCTTTCTTACTGTAATGTAATTACTTAGGATATATCACATCTTCAATGGTGGCTAATAATTGCCTTAATTGCCTATTGTATATTCTTTGTATTCCCTGTTTGTATTAAGTATGCTCAAACGATTTAAAGCAGTTCAGATCAGGCCATGGACATAATGACAAACATTGTCATTGTTGGTAGATGGAAAACACAAATGTTAGGCATGTGTCTACTCCTTATAGTGATCATGACTGGACTTTTTAAGAGGTTACTCCACATTAAGTTTTGACTCAAACAACCTCTTCTTGACGCTAGACACGCAATTTGAAGGGCTATTGTGTTTAAGTAGTTTTGTTGTTGCCATACATCACAAAAGGCATGCATATAGCAAAAATTGTATCTGCTTGATTCCAAAAATTGCATCACAATAAAAAAATGACATTTGATAATTTGTTTTGTGATTTTTGTCCCAGCTAGGATGTCATAAACTTCAAGAAAGTGAGCTTAGTATGGATGCTCCAAAAAGGTAAATAATGTCTGCTAGCTACTTATGATGATTTTCCGATGAGTGATTCTAATTATATCCCTCTCATTTGTAATTGCAAGCATTAATTAATGATTATAATAAAAGAAATGGTTAGAGTACATGGACTCCATAATACATCTTATATCGAAAACTTCTTGGTACACAGGTATGGTTAATTATGATTGTCACCAATGTATTAGACTATTAGTAAATACTTTACCAAAGTGGCTCATGCTAAACATGCTTTTGCTCATGTAAATAGGTTCAAGATCCTTTCACATAAAAATAAGTTTACATCTTATTGGGGATGTTCTATTTGCTTTTGCTCAGCCTACGCAACCTCCGTTGTCAATTGCTTCGTATGAAGGTATAGGTATGCTTCATTATAATTCTTAGTAATGTATTAAACTATTAATAATTAGTTCATAATTGTATGATGTTTATGTACATTAAATGGTTCTTATAAAAACTGAAATTTACAGTCATTTCAACAATCAATTGCTGTTCAAGTGGGACTCTTTGTACGACCATTTTATGCGCATATGCCTTACTGAAGTTACTAATTTATATGTTATCTTTACAAGTCCTGTAAGTGTTGGTCATTGTTCTTCATAGATTAAGCACTGCTGATTATGTGTATTACGTGCTTCTTCATACATTAAGTAAGGGATTGATGCCTAATACGTGTAGACATCACAAACATTGCACAACTTATGCATGAAGATCAGGACAAACTACAAGTCTGAAAAATAGCCCAAACACTTCTTTACTTTATAGTGTAAATACATATTAGTGATTACCAAATTCTAAAGCTACATGACTACTATATTTCTCTCATACAGAACAAGTATAGGCTTACTTGCAAGGTAACTGGGTTCGCAGAGAGGGAACCATGGTACTCTGTTAGCTGTATGTTATGTCTACGCCGCATAATTCGAGAAGAGGGGGAATACATCTGTAAGGAGCATGGTCATCTGTATGTTGCATACAGGTATGACAGCTGATACATGATGTGTCGACGCTTATACCGCTAACTAATATTCTGTTCCTTTATAATTATATTTTCAACAGTTACAGTAGCAAACATACGTCACCTATGTTATAGCTTCCCTAACCACACTTTTTAAACAGGTCGGCTCCGCGGCAACGCGCGGGTCGTCCTACTTGTGAATTAACATATACCAATTTACATAAAAAGTTTTAAGGAATAACACGTCACATCAAATAATAGACACAAATATCAAGTAATAATACACGGTGTCAAACAATTTGAAAAAAAATAAAAAAAAATCAAATTTTTTTAACATATACATATCATAATTGTAGTATGGTATAATACGATCCGTTTTTACATACGTGTCATATTAATACAGTACAAGCAATATCTTTTCATACGGATCGTATTCTACAAATACAACCCTATAAAAAAGTGTCTACGAATCAAGTTTGGATTAATCCATAGCCTTGAAAAACTGCTTAAATAAGAAAATATAATTCATATTATTATATTATTTACGTCACCGCCTCACCGGGCCGGCCACTATACCGGCCGCCAGATCGGACCCTCCGAACCCTACATCTGTACAATCAAATAATCCATCTAACCCCACGTATTCACCGTTAAAGTTACCGTTAAAATCACGGTTGCCGTCACCGTTAACATCGCCGTCCGCGTAACCAAACCCGTTTCCAAACGGGTCATAATTCGGGACCTGATCATCTAACCACGAAAACAGTCCCGGTTCACCCGACTGAGTCAAACTCGGAATCTTTTCCGACTCAGTGGGGGGCAGCCCGAGTTCGTCATCGGATGCCTCGAGTAGAAACTCGAGACCCGGCCTCGACTCGGCCGAGTCAGAACTCAGTTCGACTGTTTCCAACGGAGGGGAGATTTCGTCTTCGAAACTCTTTATGAACGAGTCGAGGTCTTGACTCAGTGTGTACGAGTCCGAGTCTTCCGGCGAGTCGAGAAGTTCGTGGCGGATTCTCTTCGCCTCCGGCGAGTTGAACAGGTGGTCGTCCGAGTCGGAATGAACTCGCTTGTTGTGACTCAGCGATTCCATTGCAGGTGTGTTTTGGGAATTTTAAGGAGCGTCGGAGCGTTGTGGCGGTGGTGGTTATGGTGGTGGGAAGGCATGAGGGTTTATATAGGGAGAGAGAGAAATTTCGATTTATTTTCGGTTACAAATATTTTAATTTTATTTATGTTCGTTTCACCCGTCAAAGACGTACTAACTTTTTTAATAGTTGCTATATATTTTTTCTCACCTATTTTTTAACAAATACATTTTTTAGCGTTTGAAACTATCTTTAAATCTTCAATATCCGAATAAGTTTTTGTGAGACGGAATTACAACTGTTTATACTGGATTTGACACTATAGACTATCCACATAAATTCTAAATTAGATCGGAACAATATTAAATACGAGACTAGAATCGATTCTTGATAATAAACAATAACCATTTACAAATTATAAAGAGGCGGCCGGTAAGCGGGCAACAAGCTGCGTCTCAAGTCCTTTTTGGATGGTTACCCACCATTTGAGAAAAACCCACTTGAGACCTCTAGAATTTAAGTTTTAACTATCATCCTCATACTATTGGCCCAAATATGTATTAGTGTTTTAAATAATCTTTTGTTTCTTTTGTGGCTTGCAGAAATCGGAAAGTGTTGGTCTGAAATTGGAGTATTCGTACATGGTAATTATAAAAAAATAATTTTTAAGAAATTATATATGTAAAATATCATAAGTTTACTAAAAATAATAACAAGATACATGAATATCAATAGTATACATGTCAAAAACGCATGACTAAAATAAGTAAACGAGTAAAAAGGCTTAAAACAACATTCACTAGTTGATTTCCAGATAGGTGCTATCAAGCTTCACCGATAGGTAATGATTTTCAATTTTCCGGCCAGGCAATGACAGATTTCCGCTTGACGACGATTAGTTTAGGTTATGCAACGTGAGTTTGAGCATAATATGTTGCGAGAGAGAAAACGAAATTAGGGATTTAGGTAATTTAAAAGAGAGAAGAACCAATTTTGATCATTTTTTTTTTTTGAGTTGGACCCAGTTTGACCGTCTATAATGATTCTTATAGTTTTTCCATCTAAAATTACTATTTTTTTCATGATCTTTTGATACTTAAAATGAAAATGTTTATCTTCTTTGTAAGCCAGCTGCTATTTTATTAAAACTTTAAATTATCTAATAGTATACCAACAAACTACCCAAAATGATTTATTTTGACGGGTCCGACTGATTCAAACAGTTTAGATGGTTAGGTTAGTTTTTCCATAAACATTGATAAGCAGTTTGATCTAGAAAATCAATGAAATCAAGACGAATCAAACCATAAATATCATAAGAGCAAGTGTTATACTTACGTGAAGGTGTTTAATGTGTGAAGCACGGCATTGAACACCGCCCCGATGTGACGTTTTGGCTTGGCGTGATGCAATCCCGTGAAGTTGTCAACGACATGGAGGGGAGAAAGGTGTGGGTTTTCTCCAATCAAATAATGACATGTAATTTTTTTTCTAATTTTTTGTTTAAACTAATAAAAAACAACTTAACACCACACCATATATACCCCTATCACACCACCCCATATATACCTCTATCACACCACCCCAATGGTGTTATCCAGTAATCATAACGTGACATAATAACACCACTATATAACATCACATATAACACCATATATATACCACGTGCCCTAAGAATAATGCATTCTCTTTAGGTTTGGGATTCTTATTTCTTTAACCAAAAGTTATATAAAAGTCACAAATGATTAATTTGAATATAAATATATAATATAATAAAAATGTAACAAACCATTTTGCTCTATTCATATATGATATAACCCCTTGCGAAAGATGATACAAAATTGATCCTTTTTACATTTGAGAGGAACGACAACGAAAGAGAAGAAAAGAGTCGACAAAAATTATTTTCATACTTTGTCATATTTTAGAAATTATACTATAAAATTTGATATTTTATTATATTTAAATTGAACAAGGTGTTTTATCTATCTTTTTTTAAAGAAAATGATTATTTTTTTTAAATAACATTTTAACAGCTGAAATAACATGCATGATCGGAGTAGGTTGTGTCATTTCATAATCTCTGTTTTTCTCAGTATGTAAATATATTTTTTGTGTTTGCATGACCATCAATACATTTTGTGTGATTAGGGTGCATTATTAACATCCATTTTTTTATTTTTATTTTTAAACGGCCAACACAAATATATTAATAGAGCCACCGAAGAGATGGCAAAAAAGATACACGAAAAGTACAACGACACCAAACAACCCCAAGACCACCAAAGCTATACAAAACTAGATAGAATTCAAGTTAAAAACACGCCATTGCTCTTATGATAACCTCTTTTTCGACCGACTACTAATCCAAAGATAGCTAAGGATTTTGATGTCTTTGATGATCTTTGACATAACTAACGGTGATCGATTAAAAACAATCTCATTCCGTGACCGCCAAATGATCCAAATCGTCGTTAAGAACACTCCTTTAATAATTTTCTTATTAACTGCGCTCCTTCTAATGTATCGATGCATAATCAACAAATCGTGGGCACTGAACATATACAATGGGTCCACTCCAGACCACTTGCTAACATAGTCCCAAAGTGATTGGGCAAAACAACATGCAACGAAGGTGTGATCAATTGATTCCTCTACTTCTCCACAAAACGGACAAGCCACTGATTGAAGAAAAATACCACGGACCTGGAGCGCGTCAGCAATTGCAAGCCTTTTGTGATTAATTCTCCAAGCCATAAACGATACTTTCTTTGGCACCCAGTTGTTCCAATCTAAATAGAGGTACGATTTCAGCACAATTATGTAGTTAGTTGCATGATTTTAATTCGTGATTGCACTCAAAACCATAATTTTCTTTTAACAGTCAATAAATGCTCCATAAATCTCAAGAGTATTTACACCAGTTGAGCTCGTTTTAAGGAAAAACCAAATCGACAAGCGCCTAGGTGGTACAAATGTACAATCTGGGAACTCAGGAATCGAACATATATCTATCACACTCAAGTCTTCTCTTATCGTCAATAACCACTTGAACAAGTCCCCATATATTAATTTAAATATTTATTTATATATCTCGCACAATTATATCATTATCGTGTAGTTATATAGAGACTCATGAACCTTTTGGTCCAAGTTGCTTCACATGAAAAAATAATAAATGATAGAGACAAAATATAAATAATTTAACTGCAAGTATGGTTATTATTACCTTCTTTTTTTTGGGGTTAAATCTAAGATGTCTTAGAATTCTATGAATTTAACAAAAGAAGATTGGAGAAAATTCCAATCATCCTAATAGATGGTCCTTGGTCTTACCGTTCATAAGTCATAAAATGTCAAGAAGCGTCATTGATCTTGCTTTGTAGTTGGTTTAAGCCTCTTAAGAAAAATGATTTAATGATGTAATTTTTTTTAATATTAGTTTCTAATACTTTTCTAATAACTTAACTATAGAATATGTAGTATTGGAAATAAAAATATATAACATAGTAATATAATAATAAATGAGAAATAAAATTATTTTAAAATTAATAATACGTCGAATTTGAAGATCATATGAAAGGAGTCTCCTATCAAAGCATATATATGTGTATATATACTTTTTCATGTGTGAGTAATAATTAGTATTTGAACTTTTTAGGAATGGTAATCATTTTTGAAGGTGTAAACAAGTTAGGTAAGCTTGAGTTTAGCTCGAGATCGAGATAGGATTAGTAAAAAGCTCAAACTAGCTCGAACATGAAACATTACTTGTTTAATAAACGAGTTTGAGTCCGAGCTAGCTCGCGAGCCTAACGAGCTTTTATATTTTTCCTTTTTTTTTAGAACAGCGATGTTGGTCACGATGGGTTAGGACATCGCGCACCTATCCTACCTCCGTAGAGGAGGAGATAAGGGTCCACCCCACAGTCAGCCAGACATGAGTGTCCTAACCGTGCCTCAGCTGGGGTCGTGTGGGGCATATGGACGTTCCCCGGGAAAACCATGCGACTGTCTAGCATGCCCACATGGGACCTACGTTGAAACCCGTAGGTTTCAACCCAAGCTTAGACAGTTGCAAGCCTCCACAATAGTAGAACTATCTGCAGTAACTTGCGTGCTGGGTAAAACCGGTCGGCATCATGACTCGAACCAAGGTTGCCCTTGGTCATCAATCATTTGCCAACACTGAGGTTTGAACCTAGGTTTCTCCAAAGTCCAAACAACACCAGTACCATTGAGACAATGCTACAATGATGAGCTTTTATATTTAATTGTTTTGTTTTTTACTTTTTATTTTTTATTATTTTGTTTTAAGTCCCTCTTTGGTTATCATTATGAGTTTTTTTTTTTAAATTAGGTTTGCCCTCACATGAAAATAACAAAGGTATTAAGTTTTAAGTCTCTCTTTTGTTTATGCTAGTTTAAGTCTCTTTCTTGTTATTGTTGCTTTTTTCTCTTTACTGTTTTACTTTTAAGTTTTTATTTTGTTAACATTATGTTTATTATTATATATACATCACATACTATTTAAGGCTTTAAGCCTCCCCCATACATTATTTTGAAAATAGATTTACAGCCTGTTTCAAACAAGTAGGGGTGTGTAAGAATCCGAAAAAACCGACTCAAAATCAAAACAATCGAAACAAAAAAAAAAAACGAATCCAAATAGAAAACGACGGTTTGGATTGAACTTTTCTAAAATCCGAAATTTCGGATCGGTTTCGGTTTTAGTTAGAAAGAAAATCCGAAAAAACCCAACCGATCCGTTTAATTATTGAAGGGTTTTAAACTTTAATTTTAAACTTTTATTTATAGTCATTAGGATCTTTGAGTCTTTGAGATTAGATCATTATGCAACTTTAATTTTTATTTGAATGTCGTTTAAGTGTTTGAGATTAGATTGTTAAGGATTTGTTTGAGTCGTTTGAGTGTTTGACATTATGGATCCTTGGTTCTTTGAGATTAGATCATTAAGGACTTGTTAGAATGTATTTGTTTGAGATTGGATAATTTTGCAACGTTATGGATTTTAAAGTTTTATTTTGAATGTTATTAGTAGTTAATTAATCTATAATTAAAAAATAAGTAGACTCAAATTTAATATTATAAATTCTTTCAGCCTAAAAATTCATATGGATTTGAATCTGAAAAAACGAATCCAAACCGTAAAAAGCTGAAAACCAAAATACGTGAAACCAAAAAAATCGAATACTAATGGATTCGAAAATTATAGAAACCGAAGTTCGGTTTTATATTCGGTTTTAGCTAAAATCCGATCCAAACCGATCCATGCACACCCCTACAAACAAGAGTGTTAAATTTACATGATAGTGCTTCTTATTGTCATCTAATTTTTTATTATTATTATTTTTATTTTTTATTGAACTATGGCCAACTTTAATGAACTTTAATGATTTATTAGTGCCATCCACACTTTGCGCGACGCGGGTTTAAACCATAGCAGCCGACCACAGTTCCATGATTTTTTTTTTTAATTTTTGGTTTTCTTTTAATGTTTGTTTTTTATTTACTCTGTTTTTCATTTTTTGTAATTAAATCTAAAATGTTATTAACTATATTTTACCGTTTTATGTGTTGTTGTGGTGATAACACGGATATACAAACAATTATATTAGTAGGGTGGTTAACGTAAAAAAACAAACATGAAAAAAAAATACAATGCAAGAACGTTAAATTAGAGGTATTGTTAAATATAAAACCCAGTGGCGGCTCCAAAAATGCAAAAACAATATCGGGCCCTAGGCGAAAATTAAAACCGGACCCTTATAATATAAAGAAGAAAAAAAGGGAGTGGGTAGGATTTGAACTAGGGACCTCTAGGTTACACCTTTATATCAAACATTAGTACCATCTGTGCCAATGACTTTTTAGTTTTAATTTCAAGATACAATATATTAATACACAATTTGATGTATATATATATATAACAACATATTACAAAACTTCCGGGCCCCTTAAAATCCCGGGCCCTAGGCGGTCGCCGTTCTCGCCCCTCCCCATAGCCGCCCCTGATAAAACCACAAACGATTAGATATCTAAAGACAAAGATGTGAAGCGTGTTGTCGCGTGGTAACACAGACACACAAAACAGTTGTATTGCTATAACGCTATGTAAAGAAAAACAAAAATTAAAAAAAACATGTGACTATCAAAACACTTAAACCTAAACACATTTTACACGATTGTACCTATTATAGCATCGACTTCCGTGCTTAATTTGTGGAGATTGAAAATAAAAAAATAAAGAAAATTTATATGTACCTATTACACCACAAATAAAACATCATTTTTTTTCCCTAAACTAACAACTATATTAATTATACAGCCAAATCATATATTAAATTAGTTTCATCTATATAAAAAAGAAAAACAATTATTTTTATGCGCGCCATTTAACACCCACCAAAACTTGCATGTGAGAGCCTGCTATTAGTTCAATAGTTATTGTAGCTAGAGACATTGTGCTTTTTTCATATATAGAATGAACGTTCGCAAACATTGAGGGGATGTATGGTCATCTTAAAATAACATATTTAAGCTCTTTAATAACATATTTTTACAAGTCAAAAAGTCAATTATATAATTCCCCTTTGTAAAATATATATGTTGTAGTAAAATTTTGGAGTAAAACGAGTTAATTACCGATTGCGCCCATGTGGTTTGGGGTTTGTTGCCACTTGAGTCCAAAGTTTTAAAAAGTGGCCATTTGCACTCTATGGTTTGCAATCTGGTGCGGTATGACTCCCTGGCCCTAACGCCGTCTATATTTCTGGTTAAATGACCTCACATGTGCGTAACATGTGAGGGTATTTTCGTCCGTTCACAATTTTTTTAATAACCCCTATAAATTTACCCTAACTCTCTCCTCCTTTCTTTTCCCTAACGGCACTCATCTCTCCTACCTCTCTTTCTCTCTCTCGCATAACATGAAAGAATCGAAGATGGTGATATTTAAAAATTGTGGGTTTGCAACAGCCATACGTACCTCTTCTACCACAGCAAATCCAGGTCGTCGCTTCCATTGTTGTGCCCGACCAGTAAGTTCGATCAATCTATTAAAAAATCCAAGCTTTATTCTTTGTTTGCCCTAATTCTCGTTTAAACAGGGGTCTAGGTGTGGATTCGTTTGTTGGGCTGACCCTCCTGTGGCTGAAAGAACAATTGAGATCCTTCGCAAGTATCAAGAGGACTGCAAAGTAAAGGAACTTGAAGTCAAAAATCTGAAATTTGTTATAGCTATCAGTTGGGTCTTCTTTTTGTTGTATTTCTTTAGCAGGTGATTTTAGGTTTGATGATTGGGATCATGTTTTGAGTATTATGTTGTAATGACCAACTTATGGATGTATTAGTACCATTATTAAATGATAAAGTTGGTTGCTTGTGACCATTTCTAAGTAGTTTGACTCATTTAGGTCATATCTATGGTGAACATCTTCATTATTTAAATCCTCTGTTGGAATTTTATAGTAATAATACATTACCTCTTCTTTAGGATAACCAATCTTCTGCATCATTTGGTCTAAATCATGGACTGAAAACTCATCGCCATCCACCATGTCAACATATGCAATCTGGCCTCTAACATACTTCATCCCTGGGCAGTTGATGAACTCTCCTCCATGATGAACTTTGAAAGTGCAAAATGTAGGTTCATTTGCTGAGATTAATACCAACTGAGTAGTTAACAACTGAATATAGATACAATCACTTTAAAAAAAACCATAATTTTGAAACCCAGGTCGATTGACATACCGTAAATTTCATATGGATCAAAAGGTCCGATATCCGGTCCACGCACTTGCCACAATGTCAGAACCATCTTTGACGAGTAATACTTTGCGAAATCGTATGATCGGAGCAATAGAAAGCCGTCGCCGGTTCTCAAATCGGAGGAAGCTTCGAAGGTGAGAGATTGTGTAAACTGGAAAATGACGTTAGGGTTCAAGGGGGGAATCTTTTGTTTGAGTGAATCGAAGAGTGTGACGGATGAAAAAATTGTGAACGGACGAAAATACCCTCACATGTTACGCACATGTGAGGTCATTTAACCAGAAATATAGACGGCGTTAGGGCCAGGGAGTCATACCGCACCAGATTGCAAACCATAGAGTGCAAATGGCCACTTTTTAAAACTTTGGACTCAAGTGGCAACAAACCCCAAACCACAGGGACGCAATCGGTAATTAACTCTATAACTCGAGTAAAACATATAGATTGTAGTAAAACATATATATATATATATATATATATATATATATATATATTCGTGTGTTATACAGACTCGAATTTATAAAATTTTATAGGCATAATTTATTTTTAATTCAAACTGTAATATAGTAATTGAATAATTAATTACTAAATAATTTGGGAGGAGAGAAAAAGGAAGTCCATAATTAGTTAAAACAATTAATCTGAAATTTAAACGTATGTTTAGTATTTGAATCTATTTGTACGAATTAAAAGTCAAGTCTATAAAAAAAATGTTTATAAATTTTGAAAAGTCAGGTAGAGAAAATGTAATTTAGGAGGAATTAAAAAATATATTGTAATTGTGTATTGCCATAATTAGTTAAAATCATGTGCTATTAAATCTTTCTATAATTATAAGTTTTGAAAAATAATAAGATAATTGTGTTTTGAGAAAAAAGCATAGCACACAAATTACACCAGCACAGAAGAGGAAAATATGAAGAAAAAAAAAGATTATAAGAAATAGTCTACGATTAGATTAAAGTCTGAAAATCAGCACAACCCTAAAACGCTACCAACACAACCTAAAAAATATATATACCGCCTATCTTTGTGTTTTCTATGTCCGACATCTTCGATATCCATCAGAACTTAAACTTTGGTAGAAGTAAAAAAGGATATAAATGCGGTTATTCTTTGTGCTATTTGGTATATTTAAAAATCGCGGAACGAAAGCCTTTATAGTGGTAAAAAGATTTATTACAGCTTGGTGATGGCGGAGCTCAAATCTTTAGCTATGTTCTGGATGAAAAACAGTCCAGAGAGAAGTTTCTGTTTGAGCAGGGGTGTGGAGTTGGTGTAGGCGGCTTGGGTTTGGGTTTGTTTTTGTTTGTCATTTTATTGTTCGTGTGGTTTGGTGGTGGTTTTTCAAGCTTCTTGCTTAGCTGCTTTAATAAAATTGCGTTTAAAAATAAGTAAAACTCTAATTATGAAAATAGATCATTTAAGTATAAGTGTAGTCTATAATTTTAGAAACAATTTAGGCAAGAAAATGATTGTGAGATTGGATGTGGTGATGCCACTTACCCGGGTAAATACCCGGGTCTAAAACGTAAAAAAAATATAGATATATATACTATTCAAAAAAATCTTATCGGTAAAACAATATTCAATAATAATTAAAAAATTCAATAACAATTACAAATTTGAGAAAATAGATTTATACACTATATTTTTTGTTACATTAGTTGGTCGACCGTCTTCATCCAAAATTAAGATCTTCAAACCCTTCTTGCTCTTCACCCTTGATAAAGTAGCATATAATTGACCAAGAGAGAAGACGAGATCTTTCAAGTACGATCCAACTCTCGTAAGAGATTGACCTTGGCTTTTTTTATAGTCATAGCAAAACAAACAGAGATCAGAAACTGTCTTCTCTTAAACCGAAAAACAACTCTTTTATCTGTTGAAACCAATGAAAGTCTAAGAATAAAAGTCCTGAATCCGATATTGCTTCCGGAGATAACCACCGCTTCAATAACATGCTTCCCTAGAGATACGATCTGAAGAGTTCCATTACATAAGCCATTCCTCTGATCAATGTTTCTAAGCAACATAACAGGAACACCAACTTTCAGCACAAGATGATGATTTGGAATGCCAGATATATGTAAACAATTCAGGACGTCTGGTGAGTATAAGTTATGATCAACGCCGTCACCTACAATCTCATCTTGACATACAAAATCTGAGCTTAAATACTCATGTTCTTCACCGGGAACCAAAGAAAGCAGACAATTGTTGATATCATCGACAACCTCATTAGTTGGTGCGAGAATAGCTCTTTCAGACCACAAATCTTGTTCACCAAAGTTGTCCATAAACGATGGATAAACAAAATCGATAAGATCGCTAACCGGATCCGATGAATCATGAATAAGAAGATCAGGAGAAATAACTATTTCTGACTCTATTATCTCCACCGGCTTTTCCCTCACAAATATCCAAAAGCCATTGAGCAAAATCACTTGTTTCTTGTATCTCTGATGGATTGTTAACTTGAAGAAGACGCATGTTTTTTGTTAACTTTAGAACCTTGCACTCTCTCCAAATGTAAGATGAAGTAAGGCAGGAAGTGACAACATCTTGATTTGAAGCGCCTTGCAGAACGGGAAATGGAATATAAAATTAAATAAATTCGGAATAAAAATTGAAAAGAATAATACATAAACAAAACATTTTAGCCATGAACAATTCTCCTTAACCCGTATATACACAATACGTTCATCATTCACAAGTGTAATATTTTATAAATAAATATAATCGCCATGTTCAAAATCCACCCTATGATGAACTGAACTATCCACCATTATAACAATTTCATCCAAATGGCACCAAGATATAAACTTTCATAATAATCCTGTAAATCCACTCGGACCATCATATATGGATATACTTTTTGGAACCCATAACACAAAAAAAAAAAAAAAGAAAGAAAGAGGTGGTGTTGATAAAAATAGTAGGACAAAAATGATCAATATAGCTTTGTTTTACCATGATCGAAGAAATAACAGATTTAAAGCATCATAGTATTTTGTGAGATTAAATTTTTTGTTACAATTGACTTTTTTTCTAAAAGTCAAAGCATAGAACAACCCCTCCCCTTTTATTTTTTTTTGTGAAAATGTCTAATGTTCTATAAAAATTTTAATACTATTTAACAACTCTTCAAATAATATTTATCCACTTAAGATAATTATAGCTAGTGATATTTATCACCAAAAAAAATAACAAATAATAAAATCTTATACAAACAATCACACTTTCATCATAAAGACCTTCAAATTGATAAAACAATAGCTAAATTGAATTCTAAACTATGCATCCATCCTCTGTTGAATTGACTTCTAAAGTGTGCATCTTCTTTTAGTAGTACCTCCTCATAGTAGAGACCCACCTACATTTATTGAAATCGTTCTATAAGAATGTAAGCAAGAAAGAAAAGCAAAGGTGCTTAGGAAGAAAGGCATGTGGTCCATAAAAGTCCAGGGGAGGGACATATACATGATAAATGACACGCACACTCCGAACCAGTTTTGTATAATTAATCTATTGTTCCTCGAGGGTTCATGTTTCATATATAGAGTACTGATATGTAAACAACTTTGAAAATGTAACATTATATCAACAGAGTTTCAAAATGATACCAAACAATAATATGTTTCTAATGTTCTAACCAACAGTTAATAAAAACAACCAACTAAATGGTCAATATTTATTAAAAAAAAGTCAGTCGTACCTAGTGATAAAAAAATCCTAAAAATGGGATAAAAAAACCATACCATTGACATCAAATAAACCATATGAATCACCTTTTTCATATGAAGAAAACCATTATCAAGCTGGTACTCGAAAACAGTGTCATCACCTATGATTATTTAGATAGAAACTAAAATACAAAATCATATTAATATGATGTTTAGTAGATGATGCGTGTGTTTTGGATATATAAAAATCAGGTCAAGTTTTAAATGGTAATCACCAAGTGACAAAACTACACACCAGGGCAGTGAACCCGTCGCATGCAGTATAGTATTGGTAAGAACCGGATATCAATCCGTGGACGCGATGACAGACTCCCGATACTGGATCTTTGCTAATATCTAACCGATGAAATGAAAATGGTGAACTAGACTGAAATCTAAGCTAAATAACTAAAACCGACAAAAACAGCTAAAAACCGGGTAACAAGATGGAAAACCAGAGAAGGGAATGCATCACCTAGACTCGACTCCTCTAGACTCGCTTGGACCCTCGAATGACTAATACCATGAACACTATCTTCTAATATGGAAAACTGGACTACCTAGGACTATAGACACATCCCGAATAATCCAGAAATCCTAAATGAAGCACGGATAGCAAAACTGTGAAAATTGCCTAACGGACTAGCTACTTCGGTCAAAGTAAACTAATCCTACATGATATGGGAAACTATAAGAGAGGTCTCTCTAAACAGCACCTAAATCTTGCAATGATGATGATTCAAAACACTTATGACCTAGAAACCGCTAAACACGAATAAATAGGTTCGAGTCTTATGTTCACAAGCAAACTATCCTATTAAACAATGCAAAGCTAGCTCCTAGTCTATGAAACGATTCGTTCAAACCTATCTCATAGAGAAATTTACTAAATCAGCCCCCAATCATCAATGAACAATCAAGAAGGAGGTCTCATAGCAAGCATTAAACCTTTGACTAATAAAAGTCAAACGGGTCAACAATGGATAAAGCAATTAACTAAGGTAGTTCTACCTAGCATGACAATTATCCACATAATTCAATGATAATAGGAACCAAAACAGCAAATAATATCATCACAAACATTTAAAAACCATCATCAAAGCAATACTCACAATATCATAGTCAAAGTCAAACCGAAATGATCAAAGCAAGTCTAGATTCATCTAATCTAGGTGATCCAAAGATGGATCAACCTAGAATCATGCTAAACAACAATAAAAATCCAATCTTTGTAACATTCATCATCAAAAGAAAAGATTTAAAAAGATGAAAAGCTAGAACTAGATGAAGATACAAACCAAAAGCCCTTAAAAATCTTCAAATTTTGGCCCAAACAGCTTTGATCTTGATCCCCAATCCTTCCTTGATGTTTTCAGATGTTAATGGGGGGTTTTACTAGGGTTTTTCGAGGCTTCTTTCTGAGCAAATGATGGCTGGAAACAATTTATACCCAAAAAATTAGGGTCTGGTCGCGTTCTGGTCTCATCAGGTGGAAAACTGGGTTGTCGCAAGAAGTGGATAAAAGACTGTGGAACTGGATTCAAACAGGCATTGACTCGTGGCCTAGTTGGTAGGATTCTCGCTGGTTGATCAGGAGGTCAGGGGTTCGCTTGCTGGGCTGCTTGCTGTTGGGCCTCGCTTGCTGGGCTGCTGCTAGAGACTTGGGTCGCCTGCTGGGCTGCTGCACTTATTATTTTTTTATTTTTTTTCTTTTGACCATAACTTCTTCGTCGGAGCACCAAATCCGCTTCCGTAAATTGCGTTTTTCTTCTAAGTTCATCACGAATCCACCAAAACACCTAAAATTCAGATTTAGAAACATAATAAACACCACAATCAAAATCATGATTTAATAATTCTCAACTAAAACCCAAATTAAATACGAAATTTATATAATTATCAAATATTCACCAACAAACCATCAAACACTCTAAAATTCATATATGTAACAATTAAGCACAAAATTTGATATTTTCATATTTAAAAAGCATTTAAATCAGGGAATTTGTTTATTTAAATTATATACAAGATGCTACGTATCAGTAGATAACAAATAGATTTAAATGTAAAACTCACATTTTATAACCCTTTAACATCTCACTTCCAAGCTGAATTGTAAGAAATTCTTCATTTTCAAACTTAACCCTCAAATTGATATGCTATTCCACAGCAGCAAGGAGTGCCACCTCCTTTGGAATTCGCTAAGAAGTAAACAAATATATCACTTCTAAGCTGAATTGTAAGAATTCTTCATTTTCAAACTTAACCATCAAATTGATATGCTATTCCACAGCAGCAAGGAGTGCCACCTCCTTTGGAATTCGTCTATAAGTGAACACATGAGTGAGATTGCTAAAACGAATATAGTGTATAACATTAAGATACATGCATATTTTACAGGTTAAAGAAAGGAGTATCTAAACATAGATAAGAAAAAGTAGTTCATCCATGAATATGTCTTTACATAGTTACAATTATTGATTTAGAGATTTTATATTCAAAATTTATACAAAATTTTAGGGGTGTTAATTATCTATACAAAATTTATAAAATGGATCTTATTGGGTGTTTTAATTATCTATACAAAATTTATAGAATGGACAAAAAAGTGTTTCAAGGTCAATACAACTAAACCCTTTGGATGTATTACACATCCTCACCCAACCGACCATCTTACAACCTCTATGTAAGAACACCCAAAATAAATGCAAGACTCACTTCATTGGTTAAAATATTATCTCATCACCTTGACCAGAAGTTTTACATCACTGCAATAAAAAAAGTCCTATAACACAAGTATCCATTATGAAATTTTATATATGAATTATAAATGAACATATAAAAAAAGACCTTTGACATACCTCTACATTTTCCTCATTATCATAAATCTTGCATCTAAATGTGTGACCCAGATTATTTGCTAGGACAGCAACATCACAATCTAGCATAGAAAGGAAAAGAATATTAGCCAAAATCTAGCAAGTTTTATTAATAAAAAGGAAAACACAAAATGTAAAATACCATATTAAATGGCTTAACTGTAATGTAAGCTTAAAAAAATCGAATACCATATATATGGGTGAGCAAAAAACCAAAAAAACCGAATCGGAACCGAAAAAACCGATGAAACCGAACCGAAAAAAACCGAACCGAAAAAAACCAAACCGAAAAAAACCGAACCGAAAGTAACGGTTCGGTTTCGGTTTCATGTAGAATAAAAACCGAACCGAACCGATATATAAAGAAAACCTAACCGAACCGAGAGCCTATGTGTAAATTAGTATTTTAGGAAGGTAATTCTAAACTTTAAACCGTAGTTTCATTCTAAACTGTAGTTTCATTCTAAACTAGTTTCATTTTTCAAGAACACCAAACGTCCAAACGAAGTCACGACATTAATGACGATATCAGTTAGCATCGTCCTTTCATCTGAAGTCGCGATACTATCCGTTGAATTTAAAACCACTTTATTTTGTATGGTTACACATGTCATGTGCGACTTTTGTTTTTAAAATTTATGTTACGACTGTAGTTAGTTGCTTGTTACTATTATGTAATTATCTTTTTAGACTAGACATTTAAAGTTTAAAAGTATATTAACTACATACTATAAAAAAAAACCAAACCAAACCAAAACCGAACCGAAACCGGAAAAAAACCGAAAAAACCGAACCGAGAAAAACCGAAACCGAATGGTTTTTTTTCTGGGAACCGAAACATTCGGTTTCGGTTCGATTCGAGCTAAAAACCGAACCGAACCATGCTCACCCCTAACCATATACATAAATCTACATAAAATAAAAATGCAATCATTTTAAATAGATATAGGTATACAACTTGCCAAAAATCTAAATTTTGAAATCCTTAATTCTAGGCTAAATCGGGGTTTATTAGTTACCATAATTTAGGAATTTCAAAATCAGTTTATTTGACTTAAAGTTTCCTAAAATTAATGGTACAATTGATTATTTGAAAAACCTAAAAAATTAAGAAAATTACACAAATGATTTTTTAGAATGAGAGGATGTCACCTCATCAATTGATCATATGGACAACCTTATAAGGTGCCAAATCAACCTTATATGTAGGCCTGTGCAACCGGGAAAAACCGGACCGGACCGGCCCGAACCGGACCGTAAAATGTACCGCGAAATCACTTATTTAATGCCCGAGACCGGCCCGCTAAATTATCGGGCGGTTCCGGGTTTTTTTCGGCCGGTTTCCGGTATTTGGGTGTGCCCGTCAAAGTTGCCCGCCAAACTATTTGAATGATACCTAAACATGAAAAACAGCTCTAAACCATGCAAACATACAAGTTCTAAACCAACTAAAATCAAAATACTCAAAATTCAACCATTAAAAAACATTCCCAACATTCAAAAACATTAAAAACACCATTCAAAAACAATCCGACCATCCCAAAACATAAAAAACACCATTCCGACTTCCGAGCATTCCGAACATCAAATCTTCATTCCAATCTCATTGCCTCTATCTTCTCATTCACATCTAAAATCATTATACGATTAGTAAAATATAAAACAATATTAAAATATTGAACATAAGTAAAAAACACAACACACTACCTTTGTCAATATCATCATATTTATCCAATTCATCCGGGTTTTCGTTACTTTCTTGTTTTTCTTTTCTTTCCCTTCTAATCCAATCCTGTGAACAAATCAATGCCTCCACAATTTGAGGAGATAAGGAGTTTCTACATGGCTCTATGACACGTCCGCCTGTTGAAAAAGCTGACTCGGAAGCCACGCTTGAAATCGGAATCGCCAATATATCTAAACTTTGAAAAATCATATAAAATCACACAAAAATCGTTAGAAGGTGTATCTTATATGCTTGGAAAGCCCTCTAAGTCTACTACATGAATCAATGAAAATGAGGGACTGATTCGGATTATAACCTGCTCAAAAAACAGATTACAACAGCAGCTGTTCATAGTCCATACTAAAAAATAAATTGCCAATATATCTAAACTTTAAAAAATCATATAAAATCACACAAAAATCGTTAGAAGGTGTATCTTATATGCTTGGAAAGCCCTATAAGTCTACTACATGAATTAATGAAAATGAGGGAATGATTCGGATTTTAACCTGCTCAAAAAAACAGATTACAAGTTTACAACAGCAGCTGTTCATAGTCCATAAGTCTACTACATGAATTAATGAAAACGTACCTTTAGCCATTTTCGCTAGGATTGGATACCTACTCTCGTTATACTTCCACCACTTAAGTATATCAAAATCTTCAGTTTCCTCTTCCACCTCATCCTTTAGATACTTTTCTAACTCACTCTTCTTTCCGAATGTTTGAGCACCTACAAAATAAAAATGTAAAATAAACTTATGTAAAGTAAACTTATGTAAAAAAAACTAAAATATAAATAGATTACGTACCTTGGCGACGCGATTCATAGTTACTCATCCATGCATTTTTACCCGATCGAATAGGAACACTCTCTTTCCGAACGGTAGTCGTAGTTGTACCCATTTGATATAGATTCTCATACTCGTTTACTACGACTTGCATCTCGGCTTTCACTTCTCCAAGCATTTCTTCTAAAATCTTCTCTTCTTCTTCCTTTGTCATGATCATACCATCCTGTTCCTTCTTCAAAATCTTCATCTTATCAATTTCTTCAAGACAAGCATACTCTATAGTACCTAGTTTGATAGTGGGGTCTAGTATAACGGCAAACTCAAAGATTTGGTTGGTTTTAACCGTATCTTCAAAATACTTAGCAAACTTTTCATTCATCAACTTTAGTGTACTCTTTAAAGAAGGAGTATCCAGAGGTGTACATGTTTTAGACAACTTATCTAAGTTGTGAGAAATATCTTTGACTTGACTATAATGTTCGTGTGCCACGGCATGCGTGGAACATGACACTTCTATAGTTTTCTGCCTGAAAATTTGAAGTAATTTTGTAACTTTTCTTGCATAACTCCAACATGTAGAATCGGGAACGAAGTCTAAAGTTTTACGAAAGTCTTTCTCCTTAACCGCAAATAAATAAAAAGCCTCTTCAAAAGTCGCAGCTCTTTCCAACATCTCATAGGTGCTATTCCACCTTGTCGGGACATCAAGGCTTAATAAAGCTTTCGACTTTATTCCTTTTTCTTGAGCACAAGACTTAAATGACAAAAGCCTATTTGGATGATTTCTTACGAATTTAACCGCACTTCGAATAGCTTCAACATTTGAATTTTCAGCCTTTAGACCATCCTGAACAATCAAGTTAATGATATGAGCAAGACATCTAACGTGTAGATATCTCCCTTTTCTTATTAACCCTGGTAACCGTGTGGAAAACTCTCGAATTGCAACATCATTCGATGAGGCATTGTCTAGGGTAAAAGACATCACATTTTCAATGCCCCATTCAGCCAAACAATCTTCAATAACACTAGCGATTGCATCACCCTTGTGGCTAACAATTGGCTTAAAGTTGATAATTCGTTTGTGATAATTCCATTCATCATCAATATAATGTGCGGTGAGGCACATGTAATTGATTCTTTGGATGGATGTCCAAGTGTCGGTTGTGAATGAAATTCTAGGTTTTTTTTTAACAAAAAATGTCTTCAACTTCTTTTTCTCTTCTAGAAAATAGGTTGCAATATCCCGAGCTATCGTATACCTAGAAGGTATTCTTACATTCGGACATAGTGTGTGAACAAAGTTTCTAAACGCCTCTTGTTCAACAAACGAAAACGCAAGTTCACACTCTATAAACATCTTAATCAAAGCAAGTCTAACCTTAGCTGGATCAAACTTCCAAGCAGAAAAAGTAGGTTGACCACCCTCATCTTGTTGCGCGCTCATTTGAGGTTGTTCTTTGGGTAAATTAGCTGGGTTTTTCTCACAACTTTGATAATGTCTGTTTAGTCCACGCGTTCCATTTCGGTTGGAGTCGGCAGCATAAGCTTTGTTACAGAAATTACACCTAGCCTTTATTTTTCCATCTGTATCTTTAAATTGCTTACCAAAATACTTCCAACAATCTGATTTTTTAGCTCTTTTTTTGTATTTCCTTTTTGAACCAACTTGTTTATCATCTGAGATGTTGTCTTCTTCTGTTCCCTCCTCATAGCCATTATCATTCGAGTTGGTAGATAAATCATCTATCTATACAAAATTTAATAAAAAAACAAAAGTTGTAAGTGAAATAAACATTACATAATCGAACTTCTGACTCAAAATTCAGAAATAAACATTTTTGTTTAAGAAAAGTAACACTTTGCTTGTTTTAGTTAAGAAGCACACAAACATCACCCTTATGTATATACACAGTTCTGTAGTTCTGATTTCTGAACCTCATCGAATGATAAAAGTGATATAAGACAAAAGTGATATAAAACAAAAGTTGAATGATAAATTGATAAGCATAAGTTAAATGAATAATGATAAACATATACATAATATAATGGTTGGCGCTAAACATCGCTAAATCCTAATAAACACTTCTGATTCACGATTTCACATTTTCACGCAACATAAAAATACTCTGCTAAACATGCTAAACATCGCTAAACATCACTAAACTTTTCTAAATCTTTTGAGGATGATTGCTTCATGCTTTTACTCTTATTGGACGTGTCATTCGTTACGGTGCTTGTCGTCTTCGTCATTACAAACTGAAAGGAACGCTAGGGTTTGAAGGATGGAAGACAGGAACTCAGGACGGTGCTTGTCTGGAAACGTCGCTAACTTGCGTAGTTGGGTGTAGGGTTTTTGGAATGGAGCGTATTTTATGGAATATAGATGAAAAGAAATTTCAAATTTTTTAGGAATATGGATGGTCACCACAGGTCAATAGTATATCTATATAATTTTATTTTTATATTTAATGTTTTCACGGGTTTATGGGAAAACCGGTAATTTGGCGGGTTTAGACCGGACCGGACCGGAGCCCACGAATAGGGTTTTATGAAGACCGGAAACCGGACCGGGAGTCGTATTCGCGGGTCGGTCCGGGTTTAAACCGGTCGGGTTTTGTTAAATTGGCGGTCGGACCGCAGATATGCACAGGCCTACTTATATGTTTTGTTTAATAGAGTAAGTAGATTAGTTAAAGTCATCTACTATTAATATTAAATCTTCATATAATTATAAGTTTTACAAATAATAAGATAATTGTGTATATGGGCCAAATTTTAAATTTTACAATTTAGTAAAAATCTAAATGGAAAAAGACCATTTAAGTATAAATGTAGGCTTTAATTTTAGAAACTATTTAGGTGGAAAATGACTGTGAGGTTGGCTGTGATGATGCCTTGTGGCAAAAACTTTTCTTTCATAAAAATAAGAAGATTTACTTAATTCGTTTAAAATAACTATTATGTTGTTGTAAACATTTACTTATTTCCCTTTGAGTATCATTAATTACATATTTATTTAAGTTAGAAAATAAATTATATATTTCACCTTCTATATTACATATTTACATATTTTATTGAAATTAACTTCTTGAATGACCAACTAGGTTAGTAACCCGTGTACTACACATGTTGAATTTAAGTTTATAATATTAGATAAATACAAGAATAAAAAACAGTTAAGAGATTTAAAAATTATAAATGACATAATTCATTATAAAACATTAATTGATAATTTAATACATTAAATTTTTTTGAACGACAAACACTCGGTTACTCGGGGGTCTCATCATGGCAAACAATGCTACCCACGACACGCTGCGACCACAAGCCGTGCGAGTAACCAATACCCTCTATGTTGCACATCCATCCCAGAGGAAACCCACCGCCCTAAGACCCATTGTGGTAAAACCTCTGACCCACCTTAATAATTTTTCATTCATCATTCATTTTTTTGTGTCTGATGGGATTTGAACCCTTGACCTCCACATTGGAAGACAAGAGTATATCCACTCCACCAAATGGTGGGGGATTAAAAAGACTCAAATTATGTTTGACAAATTGTTGATTATTTTCTTTAAAAAGATTCAAATTATTGAGTAAATTTATCAAATCTACATTCAATTTGTCTGATTATTTTAAAATAAAAATTTAGTTTGGACAAAAGTGATAAGTAGTCTTAATTGATAATTTAATAAATTGATGATACAATGTAGTTGATGTGCATAAATATATATACGCATTTTTATATCAAATACTAGTTCTTATATACGTACATCGTACGACTGAGGTTTAAAAAAAATTAATAATTGTAATGGAGTACAAATAATATAATTGAATTATGAAACTTGTATAAAAGAAAATATTGTTTAAGTAAAAAGAGAATAAATCTAAAATTAATAAATTAAATTTGAAATCAAATCATATGACTTGCTAAAATCAATGTAAATTGGAGATAAACTATGAAATTGATCATTATCTGGTTGTTAAAAATTCTAAACCTTAATATCTTATTTTAACAAAAATATGTATTATATTTTTAATCTGAATATCCATTGTTAATTAAAAAATAAGATCCATTAAATAAGTAATGGTTATATATATAATTCATATAATATTTTCATTATTATAAAAGTTTATCCAATAGTTTTAATATTCTATCAAGTTATATAAGATTATTTATCATGAAGTACAAAATTTATATATAAGGCAATATACTTTCTTAGGTGATATTATTTGGGGTGCGTTAGGGATAGAAATAAAAATGAGGTGGACTGTGGTGACGCCATGTGGCAATTTTTTTTTCTTTTATAAGAATAGAAGATTTATTACTTTGAGAGTTATTTCTAATTAATTATTTATAAAACAATGTGATCTTGTGTCATTTGTAGTTTTTTAAAAGCATTCAGGTCAAAATCACAAATGAAGTCATCTATGACAAACCCTACCTGTGTTATTTGCACTAACATCAACTAAAGGTCGAGCGTGTACATTATTGACCTAATTCATTTAGTTAATTGACGCGGTGACAATTAGCACACATGGTGGTTCACAGCAGGGCCGGTCCCGAGGATTTAGAGGCCATGTTCGAGTTTAAAAAAATAGGCCCCACTTGGAAAAACTTACAAACAGAAAAAGTTTTTTAAAAAAGCAAAAATAAATTATGGCAATAAACATAAGAATATTATTGTTTTAAAATGACATTTTAATTTAAATTAGGCCCTAAATGCCAAAATATTAAAAAGTAATATTTTTTTAAATTAAATTATTTTATTAGTTTAGTTTTTAAAATTTAAAATTTTATTTAAAAATAACTATATAAATATAATATATATAAAAGATTTTTAAAAAATAGGCCCCTTAATATGATAGGCCCTGTTCCGTCGCACATCTCGCACATGCTCAGGGCCCCCACTACTTCACAGTTCAGTCAGCTTCGTTTATGGTGACTTACGATAATGGAAACCCTCGTTATATAAATAGTAGGGATATTGAGTTTGGGTTCATAAATAGTATGATTATTGTGATAGGTTTCACGAACAAATTCTTTTTCAAATAATTAGTATTGTTATTACTTGAATTGATAAACAGATTTTCAAAAGGCTTTTTTGTCTTGGATCCACAAATAGTTTTTCAATGGACTATGTTGTTCGAATTCATAAACGAATTTTCAAATGATCATCGATCGTTTCATAAACATTAATTTTTCAAACATGTGAACTCATCAACGTTATGTTCACCCATTCAACATGCTTTTTCTCAGGTATCTAGTTTCTAGAATAGGACTTGCTTGCTTTGTGTGGATGGAGTCATTGTCGTTTTAACATTTTGTACATGGAGTCATTGTCGTTTTATAGGGTCTGCATTTTGTACATGGAGTCATTGTCGTTTTAACATTTCAAGGTTTTCTTTATATAACTCTAAATATTATTTTTCATCATTTTCAAAACTTAAAAAACAATGTACCATTATACGTTTTTCTGCTGCAATAAAAACTTGTGTTTTCCTAAACGATAATGTTTTGTTAAATCTATTAGTGGTCGTTTAAAGTAACCGAGCCTGTGATTCATGAGCGTCGCATTTGCGGGTCCCGTCCTTTTACGGGTTGTGACACCTTTGGTTGCTTTAAACCAAGCAATTTCATTCACCATTAGCCGACCATCAAGGATAAGTCTCCCTTTGATGAAGGCAAACTGAGATTCACTGATCAAAGAGCCAATAACACCGTGAATAGAATTCGCCAAGGCCTATGTAATAACTTTTTTCAAAGTCCCAATGAGACTAATGGATCGGTAATCATTCAATGAAAGCTAATATATAAATTTTGAAATGAGAGTGATGAAAGAAGCATTGCACCAACTACTAATTACCCCTTGGCATGGAAATCATCTGACACCTTTTTGAAGTCATTGGAAAAGAGTTCCGATACTCCTTGATAAATTATATATATATATATATATACAATGAAATTTGGGATATGAATAGTAATTTTTTTATTTCTTATAATTTGGCCACGAAAGTTTGAGTATTTGACATTTTCTACCTTAAACTTTAATATTTTTTATTTCTTTAACGGAGTTTGGCATATTGACATTTTCTACCCTAAACGTTAACACTTTTTTTAACGGAGTTTGGCATATTGACATTTTCTACCCTAAACTTTAACACTATGTTTTTTTTCTTTAACATAACAGTAAACTTTAGGTTTTCATAATTTAGCCACATATGTTTCATACTTTTACGTTTTCTACCCTCTAACTTTTAATTTTTTTTTTTGTATTAAGTTTTGTGATCTTCTACTTTAGACATGAAACTTTTAACTTTTCTACTTTCATTTCTTAGTATACTTTTATAGTTATATACTTTCACCATGAGACTATTGGACTTTTACGTTTTATACCTCTTAACTTTTTAACTTTCGTTTTTTAAAGGTTATTTACTTGAACTTTTGTTGTCTTCTACTTTGGGCACGAAACTTTTAATTTTTCTACTTTTGTTTTTAGTATACTTTTATAGTTTTATACTTTCACCACGAGACTTTTAGACTTTTAGACTTTTACGTTTTATACCCCTTAACTTTTTAACTTTCGTTTAGCATATAAATTTAACCCCGCAGTAACGCGCGAGATGGTAAATATCTCGTTTGAAACATAAACCGTCCGGCCCGGGTGCCTTATCCTTCCCACAATCCGAAACGGTTGTCTTAGTTTTGGACTCGGTAAATGGAGCAACAAGCAAGGAAGTCTCCTTTTGGGTTAAGGATTTAAAACCACCACCGAAAATCTGAGGACGACATGGGAGCGATTCATGAAATAAAAGATTTACTGATTTAGAATGCAAATCAAAGAAGAAGAAAGAATTATGATTAAATACTTTAAAGACTAAATTACATAGAAGGTCCTTTATGTTTTACCCCGATTTCGTATTAGGTCCTTTAAATAAAATTACTATATTCAACATCCTTTATGTATTGAACTGTTTCATAAAAGATCCTTTATCATTAACGGAGTTAAAACTCATCGTTAAGTCAGGGACATTGTAGTCATTTTATAATATCCATAAAAAACATTAAAATAGAAATCAAAATGCCATCATATAAAAAACTAAAAAAAGCCACCGTCGTTCCTTTCTTTCTTGGTACGCACACCAGAGAATCACCAATAGATCCGGCGGACTTGTTTTCTCCGGCAACCATGGTTCCGGCGGCCTCACCCAAGTCAAATTGTGCCAACATTGACAAGTTGGTGAGAGAAAACATACCCAAGTTGCAAAATTCGTTCCTCTTCGGTCATACTCGTCGCAGGCGGCGGATCCGGGTTTTACGAAACAGGCGGCGAAGTTGTTTGTTTTAGTAGTCGGAGTTTCAACGGTAGAACAACTACTCAGATGGGTTTGAATTCAAACAGCCCTGATGTACCATACAGATCTAACGTGTCGGTGTAATCGTTAATGGGTAAGACGAAAGTGTCACGTGTTTCCTGTAGCCCTTTATTGAAAATAGATGGATCTGCAATGGGGGTTCTTGAAATTCTTGAAATCAAGAATCTAATCGAACCCCAGTTGGTGAACTACCCGGGTTGTGAGAAGAAAACCAGTTTCATTTCGAATGATGAATCTCTGGTTCTGGTTCTAAGCAATTGGAAACACGGGAAGTGGAAGAAAAGAACGACGATGGCTCAATTTTCTTAACTAGATGAGATTTTGATTTCTATTTTAATTAGATGAGATTTTGATTTATATTTTAATGTTTTATTTTATGGATGCTATAATATGACTAAAGTGCCTCTGACTTAATGATGGGTTTTAACTTTGTTAGTAACTAGGTTTGTAACCCGTGTGTCACACGGGGTGCGTAAGTAAACAATGCGAGAGACAATATGCTTTTAAGTTTACGATGTAATATTATGCAATTTGAACATTAAGTTTTTTAAATCTCTCAACACTTCCCTTTAAACAACATTTGTTGTTTTCTTGGACATTCTTTCTTATTGTTTTTAAGCTATAGTGGTTTTTATTTTATAATTGGATATTCACTATCTCATTGTGATGAATCACTAATTAATACATAATATCAGTAAATGGATGCCAAAATAGGAAGTTCTAAGCAGTTCAATATACTTAACTCAGTTCATAGCGCACAAAAGATATTCATGCTTTTAATGGCAGCCATTGTATTCTATATACACTGCAGTTGCCAAACCGAGGTTGTATGCAAATTTGTACACAGAAAAGCACCAGTTCCAATCAATTCATGGTCAGCCAGTGTATATTATTAAACATGTTGAAGCAGGCCTGTTTATTGTTATTAGGTGGTTAAAACATACTACATTTGGATTTGCAAAGCAAGGCATCAGGTGGCTTAGCATCATCAACCGAAACATTTAACATGTGTTCTAAAACACCTCTAATATTCTATTGGACAGGAATGTATTGTCCCTTACAGAATATAGGCACAAATATTAGAAAGATCATGAAAATGTTTGAATGGACAAATGAGTTAGTGTTCTATATCAAGGCCTTTAAGATGTCCACATACACCTGGAAATGACATTTTCTATGCATTTGTTGTCGGTATGTGATGGAGGAATCGACCTGATTTCAAAAGGAAGTCATTGTGTTTCAGGTATGTTGTTTCAGAGGGTCGATAAGAGAGTACCTCTTGATATTTTCTGGCCGTTTTCCTTGAATTTTTTTCAGGAATAGTATAAATATATAAGTTTTTAACAAAAATAGTGGCTCGTAATTATTTTTTTCAAAAACAGTTATCCCGCACTTCCCAAGTGCGGGGGATAGGCTCGGATATGGCTCGGGAGTGGTCTGCAGGCTCGAAGAATTTTTGGTGGGTCCACCGCACTTCCCAACTGCGGGACAAAGGATTTGGTCAAAGATGGTGGGGCCACCCCGCACTTACCAAGTGCGGGGGATGTGACATAAGGACAATTTCCACTGTTCTTCTTCAAAAACTTCTTCCCATTAAACCTGTACATCAATTTCCACTCCACTCATTTAGCATCTTATCTCACCTTGTGTCTACATCTATAAGCTAAATCGTTCAAACATTCTACAAAAAATGGATACATACAGTGATAGCTTAATTAAAATCAAAACATTAAAATCAAAACGATAGATCCGAATAAACCCTAGGATTGAAATTAACAGATCCGGAGCCTAGCTAGCTAGAGTTGATCGATTCATCCGCAGATAATTGAATTTTATTAAGGTTGACAATTGTCCTTATGTCACATCCCCCGCACTTGGTAAGTGCGGGGTGGCCCCACCATCTTTGACCGAATCCTTTGTCTCGCAGTTGGGAAGTGCAGTGGACCCACCAAAAATTCTTCGAGCCTGCAGACCACTCCCGAGCCATATCCGAGCCTATCCCCCGCACTTGGGAAGTGCGGGATAACTGTTTTTGAAAAAAATAATTACGAGCCACTATTTTTGTTAAAAACTTATATATTTATACTATTCCTGAAAAAAATTCGTTTTCCTTGCAGTTGCCTGTATAATCCTGGCCACATCACCGTCGAACATAGTGACGACGAGAAAGCCAGTTGCATCCTCGATCATGACTTGAACTTTGAACCTAAAAGTGAACTAAAAAAAAAGCCATCTTAAAACGAACTTGCACAATCCATGTTCAGCATCAGTTTGGTGTAATGTAAACAACCACTAAACATATATTTTATAACCCTGTCGTAGATCATAAATAGTCCTTAAGCCCCCTACATATGTTAGTGATTCTGGCGGGACCTGTTGTATAAGCTATTACATTTTTAAGAACACATAAATAGCCCAGAGTCAGACAGTGTATAACCTATTAATCTACTTGATGTGACCCAAAAAACATGAAATGAGAAAAGTAGCAAACACAATAACAGTTATTGATACGTGTGGATTTCCTTTCCTTGATTGTTAAATTTGGTTATGAAAATGGATCTTGATGATTACATTTGGACAGATCCATCTTCAAAGGAGATTAACATATTACATATACGTCACATTAAAACTAAACACAAAAGACAACGACAAAATGAAACCTGATGTAGCAAAGACAATGGAAGAACCCTTACTAAAACCTCCATTTTATTTAGGAACATGATTGTGAGTACTTGTCTTTTATCACTTCAAGTCTAAGATAAGCTGTTATTTCATAATAAACCCAATACAATCCTAATTAAACATAAAAGTCAAAATTCTAAATATAATTACATCCCACAATCTGAGACTTTCAATTTTAAGCTAAACTTACTTTTTACTCCACGAAATCAAAATCAACTCACACACAGTAAAAAGGCAAATGCAACTCACAATGCGCAACTCACAATGCATCCAGTTAATGAAGAAAATCGAATGAACTAACAAAGTAATAGATAAGGAGATAATATGATAAAGCTAATTAGTTTGGTCATTTCAAAAGGTAATTAAAAAATTTACTTAGATAAATATAAAAGTGAATAAGAAATTATGTGTCTCAAGTTAGTAGGCATGATGTATCCGGTTAAGGTACAAAAACAAATGAAGATGATCATCCTAAACCAACTATAATTTTTTACAAAAAAGAAATTCAATTACTTGAGTATTTGAGATAAATGGCTAAAGTCCATGAAAGTCATGCATACAACTGGATGTAAAATTAGTAATGTTTCCTTTCGGCTCCAAATGTGATATACAACTATTAAATTTTATCTAATGTAGTATTGTCCTATTGATCATGAACATTAATAAAACATGTATGATTTTCAAAAACTGAGCAGAAGAAATTGAAATGGGATGAACATGTGAAACTTCCAACAAAAGAGATTGAGTAATTTCACCTGGAATTTTTCCTACAAAGACGGTACAGTAAGCGAGTAAGACATGACCTTTTAGTCAATGAAATCAAATGAATTCACACATAGTAAAAAAAGCCAATGCAACTGATCATGCATACAGCTGAGAAATGAAATTAATTAACACAATAACAGAAGATCAAATGATATGATTATTCTAAAGCAATCAATAACTTTGAAAAGCAAGAAAGTCAGCCACTTTGCTTATTGAGGAAATGTCAATATATCTAATGACTTGGGAGCCTGATAATTTGTTTCATGTCTTTCTATAAGCCTAAACAATACATAAAAGTTGTAATAAAAGGAGTGCACAAAAAGTTTGCTTAATCGTTTTCAACCTGAATGAAAAAATGAATCACAATGAATATAATAAAAATAATGATTTATTAACTTATCTAACACATATCATCAGGTTTAAATAGCACATCGATATGTTTAACCAAAGCCTTTGGATGTACTAACTATGACCGTTGATGGCTGGTTTTACTTGCTTTGGTACCAACGGCTAGGTAAGTTGGAATCCATATCAGTTGCATACAATATATTTGTTAAATTTTTTTATGTTTACTTGTAGCTGTACAAAAGAATAAAATCCATATAAGATCTAAGCATGAACGTATTTAACTCTAACTTTGTAAACTTAAAACAATGAACAACATATATAAAATTTGCAAAGAGTCTATGTTCTACTTAGTATGTTCTTCAACAGAAGGTATTTTTTAGGAGTGATTGATTCTCATTTCCTCTAATTCAGTATATATTATGTATCAAAATAAAATCTATACTTGGCACAATAATCAAAACTCTGCAAAAATGCTTTTGCAAATTAAATCCCCACAATAGCTATTCATGGAGATTGAAAAAAGAAGAATGATTGGGACTTTGTATAGTCAAATTTTAACTGAATGACTGGTTGGATCTATAAAGTCATTTAGATATTCCTTTGCAATAAAAATGAAAGAGATGAATCGATTAACTCTGCCTAGTACAGTTTACTGCAAAATAAAATTATAGTTTGAAGTGGTATTTTTATTTCAATCTAACCAATACACATGACAGGTATGTTTTTAGTCGACAAATAAAAGGGATTTCTACATTGTGAGGTTCCTAAACAGGGGTGGGATCTTCATTTGTCAGTTTCAATATCCGTGGATGTTCAAATCTTTGTTCTCATACAAGATGATATGTTAACAGAAAAATCTATGCTACATCAACGACAAATAATAAAGCCTTAAACTTCAATTTTACATCTATAACCTTCATTACATGTTAGATTAAAGCAAATTAAATAATAAGATCACGAAATTACGTGACAAAATTTAGCTGTTTCTCCACATTTATAAACTCAAATTCCGATATAAGGTTTACATGTCAATCCAAATCATCAACTAATTCACAATAGAAGGGCAAACAGAAACCAAAAACTGTTCAAATATGGAAGAAGGTATAGAAGCAGCAAGTGTAATGTAGCAATTTCATGAAAAACTAACCTTATGTAAAACGCAGAACTTGATGAAATTGAGACGGAACTGGAAGTCAGACGGTGGGCATTAGTTCGGGGTGGATGTCGTATAAAACATGCAATGTAGAACAGCCGTAATCAATTCGAGCCCAATAAAGTACCCAATCGAAGGCTTCCGTTGCAATTCCATGGCGTGAGTGTGAGATTCGAAAGAGCTGAACTCCCATACCGGAACTGATTGATTTATAGACGCTGCTGGTGCTAGGGTTTGGCAACGTTTTGGAGGACGATGGACGGTTGCGTAGTGGAAGAGACACGAATGAATGCGGATTGAATGGGAATACGGTCATTGATGATGGACGCGATTGAACGGATGAAGAGGTTTTGGCATTCACGCTCGATAACAACTTACACGTGGCAGCCTGAAATAAAGGATACGTGGCTGTGTATCCTCACACAGTCCTTCTTTATTAGTATAGGGAGATAGGGAGATAGGGAGATAGGGAGATAGGGAGATAGGGAGATAAATGACGTTTTATAAAACAAATTCAATACATAAAGGATGTCGAGTGAAGTAACTTTACTTAAAGGACTTAATACGAAATCGAGGTAAAACATAAAGGACCTTCTATGTAATTTACTCTACTTTAAAATAAATCTAGAAAATGATGAAAGTATAAAGCGTGCAAGAGTGCAAGATGTTATTCACTCAATTCAAATGTCAAATAAAGCAAGTTATATTTTTAAAAGAGTTGGAGATTGTGATTTTGTTTTAGTTAGATCATTTATTTAATAATAATACTAAATCTATTTTTTTTATCTCATAACGCTTTGGATCGAAAACCGACTTTTTTTAACAACTCAATTTTAATTTAACCAAACATTTTATTCATACGACAAAACTATAAACCCAACACAATAGCCCCAGAAAACAAAACAAAGATTACATGATCCAATTCTCCCAATCTAGACTCTCACATCTAAATCTACTGCTTATCCAAAATAAGCTGAGACTTTTGATCTCCATCAACACCTTGTGACACAAAGCTTCTTCTTTTTAAAAACAACATCGTTCCTTTCTTTCCGCAAACACCAACAACTAGTAAAAACCACCGCTTGCATAAAATCGCCAACTCTACATCCTCCAGGGTCGAAAACCTCGAAAACCGACTTGAACTTGGAAACACCTCCAAGGCTGGTCCTGAGAATTTGAATGCTCAGGGCGCGAGTCGAAAATTTACCTCCTGTTAAAAACTTTAAATAGTACAACACAAAGTTTTAAGGGTTTGGAACCTAGTCAAGCTAAGCGGCTCATCCCCACGCCGATTTTATTAACTAAATAAAAAGTTTCAAACTTAGAGTTAAATTACAACATATAAATCATCTAAAATGATTTTCATTATCTTCAAACATTCTATCAAATTCGTTTTCATTTTCATCAACATTATTTTCCTCAACATTATTGTCTTCAACATTATTCTCATTACCATTACTTTCATCAACATTATTTTCATTAATATTATTGTCTTCCACATTCTTTTAATCAACATTTTCTCCACTAATATTACCTTCATGTCTAGAATATTTTTTTAAAGATCCTTGTAAAGATTGAGTAAATTTTCTTGTTGTTTTTTTCTTTTTCTATTTTGGGCACTAGATGGTTGTACACGAGGGACATGATATCAATAACAAAAATATATTTAAAAGTTGAATAAATGGAACATTATCACCTAATGAGTGATGACTGATGTGATGTTGCGTTCTCTTCGAAAAATAATAAGATTGTCGTTCGTAATTGATGCCCCTTCCAATTTGATGCTCAGGGCTGTAGCATATCTGGCCCATACCCAGGGCCGGCCCTGAACACCTCCTCCTTGACATCCTCAAAATCCAAACACACATTCTTCGGGACTCAGGCCCACCTGTTTTCTTTTAAAAAACAATTTTTGGACTATGGGTCATTGAAGGCCCACATTTAAGGCCCAATTTTTGAGGCTTCGGATATGCCAACGAAGAATATTCTTCCTGTCCAAAGAGTTTAATATATATATCCCCTATTTCACAGCCATCCAAATCCATCTCTGTGTTTGTGTGTTCAACAAGGCAACTCCTCAAAACCTAGGGATTCATAATTCATTCAATTTCAATCAATCAATTCTATTCTATTCAATTCAATTCTGTTCAGCAGCTATGGCGGACCTCCGTGTAAGCAAGCGCCTCCGGAAATCCGCCGTCAACAACGAATCACGATCAGAAATCTCCGGCAAAAACCTCAGGAGAATTCGAGTTATCTGCTCCGATCCGGAAGCCACCGATTCGTCTTCGGACGAAGAGGAGATCGGAGAGCGATCGGAAACGCGCCGAATTGTGTGCGAGATTGTGATCGGATTCAAATCTGACGCGGCGGATGAAGTTTCGGAACGGAAGGATTTGATACGGGAGACGGAGAGGAAGAAATTGACCGGAGTTCGGTTGCGGAAGTGGGGGAAATGGGCGTCCGAGATCCGAGATCCGTTTAGCAGGAAACGGATATGGTTAGGTACGTTTAACACCGCGGAGGAGGCCTCTGAGGCTTATATTGCGAAGAAGCAGGAGTTTCAGGCGAGGAGATTCAACGATCAGGATAAGCCGCGGGATAAATGTGATGACGTGTCGCCGATCCATTGGAAGAAGCGGTGGCGTGGATCGGTTTACGATCCGGAAAGGAAACCGGAATTGGAACCGGAAGCACCGGAATTCGATTGGTGTGATAGTGATTCTGAACAGGAGGCGTTGAAGGCGCTTCAGTCCATGAAACAGGCATTTGTGTCACCTCCTAAATGTTTGAAAATCGAGCAATCGGAAACGACCACTTCGGATTCGAATTCGGATTCGAGAGAAGAGGAAAACAGGCCGCCTTGGATGGGATTGGGGATTGATATGCTTGTGATAGACAATCATGGGAAACTATTGGGGCAATTTAGCAGGCTGGATGATGATCTCAAGATCTGTTGATGAACAATGAACAATGACGAATTGCCATTTGCTGACTGAGCATTTGTACATGATGTTAATTCTGCTGACAGGAAATGGTATACAAACTATTTGGGGGTCTTTCTTGCTTTCTCCATGACTTTTTTTTTCTTTCTTTTTCTTTTCAATTGTTGTTTCATGTAGTGGCTAGTGGAGTCCTGGATGACTATTGCATCATTTGATTCTGCATTGGTTTTAGTATTGCAAATTTGTATTCTTTTAACTTCACAAGTTGGAAATTGTATTTGACTTGTTGTATTTAGTGTCGTTCTCATTGATTTTCTTGATACATTGAAAGGTAATAAATGCTTCTGTTTCAGTTTCAGTTATCATTAATCTTAGATTACTGTTTATGGTAAACTTCATGATCTCACAAGCAAAAAAGGGGTTTGATTTCCCCATTAATCTTAGATTTCTGTTTATTGCTAAACTTCATGATCTGACAAGCAAAAAAGGGTTTGATTTCCTTTTACTTGACTCACATCCAATGTTTCTAATGATGCCTACTTTGCTGATCCAACACCATTATTTTATTTATTTATTTTTGCTTTTTAAATATATGATTAATATATGATTAATGATATTATAATGTCCTGATCAACTTTTACAACAAAAGTTGTTAGAAACTGAAAATGTTGGTAGTAAAGTACACATTTTGCTCTCGAATATAAGTGTTTTATATCAAATTGGAGAAGTTCACTCGAAATCAATTTGATCACCTAGGAAATTATTACCTTATCAATAATGATGAAGTTCACAGAAATCTCTTGTCTTGAAAACTTCTGATGCAGTCATCAAATATTTTTTCTAGTGTTTTCAATGGAGGTAGTCCCAGTCGTAAAATCTTGTTGTTATCCATAGTTCCATACTATGTGGCTTGTCATTTCCTTTTTGGCTGCTAGACCTAATGGTGTTAACATATTTTTGGTAAGTAATTAGAATTGCCTACATCTAACATTTGATTCCTGAAAAAATAGATGTATCTTTGCTTACTTGTGTAGATAAGGATAAGATGGATATTTTGATTCAAGCATCTGAAGGGCACAGACCAGTGAGCAACTGTGCTTGAGCATCAGAGCGTACTAGTCTGCCCGCAGCTTCCTTTTTGTCCATTGCTAAAATATGAGTCAGCTACTATATGCACAAGTCATACTGTTGTGTTTCAGTATTTTTCTACTGCTCCTGATATGAAAATATCCTTGCTGGTACATATCTAAATTGATAAAAACTGTTGGCCTTTTGATCTATCTTGCTTTGCTTTTTGTTGCAAATAGACTTTATTATAGTAAAATAGCCTATTGAACATTGGCCTTTTGATCATTCTTACTTTGCTTTTTATTGCAAATAGACATTATTATAGTAAAATTGCCTATAATTGTTGGCCATTTGCTTACTTTGGAGACCAAATGTGGGTAGAAGGGGCCAAGTATGTTTTTTTGCTTGGTCTTTTTGCATCTTAATTGTTTCAATAAAGCCAACTGTGTTTGTATTTAGTATTTTTTCCAAACCTGATCTTCACTACAAATTCAGCATCAATCGTTCCATGAACATGTACTAACCCCAAGTTTGTTTTTAGTGCCTTTAAAATAAGCAAGTATTATTTGAAGTGTATTTCTAGTTACGGTGTAAGCAATGGGCCCACCAAGTATGAAGGCTTCACAAGACGAGATCTATCCCACATCCCTTTGCTATACTTGATGCATCTCTCTCTGCTATTGTCTTTGCATAGGCATACCAAAGGTGAATGTAACCAACAACTTAAAATAGTTCAAATGATGACCATGAAACTTGATGTTAATTTAAAATTTTGTAAGTTCCCTACTTCCCTTACATTGTATTGTTTGCAGTATTCAGTATCACTTAAATGTGATTCATTAAGAGGAGATTGTTGGATATCGTTACGGTATCTAATAGTAGGGCAGGCAGGATGAGGTAAGAAGTAAGAACTACTTGCACTCTTTTTATTAATTCATCACATTCATGTTACTCTTTATGCATGGACCAATCAATGTTTCTTGTAAATCCTAGTATTGTTATGCCTGTGATATCTTGTTATTTGTTCATCTAAGTTTCAATTAGATATTTGAGGAGGGCCTAAACTATTCAAGGCCTTCAGATGGAAAACTGGAGGTTTTAAAGTTAACAAAAGAGTCTATATTATGTTTGAACTTGAGAAGTGGCAGGTTTTACCCTTGGAAGTCAAAGCGTGCTTATCATGTTGGAATTGATGGACAGATGGAGTAAATTTTTGTATTATTTTAAACAAGCATATGGGTTTTTGAAATTAATGCTGTTACGGAGCTAATATTGCCTATTTTTCCTGGATATTGTTGTCGTATGGAACCATCACATGGGATGAAGTGTGGAAAAACCCATCAACACCGTCTACATGGAACCCTGCCAGCTCCAACAGGTACCTTACTTTTTCGACTTTAGAAAAACGAATAGCAAAGTTGCATAAATACTCATCAAGTTTCCAGAGTGCTGTATTTTTTCACAAACATCTTGAGCGAAATTTGATAGAAATGCTGCTCTACTCCCACATTGTTTTTGCTTGCATAAAAATACCATGAGAAAGTTGTAACATAATAATATAACTTTAAGGCAAATGTCATCCCAAATGCTTAGTGAACTATAATCAAATTAAGCATCATAAAAAGGTTCTAGTGTTCTACTAATTTGTATTTTGTATTACTTTCCAACCAACAATCCTAAGTTAAATAATAATGCTAATGATAATCCTATTCTATAGAGATAATATAGTACTTGTCCACAAGAACTAGTTAGTTCTATATACTGCCTTCACCATCTTTTAGATTCTTTAGGTTTGTTGGCCTAGAATCCAAATATAGCACCAAAGAACACAATCAGTTTTTGCAGGAAAACCCTTCCATGACTCCTTTTGTATTTTATAAATGAAGGCACCCTAAATGCAAGACAATGACCTCTATTTATAACAAGTACAATCCTTGAGAGCAAGAAAAATAACAAAAAGAAAGATTCTTTCTAACCTTAGAGTACCCTAAATCTTGACTCAATCTCTTGCTACCAAATAAATGAATAAACCAAAACAATTAAATAAAACCTAACCGATTTTAATACCTTTCATGCCAATCCACCTTCACACACACCACCCTTTTCATATGTGAACATACCGACTCATACACAATCAAGATTGAATCTAACAAAGTTGACCAATAAGAGCCTTAATAGTTCAGCAAACTTTGAAACTAAAACAGTTTACTTTTGAAGCCTTGATAAACGTGAAACTAAATAATAGTTGACCAATAAAACCCTTAAGGGAGGGGGGAGTGGTAGAATTTTTAGGATTTTGAAGAATGGGTTGTAACCAATAGGAGGGTGCCACGCAGGAAAGAGAAAAAGAAAGAATTTTGAAGAATTTTGAAGGATTTTGAGAGGGAGTGGTGAGGATTATGAAGAATTGTATGTTAATTTATTTTTAATGTTTTTGAGTTATATATATATTGTAATTAATTTTAAAACACTATATTTATTTAAAAACACCACATTTATTTTTAAAAAAACATTACATAATAAAGAAAAAACATGACATTACTTAAAAAAAAACACACTAAAAAAAACATTACATAAGAAACTTAGATATTATTATTTGAAGTTGACGCCCTCTGGAGACGGTCCCTCATCAAGGTCCAAACCTCAACGTGTGAAAAACCCTTTCTGTCATGTATTTTTCGGTACTCGCACAACGCCTTAAACATCAAACCCGATTCAAGATCCGCCAAGGTAGCTTTTCGTTCAATTTCGAAGTACACGCTTTCGAAGTTGTTAATCTTCGAACTTATTTTTTGCCATCTCGAGTTCATTTGGTGTACGGTTTTATTCGTACCACCAAGTTCTTTGTTGAAATGGTCAAGCACTCTAGCCCAAAATTTATCCGCCGTTGAGTGATGAAGAACCTTCTCATCGGACACGTGGTAGAATGCGCGAGCCAAAGCGAGCTCCTCGTTGGTAGTCCAAGTCATTTTGAAGTGAGATGAAAGTTGAGAATTTTGAAGATGAAAGGAGATGAATTGGTAAATGAGAGAAATGTGAGAGTGAAATTAGTGGTGATATATGTATATATATATATTGTAAAAAGTAAAAGAATTTTTTTTTTTTTTTTAATCCAAAGAGCCGTTCAACGGCTATAAATTTTTTTTGCCGTTCGGCGAGATGTCGATTTCAAAACTGGTTTTTGCCGTTGCCGATCGACCGGCGGCGGTGTTTGCCGCCTAGAATTTCGGCGCCGCGGCGCCCACGCCGCCCACTCCGTCCGGCCTAACAGTTCAGCAAACTTTGAAACTAAATTAAAACAAGTTGACCAATTTCATATTTCCCATATAAACTTTAAAAATTGCATGTATACCCAATCTAAAAATTCAATTGCATATATCCCCTCCCTTGTTAAAATATATTGAAAATTTACCCTTTTTATGTTTTTTATTAAATATAAGTTATATAATGACTATTTTACCCTTATTTACTCAAATTATATAAATTGAATATACATCCTTTTATTTCGAACCATATAAATTGCATATATACCCGTTTATCTTTTTTACTCATTTTGGTAATTTTTTTGTTTGTTTTTTTAATGTTTAGTTTACTTTTTTCTATCACTAGCTTGAATAATCATCAAATAAAAAACAAACGTTAAAAGTTTAAATTCATTATGGTATCAAAGTACAAATACAAAAGTTTCAACCAAAAACTAAAGTCAAAATTTCTAAAATGCAAAAAACCAGTTTCGCACCTTATAAGTATTAGATATTTAAGGGTGGGGGTATGCTTGCCTAAGGTATGCTTTAGGCATGAAATTCTGACCAATAAGGTCATGCCAATAGGAGAGAGAAGATTTATGTAGATTTGCTGATTTAGTAGGGGGTATGCTTGCCTAAAGGCATGATCTAGGCATGGATGTAAAAAAAAAGAAAAAAAAAGAAACTAGCCGCAACGGTCAAAAAACGGTCCAAAAAAGCTCGGCATTGCTCGGCAATTAAATGCCGAAAAACCTTCAAACCCTTGCCGATGCCGAAGACGCCGAGGAAGACGGTATACATGCCGATTTCAGTATCGCCTATGCCGCTGCCCATGCCGAGCACTCGGCATGCACTCCGTCCATCCTAAGAAATAAAGAGGATTGGAAGGAACGAGAGATGCAGAAGTATTTTGATCAACGTTCAACATCCTTTTCTACTAAACCAAAGAGTGCCATTTATAGGTTTACAAGGAAACACAATGGAACTAACTGACCCAGTATTATGACTATTATCTAAATAAAACTACCCACTACTAGTTAATTAAAAAACCAACTACAGTAAATAACTAGAATTAAAAAAAAAGGTCCTAAATTGAATGCATGCCAATTAGCTACGGATGATGCACATATCAGCACCCAGGTGGGCCATGGTTCTTAGAAATCACATTTCACTTGATCTTAAACCATCTCCTCTTTTCGCTACTGTGTGTGGAAGCATGGTTTCTGAAGGACTCAAGCTTAGACCTTCCACAAATCACACCTACATTTATGAACCTTCTAGCACCATTTTGGAAGTCATCAACTTTCTAGACGAACAACACAATCACTCTTACAACTTCACCATGAGTCTTTTGGTCTTCGTTATGTGGTTCTTGTCCATCACAAGTCACTTCCTGATTTGATTGGTCTTCTAATGCTTCGAACATTTTGGGATGTTCATTGTCTTGATGATAACTCTCCATTGGAATTCCCACAAGTTACATTATGGAACAAACGAGAATTATCTGGTTCCAAAACCAAAACAAGCTTTCTAGTTTACAAACTTGTTATCTCATGAACCAAATTCTTTGACCCACCATATGTATCTTTCATGTTCACTTGTTACTATGTACTCAGTTAGATAGCGTGGTCTCAGTTTCATGAACAACTATTTTCTGACGATTCACCTTCGTATCTGGCTATTGGAAGTTTGAACATAGATGGTCATACCAGGACCATTTTACAATTTGAATTGCATCCCTCTTTTAAAGTTATGTTGACCTTGAGGCTTATTTGGATATCAGTCAAGTGATTTAATTTGGATCCCCTTCCAATAGAGCCTCGGGGGAGCTACAAGCTTTATGGACCGTTTGTAAATGGTTCTCCATGCCAACACACCAACTTAAGTGTGCTTGAGTGAGAGCAATCCCGGGATGGATAAGTGGGTGACTACTTGAGAAGTTTTTACTCAACCAGAAGCAAATTCGTAAGCTCCTCATGGACAAACGGACAATATTTGTTAGTATGAGAGAGTGGATGTGTCCACTTATTGTTTCATAAGCATTTGTTTTTCTACTTAGTTACATGGTTTTCTTCTTCTGGCCATTACTTTTTGTTTATATTTGAAAGAGGAATATGATTATCCAGTATCAATGACAAGTTATGTGCTATACTATATGTGGTGATTAAAATGAATTAATACCATATTAAGTGGCAAAGGTGTTTCTTTCAAAGGTATTGGGTTCAAGCTTCACTTGAAGTGTAGAGTAGAGTAAGTTAGTAAGAGTGTAAAATTTGTCTTTTAAAAGGTCATCAAGCATGACATATCTAACTAGTCAATGACTTTTCTGAAAAGAAAGGAGTGTTGCTAGTTGAAGGAGAATCATTTATATGTGTTAATTGGAGACTCATATTAGATTTCTACAATTCTGTCTTTCAACATGATTAGACTGGCTCTAACGTTAAGGGTCATCGGACATGATTAGACTGGCTCTAACGTTAAGGATCATCAGTTAGCATGACATATCCGTTTTTTATCCATCATTTTTACATGTACTTTTTGTTTTAACACTAGCATATTTATTCTTCCACATGCAATCATTTAATACCCATTTGTGTAAGAAAAAAAAATCGATGGATACGCATGCGGAAAAGGCTGGTGCCTTGGGCGGGCTGCATTGGAGGATGCCTTAAAATGGAGTATAGCATTGGAGGATCTGTCAGGATTTTTTTAACATCCCTAAATTTTTTTAAAAGATAAAATATTATTAGCTAAAGACACTCTAACGAAATTTTCTAAATAGCAAGATAATTATATCAATTTAAAACATAATAAAATAATAAGAATGCTAATTTCATTAATATCTATTATAGAAATTGTAGATGGTATGAAGAGTACCAACACCACCAGATTGGTCCACATGATCACATGTGCCATGTGTATAAGTTTTTTTCCTCCTTTTTTGTTTCTTTGGTCCACATGGTGGAACATG
This sequence comes from Deinandra increscens subsp. villosa, assembly GCA_039602395.1. NCBI lineage: Eukaryota > Viridiplantae > Streptophyta > Magnoliopsida > Asterales > Asteraceae > Deinandra > Deinandra increscens. The sequence goes on from JBCNJP010000017.1 coordinate 9,180,261, forward strand.
TGTTTGTCATGTGGCATGTGTATAAGTTTGTTTTTCCTTTTTTTTTTGTTTTTTTTAAAGACGTACGATAATCGTGAGTTTATTAAAAGAGTTGGTAAAGTAATATGTATAGCAATGTAAAATAGATATTTTATTATTTTTTATTTTCAATCTCTACGAATTTAACAAAGAAGTTAGAGGTATAAGCCATACGGGGTGGAAAGCAGCTAGTCAGCGGCTTCGTGCCTACATCGTGACCGGTCTCGCGGCTAGTTTGCTTGTCTTCTACTTACCTTTTGCGGCTAGTTGTCTCGCGGCTAGTTTGCTTGTCTTCTACTTGTCTTTTGCGGCTAGTTGTAGCCATGTGTTTTGTGTGTGGAGGAGCAACTACTTCTACCACCACCCATTTTCTTGATTCCTTCTATTACTATTCTACTATATTTTTGCTAATTTTAAAAATTTGAGTTGTTAAACTTCTATTGGATTAGCCTACATCTTTTTCTACCATCACCCCTCCTCCTTAATAGATAAAGTCGTGTAATATATCTTTTAGGTCGTAGGCTCAATATTTAAAGCGTTTGGGTTGTTACACAATGTTTTAGTTATGTTTTCTTTACGTAGAGTTATAACAAGACCAGTGTTTCATGTTCTTGTGGTAACGCGTAAGTTGCCAATCTATAAACAAAGAAGAAATATTATGAATAGTACTTTCACCTTATTCAACCACGTGGCGGGTCTTGGTGGTGGCTATGTGGCATGGTAAACTTTTTTTTTTCAAGGGCAATAAATTTAGCATAGAGGTTGATGTAGTGAGTACAGTTATGTAACATAAACTTTTAGGTCATAGACTCAATATTTAAAACGTTTATAATTTTAACGTCGTTGGTTGGATGAGTCAACTTCTATGTGGGAGCTACGATTTCTTCAAAATCATCGGATTGTTGTTCTTGGCATGCTTGGTTTGTGTTTTGGTAGAGAAAGGGGTCAAATATGGATTATCGGATGGAAATGAAACTTATTGTAGGTCGTTTGGGTAGGGAAGTATGGGCATTGAAGTATTGTCGGTTCAGATTGAATTATGGAGGACATTCAACTCGAACCAGACTTACTTAATCTTGTCCCCATGTAATAAAAATGGAGACGTAACGTTTGAAAATGAGTGTCAAACGTGTCACCTTATTGGCCTGTGAAAGGTAAGAGAGGCTTTAATAATAATAAGAGTTAAATTACATAGACGGTCCTTATGGTTTGTAAAAAATAACAGGTTCAAAGACTAACAGACAAATGAATAATATTCACTCAAAAACCTTTATTGATTTATAAAACATAAATAATCCGACTTATCAAAACAAACTTAGTGCTCTATCTTATTAGAACCCTAAACAAATCATCTATGTTTGAAAACCAATCTTGTTCCTCAAACAAACATTCTAGAAACCATCTTGTCCTACCATGCGTGAAACCCAAATCACCAACTTATATTGGGCCAGCCCACTTCTTTGGGCTTATGAATTATAATTGGACCAAGAATTTCCGATGGATCAATTGGTAACAGATTTTGCCGACAACTTTTGCGACCTTTAAAAAATCTTATCTTGAAATTTTGCGACGCATTTCTGTCGCAATTTTGGTTTTGCCTGACAAATACTAAAAAATCTTATCAACATATTTCCTTCCGTAAATACGACAGGCTTTAAAACTTGATTATTTTTTATATATTATATGTTGTTTGATTTAAGGAAAACATTAAATATTAAGATGTTCGTTAGAGATCCATCCATCTGTGATTTCTGACAAATCGTTCAGATATATTTAATACATGTAAAAGATTTAATTTTTTTTTATTTAACGAAAGTTATAAAATCACAACTTCATAGTAGCTAGATTTGCAACTTGCGAGTTGCGATGAGGATAAGCTTACACAAAAACAATTGCATTGCTATAACGTTACGTAAAGAAAACGGAGATAAGAAAAAAATGCGTAACAACCCAAAAGCGATGTTAAAAAATGAGAACCGAAACGATAAATGTCTTGAACCTAGGACATAAAAGTTATATTAAACGACTATACATATCACACAATCAATTCCTTTTCTAACTATATTTATAACCACAAGTGGAGGTAGAAGTACCTAACCAACCACCCCAAACAAAACATTACAAGAATAACAAAGGGTTTCGCAACCAATCAATCCACGATATCCTAACTTTCTTACTTCTAGTAACCAACCAATTAAAAGAAAAATAAACAACTAGCTCAAAAGGCATAGGCGACTTGATAGCGTTACGATTGTGAATGGTCTCGTTCCTGTACTTCCAAATGACCCACAAAGAAATAAAAAGAATACCTTCCACCATCGTTTTCTTTATCTTTGGAAGACGGGAAAACTCTGTCGAAGAATAAATAGCCATCGGATCCATCCAACTAGGGCCCTCAAGAGACAACCAACCCCGTATAGAACACCATAGTTTACATGCCACCTCACACAAGAACAAAAAATATGGTATGTGTTCTCAATCTTTTTAGTACACAACAGACATAAAATGAACTGAATATCAATACCTTTATTGTATAGATTCACCATGGTAGGAAGTCTAACGAGGTACAATCTTCAAATAAAGATGTTCACTTTCTTTGGTATTGTTGCATTCCACCTAGTCCTCCACTCAGTTTGAGGGAGTTGTTTGCGTTCTATGGCCTTCCGAATATCTTTTATTACAAATTCCTTATTACCCTCGAAATCCCATTTCCAGCTATCATGATCCAAAGAAAATGACCTCTAATTAATAATCAACAAAAGAGATTGAAACTGCATTTCTTCAATCCCTCCTCTAAGCTCTCTACGCCACTCCCACTTCCACCCATTATGCCATTTACGATCACTTATAAGACAATTTTGATTCATTTTTCAAAGCGTATAACCGAGGGAATTTAAGGGCCAAAGATTCATCATCAACCCAAATGCCAAGCCAAAACTTTGTTGTATCACCCATACCCACAACCCACTTGAACGCATGCATTGAAATCAAATGTCCACATTAAGTTTGTGAATGTTCTTAATAATTATATTCCAAACTCCGTTTCCTTTCCCACCAAATTTTCATGGAAAATACTCACATCCCCTCCATAAATTGATTTGATAATATCCACCCAAATCAGATTACGATTATTATGGAATCGCCATCTCCACTTAACAATTAAAGCTTGATTCAATGCTTGCAGGCTCCCAATACCAAGTCCACGTCTATTTTTATCTGCCAAGGTAAGATCCCACTTGACCTAATGAATTTTTATATTATTTTCATCCCCTCCCGATTTTTTTTTGCCCTAATCCCTTCTAATATGTTTTTTTTAACTTTAGAAGGCATCGGGAATAGTGATAAATAGTAAGTAGAAAGTGAACTTAACACCGACGATATCAATGTGGCTCTCCCACCAATAGAAAGAAGTTTCGACTTCCAAGTAGAAAGCTTGGATTTGAACTTATGGACAATAGGATCCCAGGCTTTAATCTTTCTCATATTCTTCCTAACCGGAACTCCCAAATAACGAAACGGAAAGGTTCCATGACTACAACCCTTTGAGCTCGCTAAATGTTGAATATCAACATTGGAAATCCCTACTCCATACAAATGAGATTTAGAATGATTAATCTGTAGCCCCGAAATAATTGAAAAACAGTTAAGAACCCGAATCATAGTAGCAAAGTTCTCTTGGGACCCTTCACCCAGAAAGTACCGCATCATCTGCATAAAACATGTGAGAAATCACAATTTCATCTTTACCTACCACCGCAGGTTTGAGGACCTTCTGAAGAACAAGTTGATTCACCATAATATGCAAACCTTCCATAGCCAAAATGAATAGAAATGGAGATAACGGATCAGCTTGACTCAAACTACGTTCAATGTTGAATTCTCTAGTTGGGCTCCCATTAATTAAAACAGACGCCGTAGCCGATTGTAAACATGCCTTAATCATCTCTATCCATTGATCACCAAAACCCATGTACTCAAGAATATGAAAAAGAAACTTCCACGAAAGAGTATCATAAGCTTTTGCAAAATCCACTTTGAAGATCGCTAGTCGTTTCTTCTTTTTACGATACCAATCCGCCACCTCATTTAGTATCAAAGGACCATCTAGAATCTGTCTACCCTTAATAAATGCCGACTGAACGGGGCTAACCACATCATCAATGATTCTAACAAGACGATTAGTAAGTATGTTACATTTGTACATGAAACAAAATAACGAGAAACAAAAAAAAATAGTTGTCTCGTGACACCATTACAAACTATCGCCACATGACGATACATGTTCTAATTTATTAATACGATAATATATGGATTTTACAAACTTTATATTTGATGGCTTGTGGGAGTCGCATTCAAACCCATGAGCTCAATGCCCAATCTACCAAAAGTCTCCAAACTTTAGCCAAGATATTGTTCGCTACAAACAGCATGTACATACATCACCACGTCATATTTATCCACAAATTTTAATATTTATTTTAGGAAAATTGGATTATAATAATCCCAAGTTTTGGGTGTTGGCCAATAATAATCCCATCTTTAAATATTCTTACCAGCGGTTCCTACTTTCAACCTGATTTTTTTTGTTGGACCCTCCGTTAACTTTTTTAACTCTGTTAAATAGATGATGATTTGGCAGCTGAGCTGTAAAAAAAAAATTCTCAATAAACCTCCTAATTTCCATGCTGGCAATTGATTCCTACCAACCACCCCAGGTCACCCCACCCCACCCCTAAATTCCTAAATTCCCTTCCAGCATCTATCTGCGTTCAAACTCCACCCTAAATTCCTAAATCCCCCCACCCAAAATCGTTCCTTCCAGTGTACAATCAAACGAAAGAGTTTTCGGAGAATGCTTTCTCGAAGACGGTGGCTTTTGACGATTTTGATGATTGTTTTCGTCATGTCGATTATAAGTTTATGAACTCCGGCACCGGTGATGGTGGCTTTTAATGATTGTTTTCTTCAAACTCGGTTCGATCTTGCCGCACCGACTCACCGAGTTTTATCAAGGAGTTGAGCGCTTGATTGGCGATGGAAGACGAGGACTGAAATGAAAAAACCGAAACGATCTCTGGCCACCGATTGGCGATTGCGGTGTACATATCGAGCGCCCGGTCCTTTTCGGTGATTTCTTGCTATTTTTTTTGCTACACTTTCTGGAAATCCAAACAGTTATGAAGATGAGAGGATTTCATCTTATAGACGCCAACCGGTTTTGAATTTCAGCTTATGAATGGCTTCATCAACTATCAATTTGCGTATCATCGGGGATTTAAGAATTTAAGGGCAGGGGGAATCGATTGGCAGCATTGATATTAGAAGGTTGCAATCAACTATTTTTTTAGTATTTTAGTTCAAGAAAAAAAGTATGAGTTTCCGGTGGTGGAGGGGCAGGGGGAAAACCGATGAATGAGTTGCCGGTGGTAGAGGTTTTCCGGGAAGAAAAACGGTTTACCGGATGTGTCATTGGACCGGCGTTTTTGGGAGATTTGGGGAAGATAGACTTGGAATGCCATGTGTCAAAAGAGATTAAAAAATATAAAGAATTATTACATGTCACCATGCCACATCAGCAAGTATTTAACGGTGTTAGAAAAGTTAACGGCGGGACCATTAGAAAAAATATAAATGAAAGTTGGGACCAGTGGATATGATTTTTAAAGTTGGGATTATTGTTGGCCAATAGGTAAAAGTTAGGATTATTTAAATCCAATTTTCCTTTATTTTATTATTTATATACCTTAACAAAGCTATACGTATGTGTATTCAATAATTGTATTTGAAATAAATATTGCCCAAAAAACTCTATAAAATAGGCAAGTTTTAAAATTCAAATAGTTATAAAAGTCACTCAATATGTAATTTAATGTTAACAGAAAATCCCACTACAGTGAAACAAAGTTAACGAAATGATAGATTAGTTAGAGACGGTTTTTTTTGTTAAATGTATTTGAGTGAGATTGAGTAATTATATGATGAGTAATCTCGTGAGTAGTCTCCAGTTAGGCAAAAAAAAAAGTCACAAGCTAGCTAGCTCCTCGTATGTAAAATAAACAATATTGGTAAATATGAAGGTTCATGTTGTTACAAAAGGATATCAATGCTACTAATGTGCTTTTTCGGGTGGTGTGACAAACATTATCGAGGTTGATAAGTTTTAGGGTTTTTTGTTACATGTAAGTTAGGTGAATCTCACATCTCTTAGTAGTTCGGGATGTTAGGATTCGAGATCACTTACACACACAAAAATAACAATCACAGCAGAAAATAATAAACGAGAATAAACACGCGAGATTTAACGTGGTTCGGTCAGTGTGACCTACATCCACGGGCTGCAACCAGGGTATTTTTATTATTGCTCTGCCTCACTCAACGTGAGAATTATAAGTACAAGACGACATATAAATAGAGATAGAAATTAGGGTTACATAAAATAAACCGGGCCAGAACACGGGCCCGAGCCAATCAAGGCTCCACAAACCCAACACGGGATAGAGGTAGAAACCTCATAAACAAAGATGAATTCATAAGGAGACTGTGTTGTAACACCTAAACAAATCCCACATGAACTGCATGTCTCCAACCATACGGGATGATTGATTTCTAAGAATGTTCGGCGTTATATACAGTCAATATGTTTTAGACGTATTGATTGTTATATATGATCAACATGTTTTAGACGTATTGGTTGTTAACGAAAGAATGCTTTTTATGACGAATAAGTATGTTTGGATAGAAGCAATCATATGATTGGTGACCTCAAAAAAGTCTTTACTCAAGTAACAAAAGACAAAGATACACGGTATTAGTTGATGCAAGAATTTAATTAGCTATTAAGAAAGGGATGCTAGGATTGGGATATGACAAAGGGTGGATATTACCATAATTATTATGGCTACTAATAACTATGATATTATTATTATTATGAAGATGTACGTGGCCTCTTAAAATCCATATGTAATTGAGACGATCTATCAAGTAAAGTTGGTGTAGTGGTTAAACTGCTATCTTGTGGTTGCAGAGACTCAGGTTCTAGTCCTACTCACTCTACTTTGTAAGATATTGATAGGCAACAAATGATTAAGCCTTGTGCTTGATCTCGAGTCATAAGGGAGTGTTTACGGGCTTGCCCTGTTCTCGTCCGATGATGCAAATGAGAGGCGCTTCTGGGTTCCCTCGCTACGAGGTTCAAGCTTGAGACAATGGGTAGATATCGGGTAACTAGTCCCGATACACTGTTGAGCCAAATTGCCGTAAAAAAATATTGGGATGATATATGTGGTTTAACATAACTAGTTACATTGAGTCAATCATACGTGTCAAAATATTAGTGGGCCAAGATAAAACCAAATAAGCCGGTTTCTTTCTCCTATTAGGCTGGGTGTAGTGAGCTTCATGGAGCCCCATAGCGTCCCAAACACCTTTTTCATTACATTTGCCTTAGAATATTATTACTTTGAGTGTGTTTATTAATGTAGGGCCTGGAACGAAGAAGCATGGAGATTAGACGCACAAAACGGGCGAATGGGCATGTTGGAGCACATGCAGGGCGTTGACATAGCTCTCAGGGGCGTAGGAAAGTCATTCACGTAACTGTTAAAACTACAAACACCCCCACTAACCCACCAAACCATGATAGGATAGAAGTCGTTGAAAAAGAAGCTTGATCTACTAATCCGGGGCATGGGAAAAGGTCTTGGTAATGTTTCGCAGGTACAAGAGGCATGTGATGTATGTGGAGATCCGACACATGGATCAATGGTGTGCCCGTTTTTGACCGAAAGCCCCGAGAGTGTGAACCAAGAGTTTGGAGCCCGTAAACCAATGGACATGAACTATAATTTCTATCATCCCAGTTTACGAAATCACGAATCAAACCACAATTTTCAGGGAACTAATCAACAAGCCGGTCCTTCAAATCATATCCCGAGACAAAATTTCCAAAGTAACTTTAACCAAGGGAACTTCAACCATGGAAATTTCAACCAGGGTCAAGAGGGTATCAAAACCAAGGACAAGATGGGCTCACAAATCAAGTGCAAATGTTGAGCACTCAAATGACTGAAGTGTTTGACACTTTAAAGAAGAACAATCAAGGCAACGAGATAAGAGACAAGTCCATAGCTTCAATGGGTAAGCAAATTGGGCGAATGGGCATGTTGGAGCATAGGAGGGCGTTGACATAGCTCTCAGGGGCGTTGACATAGCCCTGTCTAACGGTTTTGGTTTTTATTAAGCCGTTTTTGCGACCTAAATAGGGGGAATCCGAATTTTTTCACTAAGATTCGTCCAAGGGAGTAAGAGGAGCAATTTTGGAGCAGAGAATTGAAGTTCAAGTGATTCATTACATCAAGATTTAAGATTGACTTCCTAATTTCTTGCATTCTTCAATACGAAATCATGTGTGGCTAATTCCTTTTAATCACAACCAGGTGTAGAACCAATTCATGCTTTGTAACACTAGGGTTTGGTGTCTTTTTGGTAAACAATGATACAATTGATTATTTTGCTAGCGAATACTTGTTGATTTTATCATTGTGATGATGGATTTGTTCATGGATTTTATGTTATTAATGTTTACCCGATGGTGATGTTCATCCTAGTTAGGTTAAAGTAGGAATATCCCGTTGATGTACTCATTTGAACCAATTGAAGGTGCCAATCTACGTAGTTAACATAGGTAGAGATTGTCCCATTAATGTGGTGTGTTTAGCGTGTTTTGTATGAGCAATGAAGTCATTTGGTATCATGTCTATGTGATTCATTATCAAATTACATCATATCTTGAGTTACATGTGTGTGAGTTGTGTTACAAACCTGGAAGTGATCTTAATGTTCATTCGAATGCTCAAGTTAATTACTTTGTTTAAGTTAATTGCATGTTTAGTTTTATTTTCAAATCAAACAAAATCAGATTTTCAATTATGTATTTAGTCCAACAATCGATAATCACTAACCACGAACTCCCTGAGGAATCGACACTCTACTTACCCTATCTAGTATAAGGTATTTAGTTTAATCTCAAAACATCTATGTTTTTGATCGGGCCTTCGACACCGATCACTGCACTACTATCACAACAAATTTTCATTGGCCTCTTTATGGAATTAACTACTTTTAGTCCCTTAATCGGATTTCTTAAGAACATAGTGTGGCAAGTGGCATAATAACACGCAACATATTCAGCCATCATAGTCGATGTAGTAGTCAAATGCTGCTTATGACTCTTCCATGAAATGGGCCCACCTGATAGCATGAAGATGTATCCCAAAGTAGACTTTTTATCGTCTTTATACTTCGCAAAATCATAATCAGTATAGCCAATGACTTCAAGATCATCTGATCTTCTATAAGTCAACTTAAACTCCTTTGTCCCTTGTAAATATCGCAGTACCTTTGTAGCAGCTTTCCAGTGATCAAGGCCTAGATTTGATTGATACATGCTTAGCATGCCAATTATATACGTGATATCAGGACGAGTGCAACTTAGGCATGCATTAGACTTCTAACAATGGACACATAAGGTGTGAGTCTCATTTATTCAACTTCTACCTCTGATTTAGGGCATTGATAAGACTCAAAACTATCACCCTTAACGACAGGGGCGATAGATGGGGAGCACTGTTGCATATTATATCTTTTAAGCATCTGTTCAATATATGCCTTTTGGGATAATCCCAATGTTCCAAGGCTTCGATTTCGGTGTATTTCTATGCCAATTACATAAGAGGCTTCACCGAGATCTTTCATATTGAAATATTGGATAATAATCTTTCGGATTCATGCAACATATCTAAATTATTACTTGCTAATAAGATGTCATCGACATATAACACAAGTATAACAAACTTACTCCCACTCATCGACATTTATCTACTAAGTAAATAAATGCATTTATCTTAAGATAATGCATACCATGTGTTCTTTACCTTTTGACTCAAAACCTTTTGGTTGTTTCATGAACACATCTTCATGCAAATCTCCATTTAAGAATGCAGTTTTAATGTCCATTTGATGTAATTCCAAGTCAAAATGTGATACTAAGGCGATGACTATTCTTAGGGAATCCTTTCTAGAAACGGGAGAGAAAGTCTCTTGATAGTCAATTCCTTCCCATTGGGTATACCCTTTTGCGACCAAACGTGTTTTATAACGTTTATTGTTTCTATTTGGGTCTAATTTAGTTTATAGACCTACTTACAACCTGCAGGCTTAGCACCCTTTGGTAATTCAGTAAGTGTCCAAACATTATTTGTTTTCATTGGTTTTAACTCATCTCCATGGCATTAAACCATTGAGTTGATTGGTCGCAAATCATGGCCTCTTTGAATGTAGCTGGATCATTAATATTACCCATAATCAAAGTCGGAATCATGAAGGTAAGTCATAAAATCATCATAACTTATGGGCCGCCTAGGTCGAGAAGACCTTCTTAATGGAGGTTGAAGCTCTTGAGACACTGGTTCACTAATTTCGGGAGATATGTGAGTCATGTTATCACCATGAGGAATTAGCAAATAAATAGATGGTTCAAGTGGTTGATTAATGGGCACTGGTATATCAATAATCGGCGCCTCTCTAGTATCCTCTTGAAGATCTATTCGCCTACCATCAGCATTCCCACTCAAATTCGACATCTCAAGAAACTTAGCATCTCTTATCTCGACAATTCTAGTAGATTGAGAAGGGCAATAGAACCAATGTCTTTTAGAACGTTCGGGATAGCCAACGAAAAAGCAACTAACAGTTTTCAAATCTGGTTTCTTGGACTATGGGTTATAGAGTTTAGCTTCAGCTGGACATCCCCATACTTTGAGATAATTCAAGTTTGGCTTCCTTCCTGTCCATATTTTAAAAGGAGTCCTTGGGACAGACTAGCTTCGAAGGAACTCGATTAAGTATGTGGACGACTGTTTTTAAAGCTTCAGTCCAAAGAGACTTAGGGAGGTCACAACATCAGGGTCGGCCATAGTTCTCCACCCCTATACGATCTCACAACCTTTATTTTTCAATTTGTTGATTTTCAACTTCAGCCTTAAAGGTTTTAAAATTTTTCAAAGATTCGAATTTCTCATAGATTAAATACAAGTACATATAACACAAGTAGTCGTCGATGAAAGTAATGAACGACTTTCGCCCTCCAATGCCCTCGGCGAAAGGACCACATATATCTGTATGGATCAAATCAAGTAGTGTGTGATTCTTGTGGACACTTTCTTATTCGTTTTGGTCATTTTTTCCTTAATACATTGAACACATTTTTCAAAATTAGAAAAATCAAGTTTAGGGAGTACTCCATCTTTTACAAGTTGGTTCATTCTTTCTCGTGAAATATGACCTAATTTTTTGTGCCATAATTTAGATGAAGTATCCACAGTTATTTTCCTCTTATTTATTACTAAGTTGTCTTCTACATTATAAGACAATAAGGATTTCGAAAAATTATGATCTAAACATAACCTATAAATGTCTCCCTTTTATAGACCACGGCCAATAGTAATCAAAACTAATAATACATTTTCCATTACCAAAAGTAAGTACATAACCTTCAATATCTAGTTTTGGAATGAAAATTAAGTTTCTAGCAGTACTTGGTACATACACAGTTTTAGCTAAATTTAAAGTGAAACTTCATCCCAGAACTAATTGAAAGAGTTCATACTGCTTCAACTTCAGCGACCAAGCCATTTCCCACTTTAATTGTTCGGTGATTTCATTCCAGCCTCCTTATCGTACGGAATCCCTGTAATGAGTTTGAAATGTGTGAAGTGGAACCAGAGTCAAACCACCATGTATCACAGGGTACATTAATATGAAATGATTCGTAAAATGGTTGGGTCTTATTATAACATATTATTTTTTTAAATGAGGGGTACAATGGTCAATTCACATACACTTAATTGGGAATTTCCGAGACCGACTAGTTCGAGATTTGGTTAGATGAAACTCAACGTACCACTTACCGTTTGACCGTTCGCACAACACGGTGAAGTTCATGACTCGAGACTCTCATTAACCGAAGACATGGCATTAGTGACTTTATTATTTATTGTAACATTATTTATTTTGTCACTAGACTAGTTGTTGGTTATTTACTAGTTTGCCATTGTTAGGTTAGTATATATAGTCTTTCTAATGTGAAAGACTAAGTATGTATGTATGCTTGAGTGAGAGAGCTTAGTCATGTATCTTTGAAGTTGTGTGTGGTTCATGAACACTTGTTCATGAACCTAGCATGAGTGGGATAGGTAAATGTAATCAATCTTTCGGTTATGTTCGTTTATCTTCATCTTGTATATCACTACTTCTATTTTATCCTCATCATCATCATCACATCTCACAACACCATTGTTGAAGATCCGGTTCATTATGTTCTTCTTGGTGTTTATTTGTTCTACAAAGACGAAGCTCACAAAGTCTCCGATCCGCTTCCGCTGTGCCATCGGGTTTTGGCTTGGCTCACCGACCCCGGTTTCAACAATTGGCATCAGAGCCATGGTCGAAGAAAACGCAACAAATCGGTTGGTTTCTTCAACTTTGTGTTAGTTTGCTTGTTTTTGTAACAAATAGAGATGTTTTTATTTTTTTGAACTTTGGGTTTTGTGTTGAAATTGTCACACAAATATAATAGAGTTCTTAAGTTTCTTCAAACTCATCCCAAGTTCATGTTTTCCCAGATCTTCATGCTTGAAGATTGTTATGTTAGTCATTCTTTTTATTAATTTAATTGGAAAACAAAATTAAAATCCAAAAAGGTGAATAGTGAAAAGAGTTGTAGCCCATACCACTTTACTGGTTTTTGTAAAGTAGCAACTCTTTTGTCACCTTTAGTTAACCACCCTAGTTTCTCTCTCCTCTTACACACATCACCTAAACACTCAACATTTATTCAACTCAAGAGCAGATTTTATTTTAGTTGATTATTAGTGTTTATGTTAATTTATTTTAACAAGTGATGAATAACAAAAATCACGAGACTGCAGCTCGTTATCCAGATTTTTACGGGTTCTGATTTGAGAGAAAATGGGGTTTATCTCACTGTTGACATCCGGGTTTTATCAACGGGTTGAGAATCGGGTTTCCGTCAAGTATTTGACGAGGGTAACGGAGATTACGGTTCGACGATGCATGGATCTGGATTTACATGCAAAGGTTGACGATGGTAACAGCAACTACCATTCGTTTTCAAGGTTGAGAAATGCTTGACGTGTATCTGGGTTTCCATGTGTTGATGACGATGAAGGTTGAAGACAAAGAAAGGACAAATTTCCTCATCTTGTCGTTTATGGTTTACCAAGAAAAGAGTTTTGCAGACCAACTCTCCTTCTGTCAGATGTTTCAAAAGTAAATGAAGGTCAACTTTTTTCTTTCTAATTTGCAGTGTAATAATGTGAAGTAAGAACCTGATCCTTCATTCTCTCTCCACGTCCGTAAGAACCTCTACCGTAAGAACCCTACCTCCGAAGTAACCCTCAGTTCCGAGGGAACTCGTTTTTGTTCCGAGAAAACCGAAGTTCCGGAGTAACTTCGAATGTTCCGGAGTAACTCTCTTCCGAGATAACCTGCAAATGTTCCGGAGTAAAATGTTGTGCTCCGAGAAGAACCCATCTAATGTTCCGGAGCAACTCGACCGAGCACCGGAGGAACTCCTCTTGTCGCAGATTAGTTCCGGAGTAAATTGTTCTTCCGAGGGAACCTGCTAATCGAATCTTCCGGAGTAACACGTTAGTTCCGGAGGAACTCGATAGTTCCGGAGGAACGCGATGGTTCCGGAGTAAAAAGATCTTCCGGAGTAACCGGAAAAGTTCCGGAGGAACTCGAAATCCTCCGGAGGAACATCTTAGGTCGCCGATTCTTGCCTCCATTCAACCTTTCTGACCTGTGTTTGCTCTAGGTCGCCGGAGCTGCCTCTGTTTACTCCTAAAGGTCGCCGGAAATGGCTCAGCTCGCCGGAACCTATACAAGCCGTCGAGGCTGCTGCTGTTGCTTCTGTGTTATGTTTAGGGCACAAGAGTTTTATTTGGCAGGTTAAATGAAATCGAATTGGGCCTGTCTTATTCTTCTGTTGGGCCTGCTTATTCCTTTAAATTATTGGGCTGAAGTGTAAAGGGATTGGGGCTGCAAAATTAACAGCTTGGGCCTGATCAGATTTGAAGACAATTGGGCAGATATGTAACAGTGGGCCACTGTCATATTGCTCAAAATTATTACAAGTCTAACGGGGTTAAACCGTTAAATCCAACGCAACAAATTGGTGTACAAACAAGGTACACTTGTAGAAATCAAACTAATTTTTCTTTTTGATACTTCCTTCGTTATAAGCAGACGTGTTTAGAAGTCGGTTGAAATTGAAGAATGTGCAAGTTTGAGAGTTTGTCTACATTGAAGATATTTGTTTGCAAAAGTTGGATTAAGTTCTAATTTTTGAAGAGTCCTTGAGCCATAACTGTGATGGTAATAACAAAGGCAAAGTTGGAGCTTATGACTTGATGAGGTAATTTATTTGAAGTGGTACTATCTTTGAAGTGAAGCATCGGTTTGGTATTCACAAGACGGTTGAATTATGGAATTGAATCTCAAATTTATCCTTGATCCTTTATCTTGTTTACCTTTAACCACACTTAGGATGATGGTGCCATCCTTAAACGTAGTGTGTTTTGTTAAATTTTGGTAAACACCCTATGGGCTTTGCGGAAAAGGCTAGAAGGAGAACAACTCTTCTTCATAGGGGGAGCTTCACCAAGGAGAATGGCTAAATGAAAGATTTGAAACCGTATGAAGATCTTCTTGAAGTCAAGTTGCAAGAATACAAGAGACCCGATTGTCACAAGAGTTGAGTTGTTTATCCGTTTGTTCATCAACCAAATAGGGGGAGATTGTTGGGAATTTCCGAGACCGACTAGTTCGAGATTTGGTTAGATGAAACTCAACGTACCACTTACCGTTTGACCGTTCGCATAACACGGTAAAGTTCATGACTCGAGACTCTCATTAACCGAAGACATGGCATTAGTGACTTTATTATTTATTGTAACATTATTTATTTTGTCACTAGACTAGTTGTTGGTTATTTACTAGTTTGCCATTGTTAGGTTAGTATATATAGTCTTTCTAATGTGAAAGACTAAGTATGTATGTATGCTTGAGTGAGAGAGCTTAGTCATGTATCTTTGAAGTTGTGTGTGGTTCATGAACACTTGTTCATGAACCTAGCATGAGTGGGATAGGTAAATGTAATCAATCTTTCGGTTATGTTCGTTTATCTTCATCTTGTATATCACTACTTCTATTTTATCCTCATCATCATCATCACATCTCACAACACCATTGTTGAAGATCCGGTTCATTATGTTCTTCTTGGTGTTTATTTGTTCTACAAAGACGAAACTCACAAAGTCTCCGATCCGCTTCCGCTGTGCCATCGGGGTTTGGCTTGGCTCACCGACCCCGGTTTCAACATTCACATACACTTAACAGAAAAATTTAACTGGCATCCATCAAAAGGACTAAAGCTGATATGAATTGGCAAAACCTTGGGACCATAACCGTAATTTTTGAAACCTAGGGACGAAAGGTACGTGAAATTCCTGCAAACCACATGGACGATTCTCGTAATTTACTCAAAAGGAATATATCACATGGGGAAACAGATATTTGTAGAAATTGATTAGACTGGTAATATACATTCAATAGCAATTTGAGATTCAATAGCAACTTTTCAGTAGAAACAACCGAGCGGTAGTAAAGAACGACGAATGGTGATTTGGTCATCAATATCAATAGTGATAAATAGCAATATTTCAACATCTATTTTGACCAATAGGAACTGATCAGCATTAACCAAGAGAGCTTATCCGGGTGGATACTGGTGATGAGGAGAGACTTAAGATTGAAAGATCACAAGTTCAATCCCTGAGCTTTCAAGTTTACCACCCGGCCACTTGCGGAGGTCTTTTTCCTTGGAATGACCTCAACTGGCATAAATACTCCCGCGGTTTCCAGATCACTTGTTGGCCCTTAAAAAAAGGACAAGTCATTAATAATAACTACCTATAGTTGTTACTAATTAACGGTATCCCTACTAATATATTCATAGCGATATACCTGATAAATAACATTGGTTATAACCGTTAACCCTTTCAGAAAAAGATGACAATGTGTTGGTTTCTCTACTATATAGGGACGATTTTTGATCCATAATTGGTTCTCTATTTTCTTAACAAATTCACACCATTATTCCTATAATTTCTCAGTAGTTCATCCGATTGAATTTTAATTTGTACCATCAAAATATATTACTCTAAGAATAAATCTTCATATGGAATGTAACACACTAAAATCATGTTACCAAGATTCTCGTTTGAATCTATGGAAAAAGCCATATAATGTACAGAAACGTCACGTCATACATATGCGGGCCTAATCCTAAATAGTGTTAAAAGGAGTTTCGAGGGCGGTCCTGAAAGGCAATTTGACAATTGGATAATCAATGGGGATCCATTATTAAAAAGTGTCGTGGGTAGTGGGCCAATGAGGGAGACACACAAACAAACGACTTGATAATTTTACACAGCTAGTACATTAAAGTGTTACGGGAAAGATCATTCAACAACAAAAATGTCACCTTCAACATCCTGTGAGATTTACGTAGAGACAAACTCAAAAAGATATTAATCACCATCCACTTTTTATATTATATTCTATAATATTATATATTATAGTTATAGTATATTATATACAAAAGAGCATTTTGGATACAAAGGGTATGAAAGAATATGTGAGCGATGCGTGGACTCGTTGGTATTGTTATTATGCACTTTAATTTCTAATGCTTCTGTGATTTCTTCAACTATACTTGTGTTGTGGGATCCATTCTCATATTAAAAAATTAAATCAGATCAAATATGTGTATTGAATTCTAATTTACAAATATAAAATTAAAGTAAAACAATAGAAGTTTAGAATGATGAATTTCAAAACTTTTAAAGAGATGGTGAACTGGGTTTCTTTTTACGTCATTAGAATGGGACAAACCCTAGATATAAAATACACTACATCGAATTCCAAATTAAGACATGTAGTTATTCATAAATCAAACCCGCTTGTTTTGCGTCGTTAGAATGGGACAAACCCTAGATATCGAAGAGGTGGACTCGGTTTCAAATTGCAAAAGCTGAGTCAAATTCGAGGGATGACTATGAGGGTTGTGACTTGTGGTGCTGACACTACAAGAAATCTAAGCAATAGTGGCGACCTCATTTGCGGCGACTTCCATCAATAGTGGCGACATCTTTTAGCGGCGACCCTTTAGCGGCGACGGGTCGCCGCTATTTGTCATGGATCCGGAACTTTCTTTTTGCTTCATATCTCACCGTTGGATGATTAGGTTGATCTAACGGTTCTGATTATTGCCGCCAATGTGCTAAACAAAAGAGCGGGGATATGATTTCCCTCGTTCTTCATTCACCGCCAAAACACACTCTCGTTTCCTAGCCCTAAATCATCGCCGGCTTCATTCGTTCGTCATCGTCGGCGCCCTTCGTTCGTCATCGCCAGCTACCGTCGTTCGTCACAGTCAACCGTCGTTCGTCATCGCCGGCGTCCTTCGTTCCTCTCGTTGTATTTCTCAGCCTCTCGTCGGATTTGAAGTTGCGCTTATAACAACTAGCCGATCGACAGCCACCTCTTTCACAATGTGAGTTTTAATTTTTGATTTTAGGCTGTGATTTGAACCAGTTACATGATTTATTTTGCTTCTTTTTCACCTCAGTGGCTCCTCCTAAGTTTGCTACGGCAGCCGCAGTCGCAGCCGGAAGAGTTGCATCAGAAACAGCGCCGGAGGAATCTGAGGTTTCACTTCTAATATCTATGCATACTTCTCGCTTTAATCTCTGTTAAGTTTTCTGTTCCCTAATTGTTGTGAGTTAGGGTTACCTTACTTTTGGATAGATTTGTCTGCGAAATAATCGAACCCCAAATTCAATTTCGGATAATTAATACTTTGGGGGGTGATTTTTTGTTTGTATTATTTGATAAGTTGTGCAGATAGTATTGATAGGTTACATAAGTTTGATTGTTTGTATTTTTTGTTTGTGAACGGACATAACCACTGATTCGAAAAGTAAATCAACGGTTTCGTTTCATTTCATTTCCTATTTTCATACAACAAATAACATCCTTGAATCGCTTGCAGTTCACCGTATAACCTTTTGTTGGTCCGCTTATCAACTCTGGTGATAGAGCCATCGCTCGATCATGTCTACTGTCGTCTAGCTTGTCCGAACCAAACAATCTGCAATGTTGATTTTTTTTGGGTTTGCGATTGTGTAACCGTTCGATCATCTAAACCAAACAATCTGCAATGTTGAATTTTTTTTTTAAATATGTGTCTGTTGATGATTCAGGACCAAAGTCAAAGCTACTAGTTTCAAGTAATGTTAACAAAGTGGGAGAAGTAACATTAGGATTTAGCGTGAAATTACCAAAAATGATAATCTTACATCATTTGGTTTATAAGGTATAAAGAAAAATGCTTTAGACCCAATCACATTTCATGGTAAAGTTAGCTACTAGCCTACCGGTTAAAAGATAATGTTGTGATTTTATGATCAAGAAATTCTTCCATACGAAAAGATGAGAAAGAACAGTTTTGGTTTCTGTGAAATATCAAATAAATAACACCATCCTTTTTCCACCAACTAGACCTTGGTCTGTCATCCATTGCCTATAAGCAATGGAAAACATATGCTAAAATTGATCAACTAAACATGATGAACTAATGTCGACTAACTTGAGGATAATTAAATCGTTGGTGCTCATGCAAGTATGCTAAAACATTGCTCTTGTTAAGCCTAAAAACCGAACCGGACCGTGCACACCTCTATACAATAGTATATTTGTAGGATTTGTGGTTTTGATTGAGAATGTATTTGTAGTATAACTTTAATTTTGATGGATGTTTGTTATTGTTTTAGGTGGTCTCTGGGCACGTCTTTGAAATCGTTTCTCTTGTTAAACTTGATTCAGGTACGTTTACTCACAACTTAGCTAATTCAATGAGATTGTAGGATTTACTTAAAAAATATGCTTCTTATTAATCAAATTAAACAAGTTCAAACAATGTCCTTTTTAATTTGCTTGAATTAAAGTTCATGTTTTATGTTTATGAGGTTTCATCAAGAGTTTTGGGACTTATTGATTTTGAGTATTTTCGATATTAGCTTGAATTAAAATACATATATTAATTATCTTCAAATGGTTTGTGCATTAATCATTATATGGTTTTAGGTTGCGTGTTTCCATTCTTTTTAGTTATAGCATGGTTGTCAATAAGAGCTGGCTTAACAATCCAAACCGTAGTTCAACGGAGTATAATGATGGACGTCTTCATACGCTAACACGAGTTATAAAAATGTAATGATATATACATGCATATATATATATATATATATATATATATAGGGTGAGGTTCATTGTAGACACTTTCGCATGTGAAATAGCTCTTTTTCACATGTGAAAGTTTCTAATTAATGAGAAAAAAGAAAAAAAGAAAAAAGAAAATTAATCACAACCATTAGATCAAGAGATCTAATGGTGAAAAAGGGTGTCTACCTGTCTACACTTATGGGGGTGTCTACAATGAACTTTTCACTATATATATATATATATATATATATATTTAAATGACCCGTTTGACTTGAATATTGCATGTTAAGCAGGCTCAAACCCGTTTGCAATCATTCATCAAGCATCATACGCTTAAAGATGGGACGCTTGACCCGTTAGTTGTCGATACAGTTGTAAGTATTTATTTATGTATAATTTTTTTATAGATATATATATCTATATTAAATCATCTTTATAAAATACAGCGCGAATTAGAGGAGGAGATTCGTTCCCAAACTCAACCTCCTGTTGAAGGGACTTCTTCTCAAGCCCCCACTTCTTCTCAAGTCCCTGTGTTCAAAAAGGTATTGAAGCCTCGACGCGGATGGATCCGAGGGATCGGGTTTAAAGCATCTTCGAAAGAACCCATTTCTGAACCCGCTTCTAATCAGGAGTCGCAACAGGCGCAATTCCAACAATTCACACCGGTAACGTACACTAACTTTTGTCTTAGTTTGATAAATGTTAGTAGAATTGGTAAAGTGTTAGTAGATATGTAAAGTTAGTAAGTAGTTATGATGTTAGTATTTGTTAAATGTTAGTAATTTGACCCGAAACTTATATGTTTGTAAAATGACCCGTTTAACCAATTTTCTTATAAGCGGGTCGATTTGGTTTTTTTTTTTAATCTCTAACAGGTCAAAGGGTTAAAAATTAAACAGAAGTAGTCTTTGTTTGAACGATCAACGAAAGGCCCAAAAACCAGGGAGTATTTACACCAGTTGAGCTCAATCCAAGAAAATACACCTCTGCGAATAGCCGTGAGGTAAAAATTAAGAGCTGAGAGTTCGAACTTGTGATCTCTCTGTTCCAATTCTCCCCTCATCGCCAATAAAGATGAGGACAAGTCCTTGTGGTTTAAATAAAAGTAGTCTAAAATGAGAAGTCATATTAGTTGAAGGCCTGATAGATAAGCAACCGGTTGCACAATGTGTCGGAATCTTGTGATCAAGTCCAAAATTCTTGTAATCGTTTGAAATCTTAACCAATTTTCTTATAAGCGGGTCGATTTGGTTTTTTTTTTTAATCTCTAACAGGTCAAAGGGTTAAAAATTAAACAGAAGTAGTCTTTGTTTGAACGATCAACGAAAGACCCAAAAAACCAGGGAGTATTTACACCAGTTGAGCTCAATCCAAGAAAATACACCTCTGCGAATAGCCGTGAGGTAAAAATTAAGAGTTCAGGGTTCGAACTTGTGATCTCTCTGTTCCAATTCTCCCCTCATCGCCAATAAAGATGAGGACAACTCCCCATGGTTTAAATAAGAGTATTCTAAAATGAGAAGTCATAAGGTTGACAGTCTGCCTAATATATAAGTAACCAATTGCGCAATGTGACGGATCTTCTAAGCCCAAAATTCTTGTAATCGTTTGAAATTCTTTCTATTTATTTTACCGTTTAGAATTTTAGCACTTATATATATATGTCTTTACGTTAAATAATACATGCTTAATTAAAAATATAATAATCATATACGGAGTTATAAATTATACTTCTTTTTATTTTTTATTCCGTATAAGACCTAGGTTTTCATAACTAGTATTTATATATAAAATTACTATATTAACAAAGATAAGAATACTAGTAGTGTATCCTTGGGCCTTGTGGTGGCATGTGGTGGTGTTACGTGACGTCTACATTCTTATATTTTTTTTGTTTTCTATTTAAATGTAACAAATTTAGCACAACAGTTGATTATGTGATAGGTCCAGTTGTTTAATATAAAATTTAGAGTAAATTATATTTTTCATCCCTGATGTTTGATCATTTTAACCATTTCTGTCCAAAAAGAAATATTTTAACATATTAAGGCCTGAGGTTATATTTTTAACGGTTTTGGTCCTTGACACTAACTTTACATGTTAATATTTTATGTTATGTATAAGGGTATTTTGGACTTTTATA
>JBCNJP010000017.1:9202352-9226204 GCA_039602395.1 Deinandra increscens subsp. villosa
TTAACCTATTTTCTTATAAGCGGGTCGATTTGGTTTTTTTTTTAAATCTCTAACAGGTCAAAGGGTTAAAAATTAAACAGAAGTAGTCTTTGTTTGAACGATCCAACGAAAGACCCAAAAAACCAGGGAGTATTTACACCAGTTGAGCTCAATCCAAGAAAATACACCTCTGCGAATAGCCGTGAGGTAAAAATTAAGAGTTCAGGGTTCGAACTTGTGATCTCTCTGTTCCAATTCTCCCCTCATCGCCAATAAAGATGAGGACAACTCCCCATGGTTTAAATAAGAGTATTCTAAAATGAGAAGTCATAAGGTTGACAGTCTGCCTAATATATAAGTAACCAATTGCGCAATGTGACGGATCTTCTAAGCCCAAAATTCTTGTAATCGTTTGAAATTCTTTCTATTTATTTTACCGTTTAGAATTTTAGCACTTATATATATATGTCTTTACGTTAAATAATACATGCTTAATTAAAAATATAATAATCATATACGGAGTTATAAATTATACTTCTTTTTATTTTTTATTCCGTATAAGACCTAGGTTTTCATAACTAGTATTTATATATAAAATTACTATATTAACAAAGATAAGAATACTAGTAGTGTATCCTTGGGCCTTGTGGTGGCATGTGGTGGTGTTACGTGACGTCTACATTCTTATATTTTTTTTGTTTTCTATTCAAATGTAACAAATTTAGCACAAGAGTTGATTATGTGATAGGTCCAGTTGTTTAATATAAAATTTAGAGTAAATTATATTTTTCATCCCTGATGTTTGATCATTTTAACCATTTCTGTCCAAAAAGAAATATTTTAACATATTAAGGCCTGAGGTTATATTTTTAACGGTTTTGGTCCTTGACACTAACTTTACGTGTTAATATTTTATGTTATGTATAAGGGTATTTTGATCTTTTATACCTAAGAGAGTGTTTGTGTAGATTACCTATATATTATTATACAAGTCAACACAGGAACACGCCTGTTTGGCTGCTTCATGTGTTGACTTTTCGATCTGCATATATAAATAAGATTCCATTACATAAACAAGTGGCGCGATTGGCTCGATGGCTAAAAGCTTTTCATTACAGGGAGGGGACCCGGGTTCGAAACCTAGGATCCCCATTTCGGCAGGAACAATTTTTTTTCTTTATTTCAGATATTTCTTGTACATTATATCAATATTTTCCACTATATAAACCAATTGAGGTTGTTTCCCAGTGGTTGGAAGCTTTGGTTTGTGGTCGCATGTTCAAATCCTGGGAACCCTATGTTGGTTTAATTTTTTTTAATTTTTTTTCAGATAAAAAATGTTTATGTTATGTATTCGCTCTCTTTTTTTCAATTTTGTTCCCTTCATCCATATTGGACTTACAAATGGTATATAATGGATCTTTATTGTCATAACGCGCGCCAATGTTTTAATTTTTTTTTCTTAAAGGCTTTTATGCTCTCTTTTTTCTAATTTTTTTTCCTTTGTTCATATTGGAGTTTACGAATGATACATCACAGATTTTTACCGCCGCAACACACGTCAATGCTTTTCACGTTTAAAACCACGCCCGCCGCAACGTGCGGGAAGTTCTCAACCTAGTTAATATGATTATTCAATAATTGGAGGGTCTTTGTGCAATTTACTTAAATTAAATAAATAATACAAAATGCATACACATTTCTCTTCCTCATTCTTGATCATAGACCACCACCCCTGTCACTCTGTCATCGGCTCAACGTGATGCGATTCAAGTTGTCAAGTTGATAAACTCGTATGTTGACTCTTTTAATCTTTAGGGTTGTGGGTCTAAGCCCTAAGGTAAAGGCTTTTTCAATTGGGGGTTTTTTAATTTCAACGTACCCTTTCATGGCTAATTTCGTTTCATTGGCTATTTTATGAACATTTTAACTATTTTATGGTTATAATATCAAACCTCAGGGACGAAAAAAGTAATTTACTTTAACATTATTTATGTCCTAGGCTCGAAACTTGGACAGTTTTGCTTTTGATTTACCGTCGTTACGCTCTCTTCTTGTATTTCTGTTTTATTTACATTGTGTTATATTAATCCAATTGTTTTTATACCCAACATTTAAGTTATTGGTGTATTAGATATAGTTTGTTTGACTTCTAACTTTAACATCTTACCGAAAATTTTTTATATTTTTATTTTCTTTTAAGTTATATTATACCAATTCAATTATTTTATATACCCATATTTTCTATATTTTCTTGATAACATCTCACAATATAAATCTAAATCTGGCTATAAACATTCTCAAAGTTACTTGACCCACAGAATATCCATCCAATGGATAGGCCAACCAATAGCAAAACAAGTTGTAGGATAATGTTCATAAAATAGCCAATTAAATAAAGATAAGGGCCTATTTGTGGGACCTACTTGAACACCACCCATGCCCTAGATCTACCCTAAGCTTCTCTATAACTCCTCTCACCGTTACCACACTGCTCTCTGTAAAAAGCGCACCGTGGGTCACACAACCCACCACTCAAGCCCTATAACCCCATCCATACACTCAACTCAAACTTCAAAACAAAAAAGTTCCTATATACTTCCTAAAATCCCTACGCAATAAGTCAATATGATGGTCTCATCGGACAAACATTTTGCCAACGTTGTTGGTGGGAAAACGGCAATTAGAGCTTGTGACAATTGTATAAGAAAGCGTGCTCGGTGGTATTGTTCCGCCGATGACGCTTTCTTATGCCAGTCATGTGACGGTTCCGTTCATGCCGCGAACCCTTTGGCTCGCCGGCATGAACGGCTACGTCTGAAGGTAGCTTTGTCGTGTTTAGACAAACACGCACACCCGCCACCGTGGCAACGAGGCTTCACCAAGAAGCCTCGGACGCCACGTGGCGGGGAAAGCATGCGTGTCGTCACACGACAAAGTCCGAAGACAGTATGAGTTTCAACCCGATCCACATAGTGCCCGAGATGGGAGGAGATGAGATGACGAAGAACACGGTGACAACATCATGTGAACAAGAGCAGGTTCATCAGTATCAGGTGCCGGTTTTTGATCGGTTTGCGGTCGATAATGCCGATCATCATCGATCGAATATGACATTTGATTTGAATGGGTTGATGCCTCCGTCTGACGTGGAACTTGCTGAGTTTGCTGCTGACGTGGAGAGCTTACTAGGAAAAGGTCTTGATGACATGGAGGGATTAGGGTTTTTGGATTGCAGATCAGAGAATAAAGATGGTGGAAGAGTGAAGGTTGAATTAGAAGAAGATGAAATGGAGTATGAATTAGTGGAGATGATGAGAGAGCCGTTTCAGTTGAGCTTTGATTATGATTCGCCGGATTTGTGGGAGGAGAACGACGGGAAGGTGGCGGTGGAAGGCGGTGGTGGTGGCGGTGGTGGCGAGTGTATGGCGGTGGTGAAAGATGATGGTGAAAATAAGAAGAAAAAGAGAATATTGAAGCTGGATTTTGAAGGAATCATTGCTGCATGGGATGAGCAGAGATCTCCGTGGACTTCCGGCGACCGGCCGGAGGTGGATCCCGATGATTGTTGGCCGGAATGCATGGTAGGTCTACTCTTCTTATTTTCAGAGCTTTCTACCATATGCCCATTTTTTCTTTACACTAGTAGGGTATGATATATACAAGTCTTTCTTTAAATGGTAATTTAAAATTAAGTGATGTGAAATTAGATTGTAGGATGCATGATTTGACTCTCTGTTTAAGGAAAATCTTATGTATGTATATTTCGAGTTAAAATATAATAAAAAAATATGTAACAGAAATCCAATTATATAATCATTATACGTTTATCTTAGATTTATACTTGTTTTTTTATACTTGTTAGGTTTTTGCTTTTATCTTTGGTATTTCATTTAGCATTTCATTTAGAGTTATTATTATGAGTTAAACAAATATATGATAAAAGTTATGAATGTTATTAGCTAAACTGATAACATAAATTATTATAAGTCTTCTGATCTACTTTGGATCATTAACATGAGGGTTATCGCTTAACATATTTCTTGTGATATTCATTTAATTTATACTTTTTTATTATAAGTTTGTAATTTTATAGAATGAATGTGTAAAAAGTAACAAAACATAAAATTGGGTTAAACATGTATGCTAAGTAATGTCAAAATTTAGAATATTATTGTACCATATGTAATTCATGTGACATGATTTTTGGGTTTGTATCAACATTTCTTATTTTGTCAGTTTCAACTGATCATCACATGTGAACACGACCCCTTTAACACCTCACTTTAACGTTCTAGATTAACAATTTGTTCATTTTCATTTATCAGGGTGGATGTGGGATAACACATCATCATTCTCATACTTCTTATGGAGATATGGGGAGGATAACAGGGAATCCAACAATGTTAGACAGAGGAAGAGAGGCAAGGGTGACAAGATATAGAGAAAAGAGGCGAACCAGGTTGTTTTCGAAGAAAATAAGGTACGAGGTACGAAAATTAAACGCTGAGAAGAGGCCTAGAATGAAAGGAAGATTTGTGAAGAGGACATCATCTTCACGCGTGTAATTTCTTGTCGCTAATCCATACTTTTGTACTACTTATAATGTTACAAGTCATCTCTATCATTTGAGCAATTTCGTCTCCACCGGTCCTTCAAATTGCGCCTGCCGAAGAAATATTAATTTGTAGACTTGTTAATCAACTCTTACAGGAAAGAGCTAGAAGATAACCCGGGTGAGATAATGAGGTTGTTAAGAATTTCAGTTAACTAGAACTTTGTTAATTGTTATAAAATTGTAAGTAATTTCTTATAATACAAAAAAAGACAGAGACCTAGAAAGCTTTTTGTTTGGAAACCTTATCTTATGCCAAAAGTAACTGGTATGGGGATGCATAGCCTTTGAAATGATTCAATTTTGGTCAGACACATATTTGAACAGTCATTAGAAGTGTCAAGTAATAAAGTCATACAGGATTAGAGAGTATTTTGGGTCAAAGTGAGTTTTAAAATTGGGTTTCCTTTTTGCCTAAAAAGAATAAAAGAAGATCATTTTGTCTATTCTAATAAACTGAGATGGACATGATGACTCTCTCTCAGTGCTGATGTGATTATGTGAACGATTTTGTACTAAATTCTTAATCAGCTTATTAAGTAGCAACAGCCGGAGACTTTTGAGTTAAAGATTACCGGTGCAAGTCGCAAGACTCAATAAATAAATAATAATAAGGCCCAAACAATAGTTTTAGTATATATAAAAAGGGAAAAGTGAATATGGTGCTGTTAGGCATGTAAGCTTGCATGCGAAACCCATCAAAACTACGTAGTTTTGATTAAATCTAATCAAATCACTTTATTTATAACAGTTATCATTGAATTATCTGATCATTATGATATGAAAACTAGCTGTTATACAACGAGGCCCATTTTATTTGTAGATAGGGTTTATAATTTTTTTGAAAGGCATATAGGTTTATACGAATTGCATAAATCAACCAAATGCACGTTTAAAAGCTTTTGCAGGTAATGAAGGATTTTTGTACTTTATAATCCCAATATGTTTTAATTCAAAGAGACGATTCAAATAATATATAAGAGAAACGTGAATTGGAAACAAATTTGAAAACCTTTAACTTATATACAAAGAATGTTTTTTCATATAATATATAAGAGAAACGTGAATTGGGCACGAAACCATAGATGAAGTTTACGATTTACAAGTTTTACTGTTAGCGCGTTGCGACTAGAAACATGGGTCGTCATGCGGTGATATCTAACGTGTAATAACATATGCATGCATTGCTGCTATAGGTTTGTTTGGTCATTCAATAACATATTCTTGTTGACATGTATTATAAGTGAGCTTAGAAAATGCCTCAAAGTGTAAAGAAAAACAATTAGTACCAACAAATACAAATACATAGCAAATGAAGTTACATATATCCCATACCACTATGTCATATTTAATAGCCTGAGCAGTTAAAACACCATCCTATGTCTCTCCGCTATTCCATCATACATGTTGTTGGTCATACATTTATTGTTTTACATTGCATGGGTGTACAAAATAGTGAGAGTTTGAGCTTTAAAGTTTTTGCCTTGCATTGTTACCAAACTTATTACTAAACATAATGTTTCCTACAAACCATCTATGCTTAGTTAGGTTACCAGTTGCAAATATTAAGGATTAACAAAGTTGAAAAAATTAAGAAAATTTTGAAACTGAAACTGAAAAATAAATCATAAGAATCACTGCTTAAAAAAACACGCAACCAAAATCAAAATGATAAAATAGATGCTGATGAAGCTCAAACACAATCCATTCTAAAAAGATTTCTTGATTGTGCTAAATCAACTTCTTAAAATCAAATGTCAATGAAGGGCAAACCGATTGTCAGTTTGTCTTTGGAAATTGAAGCCAAAAACCAGTTCAAGCAAGCCAAATGACCAAAAAAACCCGTTAAATCAACCTAAATCATGTCCCCTGTTGAAGCAATCAAAGCCGTCTGAAGTAAACAAACTAAAAATCAATTCCAAAAACCTATTGAAGCGAAATTTCAAATGTGCAACAACAAAAACCGACTGCCTGTTTGAGATTTACAGAAAAGTACCATGTAGAAGAAAGAACTTACCGGGAGGAAGAGGTCTTCGCACTTCGATTCAATAACCGTTTTGTATGGATTTATATTGATGAAGGGATATATATCTTTCTCGAAACTGGCGGGCTGGCTTCATCATCCTTTCATAAGCACAACCAGTCATATTAAGCATTCATTGTATATTTTTATTTAAAAAAAGAAGTGTGATGTTTCTTTTAAATAATCTACTATACTAATATGAACAACAATAGTTAAGAGGAATACCTACATTAGATAGAAAATTTGTATATTTGTATTTAAGAGGGATACCAATATACATGACTATTGGTAAGTAGGTAGCAAAATGCATCTTGAAACAAACAGTGACCATTTAATGAGAATTCTTACCTCAAGTGATATTACAACATATGCAACTGTAATAGAGGAGATCCTTTCACACTCCATCTTTATTTGCCTGCAAAAAACTTTTAATAAGAACATTGATATATTCACTAGTGTAAATGAAGAAATCTAAAAGAGATCAAGACATGTAAATACATTTGTATATTTAGAAGTGTATTGATTTTGGTACTAAACTGCAAGTCATTAATCTACGTAGTAATAAGAAAATATAAAGTCAAACCAATCACATCTTATCTTTTCTGTTTTCAAATGCTCATTAATCTTCCAATACTGTTATGGGTTGATCATCTATAATTAAGACATACTTATGGATAAATTTGCAACCCATTTATAGAATCATGTTATGGGTTGATCATCTAAAATTAAGACATACTTATGGAACATTACATCAAAATGAACATGTCTTTCCCAGAAAATAAAAACTACTCATTTGCTAAATGCTAATTTATACAAATAGTAGTTTTCGTAGTTCAAGAATACAAAGATCAGGAGAAATAAACGGCGTTTATATACAGGATAAAACGTTGTTTCAATACGTTACCGATACGGTGCTCAAGTAGTATACAAACTGACATTTGTCGTAAGTGTTTTATTAGAGATTTAATGAACTAGGAATTAGTTTGCTTATACTAAGGCATCCTAATGCATATTAATTAGAGGAAATCTCCATAGAATTGACCAAAAGAAAATCAAATAGAAGACACGTCCACAAACATGAACCTGCAAGAACAAAAAAATATACAGAATTGCTGATGTTAAACCCATCTCGTCTACGATGTTTACTCCAATACAGTAGCTGCAAAATAATGGTGATTAGTATTATTTGAATGTCGTACAACATGTGTTCACTTTGTGTTTTTATGTGATTATGTGAATACTGGATCTGAAATATTATCAAACTTCTGCCCTATGTGAATGTAATATTAGAGATCGCAAATGAGGAATAATAACATTAAGATAAAAACCAACCAAATCTGAACTCGATGTGCATACCTCAAAGCAGGAGAAGAACAAACGATCTTCTGGGGGAGAGCAACGAAGTCCGAGGATTCTTCCAAAGCCAACCAAAAGACGGAAGAGAAGAAGATGGGATTCAGAGGTATCTTGCTAACGAATGATCATAAATAATCATCTCTAAGCCAACGGTAAAACGCACACACATAAGCTAGTTAGGGTACTTCGAATTAGAAAAAAAATGACAAAACAAATATCACACGAACCTGATGACGAATGACATCTCTGCTTTCATCAGATCATCGTTCGATTCGGGCTTCAATCGAAACCCTAGAATGAAATTGCGAGAGAGGCAGTGGTGGTGGGTGGTGGGTTGAGTACAACAGATGTATGGTGTCTATGAACTGTTGAAACATGGGTGGGGTGAGATGAGGTTAGGTTAAGAGATGTATTGTGTACGCCTGATATCTGTCAGTGCATCGTTGGGTGTACACAATGCAAACAAAAACCAACATGTATATGCCGTATCGGAAACTTGTATCTAATGCATCCTAAGCTTGTAGGCGCGAAACCATAGATAAATCTACGATTGTATATATATACAATATAAATATTGTAGAAAGAAAACATTTTTGTAATGAAAAATGATTGTAGAAAGGACAGAGAATACGCCACTTTATTCATCATTGTGATCTATGTACATATGTTAAGTTTATACAATTGAAAAAAAATGTCGGAGAGACAAACATAATAATATGCATATGTACATATGTAAAGTTTATACAATTGAAAATAACTGTCGGAGAGACAAACATAATAATATGCATATGTGATTTACAACACTCCCCACTCAGATATACATTATCATACATATACATTATTTACAACATACTTTAGGATGATGTTAAAATTGGTACTTCAAGACCAATAATATAAACTGGTACTATTAAACCAGTTATACTGCTTCTTTAAGAACCTTAGCCAAAAAAATCTAGTGGGAAAAACTTGGTTGAGGGAAAAAGAGTACAGTGTGCATAATGCTCCCCCTCAATCTAAGTAAGATACTTCAGTCTACGAAGTCCGATCCTCTGTGATAGTTGCTCAAAACTGGTAGAGATTTTATGAACCGATCAATTTTCATTTGACTTGATCTGACAAACATCTATTTCACCTTCTTTTCGCAGGTCGTATGTTGAGAAGAACTTAGGTGAAATGTGCTTTGTCTTGTCTCCCCTGATATAACCTTTTTTAATTTGAGCTATGCATGCAACATTATCTTCATAATTGATCGTCGTGTTCTTCTTCATTTGTTCCAATCCGAATGCTTCTTGTATTTGATTTATCACTGATTGCAACCACACCAATCTCGACCGCCAACATACCATGCTATCAGTTCAGCAGGGATTTGATGAAGTTATTGTAAGCGTTTGCTTTGTAGATCTCTATGAAACCGTTGTGCCACCATATGTAAATTCGTAACCTGTTTGAGATTTTGCTTTATGTGGATATGATAAATATCCAACATCAACATACCCAACAAGCTGGGATATTTTATCTTTCTAGTAGAAAAGACCTAAGTCTTGTGTCCCACAAAGATACCAGAATATATGTTTTATTCCATTCTAGTGTTTACATGTCGGATTTGAACAATATCTCGCTAGTATATGTACTGACAACGCAATATCTGATATCGTATTATTTGCAAGACACATAAGTGCACCGATCACACTTAAGTAAGGTACTTCTAAACCAAGTACTTCTTCACCCTCTTCTTGTGGGCGGTAAGGATCTTTATGTGTATCTAGTGATCAGAAACCATAGGTATGCTAAAAGGATGAGTTTTGTCCATATTGAAAGGTGCAAACATCTTCTGGATATGGTTTGACTTGTGAACAAATATACCATTGCACATATGTTCGAACTGTAGGTCAAGGCATAGTTTCGTCATACCCAGGTATTTCATTTCAAATTCTTTCTTCAATGAGGCAACAACTTTTATCTCTTCCTGAGATCCAATGATGTTTACATCATCAACATAAACTGCTATTATGGTGAATTTCAAAAATGATCTTTTTATAAAGACACAAGGACTAATCACATCTGACTTGTATCCTTATTTTTCAAGATATTCACTAAGTCGATTGTACCACATGCGACCAGATTGTTTAAG
The DNA here is from genome assembly GCA_039602395.1 of Deinandra increscens subsp. villosa. NCBI lineage: Eukaryota > Viridiplantae > Streptophyta > Magnoliopsida > Asterales > Asteraceae > Deinandra > Deinandra increscens. Next base: position 9,212,457 of record JBCNJP010000017.1, read on the forward strand.
ACCATATAAAGATCTTTGGAGTTTTATAGAACACATATCTCGAGGGTTTGATTTTAGTGCTTCAGGAAATTTTTATCCTTTAGGAATTTTAATATATAGATATTATTTTCTAGCGTTGCGTATAAGTATGCGGTGAAAACATTCATAAGTCTCATCTAAAGTCCTTCAGAGATTGTGATGCCGATTAAAATCTAAGGGTTCCCGCATCCACTACAGGGGAATACGTTTCCTCATAATCGACTCCTAGGAATTAGGAAAACCCTTGTGCTACAATTCGTGCCTTATATCGTACAATATCATTCTTTTCATTTCTTTTTATCGCAAACACCCATTATAACCTATGGGTTTGAAGTCTATGGGTGTCCGCACTCTTCTAGAGTTTTAGGTACGTAATCGTTTTCGTTTATTACATCCTTTGCTATAGCATATGCAAATATATTATCAACACGTATTTCATTCCAGTTCTACATTATACTAATTTATACATAATTAATAGAGATCTCATTTTCATTCTGTACCGGTTATTCTTCTAGAATCTCACTTTCCTTTGAAATTATATTAGTCGATCATTTAGGGGACATATACCTCTGCCGTGGGTTTATTTATGGTATTTTCTGAGTTTTCACCAACTGCATTATTTTGCTCTTTTCGTTTTCATGGGTTCTTTTCTTTGGAACCGATTGGTCTCCCACAATTTCTTTGTATGGTAATCGCTTTCGGCATTACTTCAATTCGAGCAGGTGCATTTAATGCTGGTATATGTGTCTTTATAACTCTATCTATATCCGTGAATGCATCTGGTAATTAGTTTGCTATTCTTTGCAAATGTATAATCTTTTGGACTTCAAATTCACATTGACCACTTTGGGGGTCTAAATTCGATATGGATGATCTATTCTACGTAATTCATGTGCTAACAGTCTATCATTATTCCTATTTCCCCTAAGACCAGGAACATATATTTTTTCATCAAAATAACAGTCAGCAAAATGTGTTGTAAACATGTATCTGTTTAGTTTGTGAAGGCCCACAAATATCCCCTTGAATTCTTTCTAAAAATGAAGGGTTTTCTTGTGTCAGTTTAGTTTCCGAAGGTCGAATAATGAGTTTACCCATAGAATATGTTGCACGTGATAAATCTTGCTGTAGCTGAACTTTTAGATTCTTAAGCAGTTGTCCATTTACACTTTGTATTATGCGTTCATCATTATGCTACCTGGGTAACCTAGTCAGTAATGCCATATATTAAATGTGCTTTATCGAATAATTTCTGGTTACTTACCATTTACGCTTCGATGGGATTGATATTAGTAGAATATAATCCAGAGGATAAAGCTTGTGGCTTTTTGACAATTGTTTCTTCACCATTTTTGTTTGAGGTAATTTGTAGATATTCAGTATTATTTTCAGATCACTACTACAAAAAATGCCTTTTATGACGCGTCATAAAATGGGTCAGATGACACGCATTTGTGTGTCAAGGAAGCCCCATCATAAAGCGAGATGACACCCATTTTTGTGCGTCATCTGCTTATGACGCGCATTGCGCGTCAAGCAACCCCTCTCATAAATCTGCTTACGATACGCATTTTTGCGCGTCATGATTTTTTTATTTTATAAAAAGTATCTTTTTTTTCTAGAATCACTAATTTCCACATTAAATGAAAATTAACCTCATAATACAAAAAAAATACACTAATAACAAAATAATGCATTTCATATATATAAAAAACATTACAAAGTTAACATGAGTTTACAAATGGATTCGATATGCTAACAATAAACCTATAATAACAGATCTAACACAATAAAACTTTCCTTTATGTTCCTAACAATATCTTATTCTGGATCTAGCCACTTGGTGATGGTTTCAGATTGATTCCGTAAAACCAAAATACCTTGCATTCGTCCCATGGCACTCTAAACAGATCCTCAGAGGTCAAGGTTTTCATCAGTTTCTTATGCATTGCGATGATGTGTTTGTCAAGTTGTGTAAAGATACAGTCTCATTAAAGTATCTTGAAAACTAACACTAGATGCAATTTAATTCAAACTTTTAATGTGTGTATCACCATTGTTAAGCTTGATTTTACCCAGTGTTTTAAAAACCGGTTGGTTGATCGGATTTTTGAGGGTCTCCGTTTTTTTTATGTCCATTTTTTACGGTTTTTTACGAGATTGAACAGACCATTTTTCCAATTTTGATCGGTTTTTTTCTGGTTAAACCGCTCCGGTTCAACTGATGTTCTTATTTTTTTAATTTTTTGGAATTATTTTTATTATGCGTGTATACTTTATTGTTATTTTTTATTATTTGTGAACTTTAAAACTTATATTTTCTTGTGGAATACCTAGTTGGTATTATTTTTTAGTGGATTAAAATTGTATTTTAACTATTGTTGTTAAAGTGTACAAGTTTATTAGCATTTTTATAAAAAATATATATTAAAATCCCCTAACCGGTTGAACCAACCGGTCTAACCGGTCCGACCGGTCGAACCGGCCCCAAAAACTTTTCCGGTTCAACTTCAAAACCGGTTTTTAAAACATTGATTTTACCACCTTTCTAAGATCTGAGTTTGACATTCCAACATGAAATTGAATCTGTAATGATCAGGGGAACATCCACACTAAAGGCAAACAACCTTTTGTGTTTAAAGTTTATGAAAATGCTGTTACTTTTATGTATATTATGAAACTCTAGTGACAAATAGAAACTTAACAGAAGCCCATGAAACTTTATAAGCAAGTCGTCAATAGTTTAAGTTATATGTGCCAAATTTGACCAAATTACTTACAATTTATAAATGGGCCAATTTGTGTTATTATTTTACTCAAGTGGATTAAAAAGGCCAAGGAACACTACTACAAAAATGGCCTTTCTTGACGCTTTTTGCGCGTCAAGAAAGGGCCCAGATGACGCGCAAAAAAGCGTCAAGGAAGGCAGGGTCAAGAAGCCTCTTGACGCGCAAAATGCGCGTCATCCCGTTTATGACGCGCAAACGATGACGCGCATTTTATGACGCTCAATGAGTGTCATAAAATGTGCGTCAAGGAAGCCCCCGTCATAAAGGATAGATGACACGCATTTTTACGCGTCAAGAATGTAAAAAAATTAGAAAAAAAAAACATTTAATACATTCAGTTAATTCTATATCAAATGAACATTAACCTGATAATACAAAATAAATTATAGCAATATAATGTATTTCATATAAACAACATTAGAGAGTTACAATGAGTTTACAAATGAATTCATATGCTACAAATTACATTTATCAACCAAGTAAATGGATGATGGAAGAAGAAATCCTTGTGCACCTAATTAATCCTTCATCATTGTGCTTTTTGATCTTTGTCCCAAACAGAAGAAGAAAACATTCATTTTAATGCAGTCCCAAACAGTTAACTACCCTTAATATTTTTTGGATTCACCCTGCGTAAAAGAGTTTTGTTTTACATTAGATTTGGCAGCTGGAATAAATAGCTTACAATGTACACATTCAGCTTATTAAATAGCACAAAGAACCAACAAGTTTTTTTTGGTATTAATGTGCTAACCTGAACGATACAGATGATGATGAATGAAAACTTCTTGAGAACTCCTGACAGTCTTGTAAGCCCTGTTATGACTGAATGGCTTCACAAATGAATAATGGGCATAAGATATGTGATACGAGATTGGTTTAAGGCACTGGTGTAAACCTGTGATTAATACACCTCACAAGCTTCAAGGCACTGGTGTAAACCTGTGATTAATACACCTCCAGGTTAGAATTAACATGTTTTGAAACTTTAGATGTAACTATATAAGTATATAGAAATAATTGGCAGCGACCGAGTAACTTGGTTTCAACGCATGAGCAGCAGCAACATAGAAAGCAGATTGACTGTATAATTCATTGGAGGAAATCTCGTTTCCGTTTACTAGAACTCCAGTTCTTGATGTGTCTTCTGCTAATCCATACTACAGAAACAGGATTAATCCTAATAAGCAGGTCTATGCTTATGCATTTAGTTTCCTTTCAGACTTCAGAATGTAATAAAGTTGGCTCTTATCCACCTCCAAATATCAAGTGGTCATAAAAAACAAATCTATTTCTAGTTGCTAATTACCTACAGGAGCTTAAAATACAAGAACAAATGAACCATGTAATGAATTCTTATAGCTACTGTGTGCCTACTGATCATTCAAAACTTTTGAGCATAATTGTAGTTTTCACTAGTATATATAGCTATTAAAAAGAAACACACACATATTAACATAATATACAACCATAAACCATTTTAGAGCAATCGATCAGATCTATCACATTAAATACGAATTAAGTTAATAAGAAAATAACAAGGCATAGATATAGTCAAATAGAACGTCAAGTGAAAATTTGATACTCACCTACAGAAGACCTCGCTAAGGTGAACTATCAATACAGTAGCGAAGTGAATCACATAAGTTCTTGTACATACTTGGTAACTTTTTTAATTTGCTCATGGAAGCACAACCTGCAAGAAATAAGAAATGGTACACAATCTCGACATGTTCCTCGTTGCTGCCTATGAGGTAGAACATATCTTTTTGCCCAGATTTCATTCTTGGGATGTACTGATCAATTGATGTTTGTTTGCATTCTGATTTGGTGCTGCAATATAAGTTTAAAAGAAAATCAGGATATGATGCAAGCATTTAAAATAAAGAAATATGAAAAGAATAGCAATCAGGACTCATTCTTCAAAGAATTGGTAGTTGATTTGGATAGAAGAGTTTCTATATTATAGAATAGGTTAATTTCAGTATACTCAAATTATACAACGGCTCAAAACAGGCCACTCTTAGAAAACATATATGAGTAGATATATATGAGTAGTATTACAAAATTTACTTGAGTAATAAAATAACACATACCGGAATATGAGTAGTGTATCAGTCCACATTATTTACTCAGCCTTGACTCAATTGAAGCATTAACAACAGCCTTAAAATGGCAAAGACTTGAGTAGTATAACAAAACTTACTTGAGTAATCAAAATCCTGGATCATGGTTTAATTGCCCCTGCATAGCTGATGTTCTTTGGGCTGATATCTCCCCAATTTGCCCCTGCATCTCAATAGGCATTGACCAATGAGAAGGTCATTGGTCAATACCTGATTATCATCCATGATCAGATCTCTGAAGTTGTAAAGTCCAGCAGCAGACCCATGTGGTTTGTCCTCTTTCAAGTATCTATTTTAGAATCATAGAAAGCAAAACACAATAAAAAGATAAAAAATTAAGCTCAGATCTGACATCATAAAAGGCTGACTTTTAAGAAGAAAAAGATTCAGATGTTACTTGACAGGGATTTTCAGCTCATTAGATAAGAACGAAGTAACAATAACTTAATGATTTTTAGGGCTTTTGTTTAGTTTGTACATAGAGCATACCTTTTTACAGGCAGAGATTGGATGATGAACCATTGCTTGTCCTTCCAGTGGGAAAAGTGGCTTTGAAATATTCAGTGACAATGGCCTGAATCGAGTACCTAAAAAGCAACAATATTTCCAATACGTCAATAAACAAAAAGAATAAGATTCAAATCATTTTCAACTGAACTAAGATTCAAATGAACTGTGTCTCTGTCACAATCAAATTCCAATTTGAAATCTGAAACACGTGCAATTGCCTGTGGTAAACTTGAGTACATACATAGATTGTGTGTGCCGAATTAACACAGTAAAAAAACAAATCAACAACAAATTCATATCGTAGATTGTGTGTGCCAACATTCGATCCAAAAACAGAAGCATACAAGTTGTGTGCTCAGCTATAGTACGAGATCCATTGAATTGTAATCGAGTAAGATCAAGCAACTAAATTACTAATGTTTCATGAGAAGTCAAGTTGTTACCTTTAGTGGGACCACCAACCATGATCACAGCAACAACTCTTTCATCTGTGCTCATAATCCCCGTTCGATATATAGATCTCTAGAAAAAAAAACAGAAGGAGACCACAACGCAGGTTTCAATTGCATCAGCCATTTCCTCTGATTTAGAAACAACAACAATCACTACATTAAGAACGTGCTATATAGAGAAGGCAGAGAAGCTCATAACACCTTCCGCAGGGCAAGACCAGATAGACAATAAGCCATAAAACCAAATACAACATTCTTACTTCCCTTCAAACCAAAGAACCACATTCAAACTATAAACAATCTAATAAAACTGTTTACTCAAAACTGATGCATACTTCAGCCCAAAATAATAACCAAGCACCCTCAAACTGCTTATAGTATATCAAATCATAATAAGTTGATAAAAAGTATTAATATGCAATCCTGAACCACACATAAATTGTTTATGTATGACCTAATAAATGCATCAAAGAAGCCTCTTAAATCATTTGTGTAAAAATTACAATTTAGAGAAGACTGTACCACACAAATTGTCTTGAAAATTCAACACCAGTAGCCTGTGCTTGAAGCCTTGTCTACAAATTCACAAACGTGAACAAATTAAATTTATTAACAAAGTCCTAAGCATTCCAAAAGAAAAATAACAACTAAACTTGACTTTAAATGACAAAAACTTCTTTTCAGCTTCAAAATTTCAATTCTATTACGCCAATTTACAAAGAAGGCTTGAAAAAGAATCTAGGAAAGTCAAGGTAGGGTAGAGAAAGGGGGGAATGACAATCATAGTTTAGTGACATCTACAGGCCTAATAGGTATGCGTATGTTGTTGAGGTGGAGATTTAATCAACAGAAGTTCATATTCATGGGTTGAATCCCGTGGTTCATGAGTCGAATCTGTGAAGATTGACATGAACATATGAAACCTAACCACCCAATCGAGTCTATTGAATCACATACCAGATACAAAAAACACTCACCAAATCGAGGGTTGACAAAATCGATGGGAGATTGCGATGGAGATGTGGTCGCGTGGAATGTTGGAGAGATGGTCGCCGTGGAATGGTAGAGGTGAGGTCGATTGACATCAGATCTCGACGGAAATGGGAAGATAACGGGGGAAGGAGGAGTAGTTCTTCTCTTCAGCAATCGGAGGCGCAGATGAAATTAGGGCAGAAGACCGATGGCGAGTTTGATTTGGACAGAAGGAGTCTTCGTTTGGAGGAGAGGAGCAACCTAGGGTTTCTGTTATTCATAAGAATGCCGACCGGGGAAGGAATCAGATTTTGCCTGTGGAGATTAGGGCTTGTGGAGAGGGAGCTAAAAGATAGAAGCGGGAATTGAATTTTGAGGGAGAGCAAAAACATAGAAGAGCGGGGAATGAAAATTTTGGAGAAAAACAGCGGGAAAAAAAAAACATAAGACGACAGTTTATAGATGACGCGCAAATTTTAAGTGTACTCCGTGTTTTTTTTATGACAGAAAATTTATGACGCTCAGAAATGCGCGTCCCTAGCCTTAGGATTTTTCAATTCTTGACAGTTTTTTTATGACATGCGTTTTTGCGCGTCATTAATCACCGCGCGTCATCGTTCGCGCGTCAAGAAAAGGGCTATTTCTAGTAGTGGAAAAAGTTTAGCTGTAAAAGAGAAAAGTCGAACAGGTCAGTTAGCTTGAAAGTCCCTGAAGCATATTCTTAGGGTAAACGCAATACCCTTCCCGATCCAATCGGGAAGGTAAAAACGGGGAAAATCGGGGAAACGGGATCACGGGGAAACCATTACTTGGCTGCTCGGGAAAAATCGGGGAAAGGGGAATTCGGGATCGGGAAGGTTAAAATGGGGTTGGGACCCCGATTTTTTCAAGAGAGAGTGGGAAAGTGGGGAAGGTTTTTATGGGGTGTTTGGGAGAGTGGGGAAACCATTACCCACAAAATGGGGAAAAATGGGAAGGGGTGGGGAATGATGAGGTGGCACCAAAAATAGAGTGGGGGATTGGGGAAATGGGGAAACCATTGCAATTAACCTTATGGCATACCCACAAATTCTTAGTTGAAGATTTATATTTTCGATGAAATAATGTTGTTTTTTTACATCATATTCAATGCATTATAATTATTTTGGCTCAGCCATCTTGCCACATCTGTTTGGAACTTGGATGTAGAAAAACTGTTACGTGGACTAGCGTATAAGCTGAGTTACTGTCTTCTTTAGCAACAAGTGAATACACATCTAAGAGCATTCACAGCAGATTCCTTAAAAATTATGTGAATGTAAATCTGCAAAATTTGAGTTTTGGTTGTGAGTGGTTATGAGTAGAGGAAGAAAAAGAATATAACAAATCTGCATATTTGACAAAAAAACTGGTGATTTGCTAAAATTTATGGATTGAAAGAGAGAGAGGAAAGGTAATGATAAATGTATAATTATTATTATTTAATTATGGTTGTGAGTAAAATAGAGAGAATACATAATAATAAAAATATAAATTATAAGGATGAGGATGGAGTTGTTTTTTACAACTCTGTCGTTGTTACTAAAGTCCTAGTTAAGAACTCGGAGCATGAACCAGAGTGCCATTTCATGAACTCTATCTTTTGAGACAACAACTTGAAAATTCATAATTTGATTTGTGACATGACAATTTGTGCAACCTCCACTGCCCATGAATAGAAACTAGATGTTTACCCCCCACGTGCGTTGCTGCGGGGTTGAATTTGTATACTGAACGAAAGTAAAAAAAGTTAAGTTGTATAAAACGTAAAAGTTCAAAAATCTCGTGGTGAAAGTATAAAACTATAGAAGTATATTAAAAGCGAAAGTAAAAAAGTTAAAAGTTTCGTGGCCAAAATAGAGGACAACAAAAACTTAAAATAAAAAAAAACTTTAAAAGTTAAAAGGTACAAAACGTAAGAGTATGAAACATATGTGGCAAAACTATGAAAACCAAAAGTTTACTATTTCGTTAAAAAGAAAAAAAAATTTGTAAAAGTTTAGGATAGAAAGCGTCAAAGCACCAAAGTCACATGGCTAAAGTTTGAAAAACAAAAAGTTTACTATTAATCATTTAATCTATGAAATTTCATTGTATTATTAAGAGAGAAATAAACTTTTTAAACAACTACCTCCAGGTCTAAAGCGAATATTTTTAGAAAATATTTGAAGTTTAACTAATCTCTTTCTCTTGTGCACAAAATTAATAATCAATAATTAATGTACATATAAATACAAGTATATAATAAGAACACATTTGAATATATTCGGTTGATAATTTAAAATTAATATCCCGTTCCCGTTTAAGAAATCTAAAGACAATATATCATATATGGATGACTTAATGTTTGATCAATATAACTAACACCATGAGTCATCACTGAATAGCCAAAGGGAAAACAATATTTTAGCGGCGTTAATATGATATGGAATGAAAATTTGTGAAGTTAGCTATGTTTTAGCACATTGTTACACAGCCGGATGAACTTTATATGCTACTAGGTTAGTAACCAGTGGCGGAGCCAGGAATTATTTCCTATGGTGTCGGTTCTTTGTGTTTGAATTTCTAACGAGATGACGACGAAATATTAGGGCCGGGTCGGGTCGGATCGGTAATATAATAAAACAATATTTATTAGAAAAAAATACATTGTCAATAGAAATGAAATAAATCTATAGTTGTGCTTGTGGTTCGACCACCTTAAGGTGAAGCGAAATTATGGTTGATAGCCAAAAATTTGTTCGACTCGCAGTTCTGGAATAGAGAAAGTCGAATTAGGGCTGGCTAGGATGGAGTCTCCTATATGATATATCGACATCGTATGCGAGTTTAAAAAAATAAAATATTAATAAGTTGCTATCTATATCGGACTCGGGTTCTTTCAAAAAGTAAACTCTTAAACAAGTTAAAAACCACAGAAGCAACTAAACATTTGTGATATATTCTAATGTCCAAATTTTAAACCTATGTGAGTTTAAAAAAAAAAAACTAAATAAATTGCTTTCAAAAAGTCTCGAAATCGAGACCTTACAAAACAAAACTACATTCTTGAAAAAGTCTTGAACCACTCGGGCAAAATTAATGTTTGTCACATATTCAGGTGTTCAATTTTTATAGCTGTGTTAGTTTTAAAAAATGAAGTAATAAAACGGCTATCTACAAGTATCGAACTCGGGAGCTACAAAATAACAGGCGTGAACTTCCACGGAAATCCAACCACTCGGCCAAGTAAGCAATTATTGTTTATTTTGGTGTCAAATTTTTATAACCATTGGTGTCAATGTAAAATCTACTTAACATTATTCCACTACGGTTTCAAAACTCATTGGTGTCGCTTGACCCCGACCTCATACACATATCTCCGCCCCTGTTAGTAACCCGTGTAATACACGGGATGAATTTAGGTTCTTAATATTAAATAGACAAAAAAAAAAAGAAACAAATGAGATTTAAAAATTATTATTGACGTAAAATCCTTATAAAACATTAAATGATAGTTTAATAAATTAAAAAATTATTATAATTGAAAATTTGTTGATTAATATATTTAAACCAAATTATTGAGTAAATTTATCAAATTTACATTAAATTGTCATTTATTGAAGTAAAAATTTAATTTGAATAAAATTGGTAATTAGTCTTAATTAGTGATTTACTAAATTTGTAATTGATTGTGAGTTTGACATGTAGCGATGGTGATGTGGACCCTCTAAAATGAAGACATGTGGCAACAATTTTATTGCTTTATTAGGATTAAAATTTTCTTGCTTCCATTCTAAGAAGATTTAGACATACCTTTGACATTTTGCTCATATGCAGTTCGGTCACACATCATCAGTACTGCAGCATCTTCATTCAGGGATCAAATGGGTTTAGACACAAAAGAAGCTATTGAAGGAGGACTTCAAACACGTTAGTCCACCAAGAAAGTTTTGAGAAAATAAATTGTAGGACATAAGATAATCTACCAAAAAATTGGACTCCATGTCTGATTGATAACATATAAACAAACCGATACCGACAACCCCCTCAATGGTGCCCGATGAATTAATGTATATCCTGCTATGTTCAAAATAGGGTTTTAGTTGTCGAAGGTCTAAATAAAACACCTTACGAATTTTGGAGAAAAAATAAACCAAATATCTATTAAGTAGGATCTTTTGGGTGTCTAGTTACTATATTAATAACCAATGAGCTGTACCGAAATTCGCTGAAAAGGCATATGATGTTACTTTGTTGGATCTTTTGGGATGTCAAACGCATAGAGAGTATACAATATTAGAACTAAGGTTATTGAGGAAATAGTGAATGTGTTTTTTAATGAAAAGTCCAAAAATAAGTTTAGTTCTTTAGCTAGATTGGTTATTTGATATATATGCACTAACCACTGTGTTCAACATAACTATTGAGAAGCCCTTGAGTGATTTTGTGCAAAACAAGTTTACACTTTAGCTAAAGAAATATAGAGACCCAGCATCAAAGACCTAAGTGTTGGGTTTTGTACGGGTTTATTAAAGTCATATTAACCATTTAATATGTAAAACGCAGTGGAATAAATTTACTTTCATGAAGTTATACTATGTTAAAACTGATTTGAACATGTAAAATGAAACCCGAACAAAAGGAGGATCCAGATATGGAATGCATGCTATCAAAATAAAACTCAACCATAGTGGGTTTTAGGTATACCTTTCCTGGTGCAAGAAGGTAATGAAGAAGGTGGTGATCTTGAAAGACAAGCTTCCAAAACGAAGGCCTCAAGCTTGTATACCCACGAGCCTTCAACAAACACCTTGGTTGCTAGGTTTTTTCTTATAGATGCTACATTTCCTCTTGGACCGATCCAAGCAAGGGAGAACACACTAAGCCCCTCAAAAATTCGGTTCTTGCAAGAGAACTACTAGAGAGAGAGAGAGAGAGAGAGAGAGAGAGAGAGAGAGAGTCTAACTTGTATTTAAAAATAATCAAGTGGGGGGCTTTAAATGGTGTTGGGCGAAAATTTGTCTAGGGAAGAGGAGAGAGAAACACATTTTGTGTCTTGGAAATCTCTTACATGCAAAGTTATGATTATTTCATTCTCCCAATGGTCCACCTCATTTAAATTAAAAACACATCTATATATATATATATATATATATATATATATATATATATATATATATGTGTGTGTGTGTGTGTGTTTGTGTGTGTGTGTGTGTCTTTTATTTTATAAAGGAAGTATCATTATTTCAATTATAAAATACCCACTAAATTATCTAACCCATTAAATAAATTCATGATTATACTCTCTAAAGTAAACCATCCATATGAGTTATTATTTTCAAGTGTCATAATTTAGAAAATCATTTTCTAAATATATCTTCAAGAGATAATTTTTATTTATGTGATCATAAAACAAACAAATATTACGGGTGTTTGTCTAGCTCGTTATTGGGTATGACCCGACTTGGATCATAACCTACTAGCCACATCAATTTAATATTTGTCTTGGGCAGACCGAGACCAACACTAAGAGCTAATCCACCATCTATTTCTTCAGTAAGTACAAGACCTTTAGAGTCAAAACCAACAACTAACTCAGCACCAACATCTAAAATTCAACCTACTCAAAACATCGAACCTGTTCTTGGTGGTGATCCTATTACTGTTGAATAAAAAAATGACCAATCTGGTTCACATGTGAACTTAGATATTGAGAACACTAAGAGTGGAACCCATACTCATTATAGTCTCATGCCAGATGGTTTGACTAGTCCTGAGCCCACTTCTGAATGTGAGTATTCTAAAACATCCCCCAGTTCACATGAAGTCCAACATGAGCATCATGAAACCAGTTCACAAGGACCTGGTATCTAACTTTACATTAGACTTCCATAACTCAACATACCAAACAATGACCGAAGTCGTGAGTTCCCAATGTTCCAAAATACAAGGATCAGTAAAAATCATTCGGTGGAGAATGCAATTGGAGACGTCTCAGCACATGTCGTTACAAAAAGTAAGTCTGCAGATGCAAACATATGGAACCAAAAGGTTTGGATCTAAGAAATGCAAGATGAATTATTTCAAATTAACAACAAAAGGTTTGGGAGTTGATTTGCCAAAGGGAGTTCTCAATGTTCCAAAATACAAGAATCAGTAAAAATCATCCAGTAGAGAATGTGATTATGTCTCAGCATTTGTCATTTGAAGAAGCAAGTCTGCAGATGTAAACATATGTTTACACGCTTGCTTCCTGTCTCAAATGGAACCAAAGAAGGTGACTAAAGCATTAAGAGATAACAGTTGGATTAAAGCAATGCAAGATGAGTTGTTTCAAATTAACAAACAAAAGGTTTGGGAATTAGTTGATTTTCCCAAAGGGCATAACCAATTGAAACTAAATGGGTTTTTAGAAACAAAAGGGATGAAAGAGGAGTTGTGGTAAAGAACAAAGCAAGGTTAATGGTTTACGATTATGCTTAAGAGGGAGGAATTGATTATGATGAAGTTTTTGCACCATTTGCAAGATTGGAGGCAATTAGAATCTTTCTAGCTTACGTTTCCTTCAAGAACTTTACTGTATATCAGATGGATGTTAGGAGTGCATCTTTATATGGATTGTTGAATGAAGAAGTGTATGTGTGTCAATCACCATGATTTGAAGACCCACACCATCCTGACAAGGTGTGTAGGATCATCAAAGCTCTTTATGGTCTCAAACGGGCTCCTATGAGACATTCTCTATCTATACCCTACAAAATGGATACAAGAGATGAGCAACTGACAAGACACTCTTCGTTAAAACTATTGGAAAAGGCTTATTGTTAGTTCCGATTTATGTGGATGATCTCATTATTGGGTCATCAAAGGATTCACTATGC
>JBCNJP010000017.1:9226704-9323076 GCA_039602395.1 Deinandra increscens subsp. villosa
TTTTTAAAAAAATTACTAGGCCTTTTTTTTATTTTTTACCATAAAAGCGCGTATAGTGTTGCTATATAAAAAAATTATTATTTTTTTACTTTTTCGATTGTATCAAAATGTTCAGATCATTGTGTCATTGTGTCAAAATGTTCAGATCTCTGTGTCATATTGTGTCAAAAATGTTTAGATCATTGTGTCATATTGTGTCAAGATGTTCATATAATTGTGTCATATAGTGTCAAAAACCGAAAGAGTCTTTAATTTTATATATGATCTGAACCTATCCGCTCATAAGCACGGCGAATTAAAGGTAAAACCCGGCCGCCTTAAAGATCGAACATGGATTTCCCTGAATCTTCTATCACTAACATCCATGCCTCTGACCAGTTGAGCTGGACGCTATCAGCCTCCAATATTGTTAGTCACTCATTTTATTTGTTTTTTCTTTTTAAAGATAAGGTTGCATCAGAGCAAGTCAACAAGTCAATGGTCGATTTAGATGTATGTATACTCTATCTTTTGCTAACCACTCATATTTTTCAATTCACTACGTGATGGAATACACTACAATGAGAATCGTTTGTCAGCATTATATCCTTTAAAAACAAAATTTTGCAACCATAACATAACTGAATCTTAAGCGTTTCTGAGGAAGGGAGGCGGTGGTGGCAGGATGTAGCAACGACATGAAGAGGGGAGGGGGGGTGTTAAGTTTCATATGATTAAGTCATCGCAGGAGTTGGACTTGGGCTTGTGGGGTTCATAATTAACGGATGGTCTCGGTTACCTACACTGTCAGCGTTTCATGGGTGTCGTGGGTAACGTGTTCGCAAGATGTAACCCCAGGTAATCGAGCGTTGATGATGTTGTTTTGGCAATTCAACTATTTTACGTTTTCTTTATAATGATTTTAAACATCAATGCATATTCATTTTTTATTTGTGTTTTCTTTACGTTGTATTTTGGCAATTCAACTATTTTACGTTGTATTTTGGCAATTCAACTATTTTACGTTTTCTTTATAATGACTTTTTTTAATTTTAAAATCCGGTTATGAACGAATGTGTAGTTCTACATAGGGTACATATGTTTCCTTGACCGACTATCAACATGATGGTTTAGAAAAACAAGTGATTGTGCAATTTCAATAGGTATGATGATGATTTCTTCATAAGTTACATATTATTAACTACAATGAAAAAGAATTGAAAAAACGAAATCAAGCTATCTTGTCAATGGATACGTCCTTGTGGTAAAGTACAATGTCCTCTTTGATAGTGATCTAAGTTTATTTGATAGAGGTCTAAGTTTAAAACTTGTGAGTGATGTATTTAAAGTGTAATTTAGCCGTAAAAAAAAAACTTAGAACTTGATAATAAAACCCATCATGTCAAACGATCAACATCCCACCCACATATATAGGCCTACATAACTAATTGGCAAGCATTATTTTTGCCGTATGAATCAAGTCTACTTAGAACTAATTAAATTCATGGATAAGGATAGGTGCTTCATTGCTAGCCACTCCTCCTTGAAGAAAAAACATTGCATATATTCTTTTAAGGCATGTGGTATACCCTAATACCCATAGCCATGTTAAAGTTTAACACCGTCACATCAGCAATGACTAGACTTTAACACCACATAACACACATGGGGTATACTCCATGTTATGTGGTGTGGTGTTATGAATATTTTATTATATATTTTTTTTCTTTTTAAATTTGGAATAAACAAATAACATATTAATTTTAAAATATAAATTATAAAAAGTACTACAAATTCTCGTTCGTATTCACTAAGGTGTTCAAAAACATATCAAAATGTTCAATTATCTTCTATGGTAATACAAACGTATCAAAAAGCATTCACGAGACAAAAAAATATTTATAAAAAAACTAGTCCGTTTTCGTTCAAACTTATACCATTGTGTTCAGAAAAAAAAATAAAGAAGTCTTCGAAATTTAGTTTTTTAAAGATGTTAACATGTGAAAGTTATTTGAGAAAAACCAAAATTTAACCAAAATAAATATTCAAAATATAATATATTAAAAATATTGCCATGTGTCATGAGATATTGGACCAAAGGTTTCTTTCACGCCAAATTCTCTACGCCAAACTTTTGGCGGAATCCTTTGGCGACGTTATTTCACGGAAGGAGGGGATGGTTTTGGCGCTGTGATAGATTGCCAACTAGACCTTTAACGCAGGATAACGGGGGTATACCCCTTGCCCTTAGAGTGTAAATCACGCTCTATATTTACATTTTTAGACTTTTTTAGGTTGTTTGTAGTAGGGAGGGAGCAGTGTTGCGACAGTCAGCAAGGGAAGATCGTGGGGTGGTCGAGAGCCGCAAAAAAAAAGGTGGGGAGAAGAAGTAAAACTGCAGGGGAAGGGGTGACATGTCGTACGACCACCTGTAGGAGCACCAGGATCGCGGGGGGGGGGGGGGGGGTTGTGGCGGTGAGGAGACCGCAGGAAGTGGTGTGTCCGCTATAATCACCCTAAAACCATTCAAAGTTCCGAGATTTCAAAATATCTCTCAAGTATTGTATAGTAGTCTAATACACCTTACTCTTTCGACAACATGGAAGCCCACTCAGCCCACGTAGTAAGCCCATCTGTATGTCCACTAAGAAAAACCCAACATTCAAACCCATTTCAAAGTGACCGGCCCAAAATAAACCAAAATTATTTAAATAAAAAAAGTTTAAATGGATAATAAAAATTTGTCACGTGGATCCAAGAAACCTAAAAGTAAGTTGGTGGCTGTTATTACCCGCCACGCACAAATTCAATGGATAATAAAAATTTGTCAGACAAGAAAATTAACTATATATATGATTTATTTGGTTTGAGTCTTTGTGTATTTTTAATAACCATAATAGTGATATATGTTTAAGTGGCCCCGTCTTTTTAGTTCATTTTAGTTCACGATTGAACCGCCAGTGGAACAATCTTCTCTCCCATGACCACGCCTAAGAATGAAGAAGGAGGTTGTCTAGCATGCATTCAGAATTGATATAGTGTAATAACACTTGGGTCTTCAACACATTTGCCACCATTTTATGTTTTCAATAAAATAAAAAAACCAGAGCGTCTAACTTCTTTTTTTTTTTGAACGGCCAACGAATGTCCCGAAAAACCCGGGGACTATTTACACCAGTTGAGCTCATTTCAGGGAAAATCCGCCTCCGCAAGCGGCCGGGTGGTAAAACCTGGGAGCTCAGGGATCGAACTTGTGACCTTTCAGCTCCAAGTCTCCCCTCATCGCCAATGCCCCTTCCAAAGTGGTGCCCGTAGGAATCGAACCTGTGTCTCAAATAGAGAACACAGACTTCCTACCACTACACCACAATGAAAGTTGCTAATGTTGTCTGGATTACCGGCTGATTGTCGTTATTTCAATAAATATGCCACGTATAATGAACAATTATAAATAATCATAGCATCTCAGTGTGTTACTGTGTTTCAATTGCCTGAGAGTTTTACTTTACATGATCATCATACCAACTATAGTTTATCGAAACTTTTTTACCTGAAAGTAAATTTTTTGAATCCATTTAACTTCAAATGATATGATTACTCTATATTCTCTTCTATAGAACTTCTGCTTATCTCATAAATATACAACGTGTAATGATTCCCATTACTACAAAAAAATCATGTTTTTTACAATGTTTGGATTGTCAGCCAGCCGGTTTTGCCTCACCTCATAAATATGCAATGTATAATGAGCATTAATAAATGATCATGTCTCTAACGGTGTACGAACTACCAACCAGTTTTGTCTGATCTCATAAATATGCAACACGCCAACACGTAATGATTATTATAAATTATAAATGGTCATGCCTCTAATGGAGTCCGGACTGCCAACTGGTTTTGTCTTATCTCATAAATATGCAATGTGTAATGAACATTATAAATTATCATGCCTCCTCTAAATGTGTCTTGATTGCCAACTGGCCGGTTTTGTCAAATCTCATAAAATGCAATGTGTGTTGAGCATTATAGATGATCATGCCTCTAATGATGTCAGGACTAGCTACGAACCAGTTTTGATTGCCAATTAGTTTGACCTAATCTCATAAATATGTCACGTGTGATAGCGGTACAAATTATCATACATCTTCCTATGTTTGGATTGCCAACAGTTTTACATGATTGTATATTTACTCTGTAAATAGAATTATATAGCAACTAAAATCGAACTTGTTTTCTTAAAACGAAAATGTTTGAAACTTGTTCTTATTTTGTTATATAAACAATCTTTTTTGCTTGTCCATTAACTTCAGTTGATGTCTTTGGGATTATACCCTCAACAAACACCACTCAGACCGGTGTACCAAAGGCTAATGGTTCGAGTGTTGGGAGTGTAGGATCGTGGTTAGAGACAACTAACCAAACAAGTTACTAAAAGTATCAAACAAGAAAGGCGGAATCAGACTTGTTTGTGTTAATGTTTGAAACGGTTTGATCGAAACTGTAACAAGTAAACATGAAGTAAAGTAGATGAACACAAGATGTCAATTCCAAGCACTACTATATTTATACTTCACAGTGTTTACAGTGAGTTACAACTGATGAACAAGAGAGGTGTTCGATGATTTGAACAAAGGAAATACAACTAATATATATAGTGCAAGGAGGAAATAAAAGATCTACTTTTATTTCCTTTTAGCTCTAAGGCTAAATAAACAAATAATATCTACTCCAGAGTTGTTGTAGTACAAGCATGCTTCTGTGAACAGTTGAGCAGACCTATCGGTGAACAGTGCACAACATGGTGTAAAGTAAAACTGCTTTCTGACAGCTTTATGCATTGGAACTTGCACCAGGGGATAAGTCAAAGTTCCGGAGTAACACTAGGAGAAGTTCCGGAGGAACTACTCAGTGTGAAAGAAGTTCCGGACTAACTTCCTTCGGAACTTTGACTTGGAGAATTTCTGCCAAGCAAAACATTCCCAACAGTCTCCCCCTAAGATGTTGCTACCAAAAACTGTTCTTCTGTCTGAATCTTCAAGATGCTTCAACTTGAGCTCTACACTACCTTGTAGCTAGGAGTTCCCATTATAGCCATGATATCCATTTGATTCAACTTATCCCAGTCATCCATCTTTAATTCAGGCTTCTTCCTGATTTCACCATTGCTCATGAAGAAGTAGTGCATGTTCTCACTCCTATGCACTTCAATCCTTAGTATGCAGGGATGAATGACTTCAACATTTGCTGCTGGAGAATCTGAAGGTTCGGACCCTTCTTCTGAATCACTTGCAGCTATCTTCTTTCTTTTGGCTAGGCGATTTTTACTAGCCATTGACTTCTTTCTTCCAGAGTAAGAAAAGGGAATAGGCTGAGTGGGTGAAGGTTTTTGGGATGAGGATTCAGGCTCGGGTTGTGTAGGCTTTGGAATTTTGGGAGGTGGAGAAGATGGTGGAGATGGAATTGGTTGGTTTGGAGTTTGAAATGTAGGGGCAGTGGGTTGTGATGATGAGGTAAAGGGTTGTGATGATGATGAGAGGTGAGGATCAGAAACAGTGTCAAACATTTGCTTGACAATGTTGATCCTAGGTTTCTTCTGTTGAGGAGCAGAGACAGGAGCTTTTCTCTTCTTTTCCTTGAGGTAACTGAGACCTTCAGGATGAAGAGAGTCGAAAAGAGTATACATACCTGGTGGTCTTTTCTCACCAGTAGTTCTCTCCTTTTCAATTTGACTCTTCCTGATGGCATCAAGTTCAGATCTCAGCCTTGGCAGTTTGCAAGAGTTGATTCTCTTAGGATTCTCCATTAAGATTTCTTTGAAATACCATTTGTGAATCAGCAAGTCATCTTCCTCAGATAGTTTTTGATATCTGGTACCTTGCTTCTCTTGTGCCTTCTCCTGCTCATAACTACACTCAACAAACCTTTTAACATTCATCTTCTTGGCTTCATCAGCTTGAATGGTGAGAATCATATACATCCAATTTATCAAGTCATCACCCTGCATCTCATTTACCCATGCTTCAGTAAAACACTCCTTGCTTCTGAGCATAACACTGAATTGACCAAGGAAAATTTTGTTGTCTTCATTGCTTTTCATATGAATTTTCCTGTAGTCATTCGCTAAGACCCTTTTATACTTTTCAACCTTATCTGAAAGACCTTGCTTTTCAGCTCTAGCAATCCTTTCTCTTATGTAGTTGTCTGATCTTAGCCTAGCTCCATTAATAAAGAACATTAGGTCTGAGTTATTGAAAACATACTCATAAATACCTCCTTCTATGAGCAGTTGTTTCTGTTCATCAAATACAGCAGCCTCCTTCTGTTCTTGGAACTTCTTCTGCATTTCAACATTCTCCTTCTCCAATTGATCAATCAGAGCTTTTGTGGCAGGGTCCATATTTTCATTTTGACCACCTGTGCTCTGATTATCTTCATCCATGTCAGTGAAACCAGATATGGTTCTCTCATCAAGAGAATCACCATCAGCAGGCTTTGAAGACTCAGGAAGTGAAGTTGTAGCATTAAAACTGGCTTCCGAGATAACTTGCTCAGGAATAGTTTTAGTGCCAGGTTCCGAAGTAACTACCTTGGGACTGACTTCCGGAGCAATTAGTTCCGAAATAGTCTTAGGCAATTCCTTGGAAACAACTTCCGAAGTAACTTCCTTCTGAACATTCTTAGTGGTGAGAAGTTCTTCCGGAGTAACTTCCTTCGGAATCTCCTTAACCAAGGTTGATTCTTCCGGAGTAACATCCTTCGGAGTTTCATCAGTGATGATTATCTCCTCCGGAGTAACTTCCTTCGGAATTTCAGTGTTAGAGGCAAATTCCTCCGGAACAACATCCTTAGGAATTTCCTCTGTTACAACCTTTGCTGCAGAAGATTTAGTACTCCTTAGGTTCAGTAAAGCTTCTGTCACTTCTATATCAAACAGATCTTCTTGCTGAGTCACATCTTCTACTGGTTTACTCTCAGGTGTATCAACCTGTTCTTCACTTCTTTCTCCTCCTTCAGCCTCAAACTGTTCTACACCTGTTTGAAGATACTCCTGCTCTTTTGCTAAATAGACCTCTGATATAAAGCTTCTGACTTCTGCAATGTTTAGAGGATGAGCACCTGAAGCAGCCATCACGAATCTTAGAAATTCCAAGTGATTGACTTTGCATTCTTCAGGTGTTGCCTGCATTAGCTGATCCATGTGAACATTAAGCAAACCTTCTATTGGGTTGAAGGGCTTAACTCCACAGATCTTAAATAGCTTTTTCTTCATCTTCTCAGGTATCCTCTCATTGTGATCAAAATCAATTTCAGAAGAGCTAGCAGAGTCTTCAGTTGGCTTACTTTTAGCAGAAATGTTTTCAAAATCTTTTGAAGAGCTAGCTTTCTCCCCCTTTTTGGTAGCAACAGCTTCACCAGTTGGGTTTGATGCACTAACTTTCTCCTGCTTAAGCCTTTCAATCAAGGTGTCCTGCTGTTGAATAGTGTGAAGCAGGGATTGCATCTGCTTCTGCAATTCAGTTTGATTTGCCGTCAATTCCTTAAGTAAAGCACTGCCCTCAACTGATTTCTCAGTATCCTTGGGCGAAGAAGAGCCATCAAGCCTAGCTTGATCAAGCTCAACACCCTGGTTGTCTTGGCTCCTGGGATTCCCTGCAAGCACAGTTGTTCCCTCAGGTTCCATTTCTGGTTCCTTTGGTTCAAACTGGCTGCTGGTTGCCATAGATTGGGTCTTAAGAATGTTACCACTGTC
The DNA here is from genome assembly GCA_039602395.1 of Deinandra increscens subsp. villosa. Classification (NCBI taxonomy): domain Eukaryota; kingdom Viridiplantae; phylum Streptophyta; class Magnoliopsida; order Asterales; family Asteraceae; genus Deinandra; species Deinandra increscens. The sequence goes on from JBCNJP010000017.1 coordinate 9,234,434, forward strand.
CAATTGTTCCAGTGGGGAACCAATTGTAGTAGCAGCCCTTTCTATATGAACATCTTCATCACTCCTGATGTTCAACTCCTTAGAGGGTGAATGGGGGTTAGGAGAAGCATAATCTAGATCCATCCAATCATCTTCATGTGGTGAGGTTAATGAGAAGAGATTGTCATTTGGATTTAAATCAGTTTCTTCATCATCCACAGGTAAATCTTGGTTTAGGTCTATGGAGGTAAACAAAAGGGATGAGGGTTGTACATCCAATCTAATAGAAGATGAGGTCTCAAGTGAGAGATCATCAGCAATATGGCTTAACCCTTGGCTTTGATGTTGAGCAGACAGTGGGTCATGCTCAAAGTTTTCAGGTTGGGTGGCAGTAGGAGACATAGGTGGAGTAGACCCTGTCTCCTTATCAACAACTTTTGATTGAGTAGGTGAGGAAGTTTTGGTTGTAGTTTTTGAGTGCCTGACCTTCTTTCTGATATAGGTGATGTTCACAGGTAATTTAGTAAGAAGGTCAGTGTCAGGTGTGGGTTCAACAACTGATGGTGTAGGTTCAGTGTTGTCACCTGGAGCAGGTTGCTCAGTTGGTTCTTGAATAGCAACTGGTTGCTCTTGCACCCTAGGTGCAGGAATAACTCTTGGATCGGGTAGTGGATGGTCATTTTCCACACCAAGACAGTTGGAAATTGCAGATTTTGAAAGCAAGTAAGAAAAAATTTTCTCAGTTAAGTTCTTTTGGTGAAAAATGGTACCAGCTCTGGGAATTTCAGGGAATTGTGTATCCAAAATGTGTTGTAAAAATCTGGGATACATATTAAAAGGTTTTTCACAATTCTCCCTGAGCCCATCAAAAATCATTTTTGAGAAATTAAAGCAATCTCCCCTGATCACAGCATGAAGAGCAGTAGCTTGGACTTCACCAAGTTCCTCATGAGATCTTCTGGGAGTTAGGCACACCATCAGAGTATGAGCAAGGAATCTCCAAACAGGTGGAATGTGGCATTTCTTCACCGTTTTGCTTTTGGGGTTTCCTCCATATCCTATGCCCATCAGAGTAAATTGGTAATCTTCCTTGGGAACAGTAAGAATACCATCTCTGTCTTGTAATTTCAGATGAGTTCTGATCATATCTTCTGTGATGTACACATTTCTACCGTGAACTTGGCTTTCAATTTGCATCACCTGCTTGCCATCTTCGTTGCCGGCACCTACTACAGCATTTGCCCAAAACTGAGAGATAGTTTCGTCGTAAATCGTGGGATTCACAGTTAGGGCAAAATTTAGCTCTGACGCAGTGAGGAAGTCGATCATTCCATCAAACGGAGCCGACTTCTCTGTTTTCTCTAGAAAAGCTCTTTGATTGTGCTCGTTATGAAATGCGAATGCTGCCATTTGTTCTGTACCGAGTGATTGCTTGAGAGATTCAGATGAATTTGATGAAATTGGGAAAAATCGAGAGCGATTGACGGGAATTTGGGATTTAGGTTTAGTAAGTGAAAGGGTTTCTCTAGAAGTGACAGTTAAAGGGGTGAGGAGAGAGAATTGACGTTAACGGAAAAGGTGGAATTAGTGGGGCCACCAGTTAACCGTCACTGTTAAAATTTGAAATAAAGGGTCCCACTTAATCCACTTAAAAGAATTAAGTTAACAAAGTTCCTCCGGAACTTTTCCTTCGGAACAATTTGAGTTCCTTCGGAAGAGTGAAGTTCCCTCGGAACTTATTCCCTTAGACATTTTCTTCACCTCTCCTGAAATACTTCCGCAGGAAGTTCCTTCGGAGTTTCAAAATTTACTCCGGAACACCTGAAACACTTAGAAAACACTTGAAACCTGTTAGAAACTTTAGAGAGTTCCCTCGGAACTTCTCTTGAGAAGGGAAAGCTTCAGGAGTAAGTTCCTCCGGAACAATGTTGTTCCCTTGGAATTTACTTAGAAGCATCAAAAAGTTCAGAAATGCTCATAACTTTGGAAATTTCTCAAATTATCAGTTATAAGAACATTTCTTGAAAGAGTTCTCATGATTTTGAAGAGATTGATGTTTAAGAACACAAACACATAAGGTGATAGAACAATTTATGTACATAAAAGCAACAATTGACAGCAAAAGTTAACCAAAGTTCATCATCCCAATAGCTGTGATAAGAAAGAAAAATCTTGCTTCATCAAATGCCTTTGTGAAAAGATCAGCTAATTGAAGATCAGTATGAACCTTGTGTAACTTAATCAATTTCTTTTCTGCACAATCTCTAATGAAATGGTACCTTATTTCGATGTGCTTTGTCTTAGAGTGCTTCACAGGATTGTTGGTGATGGAAATGGCACTGGTGTTGTCTGCATACATAGGAGTTTCCAGAAATGTGATTCCATAGTCTAGCATTTGATTCTGAATCCAAAGTACTTGACCACAGCAGCTTGAAGCAGCAATGTACTCAGCTTCAGCAGTTGATGTAGAAACACAGGTCTGTTTCTTGCATTGCCATGATACAAGCCTATTTCCTAGAAATTGACATCCTCCTGATGTTGATTTCTTATCCAAGTAGCAGCCACCATAGTCACTGTCTGTGTAGGCAACAAGTGAAAAGTCATTGTTCTTTGCATACCACAAACCAAGTTTTGGTTGACCTTTGAGGTATTTAAAGATTCTCTTTACTGCCTTCATGTGGGATTCTTTGGGAGCTGATTGATATCTAGAGCATAAGCATACACTAAACATGATATCAGGTCTACTAGCAGTTAAGTACATCAGAGAACCAATCATTGCCCTGTAAGTGTGCTGATCAACAGGTTCACTTTCTGATTCTGAATTCAGATTGTGAGAGGTTGAGATAGGAGTTTTTGCAGAAGAGGAAGATAGCATATCAAACCTCTTGAGCATATCTTGAATATATTTTGACTGATTCAAGAAGATGCCATCTGCAGTTTGTTTAACTTGGAGACCCAGAAAGAAATTAAGTTCACTCATTGAACTCATTTCAAATTGATCTTGCATCAGGGTCTCAAACTCCTTACACAACTTAGGATTGGTAGATCCAAAGATAATATCATCCACATAGATCTGAACAAGCAACTTATCTTTTCCAACTTTCCTTATGAAGAGAGTTTTATCAATGGCTCCTCTCCTGTATCCATGGCCAAGCAGGTAATTTGACAGAGTCTCATACCAAGTTCTTGGTGCTTGCTTGAGACCATAGAGAGCCTTGATAAGTTTACACACCTTGTTAGGATGGTGTGGGTCTTCAAACCCTGGTGGTTGACAGACATAAACTTCTTCCTTCAGTTTCCCATAAAGGAAAGCACTCTTGACATCCATTTGGTAAACAGTGAAGTTCTTGTAAGCTGCATAGGCAAGGAAGATTCTGATTGCCTCTAATCTTGCAACTGGAGAAAAAACCTCATCATAGTCTATCCCTTCTTCTTGAGAATATCCCTGAACAACAAGCCTAGCTTTGTTCTTGACAACAATTCCTCTTTCATCCTTCTTGTTTCTAAAAACCCATTTTGTTCCAATTGGTTGAGCATGTACTGGTAAATCCACCAGTTCCCAAACCTGTTGTTTGTTGATTTGGAACAATTCCTCTTGCATAGCTTCAATCCAATGATTGTCTTTAAGTGCTTGCTCCACTTGTTTTGGTTCTTCTTGAGACAGGAAGCATGCAAATAAACAGATGTTTGCATCAGCAGATTTGCTTCTTGTAAGAACAGGAGCATTTACTTCACCAATCACATTCTCAATGGGATGAGTTTTGCTGACATTGGTGTTCTGAAAACTTGGAAATTCGTGACTTTGAACTTGCCTAGTTGGTGGAATAATTGGGGGCAATAAGACACTAAGCTCAATTTCTGGCAATCTTTGTGAAGGGGGCAAATTTGATGTAGTTGCAGCAGAGACATGTTGATCACTTGAGTTGTTAGCAGAGTTGATGGTATCTCCAAGAGATGAGTCATTGAAATTTGACTCATGAGAACCATCAAGATCACCATGTAAGTTGTCATTTGGAGAATGCTGCAAGCTTCCATCATCACTGGTATCTGAGACATAACCATCCTGTTGTGACTGAGAGTCACTTGACTCAGTTTCAACCACATTCACTGGAGTGGGATCAGTGACTTGTTGAATTGCATCAGTTGGCATGGTTGATGGTTTGAAAGGTTGTGTGCTGACAGAGGAGTAGTAATGACCAAATTTGTAGCCATCCTTCTTTGCATTTGAATTCTCCCCCTGAGACTGCACACACTCACTAAAGGACTTATCAACAGTAAAGTTGAAAGCATTGGTTAGTGAATCAATATCAAATAACCATGAGGGTTCAGAACTAAACTTATTTGTTGATTTTTCATTGAAAAACACATTGATTGACTCTTCAATAATTTTAGTTCTGAGGTTGTATACTCTGTATGCCTTGGCAATACCTGAGTAACCAACCATGAAGCCATCATGTGCCTTTTCAGCAAACTTAGCTAAATTCTCACTGGTTATTAATATTGTAACAGGACAACCAAAAACTTTGAGAAAGTGTATACTTGGTTTTCTTTTTCTCCAAAGTTCATATGGTGTCTTGTTTTTACCTTTGACCACAAGCACCCTGTTCTGAACATAGCAGGCAGTGTTCACTGCTTCAGCCCAGAAAGTTACAGGGAGCTTAGACTCAGCCAGCATTGATCTAGCAGCTTCAATTAGTGTTCTATTTCTCCTCTCAGCTACTCCATTTTGCTGAGGAGTTCTAGCAACACTAAACTGCCTAGATATCCCCTTTTCTTCACAAAAAGAATTTAAAACATGATTTTTAAATTCTGTGCCATTGTCACTTCTAATTGTTTTGACTTTGAAATTTGACTGATTTTCAAGTTGAGTGATTAAGGATTTTAAAATCTCAGGTGTTTCATCCTTAGTTCTTAGGAAGAAAACCCATGTGTATCTTGAAAAGTCATCAGTAATTACAAAACAATATGATTTCTTTCCCAAACTCATTACCCTTGTAGGACCAAAGAGATCCATATGCAACAATTCTAAGGGTTGAGAAATTGAGTTTTCAGTTTTGGACTTATGAGAAGACTTGTGTTGCTTGCCCTTCAAACAAGCAGTACAATGCTCATTACAGTTAAAGTGTTTTTGAGGCAAACCATTGACCAAACCTAAATTAACAAGTTTGTTCATGGTTTTGTAATTAACATGTACAAGTCTTCTGTGCCAGAGGTCAGACTCATCAACAGAAGCTCTTGATATCAAACAAGTATTACCATCAAGAGATTTGGCACTTGCCATATCAAGTAAGTACAAGCCATCTTGTCTTTTTGCTTTAATCAAAATCATTTCGTTTGGAATTTTTAGACCAGGCTTAAGTACTAGAGCTTCTTCATCATTAAACAGAACATTCATCCTTTTATCACAAATTTGTGATACACTCAGCAGATTAAAATTCAGAACATTAACAAGACTTACCTTGTCAAGAGTAAAACTTCCATTTGATACATTACCAAGTGCTGTAATGTACCCTTCATTGCTTCCAAACGCAACGGGACCACCATCATATCTTTTTGTATTTTCTAGAAGGTTTTTATTACCTGTCATGTGACTGGAGCACCCACTATCTACAACCCAAACATTTGCTTGAGATTTATTAGGTGACCCCTACACAGGTAAAGAACATGATCAGTTGGAGTATGGGACCCAAGCCTTTGTGGTCTTGGGTCTTCCCATGGCATCATTATAAGAGTAGTTTCCTAACACAAGTTGTTCTGCAGGAAAATCATCATACTCAGAAAAATCACCATTTTTCTCATTTAAGTTTCTGTTATAATTCTGCCATTTGGGAAAACCATGTTTCTTAATAAAAGCCTTCTTTTCCCTAAACTTTCTGTTGCTTCTTTGTCTTGCAGTTTCAAGTTTTGGTTGTGCAGCAACTTTGAAAGTTTCAGTATGAGGATGCTGGGTTCCGTAGGAACTCACTTGTGCAGGATAATCATGCACTTCATACTGTTCAAAAACTTGTTTTCTTTCACGAGGAGCAGATTTTGCTCGTGAATTTCCTTTGAAAGATGGGTGAATTTGATTAATGAACTCAGTGGATTGAAACTCAGGTCTTTGTTTTGAAGGATTAGAAGACCTGATGTTGTTAAAATGTTCCGAGGGAACTGTATTTCTTCCGGAGGAATTTTCTCCCGGAAGATATGAAGTTCCTGCGGAATGTTGTTCCTTAGAAAAATTGTTTCTTTTAACATATGAAAAGCTGTTATTCTTCTCATTTCCAATCCAGACCTTTTGAGTTTTTCCAGAAATCTTTTGATCAACATGTGATCTTTTTGGTGACATGTTCCTGCTATCCTTTAAATTCTTTGAATTTAACAGATTTTGGTTTCTCCTTGGAGAAGTTTTAGCATTGTTAATTATCTGTTTGAAAGGATTGTAGGAACAATTTACAGCAACATGTCCTAATTCACCACAAATTATGCATTCTTTCACAAAGGTGTGAGACTTTTGTTTTGATGACTCTGAACTGATTTGATTTCCAAAAGTTTTTGATTTGCCATTCCTTTGAGTAGTAGACTTTGACAGTTTGAAATCATCATTTTCTAAACTCACATTCTTGGGGTTTTTAAGAATTGGTTTTGAAATCTTTGATTTATCAACTTCAGCAGAAGTGCTGGTTGATTCAGTTTTGATGTCAGAAAAGCCAATAAAACTTTCAGTTCTCATGTCATCACTCTCTTTCAGACTTTCAGCTTCTTTGGAAAGGTCCTCAGTTACTGGACCAATTTCCAATGGGTCAGGGGACAAGGGAACACTTGTTTCTTTAATAGTCAGGGTTTCAAGACAAGTGTATGAATCAGGGTTTTCAACAATTTTAAAAGATACCCTTCCCTTCCCATGTGTGTGCTCATGCCATAACTTTTCTGCTTTTTCACTTGCAATTTGAAATTTATCAGCATTGCACAAAGCTTCCCTTAGCTGATCTTTTAGGGTTTGAATGTCAAGCACATATTCCACATTTTGCTTCTTTGAAATATTTAGTTGCTCAACCACATCATCCATTTGAGTTATAAAATTAGTTTGTTGATGTTTCAAAATCCCTATTGTTTGTCTGAGTTCATCAGTTTTGGTTGAGTAAGCAATATCAGCCCTTTTTGAGTACTCTTTCAACTCATTAAGATTTTTAAGTTCATCTACAAGTGCCTGATTATGCTTTTTGTAACTCTCAACCACTTCAATACACTTAGGTGTACATAACACATTCTCAGATTCAGTGCTGGAGTTAGAGTTTACCTCTGCAGAAGCAGGTGAAGAACCACTTGCCATCAAGGCATGGTTAGTTGGAGCAAACTCATGCATCACTTCTTCCCAGTCAACAAACCCTGTTTGGTTTGCTACAGCAGCAGTTGCTTGGCTTTGGGTGTTGTAAGAGGGCTTTGGTGGAGTAGGACCAGAGGAAGAGCTTGGTTTGGTATATTCTTGTTTCTTCTCAGCATTGTAACCATTTTCTCTTCTTGGTTGAGAACACTCCCTGGCAAAATGTCCCAACTGATGACAGTTGTAACACTTGACCTTTGATTTGTCAAGACCAATAGGAGCATTCTTGGCTCCATTGTATTTTCTCCCTGTTCTCTTGTAGAACCTTTGAGCCCTAAGTGACACCATGGCTAGTTGGGTAGTGATGTCAATCTCCTCTAGGTCATCTGCACTGATGCACTCTAGATCTGATCTGGTGAAACCTGAATACGAACTGTTAGCAACATTAGCAAAGTTTTGGTAGTATGATGCTTCATGTCCTTTAGGAGACTCAGGAAAGGATACATATGGTTCAGGTTCAGAATAGTTCTCTGAGTGAGCAGTGATGAGGGCCAAAGTGCCTTTGGAAGATGATGTCTGGTTCGATGATACACCAGACTTCTCATTCATTTCCATCTCATGTGCACTCAGCATTCCATAGAGATCTCCTAATTTCAAGGTTTTAAGGTCTTTGTTGTACTTAATACTGACTGTATAGACAGTCCAAACTTCAGGTAATGATCTTAAAAATTTTCTGATTATATCAGCATTGTCAATTTTTACATCTGCACCCTGTAGTTCATCTATAAGTCGGACATATCTCAAGTACTGTTCAGACATTGATTCACCTCTTTTATGACAGAAATTTTCATATCTTTGTTTTAAAATGTCTTTCTTGTTCTCTTTCACCTCATCTGTTCCCTCATACATTTCAATAAGTGCTTTCCAAAGATCATGTGCAGTTTTGCATCTCTTAAAGCCTATTAGTATGGAATTAGGAAGAGCTGCCTGGAGTGCCCACAAAGCTTTGTAGTCACATTCACAGGCCTTATGATCATCATCAGAATAATTCTCATACGCTTTGACAAGGTCAACAACAGGTTGAGTAGCAGATGGGGTGGTAATGACTTTTGGTCCATTGACAATGGAACCCCACATTTTGTGATCGGTATTTTTGCAAAAAATTTCCATTCTGAGTTTCCATGTGTCAAAATCATCAGGAGTGAAGGTTGGAGGTTTGTTAGTGCTGCCATTCCTTAGTTCACTCATTTTCAGAGATCAAGAATCAAAACAGTCTTATCCAAATCAAACAGTAACCCTTTTAGCAAGAAAAATTTTTAAAAGAAAATACAATTTTAAAAACTTATGAACTCAAGAGCCAAAGCTCTGATACCACTTGTAGGATCGTGGTTAGAGACAACTAACCAAACAAGTTACTAAAAGTATCAAACAAGAAAGGCGGAATCAGACTTGTTTGTGTTAATGTTTGAAACGGTTTGATCGAAACTGTAACAAGTAAACATGAAGTAAAGTAGATGAACACAAGATGTCAATTCCAAGCACTACTATATTTATACTTCACAGTGTTTACAGTGAGTTACAACTGATGAACAAGAGAGGTGTTCGATGATTTGAACAAAGGAAATACAACTAATATATATAGTGCAAGGAGGAAATAAAAGATCTACTTTTATTTCCTTTTAGCTCTAAGGCTAAATAAACAAATAATATCTACTCCAGAGTTGTTGTAGTACAAGCATGCTTCTGTGAACAGTTGAGCAGACCTATCGGTGAACAGTGCACAGCATGGTGTAAAGTAAAACTGCTTTCTGACAGCTTTATGCATTGGAACTTGCACCAGGGGATAAGTCAAAGTTCCGGAGTAACACTAGGAGAAGTTCCGGAGGAACTACTCAGTGTGAAAGAAGTTCCGGACTAACTTCCTTCGGAACTTTGACTTGGAGAATTTCTGTCAAGCAAAACATTCCCAACAGGGAGCAACGTTTCTTGATGCAAGATCCATTTTGATGTTTGTTGACCGCTGGCTCTCCAGAGCTCCCGATGTTATCGCGTGGGGAGTCCGTGGGGATTTTCACTCCACTGACTAGGCCCTGGATATACAATCTCCATAGTTGACGTGGAGTTTCCTTCTAAACTAACGTTGGCCTTGGATATGGTCGGATAAGTGGTTTAAAAGGCCCCTATTAGTCTAAATGAGTATAATTAACCAACTAATAGTGGCGATGAAGCGCGAGAAGATAACAACTGAGATGTACGCATGTCTAATACTACACAGTATAATCATAGAAGATGAGAGGAAAACATTATCACCGATATACATTCAGATCCTCAGATGATGATGATAATATCATGTCGGAGTTGCATGTTCAAATACACATTTTAGAATTAGATTAATCTTATGAATTACATTGCAACAAACTTGAACATCCCGGAATCGGGCAACAGGGAAGAGACGTCCTCATGTGATCAATTAATGAAAAGTATGTTAGAAATCCTTTAATATGACTTTTGAACATTTGACAATTATGGTCCCTGTACTTGGATATTTAATTTGATGGAAATTGATATCTTGAGGGGCTAATAAGTAAGTAGGGGCATTTACATATATACCCTTACTAAGTCATTTTATTACATATATACCCAAGGTTAAACTTTAATTACATATATGCCCTTCCTAAACCATATATATTACATATTTACCTAATTTATTTAAAAAAAACTTATTAAATGACTTTTATACCCTTAATGAGTATTTACATATTTGTTCCTTCTAGTATCAATAATTACATATTTATCTAAAAACACACAAAAATACATATTTCTGGACATAATGGACAATAATATGAAGAAAGAGTTATGGAAAAATACCAAAATCGCTACTGTACATATTGTGGAGAGAGAATTCGGCCACTGTATATGAAAAAAAACCAAAATCCCTACTATGCATTGTATTTTGTATATGCTAAAATTATGGCTGCTAATCTGGAAAAAGAACGACGCTACTTAGTGTACAAAATCAATGCGGGATTGAAAGGTCGCTAAAATCGATGTTGGATCGAAGGTCGTCGCCGCTGATGTACTATGCGGGATTGAAGGTTGTCGTTGCAAGGTTGCCGCTAAAATCATTGCGAGGCCTGTATTTCTTCTCGATGGTACCGTTAATTTGATGATCTGGCGGTATATTATCCCTGGTAAGGCTGGGTAAGTTTTCACCATCTCTCATTTTTATTTGATAATTTTGTTTTAATGGCTAATAGGGTGAGATAATCTTTGATTACATCAATTATCTAATTAGAAATCATTACCTCATAATTTATTTGTGGCTTTGTAAGGTTGGTTTTGGTATCAGAATTCGGACAGACATTTATTCCAATCCTTGTTTTGATCGAGAGATTGTTTTGGTGGGCTGGTGTTTCGGTTTATTAGTTTATACCATGACGGACCGAGATAAGAAGTCATTGTTGGAGATCAGCGGTGTTATATATAAGGATAGAGGTGGATGATGGTTCGCAGGAATATTATCTGTCGGAGATCAGCATTGGTGACCGGAGAGGGCTCCTCCAAATGATTTCTTTTTTCTTAATATATATACTCGATTTAAATTGAATAAACCTATATAAAATTCGAAGGGTAGGAGAGTAATTTCATAAAAATTGGGTATATATGTAATTAAAATTTAGCATTGGGTATATATGTAATAAAGAGGCTTAGTAAGGGGATATATGTAAAAATCTCTAAGTAAATATGGTGGTTAAAAGGTTTATTAGTCAGTTTTGTCCTAAATCCCTTTCATCTTCAACGTACGATCAAATTTTTCTGCATTAATTCATGATTCATCAGAGAAGAAGAATTAACACAATCAAAGGGAGAAATCTAATCCATCAAGAAGAAAGCAAACGAGACTATTAATCAGAATCGCCATGACTTCTTCTTCATCCACACACAAGAACGAATCTTCATCAAGTAAGTATTCTCTAATTTATTTGGGACTTGTATAATTGATTTCATATGTAGAATTGATCATTCTACATGTGGCATAAGGGAATTATTATATGAGTTATGATTTTTTGTTTAGTTCAACACCATCGGTGAAATTATAAAATTGGATTTTGCAAAACGATGGAACAAGCAATTACGAATGATGGTTTCTGCAAAGAAATCAAATCCTATAATCAAATAATTGAGTATGAATTGAGTATGGATTACACAAAGTTTAAGAATTTCATTGAATTTTCGAATGGTTTCACCAAAGTGTATTACAAATGGTTTCGCGAAAGTGAATTACATATAAGTAGGTTTTATTATAAACCAAATATCAAATTGCATTTTTTTTTATCTTTGAACCCATTTTTAAACATTACGGCATCATCTTTTTTTCATTAAAGTCCATATGATTGAATGAATACTGGGTATATTTGACTTTGTGTTTAAGCAATTCTTTGCAATTGTATATAAACAAGCTTTTCTATTAGCACGTTGCGGCAAACGCGACAGATCGAATTCCTATTTTATGCACGAAATCCCATAATTTAACGTTTCATTCATACAAATTAGCGCGTTGGTGTTGCAAAACAGATGGCAAGTTTATCTAGCCTATTAAGCTTACCATTTTCTACAGAATAGAGGTTAATACGCGCTTACACGTACGTACTTCAAATAGGGCTTCCCAATAAGTTGTATTCCATGCTAAGTTGTTGGCGATGATGGTTCCTTTTTTAGGTCTGTCTTCAGCTTAGGCTTCTTATCACTGCCTTTCATGTTTCCAACCGCAACAGAGTTACTTGTCCCTGTTTTCAAAAGGAATAAGAATCCAAAAAATAACTGAGATGATTTAATTTACAGAAAGGCAGGAGGGCAGCCCACTATGTAAAAGTTCTGAACCGTTACTAGACCCGACACTTTTGTCATGCTTAATCATACTTATTGCTATGCATCTTTCATGTGTAGTATGCAAAAGATAAGAATAAATACTATATACCAGTTTCCAGCAACTCCATCTCCTTTTTCAACTATCCATTATCATCACAAATCATATACAATTACCAATTTTAAACCTCACACTAAATCACTTGTAATAACCTGAGTAAATGTAGAAAATAAACATTGATGTCAAAATTTATGAACATACCAGAGCGCCATTGGATTTGTAAGTGGCTACTTCATTTTGAGGCATGAAAGCATACCCGAATAAATACCAAATTCAAAGCAACGATGCAATAAGTGATGACAAATATAATAAAGTACGTTTATTGCATTGATTTACAAAAGGAAACAGGGGAAAAAGTTGAAACCAACCTGAAGAACAAACATATTTTCAGATGCTAGTTTTTTTTTTAAGAGCTTGCAACTGATATGGTGTCTCGCCACATGCAACCACCAACAGAGGGCCATCCCTAAGAAAGAAGCAAAAAATAATATAATCATATATACATGCAAAAACTAAGTTACCATGAGTGATAAATAACAGATCATGCCATATTTTCAATTTCTATTAATCATTCCACAACTGGACCAGTTAACTTGCAACGATGCTATTTAGGTATTGTTACTTTGAGCATAAAAAAGGTTTCAGATTTAAATATCAAAGAGCAAACATACATATAACAAAAATCTGAAAACAACTTACTTTTCAGTAGTTCCCTTTGCCATTTTTACTATCGTATTCACATCAGCTTCAAGAATAGATGATAAATCGCACACATTTGGTCAAAAATGCATTTGTATACACAATGTGACTAAATGCAACACCTAATATATTTTCTATATCTATATGAAGGTAAAAAAATAAATACAAATACAACATATACTTTGATTTTTCTTTTTATCGTTAGCAGACATGGAATAGATCTAGACTTAAAAAAACGTTATACCATACAATCCTTGCAGCCTAGAATCTGAACTCTAAAGTATATATGGTCATGAACACTTAAAGAAAAACAATAGAAACTAAGATAGGCTTTCTGAAACAAATTAAATGACAAATAAGTAAAAAATTTACAGGTTTGCAATCCAAAAAGATTTCCAGTTGATTTGTGATCAAGATATTGTCTGAATTCTTCAAAAAATACATTCTGATATGTATTTTTTAGTTCTTGAACACCATATATTGTTTTACCGTTTCCCCCAACAACAATTGTTGAAGATTAAGCAATAAGAATAGAAAACACCGGTGTTGAAACACATCCCCATAATTGTGAAATCTTCCATTTAATTCCCTAATATTCTTACCCGTACTGTGATCTCAATGTACTCAAACTCACCCAACTCACCAATACAACCTGCATCATGAGCCAAAAAAACACAATTACCTTAAATAATCATTCAATATAGCGACAAAAATAATTGAAAATTTACAAAATGATGAACCTGAAGTGGAAAACCATGTTATTAAGACCACTAACGGGTCAGTTTTTACCATCTGAACAGAAGAAAAGTTCTTAATCCTTAAGGTGTAATTGGGTTGAGCACACACCTTGTTTTGGGTCTGGTTTTCTTTTGTTCTTGCTACTTTCTGGTTCACTGATTGGAAGTTCTTTTTTATCTTCGGAACATGTGACTCTCCAGGAACAAATGCGAATCGTTTACAAACGATATGGGAATCGTTTACAAACGATATGGCATTCTCAATAAAGAGGACTTAAGAACAGTGAATAAGAACAAACAAAAAGTTGTAACATGACTATATTGAGAAGACAACAAATATACACCTGTGTTTTTCTTTTACTAAAAATATCTTCCATTAACATTAACACCTCCATCCCGTCATTTGTTTTTATACCTCTAGACCCTATAGAGAACCATTCAAAACTGTTCTTCATTTACACTAAAACTCTTTGATGCGTCGTACCCTTAAAGCCTATAGAGAACGAAGACAAAAAAAGCTTCATTCAGGCCCAAACTCTTTCATGCTGCTGACAAAAGCAAACAACAAAGGCCATAATCAAAGACCCTATGACTTACCAACGAACCCTTTGATGATGATAACCAAAGTAAACAACAAAGTTTCCCAAGGGTCCTTAACAATTTTGTGTGCCCTGTACAGGAAGTTATTTAAAAAAACACATAAAAAGAAAAACAACGGTCAGAGGCTTTCATTTTTAGATCTACCTGGGATCATCGAGCATGAACAGATGGCAATCGATTCTTGCACCTTTAACCTACAAAATAACGGAAAGAAAACAATGAACAACTCATAGGCATTTACACAAACATGTAGCAGGCATAAAATAATGAAGCCACATACACTAACCACAATAAGCAACAAATATGACATACGAATGAATCAGAAACAACACCCAACGAAAGAGAAAGTCAACCACTGGCAAAAACCTCCCAAAAACCGGTCCCAAAAAAACCCAGAGGCGGTAAACCTCTGTTCGACACAATGTGAAGACATAAGCAACATGCAACCTCAATTCCCACCGAAAAACCATCGATACAAACAACACCACAATCTACAAAACCGAACAGAAGGAGGAAATAGGAAAAAGCAATCATGAAAGAAACTCACACGCAGGAAGAAAGGTTGAGAAGGTAAGCTGTTGTTTGAATAGTTCCTCGATAGATAAGAAGGAAGCAACCTACATGAACAGTGCTCGGCATAACCTATGATCGTCCTTGCTACACTGTTGTCACTGTTGTAGGAACTGTATTCGTTCAATCACACGATTTAGAGGGAGGCAGGTTACCTGCTCTACATGGCGAAGAGAAAGTATGGAGTTTTGACAGGTTTGTAAGCCACGTGCAGTGAGTACTTTTACAGTTTCCAATAAAGCATAAAGCAAGCTTTAGTGGGTTGTACATGGTGCATAAGCGACGTCCATGCTCAAGAGAGTTGTACAGGCAGCCAAAGTACTTATAACACATGCATAAAGGTGGTACATGATGCATCAAAAGTGGTACAAAAAGTTTTATAATGCTATATAGTTAAATGCCACAAAAAAAAAACTTAATTGTTTTCCGTCATAAAATTGAATTGTCAAATCTGCCGATTCATGACCCATGTATAGAATTTTTGGTCTTCATAAATACGAAATTCAAAGTTGTTTGCATGATTCTACCATCAGAATTTTAGATAATATTTCGTAAGCAATATGTAATGTTTTTTATCTTATTTTGAAATATACATATTTGATTACTGTATAAAAATTATTTCTACAAATTATTGACACAGGCTATAATGATTTAAATGATCAAACCAACGGGAGGTTACTCAAACTAATACAAACATTAATACTAAGTCACTTAATATACATTGTCTAAATTATTTTTCATGAACCAAAGGGTAATGATTAAATAATTTAGATAATGGAATTAAACTTATTTATTGCATTTTGCCCAATGGTGTTTTGCAATAAGTATGTTTAATAATTACATAATATGTAACATTTTAAGTTCAATTGTTAGCCGAACCAACGGGAGCTTAATAGTTGAGCATAATGTGTATTTTACCTATTATTTGGTGGTAGTAATAGGTCTTTATTTAATATCTGATATGATTTATATTTGTATCCTTCTATATTTTCGTATAGCTATAATTGAGCATGACATTTATTCTTTACATGCATCAGCATCTACCTTTAGAGCAGGTTCCGGTTACTTGCACGGAATCGAACCTTTGAACGGAAATAACTTCGGTACTTGGATAGAACAAGTTAAGTTGACCTTAGGATTTATGGATCTTGATTACTTTTTTAGACATGATGCTCCCCCTCCTCTTACCGATAACTCTACGGTAGAACAAAAGAAAATTTATGATCAGTGGGAGCGTTCTAACAGAATGTCACTCATGGTAATCAAGAAATCAATCTCCCCTACCATTAGAGGAGCCATAAAAGATTCTGAAAATGTAAAGTTTTACTTGGACTTGGTTGAGGAGCAATTCAAATGTACTTCAAAAACCAATGCTGGTATCTTAATCCTCAGAATGTTAACTACCAAGTACAATGTGGTTAGTGGTGTGCGTGGGCACATCATGATGATGAATGACATGGATAATCAATTAAAAATTTTAAACATGGAAATGAGTGAAGGATTTTTAGTTCACTTCATAATGGCATCTCTCCCTCCTCAGTTTGATCTTTTTACGATCAACTATAACACTCAAAATGAGAAATGGAATATGAGCGAACTAATTGCCATGTGTGTTCAGGAAGAAGAACGCTTAAAACTTGAAAAGCCCGATGTTGCTCACTTAACCACTTCAAATCCCAACAAGAAAAAGGGATCATTCAAAGGCAAGGGTGAAATGGGGAATAAGCCAAAACCCAATAAAATTTCTACTCCTGGAGCAAGTACTAGCACATTCAAAGGCACTCCCAAATGTCGTTTCTGCCATAAAAAGGGGCATACTCAAAGGGATTGCCCAAAATTTAAAGAATCACTTGCAAAGAAAGGTAGTGCCCTAAACTTCATAATTTATGAATCATTTCATATTAATGTACCATGTAATACATGGTGGTTTGACTTTGGTTCCACTGTACACATTTCTAACTCATTACAGGGATTCCGTACGATAAGGAGGCTGGCAAGAAACCAGCGAACGGTTAAAGTGGGAAATGGCTTGGTTGCTGAAGTTGAAGCAGTAGGAACTCTTTCATTAGTTCTGGAATGAGGCTTCACTTTAAATTTGGCTGAAACTGTATATGTACCAAGTATTACTAGAAACTTAATTTCTGTACGAAAACTAGATATTAACGGTTATGTATATACTTTTGGCAATGGATAGTTTCGATTCCCGTACTATTGGTCGTGCTCTATTAGAGGGAAACCTCTATAGATTATGTTTAGATCATAAATTTTCAGAATCCTTATTGTCTTATAATGTACAAGACAACTTAGTAGTAAATAAGAGGAAAAGAAATGAGGAGAGTTCATCTAAATTATGGCACCAAAGATTAGGTCATATTTCACGAGAAAGAATGAACCGACTTGTGAAAGATGAAGTACTCCCAGAACTTGACTTATTTTATTTTGAAAAATGTGATCAATGTATTAAGGGAAAAATGACCAAAACAAATAAGAAAGGTTCCACAAGAAGCACCGGATTACTTGATTTGATCCATACAGATATATGTTGTCCTTTCCCCAAGGGCATTGGAGGGAAAAAGTCGTTCATTACTTTCATCGATGACTGCTCGTGTTATATGTACTTGTATTTAATTAATGAGAAATCCGAATCTTTAGAAACTTTTAAAACCTTTAAGGCTGAAGTTGAAAATCAACTAGAACAAAAAATAAAGGTTGTGAGATCGGATAGGGGTGGAGAATACTACGACCGCCACACTGATGTTGGACAAAGTCCGGGGTTTTTTCATGAGTTTTGTAAAAGTCATGGTATAGTAAATCAACACACCATGCCCGGAACCCCCCGGCAAAATGGTGTAGCTGAAAGGCGTAACCGTACTCTTATGGATATAGTACGTAGTATGTTGGCTAATTGTGATCTCCCTAAGTCTCTTTGGACTGAAGCTTTAAAAACAGCTATTCACATACTTAATCGAGTTCCTTCTAAGTCTGTCCCAAAGACTCCTTTAGAAATATGGACAGGAAGGAAGCCTAATTTGAATTATTTTAAAGTATGGGGATGTCCGGCTGAAGCTAAACTCTACAATCCACGGTCCAAGAAACTAGATATGAAAACCGTTAGTTGCTTTTTCATTGGCTATCCCGAACGTTCTAAAGGACATCTGTGACAACTACAATTTCCCGAGTTAACTCCGTTAAGTCTTTCCGTTAAAAACCGTTTGTTCCGTTAGACAAACTCCGTTAGTCACATTACCAGTAGTAACTAATTAATTAACGCTTACCTAGACCGGATACGTCCACGACCTTTGGTTGATCACCGAACCCGACCATATGTGTTATATGATTATTTACTCATTACCACTGTGTGAAGTTATGCAACATGCTAAATTAATTCATTGTGAAATTATGAGATTTATCGAGAAAACGTGCTTACCTTACTTAGAGTGGAAATTGACCCTTTTGGTGACCAGCGAAACTACTGGGCGAAATTACAGTTTCGCCCGGTTAGCTGATGCCTGACCAGTTTCGCGTGGCTAGCGAAACTGCCAGCGAAATTGCGGGCGAAACTGGCACCTTATATAAGCAAACCCAAGCCTAACTTTCTCATTTTTACCACTTCCACACAACCACACACACTTCTGCACTCTCCCTCTCTCAAGACCTCCGACCAGCAAGGACATAGCTCGAACCACAGTGATTCCAACCTCAAATCTCCATCCATTCAAGCATTAGAGGTTAACCGTGAGTCACATAAACCTCCTTTATGCAAATTCTTGCATGCTTAACTAAAATGTATGCCTAAAATCCACATGCAATGATTTCTGCTACTGATATGATACTTAGGGATGCTAGATGTAACATAAATTCTGCAACTTGCCTTGTATGTATGAAGATCCATGCTAGATTAGGCTATTTATGTGAAATTGCATTTTTGACAAATTGATGACTAGAAACCATGTTTTAGGTGTTAAAATTGCTCCCATGATGTTAGTAAACGTTTAGGTATGCTAGATATTGATTTGCATGTGTTACAGAAGCTGTTAGAAAGATTTTTAGGCAAATTTACGGGTTTTTCTAGCGACTAGCGAAACTGTGCCTTCATCAGGCGAAACTGTGTAGCGAAACTGTGCCTATCTCCCTTTAGCGAAACTAGTCCAGCGAAACTATAGTGTCGCTAGGTAAACTGACCAGACCTGTCCGAGCGAATCTGCTGAGCGAAATTCCCTGAACGAAAGTTCAAACCAGTTTCGGGCGAAACTAGGCTAGCGAAACTGTGCCAACAGTTTCGAGCGAAACTAGCCTAGCGAAACTGTGTCACCGGGCACTGCCTAGCGAAAGTGCTGCCCGTGCACACGGCGAAACTGCCTAGCGAAACTGCTAGCGAAACTGTTACCAGAATCCAAACTTGTACAATTTGCTTGAATGATATGCCATGACTTGCATGCTCTATATTATGATAATACTTGCTTGGACTCCTGATGTATATAAACACTTGCGTATGATCAACCATCGGTGTCGTGCGTCGTTATGTCGTGTCGTACCTTCCAATGTGCTAGTGTTATGGTCTTGGCGGTATAGCTAAAAGTTAAACAACCTAACACCTAAGACCTTAATGTGATTACTAGGTCCTCGTTAACAATCATAACCGAGTTTATTTGAAGAATAAGCTGAGCAACCTAAGGTGAGTTCATTACTATATGTTGTTATGTCCTTTCAGGGATGATAACGCGCAGCGGTAAGGTATTTCTTACCAAGTAAACTTTTCCGACCAAATATCATATGTATCATTGAATTGATTGATAAACTAAAAAGTCCTTACATTCGGGCCGTTAATATAGAATAGCTAGGTGATGTTGAGTAGTACTACTGGGGATTGACACCCCCGCCCAGCGGTGCACGGGATGCACCAACCCGACTGGCGGTCGGACTGGGACCAATGTTACCCTACCCTCCGTGGTCTTTCAGGACACGGGAAGGCAAAACCCGTAGGTAATACCTATACATTGTCAGCTTCGGTTGCGAACAATTCAAATGTGCATAACTTAGGCTAGCTACCTACGATATGGAAAATTTACAAGTCTTATGATAATGATTGTGTTTTACCTTTCTTTGATCATGAAATCTTGGTCTACTTGTGACGGGTAGACCGCTTAGTGAACTCACCAGCCTTGGCTGACACTTGATTGTTGAATGCTTTTCAGGTCGCTAGGAGGATCATTAAAGGCACCGGCAGCGGCAGTACTGGACATCCCTTTTTGAATTGAAAACTATGTTCCAATCAGTTGAATTAAAAATTTCGTAAACAATATCTGTAATTCGTTTTATGCTTCCGCTGAATCGTTAATACACTTTGGTCTGTAATAACTGCTCTTTATTTACCTAAATTAAACTCTGTTATGGTTTGGTTGTAACCGAAGTTTGGGATCCTGGTCTGGATCATACCCTCACGCGGTTAAACTCCGTTAGGTGGAAATTGGGGGTGTGACAGATTGGTATCAGAGCCCTTGGTTACAGCGAACCAGAACATTTTTCAAAAGTAAAATTTCTGAACTGTAACTGTTTTTGAAAACTTTGGCTACAACCCGTTCCGCAAAGTACTGCCCCGCGTGCTGCAGATGATCCTCATTTAGAATTCTTGTCCTGTGACTGTATTAAAACCTGAAAATTTCGGGTGGAAAATTTTTCTTTTCACAAATCATGTAAATGAATGCCTTAATGTGAATTATACTAGTATGTAACAATTAACGGAACTTAACAACTTTCTAGTATTGGGTATACTAACCTTTGGAAGCTTTGCATTGATTTGCTAGAAATCATGCCTCCGCGGAGAGAACCCGAAACCCAACCAGGAACCTTCACAGCTGCACAGGTTCAGAATATGATCAATCAGGGAGTTGCAGCAGCCCTAGCAGCCGCTCAACAACATTTCCAAGGTCAACCGCCTCAATGCACATTCAAAGCCTTTATGGATTGTAAGCCAATAGTGTTCAAAGGTGACGAAGGTGCTGTGGGTCTACTTAGATGGATTGAAAAGTCAGAGAAGGTGTTTCTAATGTGTAACTGCCCAGATGGGGATAAGGTAAAGTATGCTACAGGCACTCTTGAGGATTCCGCATTGACCTGGTGGAATGCTCAGATTCAGATTTTGGGATTGAACGAAGCAAACGCCATGACATGGCAAGAATTCCGAGAGGCGATCATGGAGGAGTATTGTCCTCGTGATCAAGTCAGAAGAATGGAAGTGGAATTTGGAAACTGCAAGATGGAAGGTTCTGAGATAGAGGAATATACCGACCGTTATCAAGCATATTCCCGACTCTGTCCGACAATGGTGGATGCTGAGTACAAGCGAATCGAATTGTATGTGGAAGGACTAGTGCCACAGATCAAAGGCATGGTGACCTCATCTAATCCCACGTATGTGCGACAGGCCATCCGACTGGCGCACAAACTGACTGATCAGGCAGTGGCTCAAGGAACTTTGCCACCCAGAAAGACCCCAAAGGCTGCCCTAGACGGGAAGAGGCAGAGAGACGAGGAGCCAAGCCACCTCGCGAATTCTGGCAACAACACTGGGAGGTCCTCAAACTCTCAGAATCAGAACAGGAGGTTTGATAACTCCAAAGGGGGTTACGGTAACAACGGTGGCGGTGGCAACAACCAAAACCGACAAGGTAGCAGCGGGCAAGGCGCTAGTGGGTATAAAGGGAAGTTACCCTACTGCAGCAAGTGTAGCAAGCACCACCCTGGTGAATGTGGTCGACCAGTCTGTGAAAGATGTGGAAAATCGGGGCACCTTGCCAAGAATTGTCGGGGTGAACTACTCAACCGGGCAAGGCAGAACCCTGAAGGCCCCCGTGGTTGTTATGAATGCGGAAAACCTGGGCATTTGAAGAAAGACTGCCCCCAGCTAAAGAGAGGTGGGAACGATAACAACAACGACCGCAACAACAACAACAATAACAACAATGGAGGTGATAATGGAAATGGCGGCCGCGGACGAGCATTCGTCATGGGTTCCGGTGAAGCAAGGGAAGACGCAAATGTGATTACCGGTAAGTTTCTCCTCAACAACTATTTTGCGAATGTTTTATTTGATTCGGGTGCCGAGAAAAGTTTCATTTCAACTAAGTTCTGCAAAATGATAAAGGCCAAGACAGAAACCCTAGGAGCTAAGTACACTGTTGAATTAGCTAACGGTAAGCTTATTGATGCAACGCATATAGTTAAGGATTGTACCCTAGAACTCTCAGGTCATAAGTTCAACATAGATTTGATGCCTTTCACAATCGGTAGTTTTGACGTGATAATTGGTATGGACTGGTTGTCCTCGCAACGCGCCGAACTCATTTGCCAAGAGAAAGTCATACGCATACCCATCGCGAACGGAGAAGTACTCTCGATTCAGGGTGAAAAGGGAGGTACTGTTTCCGGAATTATATCTTACCTCAAGGCACAGAAGTACCTTCGAAAAGGGCACGTGGCCATTCTGG
The DNA here is from genome assembly GCA_039602395.1 of Deinandra increscens subsp. villosa. Classification (NCBI taxonomy): domain Eukaryota; kingdom Viridiplantae; phylum Streptophyta; class Magnoliopsida; order Asterales; family Asteraceae; genus Deinandra; species Deinandra increscens. Next base: position 9,256,736 of record JBCNJP010000017.1, read on the forward strand.
CAACGGTTACGGATCAAAGCCTCGCAGCAAAGAAAATTGAAGATTTTCCGATAGTTCGCGATTTTCCCGATGTATTTCCGGAGGAATTACCTGGTCTACCTCCGCATAGACAAGTCGAGTTCGGAATCGATCTTGTTCCCGGTGCAGCTCCGATTGCCCGAGCTCCGTATCGTTTGGCGGTGAACGAATTACACGAGTTATCCACCCAACTGCAAGAACTGCTAGATAAGGGTTTTATCAGACCTAGCTCATCGCCATGGGGCGCGCCAGTTCTATTCGTCAAGAAGAAAGATGGGACGTTCAGGATGTGCATAGATTACCGCGAGCTCAACAAAGTCACTATTAAGAACCGGTATCCTCTCCCTCGGATCGACGACCTGTTCGACCAACTGCAAGGATCCAGCTACTTCTCAAAAATCGACTTAAGATCCGGGTATCACCAACTCAGAGTCCGCGAGGAGGACATTTCAAAGACGGCTTTCAGAACGCGTTACGGTCATTACGAGTTCCTAGTCATGCCTTTCGGCTTAACGAACACACCGGCGGTGTTCATGGACCTCATGAATCGCGTGTGCAAACCTTACCTTGATCAGTTCGTAATTGTTTTCATCGACGACATACTCGTTTACTCGAGGACGAAGGAAGAGCATGAGCAACACCTGCGGTTAATATTAGAGTTGTTAAGGAAGGAGCAACTCTACGCCAAGTTCTCCAAATGTGATTTTTGGATCCGAGAAGTCCAATTTCTAGGCCACATCGTCAACGAGCAGGGTATTCATGTTGACCCATCCAAAGTAGAAGCGATCAAGAATTGGTCTACACCACGAGCACCAACGGAAATTCGACAATTTCTAGGGCTAGCGGGTTACTACCGTCGTTTCATCCAGGGATTTTCTCAGATAGCCCAACCGCTAACCGCTCTTACGCATAAAGGTGTTCAGTACCGATGGGGTGAGAAAGAAGAAACAGCCTTTCAGACATTGAAGGAAAAACTTTGTACCGCGCCTGTGTTATCTCTACCAGATGGTGTCGACGACTTCGAGGTCTATTGTGACGCTTCACTCCAAGGACTTGGATGTGTTCTAATGCAAAGGGGTAAAGTCATTGCTTACGGGTCAAGACAGTTGAAGTCTCACGAACAGAATTACACAACGCATGATCTGGAGTTAGGAGCTGTTGTATTCGCCTTAAAGTTTTGGAGACACTACCTGTACGGTACCAAATGCACGATATTTACTGATCATAAAAGCCTCCAACATATAATGGGACAGAAAGATCTCAACATGAGACAGCGTAGGTGGAAATTGGGGGTGTGACAGATTGTTCCCGAGTTAACTCCGTTAAGTCTTTCCGTTAAAAACCGTTTGTTCCGTTAGACAAACTCCGTTAGTCACATTACCAGTAGTAACTAATTAATTAACGCTTACCTAGACCGGATACGTCCACGACCTTTGGTTGATCACCGAACCCGACCATATGTGTTATATGATTATTTACTCATTACCACTGTGTGAAGTTATGCAACATGCTAAATTAATTCATTGTGAAATTATGAGATTTATCGAGAAAACGTGCTTACCTTACTTAGAGTGGAAATTGATCCTTTTGGTGACCAGCGAAACTACTGGGCGAAATTACAGTTTCGCCCGGTTAGCTGATGCCTGACCAGTTTCGCGTGGCTAGCGAAACTGCCAGCGAAATTGCGGGCGAAACTGGCACCTTATATAAGCAAACCCAAGCCTAACTTTCTCATTTTTACCACTTCCACACAACCACACACACTTCTGCACTCTCCCTCTCTCAAGACCTCCGACCAGCAAGGACATAGCTCGAACCACAGTGATTCCAACCTCAAATCTCCATCCATTCAAGCATTAGAGGTTAACCGTGAGTCACATAAACCTCCTTTATGCAAATTCTTGCATGCTTAACTAAAATGTATGCCTAAAATCCACATGCAATGATTTCTGCTACTGATATGATACTTAGGGATGCTAGATGTAACATAAATTCTGCAACTTGCCTTGTATGTATGAAGATCCATGCTAGATTTTCCCGAGTTAACTCCGTTAAGTCTTTCCGTTAAAAACCGTTTGTTCCGTTAGACAAACTCCGTTAGTCACATTACCAGTAGTAACTAATTAATTAACGCTTACCTAGACCGGATACGTCCACGACCTTTGGTTGATCACCGAACCCGACCATATGTGTTATATGATTATTTACTCATTACCACTGTGTGAAGTTATGCAACATGCTAAATTAATTCATTGTAAAATTATGAGATTTATCGAGAAAACGTGCTTACCTTACTTAGAGTGGAAATTGACCCTTTTGGTGACCAGCGAAACTACTGGGCGAAATTACAGTTTCGCCCGGTTAGCTGATGCCTGACCAGTTTCGCGTGGCTAGCGAAACTGCCAGCGAAATTGCGGGCGAAACTGGCACCTTATATAAGCAAACCCAAGCCTAACTTTCTCATTTTTACCACTTCCACACAACCACACACACTTCTGCACTCTCCCTCTCTCAAGACCTCCGACCAGCACCACCCAGGCAAGGCCAACGTTGTGGCTGACGCTTTGAGCAGAAAAGAATATGCTAAACCTAGAAGGGTTCGAGCTCTACAACTCACGATCCATGCTGGGTTACCGGATAGAATTCGGGATGCCCAGAAAGAAGCCTTGAAAGAAGAAAATTTTGAGACAGAATCCTTAACTGGCATAGATGGAACTTCGGGGGTTAAGTCAGATGGACTCCGCTACTACAAGGATCGAGTTTGGGTGCCTCTTCATGGAAATCTTCGAGAGCTGGTGATGGACGAAGCTCACAAGACTCGATATTCGGTCCATCCCGGTTCGGATAAAATGTACCAAGATCTGAAAGGATTATACTGGTGGCCAAAGATGAAAACCGACATCGCTACATACGTCAGTAAGTGCTTAACATGCTCAAAGGTCAAAGCAGAACATCAAAAGCCTCCAGGATTACTGCAGCAACCGAAAATTCCTGAATGGAAATGGGAGGAAATATCCATGGATTTCATCACGGGACTGCCCCGTACGCCTCGTGGAAACGACATGATTTGGGTCATTGTGGATAGACTAACCAAATCCGCTCATTTCATAGCCCTCAAGGAAAATGACAAGACTGACAAGTTGGCACAAATCTACATTGACGAGATCGTCAAGCTCCACGGAGTGCCCACGTCTATTATCTCCGATCGAGACCCCCGATTTGCTTCACACTTTTGGATATCACTACAATCAGCGCTAGGTACTCGCTTAGATATGAGCACCGCATACCATCCGCAGACAGATGGCCAAACAGAACGCACAATCCAGACTCTTGAGGATATGCTCCGAGCGTGTGTAATGGATTTTGGAAAGAACTGGGAAACCCACTTGGCATTGGTCGAATTCTCCTACAATAACAGCTACCATTCCAGTATTGGAGCCGCTCCCTTTGAGGCTCTCTATGGACGAAAGTGTAGATCACCGGTCTGTTGGGCTGAAGTCGGTGATAGTCAACTTACTGGACCCGAAATGGTGTACGAAACAACCGAAAGAATTGTACAAATTAGAGACCGCATGAAAGCTGCAAGAGACCGACAAAAGAGTTATGCTGACAATCGAAGAAGGCCGTTAGAATTCGAAGTAGGCGACCGTGTATTGTTAAAAGTCTCGCCTTGGAAAGGTGTGGTCCGCTTTGGAAAGCGCGGGAAGTTAAACCCTCGCTACATAGGACCTTTCCCAATAACCGAGAAGATTGGAACGGTGGCGTATCGTTTGGACTTGCCACCTGAGCTGGATGGAGTACATAACGTGTTTCACGTTTCCAACTTGAAGAAGTGCCTGGCTGATGACACTTTAATGGTTCCACTCGAGGAGCTCCACGTTGACGAGCAACTCCGATTTGTAGAACAACCTGTCGAAATAATGGGACGCGAAGAAAAGGCATTAAAACGAAGCAAGATCCCAATTGTCAAGGTTAGATGGCAATCGAAACGTGGACCGGAATTCACATGGGAACGAGAAGATCAGATGCGAAAGAAATATCCTCACCTGTTCGATCAAGCCTCCGCATCAACCCAAGGTACTAGCTAATTTTCGGGACGAAAATTCCTTAACATGGGGAGGCTGTGACAACTACAATTTCCCGAGTTAACTCCGTTAAGTCTTTCCGTTAAAAACCGTTTGTTCCGTTAGACAAACTCCGTTAGTCACATTACCAGTAGTAACTAATTAATTAACGCTTACCTAGACCGGATACGTCCACGACCTTTGGTTGATCACCGAACCCGACCATATGTGTTATATGATTATTTACTCATTACCACTGTGTGAAGTTATGCAACATGCTAAATTAATTCATTGTGAAATTATGAGATTTATCGAGAAAACGTGCTTACCTTACTTAGAGTGGAAATTGACCCTTTTGGTGACCAGCGAAACTACTGGGCGAAATTACAGTTTCGCCCGGTTAGCTGATGCCTGACCAGTTTCGCGTGGCTAGCGAAACTGCCAGCGAAATTGCGGGCGAAACTGGCACCTTATATAAGCAAACCCAAGCCTAACTTTCTCATTTTTACCACTTCCACACAACCACACACACTTCTGCACTCTCCCTCTCTCAAGACCTCCGACCAGCAAGGACATAGCTCGAACCACAGTGATTCCAACCTCAAATCTCCATCCATTCAAGCATTAGAGGTTAACCGTGAGTCACATAAACCTCCTTTATGCAAATTCTTGCATGCTTAACTAAAATGTATGCCTAAAATCCACATGCAATGATTTCTGCTACTGATATGATACTTAGGGATGCTAGATGTAACATAAATTCTGCAACTTGCCTTGTATGTATGAAGATCCATGCTAGATTAGGCTATTTATGTGAAATTGCATTTTTGACAAATTGATGACTAGAAACCATGTTTTAGGTGTTAAAATTGCTCCCATGATGTTAGTAAACGTTTAGGTATGCTAGATATTGATTTGCATGTGTTACAGAAGCTGTTAGAAAGATTTTTAGGCAAATTTACGGGTTTTTCTAGCGACTAGCGAAACTGTGCCTTCATCAGGCGAAACTGTGTAGCGAAACTGTGCCTATCTCCCTTTAGCGAAACTAGTCCAGCGAAACTATAGTGTCGCTAGGTAAACTGACCAGACCTGTCCGAGCGAATCTGCTGAGCGAAATTCCCTGAACGAAAGTTCAAACCAGTTTCGGGCGAAACTAGGCTAGCGAAACTGTGCCAACAGTTTCGAGCGAAACTAGCCTAGCGAAACTGTGTCACCGGGCACTGCCTAGCGAAAGTGCTGCCCGTGCACACGGCGAAACTGCCTAGCGAAACTGCTAGCGAAACTGTTACCAGAATCCAAACTTGTACAATTTGCTTGAATGATATGCCATGACTTGCATGCTCTATATTATGATAATACTTGCTTGGACTCCTGATGTATATAAACACTTGCGTATGATCAACCATCGGTGTCGTGCGTCGTTATGTCGTGTCGTACCTTCCAATGTGCTAGTGTTATGGTCTTGGCGGTATAGCTAAAAGTTAAACAACCTAACACCTAAGACCTTAATGTGATTACTAGGTCCTCGTTAACAATCATAACCGAGTTTATTTGAAGAATAAGCTGAGCAACCTAAGGTGAGTTCATTACTATATGTTGTTATGTCCTTTCAGGGATGATAACGCGCAGCGGTAAGGTATTTCTTACCAAGTAAACTTTTCCGACCAAATATCATATGTATCATTGAATTGATTGATAAACTAAAAAGTCCTTACATTCGGGCCGTTAATATAGAATAGCTAGGTGATGTTGAGTAGTACTACTGGGGATTGACACCCCCGCCCAGCGGTGCACGGGATGCACCAACCCGACTGGCGGTCGGACTGGGACCAATGTTACCCTACCCTCCGTGGTCTTTCAGGACACGGGAAGGCAAAACCCGTAGGTAATACCTATACATTGTCAGCTTCGGTTGCGAACAATTCAAATGTGCATAACTTAGGCTAGCTACCTACGATATGGAAAATTTACAAGTCTTATGATAATGATTGTGTTTTACCTTTCTTTGATCATGAAATCTTGGTCTACTTGTGACGGGTAGACCGCTTAGTGAACTCACCAGCCTTGGCTGACACTTGATTGTTGAATGCTTTTCAGGTCGCTAGGAGGATCATTAAAGGCACCGGCAGCGGCAGTACTGGACATCCCTTTTTGAATTGAAAACTATGTTCCAATCAGTTGAATTAAAAATTTCGTAAACAATATCTGTAATTCGTTTTATGCTTCCGCTGAATCGTTAATACACTTTGGTCTGTAATAACTGCTCTTTATTTACCTAAATTAAACTCTGTTATGGTTTGGTTGTAACCGAAGTTTGGGATCCTGGTCTGGATCATACCCTCACGCGGTTAAACTCCGTTAGGTGGAAATTGGGGGTGTGACAACATCGATTCTATTGCCCTTCTCACTCTACTAGAATTTTCGAGACAAGACATGTTGAATTTCTTGAGATGTCGAATTTGAGTGGGAGTTGTGATGGTAGGCAAATAGATCTTCAAGAGGATACTAGAGAGGCACTGATTATTGATATACTGGTGCCCATTACTCAACCACTTGAAGATCAACCAATTGAACCATCTATTGATTCACCGAATCCTCATAATGATAACTTGACTAACACTAAGGAACCATCTACTTGAAATCTCACGTATCTCCCGAAATTAATGAACCAGTGTCTCAAGAGACTCAACTGCCATTAAGAAGGTCTTCTCGACCTAGGCGACCCATAAGTTATGATGATTTTGTGACTTACCTTTATGAGACCGACTTTGATTTGGGTAAAATTGATGATCCAACTACATTCAAAGAGGCCATGAATTGTGACCAATCAACTCGATGGTTTAATACCATGGAAGATGAGTTAAAATCAAGGAACACAAATAATGTTTGGACAGTTACTGAACTACCAAAGTGTGCTAAGCATGTAGGTTGTAAGTGGGTCTATAAAACTAAATTAGACCCGAATGGAAACATTGAACGTTATAAAGCACGTTTGGTCGCAAAAGGGTATACCCAAAGGGAAGGAATTGACTATCAGGACACATTCTCTCCCGTTTCTAGAAAAGATTCCCTAAGAATAGTCATGGCCTTAGTAGCACATTTTGACTTGAAATTACACCAAATGGACGTTAAAATTGCGTTCTTAAATGGGAATTTGCATGAAGATGTGTTTATGAAACAACCAGAAGGTTATTGAACAAGTCAATATATGGGTTGAAGCAAGCATCTCACAATGGTACATCAAATTTGATGATGTGATGAAAAGGCATCATTTCATTAAGAACCAGGTAGATCAATGCATTTATCTCAAGATGAGTGGGAGCAAATTTGTCACACTTGTGTTATATGTCGATGACATCTTATTAGCAAGTAATAATCTAAACATGTTGCATGAATCCAAAAGATTAGTATCCTCTAATTTTGATATGAAAGACATCGGTGAAGCCACTTATGTAATTGGCATAGAAATACACCGAAATCGAAGTCTTGGGATATTAGGATTATCCCAAAAGGCATGTATTGAACGGATGCTTAAAAGATATAATATGCAACAGTGCTCCCCAACTGTCGCCTCTATCGTTAAGGGTGATAGTTTTGGGTCTTATCAGTGCCCTAAATCAGAGGCAGAAATTGAACAAATGAGACTCACACCTTATGCTTCCGTTGTTGGAAGTCTAATGTATGCTCAAGTTTGCTCTAGTCCCGATATCGTGTATATAACTGGCATGCTAGGCAGGTACCAATCAAATCCTGGCCCAGATCACTGGAAAGCTGCTAAAAAGGTACTGTGATATTTACAAGGGACAGAGGAGTTTAAATTGACTTATAAGAGATCAGATGATCTTGAAGTCATTGGCTATACTGATTCTGATTTTGCAAAGTGTAAAGACTATAAAAAGTCTACTTCGGGATACATCTTCATGCTATCAGGTGGGCCCATTTCATGGAAGAGTCATAACCAGCAGTTGACTATTACATCGACTATGATGACTGAATATGTTGCATGTTATAATGTCGCGTGCCACGCGATGCTCTTAAGAAATCTTATTAAGGGACTCAAAGTTGTTAATTCCGTACAAAGACCGATGAAAATTTATTGTGATAACAGTGCAGCAATGAGCTTTTCAAATAATAATAGCTCAAGTGGTGCTGGATTATATCTCGACATAAAATATTTGTTTGTGCGCGAGCGAGTGGAGGACCAAAGTGTTGATGTTGAGTATATCAGCACACATAACATGTTAGCGGATCCACTTACTAAGGGTCTACCGCCCAAAGTGTTCACTGACCATGTACTTAATATGGGTTTTAGGCGAGACCTTTTATGATGTCATGTAAATACTTTTGAGACATTATTTATCTACTTCACTCAAATGTAAAGTTTGTCTTTACTTATTAATATATGTGCACTATAATGTTTACTCTAGACAAACGTATTCTTTACCACCTAATGTATAATTTTGAGATGATGTCATTGTCATAACTGATAGGGGTCTTGCGTTAATAGTGATGATACTGAATGTATCGATTTGCTTTGATGTTATCATAAGAAGGTTTAATAAATATGATCAAGTTTGATCACTTGGCCAATTAATGATATATATTATATACGTATATGAATGTATAGTCAAATGGTCTAGCGCCAAGTGGGAGAATGTTAGAAATCCTTTAATATGGCCTTTGAACATTTGACAATTATGGTCCCTGTACATAGATATTTAATCTAATGGAAATTGATATCTTGGAGGGCTAATAAGTAAATATGGTGGTTAAAAGGTTTATTAAATTTTTTTGCATACGTATTCTCTGATTCATGATTCATCAGAGAAGAAAAATTAACACAATCAAGGGGAGAAATCTAATCCATCAAGAAGTAGGCAAACGAGACTATTAATGAGAATTGTCATGACTTCTTCTTCATCCACACACAAGAACGAATCTTCATAATGTAAGTATTCTATAATTTATTTGGGACTTGTATAATTGATTTCATATGTAGATTTGATCATTCTACAAAGTATATTTTGATGTTGAAGGTGCACATGGGTGATCGGCAATTTAGGGTTTTTAACCCTACCGAAGATGAAGATGAAGGCTGGATCCCTGCTCGGAAACAACGTACGCAAAAGATCGATCTATATATGGAACATATGTGGTTAATTGGGCAGGACTTGGAGACAAAAGAGAGCATCTAATATATATTCCATTCTTGTTAAGGTGCGAAATGTCTCTCTAATGGCCACGGTGTTCTTTTTGTGCAAAAAGAAGGGTTTGATAATGTGGACTTTCTCAATGATGAATATAAAGACACGTTTCAATCTCGTGAAGTTCAATTGCTAAAATGAATCACAAGCAAATACAAAAACAATATGTTTTTACGTTAAAATTAGAAACCGAACACTTAAATTTTCATAATTTTTTTTAATTATGTTATCTAAACAAACTTTTTTTTGGCTTGTCCATTAACTTCAAATGATATGAATCAGTTGCTTTAATTTAGTCTCGTTTTGTAAATTTAGTTGTGGTTTGATGCTCGTCTTTTGAATCCAGTTGATGTGGTTTGATAGCTCTTTTTGTGAGCTTTATTTTTATTGTGATTTGGTGACTCATATATGTAAATTTAGTTCATGATTTGTGATGCATTTGATTATCTTTAAACCCACAATCAAAACCATATCATTAAACTCAATCACTATAAATGTGTACATCATAAATATGTAATGTATGATAAACATTATAAATGATTATGTCACTAACAATTTTCAGATTGACAACCGATTTTGCATGAACCTTTGCGTACTTCATAAATATGTAACGTCTAATGAATATTATAAAAGATCTTGCATTTTATGGTGTCTGGATTATTAGTCGGTTTTGTCTGATCTCATAAATATGCAACGTGAGCATTATAAATGATCATGACTCTAACGGTATCCGGACTGCCAACCAGTTTTGTCTGGATCTCATAAATATGCAACATGTAATGATCATTATAAATGATCATGCCTAAAATAGTGTCTGGAATGCCAACTGATTTTGTTTGATCTCATAAATATGCAACAAATATGCAACGTGTAATTGTAGTGAACATTATAAATGATCATGCGTCTAATGGTGTTTTGATTGTCAATTAGTTTTATCTGATGTCATAAATATACCATGTGTGATAAACATTGTCTAATGAAGATTATAAATGACCATATCTCTTACGATGTTTGAATTGACATCATTTTCACTTTACATGATCATTTATTTGCTCCGTAAATAGTATTATATACCAACTAAATTTATAAAAACTTTTTACCTGAAAGGCAAATCTTTGAAACGTGTTGTAATTTTGTTATCTAAATAATCTTTTTTTGGTTGTCCATTAACTTCAAATGATATGATTACTCTAACTTTGTGTTCCATTAAGCTATTCAAACCGATGAGACCACACATACTGGGATGATGAGGTGGAGTAAGAAAACATTACATCACTTCATTTCATCGTGATCCCTAAAACTATAGAAACAAACTCACACCTGATCACTTCTTCGATTAGCTACTGATTCTCAGGTCAAATGTTTGTTAGAGGGACAATTATCTCTATATGACGTCTTACCGCATTGTTACATGTATAGGTCTTCATTCTCGCAATTTAGTTTTAGCTGTCTCTAGTTACATCCAAATCCAAACATCGGTGGTTCAAAGAACATATTAGCAGTGGCGTACCGACTTAGATGGGATGGGGGTTGCCCACACCAATGACTTTTTTTATAGTAGAATATGTACGAACCAATCCTGACCATCCTTTAAGAAATTTTGACAACGACCCCCATAAAATTTTTAGACCGACCCCATGAAATTATGATCAGACCGACAAAAACAAATATTAAAATTTTAGAGTTTTACAAATATAAATCGAATAAGTATTTAAATTACTAAGTCTGCTACTTTGTTATTTCTTAAAAGTTATAGAAAAACTAATTGCCCAAATAATCAATAACTATAATAATGTTTTAAGTCAATATTTATATTTTGGCCTAATTATTAAATTTATTAAACGAAACTCATTTACTCAGATACTCAATACTTATTTAAAATTTTAAGCTCACATTTAGATTTTAGCATAAATATTAGTTTTTTAAACATACTTATTTCATACAATTATATTACCGAAATCTTTGTTGCTATCGTCTCGCGTCTCTTTCGAATTAGATTCTAAAGAGATACGGGTCTTTTGCTTATGTTAGGTATTTCTTTTTAAATTTTACTTTATTATTCGAATGTCAGATTACTGGTTCTTTGGCGGAGTAATAGATTTTGGTTTTTTACCGGAACACGAGATTGTTTAGAATGTCAGATTACTGGTTCTTTGGCGGAGTAATAGATTTTGGTTTTTTACCGGAACACGAGATTGTTGGTTGAATTTTTTATTAATTTTGTGTTAGTTTGTCCATTAATTACTTGATTTGGGTTTGGAATTGTTAATATGACTAGACTCGACTCAAATCAGACTTAGAAAAAATCAATATTTATTGATACATAGCCAGCCATCGAAAATTTTCGACCCACAAAAATTTCTAGGCTCGCCACTGCATATTTGAGATCCGATCATCCCAACCCAATGGGTTTTAAATTGTACGTTTGTTTGATACGATATATGACGCCGTTATTTTATGAATTTAATTGATGTGATTTGATGCCTTGTTTTATGAATCATCAGTTGCTTATTTAGGTGATGTTTGTTTTTCTTAAAAAGTTATTCATGTCCTCTTATGTCTGCACTGCACAGACCACGCGCATACATTTAAGTCTGCATATTGTTTATTTTTTCGAAGTCGTTTAATTAAAAAATGTCTGGGGATGCTTTTCTTGTTGCAGATGTGACCCAACCACTTATAACCTCTTCTAATGAGTGTTTTTATTAAAAGACTTACTTTTTTCACTCTAATCTTATTAGAATAATTCTACTTACAAAAATAATATTTTAAAAAAACTAATGTCAAATCTTTATAATTTATAAAACCTTTTAATTATTTTATAAATGGTCCCGTTATTTTTTTTGTGGAAATGTTTTCTATTTTACAAAAGTGCTATGAAAGAAATATTTTATTCAATCACGAAACCTCAAAGAAAGTTTTTAATTCTTTTATAAATATATTTCATAACTTTCTTTTTTTAATTTATTGAAAATGTTTTTAATTCTGTAAGAAAATTTTAATACATTTTTTTATTTTTATTCTTAGAAAACGTTTTTTTTAACAAAAATTATAGAAAACATCTAAAAGAGAATGAAAATATTTGAAAATATTTTCATAGCCTAACAAAATAATTTCAACAAATTTACTGTTACACCCAAAGAAAAATTTCAAGATTTAATCATTTTATTAATCTTGATAATCATTAAACTTCATTATTGATGTTAGTAACCTATCAATCAGTTTTTTTTTTTTTTGTTGATACCCAACTATTTTATGGTATGTTTGGTATAAGGTAATGGAATGGACGAGGGAATGGAATGAGCTAGGGAATGGAATGATCGAGGGAATGTAATAAATCATTACTATTTCATCGTCCTGTTTGTTTACCATATGAGAATGGAATAAATCATTGTTTCGTATTGTTTGATGATTAGTACAGTGAAATAATCAAATATAATTTACTAATATATCAAATTAAAATTAACATATTTGTTACATATATATATATATATATATATATATATATATATATATATATATTTCAATGTTTTAATTTTTAAATTTTTTTATTTTTAATTTTTTATTAAATAATTTAATTTATATTTTTTATTTTATTTGTTTTTAATTTTTTTATTTTCTAATTTAATTTTATCATTATTATTTTTTGTTTTTGGTTTTTATTTATTGTCTTATTTTTATTTGTAATTATTTTTAATTTTTTAATTTTTTTATATTTTTTCCATAATGTTTTAAGAAGAAATCTAATTGAAAAAAAATCATTCCACTCCTTAAAGGAATCGAAAAAAACACCCCTCCCCCATGAAATGAAAATAATTAAAAATGGAAGGAATTGTATTTCTTATGTAATGGTCCATTCCATTCCAATGTGCTACCAAACATGTCATTTTTCATTCCGATGTAATGACTCATTCCATTTCACCCTCCATTCCAGCATACCAAACGTTACCTTATGTTTAAAAAATTGGTTTACTTAGATTTCAACTTATTTTAGCTGTCTGCAGAAGTTAAAAAACAAACAGTAATTTTCTTACAGACTGCAAAGGTTTGGTCTACCTCTTCTTTTACAGATGTCTACAGATGTGGTCCGCAGACTGCAGACATTTTATCTCTTAAAAACAAACTGCACCTTAGTCTCGATTTTTAAGTCTCGATTTTTAATTTAGTTGTTATTTGATACCTCTTCTTGTGAATTAAGTTCATGAATTTAATTGTGATTTTGCTGACTCATATTTGTAAATTCAGTTCTTGACTACTGATGCATCTAATTATGTTCAAACTCACAATCAAAACTAAATCTTAAAATTCGATCATTATAAAAAAGAAATTCAATACTACCATTAAATTACACCATTAACTATCACTTTCAGGATTTGAACCTCAGTCTACTATAAAGAGACATGTGCCTCTTATCAAGTGGTCACTTCCACATTGGCTCAATTATTATAAATACGTGTATGTCATAAATATGAATATGTAATGTATAATAAACAATTATAATGATCATGCCTTTTAGCGGTTTTCAGATTGATAACTGGTTTTGCATGAACATTAGCGTACTTCATAATTATGTACCGTGTAATAAATATTATAAAAGATCATGTCACTGACAATGTAGATCTTGCCTCTAACGGAGTTTAGGTAGCCAACCGGTTTTGTCTAATCTCATAAATATGCAACATGTAATGAACATTATATATGATCATATTTCTAACCGGTTTTACTTGATCTCATAAAGATCATCGTGTAATGAAGATTATACATGCCCAAGCCTTTAATGTTGTTCGAATTGCCAACCTGTTTGCCTGATCTAATACATATATAATGTGATGAACATTATAAATGATCATGCATCTGATAGTCAGAGGCGGATTTATTAAGGCTTAAGAGGGGGCGAGGCACCCGTTAAGATCCATCTAAGAAGTAAGAAATTTTTGAAATTTTTATAAAGGCCCCTTTCCAAATATCTTAAGAGACCCCATTCAAATATCTTAAGAGGCCCCCATTCAATGTTCATATAAAGAAAAAAGAGAAAATCTAAACAGATTGATAAGATTTTTTTTTAGAAAGGTAGCCATAGAAGCTTGAGGAAGAAGATGGAAGCTTAAGCAAGAAGATGGAAAAGAAAGGACGACCAGAAGTTTGTGTAATTGAAAAGTTATTAAAAATCAATTTTCATAAAAGCCTTTCTAGATCCATTAAAATTACAAACAAATAAAAAGAAGTTTTCATATAGTCCCTTATAGATTGACTGAATTACAAATAAATCCTTTAAGTTTACATCATTTCTTCATTTGACGTCTTTTAAACATTTTAAAAGTCACATGTGACTACTCTTTTTGTCTTCTTTAAACCCTTTTTTTATAATTAAATTGACTACTTTTGAATAATAAGAGTTGTGTAGGTGTTTTATATGCATACAAATTTATATATATATAAAATTATTGTATTAAAAATATTTTCTAAAATATAAAAATATTATCGTAACTCATAAAATAAATTATCGCTCCGATATTTCTATTTATATCCTTTTAGAAAACGATCTCAAACTTATAATATATTATTACTTTATATATTAATTTTCAACTACTCAGTAATTAAATATTAAATCTATATGATCAACTATTAGTACAAAAGTTATTTTTTGTTATCATAGTAAGAAATTAAACCCACACAATTTTAGTTGAGATTACACCATAAGTCACTAGATAACGGAGACCTTTGAAATAAGTTGTGTATTGAGGTTGATGTTTTATTAATTATATGATTAGTATCGTTACTCTAATATGATAATGTGATCACTTAGTAGGACCTGAACCGACATCATTTTTGTTATTCTAATTGACCTTTACGACCGTTTAACCACTGCTTTTGACCTGTTATAACCAAACCTATTTACGCAACACTTTTTTTCGCCCCCGTTGAACAAAAATCCTGAATCCGCCACTGCTGATAGTGTACGGATTGCCAACTGGTTTTGCATGAGCATCGATCTGCTTACCTCATAAATATGCAACGTGTATATTAAAAAAAATCATGCATTTTACGGTGTCCGGATTGTTAGCCGGTTTTGCCTCATTTCATAAATATTTTAATTTGTAATGAGCATTACTAAATGATCATGCCTCTATTGGTGTCCGAGCTGCCTGTCGGTTTTGCCTGATCTCATAAATATGCAACATGTAATGAGTATTATAAATGATCATGCCTCTAATGGTGTCCGGACTGCCAACCAGTTTTGTCTTATCTCATAAATATGCAATGTGTAATGAACATTATAAATTACCATGCCTCCTCTAAGAGTGTTTTGATGGTTAACTGGTTTTTCAAAAGCTTGCATAGTGTAATGAGCATTATAAATGGCCATGCCTCTAACAGTGTCAAGACTACCAACCGGTTTTATCTACTCTTATAAATATGCAACATGTACTAAGCATTATAAATGATCATGCTTCAAATGGTGTCCGAACTGTCAACTGATTTTGTCTGATTTTATAAATATACGTGTAACGGAATATTATAAAGGATCATGTGTCCATTGGTGTCTTGGTTGTCAACTGATTTTGCCCAATGTCATAAATATGCCACGTATGATAAACATTATAAATAATCGTACCTATTACGGTATTTGAATTGCCAACAGTATTACTTTACATGATCGTATAATTTGCTCTGTAAATAGTATTATATACCAGCTAAATTTATGAAACTTTTTTACTTGAAAGGAAAAATTTTGAAACTTGTTTTAATTTGGTTATCTAATAATCTTTTTTTTTTTTTTTTTTTTTGCTTGTCCATTAACGTCAAATGATACGATCACTCTAATTTTGTTCTAGTTTCTGTTTTTTTTTTTTAATTACACTCTCATATATAATATTAAATGGATTTATTTCTTTGTTTTGCTTTGATGGCAAAGATCACCCGTTTACTTTAGTTCTTTTTATTTGTCAAGTGTCAAAACCATTAATGTAATAGAAATTGACCTGACTCAGGTTTAATACAGTACATATTAAATTTTATAAAAGGTAAATTAAAACTAAACTTTAAATCGAGAACTTAAAGATATTAGAATAATTAACTAATCATTACGATGTTATTAGTTAGACATGTTTAATACATAATCGTATTGAAGATAATTAAACAACAATGACACTGACCTGACCAAGAGACTAAATCGACTACCCTTCTTTACTTAAAATTGGTTTTATAGGTATATATTAGATGGCATTTATGTAAATAACCTCAACACCTTTGCAGACTAGTTACTCTAGTAAATGGCTCTAACTAAATATTTTGATAAAATGATAACTTTTAACTAAAAGTTAGAGGTTTAAATACGAATGATTTAGTTTTATCCCACCCTTATCTAGAACACTAAGAATTATAATTGGTTGGCTACCATTTTCATTATTCATTTGTGTACGAAATTTAGGTGAAGAAAGTAGATATTTATAACTTTTATACAAGGTTATTCTAGGATACCACTTTAAGGTTTTTTACCACTTTAAGGTCTATTTAACTTTTATAGAAAATCATTACTTTAATAAAAAATTTGATTGTGATATCTTTTAGGGTGAACTTTTAAGTTTATTAACTTCCTTATTGGCAATTGGCATGTTATTGTGTGGTAATAGTGATGGTGTTGGAGAGCAATTGGTAATCAAAACAATGAACTCAAGTCGTTCTTTTCTTTTCTTAATAAACTCACAAACTCAATGTCGAATACAAAGACTCATACCCTATATTTATACTAGAGTAATTGCTTAAAGGGAACAAAACAAATTACCTAAACTTAAGGAGCAAGACTCAACATAATAATATAAATAAAATAAAACTTAAATAACTAAGGATTATCCAATAGATGGATGGCACATAACGACCCTTGCAAGTTTATTACTTGATCCATACTACCGGAGGACCATACATGGATTTCAAGTATCTACTTTTCATACATCTGATTTGATCTTGTTTGTTGATAAAACCATGATGCAGTTTGTATGGGCTTGATCAAATAGTGGTATTTGCAATATTTTCATAGTTTTTTTAGTTTTGGTTTTGGATATTTAAGTTATGGAGTATGAAAAGAAGAAGAAGAAAAAGAAGAACATATGGGGAATCATCAGTGAAGCTGTAACGGTAAGTTTTTTAGGGCTCCCATTTTAACAATCTTCTGGTCTAGATCGCCTTCTTCTTTTTATTCTTCTTTTCATACTCCATAACTTAAAATTCTAAAACTAAAAAAACTATGGAAATATGTCTTTTGTTAAACTGGGATGTGCTCGAACAAATTCAATCTGCTTTTGAACAGAGAAAGAAATCGATCTTCTGTTCGTAAAAGGAATACTAAGAAAAGAACAATCTGATTACTTGAATTAATTTGATTACATATGCAGGTCTTTATTTATAATAAACCTAAGACTTGGCCACCAAGGCAAATTCAAAAACAAAACAATTATAATCTAATACGTATTCTTCTAACCAGATAAACACGATTAATTAAATAATTAATCTTGATATTTAATCTCCTCCACCGCCCCTACAGAGATTACCGTACCGCCCTTGAATATTCATTTAATTACGTATCCGACCCGTTGACTTTGCTAATTTCACACTTCCCCTCAAAGTCAACTTTCTTCATTCCCATGTTCGAGCAAAGCTTCACCATCTTTACCTTTGTCAAGCCTTTTGTTAGCACGTCCGCGAGTTGATTCTCGGTATCCACATACAATAGGTCTACTTCGCCTTCCAAGACTTTCTCACGAACAAAATGGTAATGAATTTCAATATGTTTTGTTCTCGCATGGAAGGTCGGATTCTCTGCCAATTGTATAGTTGACATGTTATCACAATAAAGCTTTACTTTGTCTTCTACTTTGTGATTCAAGCTCTCAAGTAAGCTCTTTAGCCAAACTAGCTCTTGTGTAGCCATAGCCGATGCACGATACTCGGCTTCCGTAGTAGATAACGACACCGTTGGTTGACGTTTACTACACCACGAAACTGCACCACCTCCAATTTTAAACACGTATCCGGTGGTGGATCTTCGGTTATCGGGATCCCCGGCGAAATCCGAGTCACAGTAGCCGACCAACTCACTGCCACCTTCTTTTGCGAACTTGATTCCATGATCACTTGTTTCTTTAACATATTTTAATACTCTCTTTGCTGCATACATATGAGGTTTACGAGGTGATTGCATATACCGGCTTAGAACTCCTACGGCAAACGATATATCGGGTCGGGTGAGAGTTAAATAGATTAGGCTCCCAACTATCTTGCGGTACTCGGTTGGATCTTCTAGTTCATGGCCGTCATTGACTCGTAATCTCACATTCACATCAATGGGAGTAGCACTCCCTTTGGCATTCAACATATCACACTTTCTTAAGAGGTCAGTAGCATACTTCTTTTGGTGCAACATGATTTCTGTTTTGCTGTACTCAATTTCTAGACCCAAAAAAATGATTTAAATGTCCCAAGTCTTTCATCATGAAACGAGTATTTAGATTGGCCTTCAGTTGCTCGATTTCTTCAATAAGATCACCCGTGATTACTAAATCATCAACATACACGAGCACAATAGCAATTTTGTTACCTATTATTTTTACGAACAAGCTCGCATCGGCTGGTGTACTTACGAAATCATTATATTCAAGGAATTCTGCTATCTTCCCGTACCACGCTCTTGGCGATTGCTTGAGCCCGTATAAGGCTTTCTTGAGTTTACACACATAACCCGGCTGTTTCTTGCTTTCAAAACCGGTCGGTTGACTCATGTATATGGTTCGATCTAAATCGCCATATAAGAAAGCGTTGTTGACGTCCATCTGCCACAAATCCCATCGTTTATTTGCTGCCAATGCTAATATAACTCTGATTGTAGTTATTTTAGCTACCGGGCTAAACGTTTCATCGTAATCCACCCCATACTCTTGAGAGAACCCACGTGCTACTAGCCGTGCTTTGTAGCGATCAACCGACCCGTCAGCTCGTCTTTTAATCTTGTAGACCCACTTGCACGATATCGGTTTTATGCCGTATGGTTTTGGAACTAGCTCCCACGTTTGATTTTTGGTCAGTGCATTAATCTCAGTTTGCATTGCTTCCAACCATTCATTTGTTCCACAAGCATCTTCATAGGATTCTGGTTCTCGAACTTCAGTCTCAATCAAAGCAACATTTGCATATCTTGAGTTGGGTCTTCTTTCTCTAGTGGATCTACGCAACCTAACTGGGCTATTAGGCTGTGATTCTTGATCAGATCTAGTGTCACTTTCACCTTCATTTTGGGATGAGGTAGCTTCTGTTTCAGTTTGGCTATCAAACTTTAGACTTACATTTGAAGCATTTAATTGCTCAGTTAATTTTGGTGTATCTGGTAGCGATTCATTATTAGAAGACCACCATGTAGAATTTTCATCAAATACTACATGTCTTGAAACAAAACATTTTCCGGTGTCGGGCTCGCAACATCTCCAACCTTTCTTCTCTTCATCATACCCGACAAATATGCAACGAACCGCCTTTTTGTCAAGTTTTTGTCTAAGATGACTTGGTACAAATACATAACAAACGCATCCGAACACTTTAAAGTATGAAACATTCGGCTTCTGTTTGTGTAGTATCTCGAACGGGGACACGTAATTCAGCCCTTGAAGAGGTGTTCGGTTGATGATATATGCTGCTGTCTTCATCGACTCAGCCCAGAAACGCTCCGGTATGTTTTTATCATGCATGAGACTCCCTGCTACTTCTTGTAGGTGCCGGTTTTTACGTTCGGATACCCCGTTTTGTTGAGGGGTATTTGCACACGTAAGTTGCCTTCCAATTTTGCAAGTTTTTAGGAAATCCGAGAACTCCCGACTTGTGTATTCACCACCGTTATCTGACCGGAGAGTCTTGATTGAACACCCGGTGATTCTTTCCGCTTCTAATCGGAACTCCTTGAACTTAGTTAGAGCTTCACTTTTCTGTTTCATAAAATATATCCAAACAAATCGTGAGTAATCATCAATAAATGTGATTAAATATAACATACCACCCAAGGACGGTTTCTTCATTGGTCCACACACGTCGGTATGAACTAGTTCCAAAGGTGCGGTTGCTTTGTATGTTGCTCGTTTGAATGGCAGTTGATGAGCCTTCCCAAACTGACACCCCGCACACACTTCATCCTTGTTAACTTCAAGTTTCGGTACACCCACTATCAATTGTTTTTGCATTATCATACCCAACTTTTCGAACCCAACGTGCCCGAGTCTTTGATGCCAAAGGTCAACCGTTTGGTTGTTTTTGGTTTTCTCCACATACGCGGACTCCGCCGACAAAACGTACACGGTCTCTCTTCGATGTCCTTGGAGCACCGGCTTAGAGTTTGTCTCTAAACTTTCGAAAACTCTAACATCTTTAGGACCGAATACGACATAATTTCCGGCATCGGTCATTTGAGGGACGGAGATCAGATTTTTCTTCATACCCGGGACGTGATAAACATCCTTTAACACCAATTCTTGCTTGTTGGATTTTGATGGAAAAACAACGTCTCCAATACTTGCTATGTTATGCTTTGAGTTGTCTGCAATAACAACAATTCGATTACCAGAATACTGAATCGGATTCGATAACTTACCTCGTTCTCCAGTCATGTGATTCGAGCATCCCGAGTCCACGATCCAATCATCCAACTTGTTCTCCCGAGTCTCAACCGTAACCGTGTATGCATGTTCTTCTTTTTCATCGGCGACTTGCGCAACGTAAGCATCTACGTCCCAACTCGGTTCCTCCTCGACAGTAGCAGCGTTACCTTCTTCCTCTTGGGCTTTCTTTCGACAATCTTTGGCCATGTGACCGCGGCGACCACAGTGATAGCAGTTATATGGGAAACGTTTGCTATTATATTTTTGTTTTTGTTCATTGTTTCCATCATTCTCCTTTGGTTTTCTTTTGTCATCAGAATGTGGCTTTGACTTGTCATGCCTTTTATTAGCCCCTTTATTAAAACGTGATTTCCCTTTGATTCCCGTAGCAAACAGCGCTTCATCCTCCTTCTTTAGTGATACTCCTGCAAGTTGTTTTGCAAGTGCCTCTTGACCTGCAAGCAAGTTTTCAAATTCAACCAAGGTTGGTTGTGTAGGCCAACCTTGAATTGCCGTGATAAAACCTCGATATTCCGGTTTTAAGCCGTGAATAATAATCCGTCTCATCCTAGCTTCCCCGACTTTTGACTCCGCGTCTAGTTCACCGATCTCCCGACACACCGTTTTTATTTTACGGAAAAACTGAGGGATCGTTAGCTCTCCTTGAGACATCGTCATGAGTTCGCTCTCAAGAAGTTGCAACCGAGCGTCATTCTTTTTGCTAAACAGCCGTGCAAAAGTATCCCAAGCGGGTTTAGGATATTCAATGCCTTGAAGATGTTCCAGCATGTCTTCTTCGATTGTCGTCTTGATGATAAACAAAGCTCGGCCGGCCCTTACTTGCCACTTGTGGATTGACCCATTCACATCGTTCCTTGGTTGCGTTGTTTCAGCCCCACCTACGACGTCCCATAGGTCTTGACCGATCAAGTAGGACTTCATACATGTTGCCCAGGTGTTGTAGTTATTGTTGTTGAGTTTGCGGATGCCGCCAACAACTTGAAACTCTGCCATGCCGACACTTACAGCAAGGTTCTGCAATCGGTTTTATCGGCGTTGCGAGGTTTGAAGGGAGGGACTCGACTGCAGCCTTCAATCGCTTCCCGTCGCGTGCACTGCTGCTGTTTCTTCTTGGCGTTGGCGCTGGCTCTAGATACCAAATTGTTAAACTGGGATGTGCTCGAACAAATTCAATCTGCTTTTGAACAGAGAAAGAAATCGATCTTCTGTTCGTAAAAGGAATACTAAGAAAAGAACAATCTGATTACTTGAATTAATTTGATTACATATGCAGGTCTTTATTTATAATAAACCTAAGACTTGGCCACCAAGGCAAATTCAAAAACAAAACAATTATAATCTAATACGTATTCTTCTAACCAGATAAACACGATTAATTAAATAATTAATCTTGATATTTAATCTCCTCCACCGCCCCTACAGAGATTACCGTACCGCCCTTGAATATTCATTTAATTACGTATCCGACCCGTTGACTTTGCTAATTTCACATCTTTACCTGCATGCATCATGGTTATATCAACAAACAAAATCAAATCAGATGTATGAAAAGTAGATACTTGAAATCCACGTATGTCAATTGCCAATAAGGAAGTTATAAACTCAAAATTCACGCTAAAAGATACCGCAATCAAATGTTCTATAAAAATAATGATTTTAATAGAAACCGCAATGCAGAATAAACAATATTGAGTACAGCTTGAAGCAATGATAATGATTGAATAGGGTTCTAAATGAACCAAACAAGGGGATTGGTTGGTCATCTTGGTTCAATTAAGTTTAACCAAACAAACAGACTTGTCTTCTTCTTCGTGTTGGTTTATTAAGAAAACAAGTTTGTTTGTGTTCGATCACTAATGAGCCTGAACGGGGATTAATTAAGCACTGGCAACATAAACACAGTGAAACAGTTAGTATTTTATACGATGATCTTTATGAGATCAAGTAAAACCGGTTAATAGTTTGTTCGTGTTGGTCACTTATTTCCTTTTCATATGACTGCAAAGGTTTCACCAATATAGCATACATGTATAATAGACTTGAGCACATTAAGAGATGTGGCGTGAATTCAAAATTTTATAGGTAAATGTCCATTTTATAGTTCTAAAAATTATATCAGTAATTCTGTAGAGTCAAATATAAGCCAATGGACTTAATGAAGCACCTGAACAACTATGAGCACAGAAGCTATTGGATTAATCTTAATAGTTTATTTCAGATTATTAGTTATTTAATAATTTGATTATTAGGTGATAGGTTACGTAATTATATTAGTATGAGTTTGTTTTGAAAGGATTCTAGAAGGTGAAAATTTTGGTTTAGAATTAAGTCCGTAGGGTAAGTCGGTTTATGTTTAGAGTCGGTGTTTTTACCTATTTAAGGATGGTCATGTTTTTGTATCTTGTACCACATAATATTTATCAAAGTTTCTGTTTTATAATTTACGTATTCATAATTATTTGATCGTAAATTTTTGTGTTCGTTCTCGGTTACCGATTAGGCCAACAGAAGCTACCGATCGGTGAAGCCAGTTATGTGAAAGCAAAGTATGAAAGTAATTAGGTTACTACATCTATAACATTATTAAACCCGAAAAATACTACCCAAAACATTGTTGAAAAACATGAGAGGATTAATTTTTTAGAACAACGTTATGGTTTTCTTTCTTGCCAAGAATCGAGAACCCTAGCAATTAGGTTTAAAAAATGGAAAATTCTCAAAATGTCCATTTTGAAAATTTATTCCTCCATTTTGACCATTGAAAAGTCAATGCCCCATAATATCCATGTTTTATGGTTTAATCGACCATAAACAAATGATTGGTTCGACCACAAATTTAAAGTCAAATACACATTTTTTTTAAACCAGTCAGAAAATGCCACATAATAAAAAAAAGAATTCGACTATATATTGGGGTCGATTCGACCCATAATTTTTTTCTCAGAATTTTAAAATTTAAATAGTATTATATTCTTTTAGTTAGTTTTACTTAAATTTTATTTATCTTTTATAAGTTTAAAAATATAATGTTTTACAAAATTCCGATTATGACGTTGCGACGTGCTCATTTTTATCTACATGCCGACATATTTTTTTTTCAAAACGTAGTCGGGTGAAACTTATGCCAAATGATTCGATACAAATTCGAACAAACTCCGTTTTGAAAAAGAAATGTGTCGGCATGTAGATAAAAATGAGCATGTCGCAACGTCATAATCGGAATTTTGTAAAACATTATATTTTTAAAATTATAAAAGATAAACAAAATTTAAGTAAAGCTAGTTACAAGGATATAATATTATTTAAATTTCAAAGTTTTGAAATGGATAATACGGTCGAACGATGCAACCGACCGTAAAATGGATAACGAGTCCGACTGTAAAATATAGGTGGTGAGATTTTATAGGTTGGTTTAAGGTCAGTCTAACCTAAAATTAGTGGGAGGGGACGGACGAAAAACGTGGACATTTTGGGGGAAACTACTTTTTAAATAGACAAAATGAGGGAATATTTATTCAAAATGGACAATATGATAATTTTCCCTTAAAAGAATATAATATTATTTAAATTTCAAAGTTTTGAAATGGATAATACGGTCGAACGATGCAACCGACCGTAAAATGGATAACGAGTCCGACTGTAAAATATAGGTGACGAGATTTTATAGGTTGGTTTAAGGTCGATCTAACCTAAAATTAGTGGGAGGGGACGGACGTAAAACGTGGACATTTTGGGAGAACTACTTTTCAAATGGACAAAATGAGGGAATATTTATTCAAAATGGACAATATGATTATTTTCCCTTAAAAGAAACTTACCAACTGATATGAAACCACATAAGTGAAAAATCTTAGGTTACAATATAGGATACTGATTTGGTTTTGTAGGAAAATTTAAAACAATGTTGTCTTTTGTTATGGGTTAGGTTCAAATGAGAACTTTTTTCTTTGAGAATTTTAAAGAACCATTCTGAGCCATTAATTTTCATAAGGGAAACATTCAAATTCATGGGGGGGATTTCCTTATATATAACTTGTGCCTCAGAATGGTTCTTACAAAGTTCTCAAACCCAGTTGGTTCTCAAATGATCCTCTCCCCCATTGTTATATATAGAACTATATATATATATATATTCTTGTAGAACCGTGAACTATGACCAACTGAGACATCCAATTGTGATCATAACACACACTATCGGTAACATCTTCCTCATCAATTTTCTTACCCAAGATTGCTAGCTCATCCACAATTGTCTTAATCTCCTGCATGTAATCTGTGATGCTTTGACTTTGTTTCTTTGAGCATTGCTTCAACCTATGTTATAGTTGCTTGATGTGGCCTCTAGAAAAAGGAGATGCATAAATGTTGGAAAGATTCTTCCGAGCCTCGAGTGACGACTTTGCGTTTGTGACTAGAGGTATGATGGAGGGTTAAAGTGTGCCAACGATGGCTCCAAACAGCAATGCTCAAAGAAACAAATAGTTGGTTGATATGAGCTTCGGTTTGTGTTTTCCAACCCAAATAGTTGGTTGATATGACAGAAAGGTTGCTGCTGGTTTGGGTAGGAATATCGTCCACCATGGTTGAGAAGGGAAAGAAAAAAAAAATACTATTTTTTTTTGGATGCTTAAAGGATGAGAGAATAGTGGTTCAGAGATTGGCTCTAATACCATATGAAGTTTGTGATAAAGCTTAAGTGAATTATTCATTGGTGGAAATTGGTGATGTACATTTACAACAGGAGCTAACCTGAAATGGCTATAAACAAGGAGAATATAAAGGACTAGACTAGGAAGTCTACAACAAACAAAATATTTAAAATACAAATTCCTGCACGTGAATTAATTCTTGGTGCCATGAGTTTTTATTGCTAATATCTTTAACAGATTAGATTAGAGGGTGAAGAGGAGCAAATTCGTGAATTAGAGGATCTTATTGAGAATTATAATCTTTTTAATGTTACAGACTTGTGGGTTTAGTCTTTAGATAGGGAGATTGAGTTCAAGATAAAGACATTGAGAAATGTTACACTTTACCTTCTCTTGATCCTGCTACGAGATGAAACAGATTTGTCTCGAAGAAGGTAAATATTTTTTATTTGGAAAATTCTGCTAGATAGATAGAGTGCCTACTCGTTTAAACTTGAGTAAAAAGGGTATAGATATTTCTCATATTCTTTGTCCGATTTGCGATTTACATGTTGAGTCGGTTGATCATGTGTTTGCATCATGTGGTGTTACGGAGAAGATATGGGGTTTGTTCGCTCAATGGTTACAGGTTGGGTGCATAGCTCCGTATTCTCCACCGAATTAGTGGATGTTGCAAAACTCAATAAGGAGAAGAATGATCTAATTAAGGTGGTTTGTTTCACGACTTGGTGGGTGACATGGAGGTTCAGAAACGACTCCATTTTCAACTCTTCACATATAAGGAACGGCAGTTTGTTTGACGATATTATCTTATTTTCTAATTTCTGGTATTCAAATAGTAATATGAAGTGTAGATTATTTTGGACCAAGTATGGTTTGCTAACCCACTCTTATTGATGTATCTTTTTATTGTGTTTGGCTATCTTAGCCCAAGTTCTTTTTAATAAATCTTTGTCGTTCCAAAAATAATAATAATAATAAATACACTAATCAACAACTATGATACGATAGCATCAAACGCAACCAAACTATCTATTTAACAACGCCCATGAAGTGCACAAATTTTGAAATAGCAATGACAGATTATCACGTTAGAAGACAAGTTTACTATCGATTTAGTGATGAATTACAAGCAAACTATTAAAAAGGGGATGGGAAATCAGAATAATCTTCGATGCCCTAAATCTGATGTATGCTTCCATTCTTACTTGAGTTGGTGGATCTTTTTCTTAGAGTTGGGTTGATATCTGGGCTGGTTAGTTGGGCCTTACCAGGGTCTAGGTGCGGGTTCATAACAGCCCAGAGGAGTAACTCGTAAGAGTTGGTCAACAAAAGCTCTCTTTTAAATATATCATTAGTTCAAAATCCACGTTTTCACAAGTTAATTTTTTTAGTTATGTCGTTTTCTGTTTCTTCTATAAGAAAGTTATTAATTTATATTAGATCAATATTCATTATTTACTAATGAGATGCATACGAGATGTCCATTATATGTTAGCGAACGACAATACAAGTATGGCTATTATCTTTCCGATCGGATATACCCTTCTTGGCTAACCGACAACAAAAAAAAAGGAGCAAGAGTTGGCAATTATGTTAAACAAGCTTTTGGTATTTTAATGTCTAAATGAGTATAATTAATTGACTAACACGGGCGATGAAGTGCAAGTAGATAATAAGTTAGATGTGCACATGTCTATTATTACAGAATATAATCATAAAAGATGGGGGAAAACAATAGCAGCGGTATATATTCAACTCATATGACTGGTGCAGTTACAGATGATAATAGCGTTTAAGAGTTACACGATCAACATACATATTTTAAATTTAGATTTAATTTTATGAAATACATTGCCACAAACTTGAACATCCCGGAGTCGGACGACAAGGACGAGACTTTTGCATTTCTTTTCATTTTTTAAATAATTTACGTATTTTTTAATTAATGAAATTCTTTCTTATATTTTAATGTTTTTATAATTTAATATTTTTCAATTAAATATATATTTTAATTAATATATTTCTGTAAAAAAATTGAGGTAGTTCTTGTGTTTCACTCTTCTTTTAAGGTTATGGGTTTTTTTTCTCTCCATCAATGTTCACACTTGTCTGAACCCTAAACTCTCCTATATATTAAACTCTCTTATACATTATCTTCAATTAGCTACTAACTCTCACGTTGGAGTGTTATTACGTGTGTAGGCCTTCCTTCCGGCAATCTAGTTCTAGTTGTCTTTAGCTACATCCAAATACATATATCAGTGGTTCGAAGAATATATTAGAGATCCATCATGATCATCCCAATCCGATCGATTTTGATTTTTACACTATTTGTGATTCCTTGCTTAATGAATTTAGTTGATGTGATTTGGTGCCTCGTTTTATGAATCAGTTGCTTTAATTTAGTCATGTTTCTTTTAATGATTAATTAAATGAAACCCAGACCAAAATTGGAAGCATATTGGTAAAAAGGGCCTTCGGCGTCCAAACCCATTAGTCGACCTGTTTTAAAAGAAAAAAAGAAACCATCGTCACACAAGCGGTTCACCGTTAGAGAGAAAAACCTATCGATTTCAAGAATCTAATTCGTCACCTCACGATCACGAGCCTCTTCATCGGTACTGTTTACCACTAGGGCAAGCCTTAGTAATTATTAGTCTCCTTTTGTGAATTTAGTTGTTGTGATTTGATACCTCGTCTTGTGAATTTAGTTGACGTGGTTAGGTGGCTCTCTATTTGTAAATTTAATTGTGATTTGGTGACTAATATTTGTAAATTCAGTTCTTATTAGGTTGTTCGTAGTGGGGCGTTTTTTAGCCCGATGGCGTCGGGCAACCACCCCCTAGGTGCTATAGACCAATTTGAGGCCAAGAGCGTTGTGGTGAAGGCGCCGGTTCTGTCACATTTTCCAAAAAATCTAGCCTTTGAACGGCATTGTTTGTATTTTTTTTTCAACTTTTATATATATAAATGGGTTCACCAACATCATCATCATCATCCTTTATGTTCGACATCGATGAAGACGAAGTGTTTTCAATGGCGGCTCAACTTGTAAGCCAACAAGCCGCTTCGAGTTCGGTTCCAAGGTCGGTTATTAGAAGACGCCTATTGAGCGGGATCGTGAAGCTACAAATATCGATTGATGGAAGATTATTTTGTCGAATCTCCAAGGTACAACGATCCCGAGATATTTTCTACTCGTTCCCGTATGAGTAAACGTTTGTTTCTTCGTATTGTCAATGATTTCGAATAGAATTATCCCTATTTTCAACAACAACGTGACACGTGGAAAACTTGGGTTTACCGTTATTAAAAAATGTACATCGGCGTTACGAAGTTTTGGCTTGCGGTACCACGACCGACATCAACGACGAGTACTTAAAGATGGCCGAAAAAACAACGAATTGACACTTTGGGGCATTTTGCTAAAGGCATATTTGAGAGATATGGTACGCGCTATTTGCGAAAACCGACGTGGAATGATCTTCAAACTTTGTATGAGCATCATTTACAGAAACACGGTTTACCGGCAATGATCGGTAGCATAGATTGCAAGCATTGGGTGTGGGATAATTGTACCACCGCATGGAGAGGTCAATTTACGCGGGGAGATCAAAAGGGCGCGACGGTGATTCTACAAGCGGTAGCGTCATGCGATCAATGGATTTGGCATGCACATTTTGGGGTAGCCGGTTCCAACAATGATATTAATGTGTTGAAAGGGTCGTCAGTTATAGAAGATTACGTTTCTGGGAAGGTCACCAAGGCCGGCTTCTACGCAAACAGTACGTACTATCCTCATGGGTATCTTTTAGGTGACAACATATATTCCGAGTTTTCTTTTATCATCAAAAGTTTTAAAATACCCATTGACGAAAAAAGGCAATATTTCAAAAAAGTTCAAGAAGCTGCAAGAAAAGACATTGAATGCACGTTTGACACCCTTGTAAAAAAATGGGTATATTTTAGAATTCCTTGTCGATTATGGACGGTGGAAAAATGGAAGACTACATGCGAGCCATTATCGTCCTACATAACATGATCAAGGAGGATACAGATCAGGAGATTTGTTGGGATCATCGTCCCGAACACATTGTTCCATTACCATATGCTACCATGGAACAATGTTTGCGAAATTCGAGGGAGATGCATTCGAAGGAAAACCATCACGCACTAATGGCCGATTTGATAGAGCACACATGGGACACCCACCCAATACGAGTCACGGTACCCGAAAATAACAATGGTGATGATGATGATGATGACGACGACGAAGGTGATGAGGACGAAGGTGACGCCGACGATGATGACGAAGGTGAGGACGAAGCGTATGATGATGTGCAAGATGATGACGATGACTAGTTTTGTATTTCAAAATTATGTAATGTTTTTTTTTAAGTTTGTAGTAAAAAATTATTTATGTTAAATGAAATATTTAAATTAAAAAAATATTAATTAAATGATTTAGTAATGATTGCAATGGGGGTTATAGGGGGTTATCCATTGCACCCATTTTCTTTAAAACCCCATTGATGACATGGCATCCACACGTCGCATAACCCCCATGAAGGGGGTTATCCACTACGGATAGCCTTAGTGATGCATTTAATTATGTTCAAACTCACAAACCAAATCGTAAAATTCAAAAATTATAAATTTGTGTACGTTATAAATTTGTAATGTATAATAAATACTAGTTGGTGACCCGCTTGTGCGTTGCGTTGCGTTGGGCCACCCTTTTTATTTGTCTTCGCAAGACTAAACTATAGCATGTGGATTTCTAATACATAGATTGCAGTTAACTACGTTGATGCTATTACAAAAGTTTAGTCATTACATATATATAATATTGAAGTTTAGTGATTACATCTATATATATGTAGGAAACTTCAGAGGTAAAAAATGTAACCGTATAAAACATTGGATAAAATAGTAAACACCTTAAAAATCAAAGTAGGAAATTTAAGTGGTAAAAAACATAAATGTGTAAAACAATGGTGGCCAAAGCAGGAAACAATAAAAATATAAGTGTTGATACCTGAATCTTGTGTGGTCGTTACTTTTCGAATCGTCAAACAGACTGATTTGTCGGAGACATGAACTGGGGTCCGAACCCCAGTCGAACTCCAGGTTCAGAGTCGTCCGAACCTTAGACGAACTCCAAGTCGGAGGGAGCTCGGACAGGGTTTCGGAGTTTCCTAGTTCGGACAGAATGAAGAAGTATAAATAGTTTCGTCTTTGTATTTCTTTGTAAGTTTCTGTCCAGAGTCTGTCCAGTTCAAGTGTTGAGAGGGGAGGTTCTGTCCAACCTCCCCCGGAGCTTAATCGTTTGTATACTCCTTCGGTTTATGTAACCATTCAACATGATATATGACAAAACTTCTGTCTCGATATTATCTACCATAGAATCGATCCGTATATGTTTTTTCAAGTGGTATCAGAGCTGTTGGCTCTTTCTATGGTCTAAATTCATCGTTTTTCTTAAGTTTGAGACGTTAAAATTTCAGTTAGGGGTGATTGAAAGTGTTTCTGATTGATTTTTAATCAATCGAGTCTTTCTAAGTCATGTTTTTACCTAACAGAAGCATCTGGATGTCGAAATTCGATCAAATTCTGAATGTGGTGCGATTTTGAAAATTTCCAGTCGACTTCGTCTCAGGTTCGGCCGAAGAACAGATCTGAAAAATAACTGCTCCGAACTCCAGGTTCGGACAGAGTTCGGACATGTTCTTACGTCCAAAGGTCAGGTTCGGATGAGGTTCGGAAGATCAGGTTCGGATGAGGTGCAGAAGATCAAGTTCGGATGAGGTTCGGACACAGTTCGGACGAGGTTCAGAAGCCAGGGGCTCTGCCCCTTGGACCCCGCCAGGGGCTGCCGCCCCTTGGACCCCACTTCTCAGGGGCGCTGCCCTCGAACCCCCGTTAGGTGGGAATTTCAAATAAGCGGATCAGTTATCGGGTTTACCCTTGATTCGGTAGCTGTGGGGTGTTATGTTTGAAGAAAATTCATATTCCGATACTTGTTACGAGTTAGTGATCGAATTTCAAGAAATGAGTTTGTGGGTAGTCATTGTTCTTGATGATGGACAGAGATTTAAGAAAGGGTGTTTCTGATGATGGACAGCGATTCGGAGACATGGTTATGATTACTTGGGAACGTTTGTCGGAGATTATCTTTTTACACAAATTGAAGATTAAATGAGATTAAAGATTCTGTGCAGGCCACTTAAGTTTATCATTCCACTAAAAACATGCGGTGTTGGAATCATAAGAAATTGACGGTTTGAATATGTTACTTATTTAGGGGGAAATTGGGGACCGTAAAAACTTTCAAAGTTTCATAATTGAAAAAGTGAATATTCAAAAGAAATCAGTTCAGGGTTGATGGTGATTTTTGATCTTCATGGAATGGTGGTGTATTCTGGTGTTCCTGCAAACCGATATGTCAAAGTTTTAGGTTATGGTTTGGAACTCTTTGTCTTTTGCCCGATACTTTCTTGAGTTGTGAAGACTTGGTCAGATTCCAGTCTGTAACGAGATATACGTTTACCGGAGTAATATATTGGGATGGATTTCATGCTGAGGGTGAATTTCCGTGATTGAAGATGCTGATCGTGTCTGTTTCATAAAGATCAGAATGTATTACAATTTGGTGAAGATTAAATATTCTTGTCAATATGCAGTGATGTTCAAGAATGTTTGTTACAGTTTCCAGATACAACTTATGGAGTGAACAGTTATCATATTCCTGATGTGGAAGTGCTTGAAGCGAGGAGCAAGTTTATTGGTTGTGGCGATTGTACAGGATTGGTGAACTGTTTCCTGCATACCTGAAGTTTCAGTCAAGGGGAGTTTGCTAAAAATAGAGGCGTCTGCAGCAAGCTGACTGAAGATTGCTAGAAGATCAAAGTTTGGATTCGACAGTAACGTCCAAGGGGGAATTTGTTGATACCTGAATCTTGTGTGGCCGTTACTGTTCGAATTGTTAAACAGACCGATTTGTCGGAGACATGAACTGGGGTCCGAACCCCAGCCGAACTCTAGGTTCGGAGTCGTCCGAACCTTAGACGAACTCCAAGTTCGGAGGGAGTTCGGACAGGGTTCGGAGTTTCCTAGTTCGGACAGAATGAAGAAGTATAAATAGTTTCGTCTTTGTTTTTCTTTGTAAGTTTCTGTCCAGAGTCTGTTCAGTTCAAGTGTTGAGAGGGGAGGTTCTTTCCAACCTCCCCCGGAGCTTAATCGTTTGTATACTCCTTCGGTTTATGTAACCATTCAACACGATAAATGACAAAACTTTCGTCTCGATATTATCTACCATAGAATCGATCCGTATATGTTTTTTCATAAAGTAGGAAACTTCAGGGGTAAAAACATAAATGTATAAAATATTGGTGGCCAAAGTAGGTAACTATAAAAGTTAATAAAAAAATATAAAACTTTAGGGGTAAAAAACGTAAATATATAAAACTTTAGTGACCAAAGTAGGAAACCAAAAGTTGAAAACTTAAGGGTATTAAACATAAAATTATGAAAGTTTCATGGACAAAGTAAAAGACGACAAAACTTAAAACAAAAAAAAACGAAGTTCAAAAGTTAAAGGGCAGAAAACACAAAAGTTTGAAACTTATGCGGCGAAAGTATGAAACTATAAAACTTAACTATTCCTTACTAGCATAAAACATTGGTGGCAAAGTAGGAAACCACAAAAGTTAATAAAAAATACACTACAAAACTTTAGGGGTAAAATGTATAAAATTTTGGTGGCCAAAGTATGAAACAAAAAAAGCAAAAGTTGAAAACTTAAAAAAACGAAAGTTAGAAGGTAGATAACGTGAAAGTGTGAAACTTATGTGGTCAAACTATGAAACCCTAAAAGTATTATTCATTACCAATTTATATTGTAAAACGTAAATTATGAAAGTTTCGGGGCCGAAGTAGAAGACCACAAAACTTAAACAAAAAACAAAATTCAAAAGTTAGAAAGTAGAAAATGTAAAAGTGTGAAACTTATGCACTCAAACTATGAAACCGTAAAAATATACTATTCGTTACCAAATTATATTGTAATATACAAATAAGTGATCATGCTTCTAATATTTTTCGGATTGACAATAGGTTTTTCATGAATATTTGAATAGTTTATAAATATGCAACGTGTAAGGAATATTATAAATGATTATGCCTCTGATATTGTAGATCTTGCCTCTAACTGAGTCCGAATTACCAACCGGTTTTGCATGATCTTATAAAGATTCAACGTGTAATGAACATTATAAATGATCACACCTTTAATGTTGTTTGAATTGTCAACCGGTTTTGCCTGATCTAGTAAATATGTGACGTGATAAACATTTAAGTGATCATGCATTTAATGGTGGTCGGACAGCCAACTGGTTTTGCATGAACGTCTGCTTACGTCGTAAATATGCAACGTGTAATGAATATTATAAATAATCATGTGTTCTACGGTGTTGGGATTGCCATCCTCTTTTGCATCATCTCATAAATATGCAATGTGTAATGAGCATTAATAAATGATCATGCCTCTAATGGTGTCCAGACTGCCAAGTGGTTTTGTCATATCTTATAAATATGCAATGTGTAATGAACATTATAAATTATCATGTCTCTAACAGTGTCTTGATTGCAAACTGGTTTTTCTAGATCTCATAAATATGCAACGTGTAATGCACATTATAAAGTATCATGCCTCTAACGGTGTCCAGATTGCCAGCCGGTTTTGTCTGATCTCATAAATATGCAACATGTAATGAGCATTATAAATGATCATGCCTCAAATGGTGTCCGAATAGCCAACTGGTTTTGTTTGATCTTATAAAGTTGCAACGTGTAATGAGCATTATAAATGATCATGCCTCTAACGGTTTCCAAACTGCCAATCGGTTTTCCCTGATCTCATAAATATGCAACATGTAATGAGCATTATAAATGATCATGCCTCTAATTGTGTCCGGACTCTCATAAATATGCAAAGTGTAATGAGCATTAATAAAT
This sequence comes from Deinandra increscens subsp. villosa, assembly GCA_039602395.1. Classification (NCBI taxonomy): domain Eukaryota; kingdom Viridiplantae; phylum Streptophyta; class Magnoliopsida; order Asterales; family Asteraceae; genus Deinandra; species Deinandra increscens. Next base: position 9,291,346 of record JBCNJP010000017.1, read on the forward strand.
GATCATGCCTCTAATGGTGTCCGGACTGCCAACCGATTTTGCCTGATCTCATAAATATGCAAACATTTAATGATTGTTGTCCAAACTGTCAACCGGTTGTCTGATCTCGTAAACATTCAACGTGTAATGAACATTATAAATGATCGTGCGTCCAACAGTGTATTGATTGGATTGATTTCAGGTGTGACGTAGGGGTAAAAAACTATTTATGGGAAGTGTGGGTAAAACTGATATGGCTTGTTACTAGGACTATTTGTGAAAATAGTGGTAGTGTAATACTCAGTGTTGAGGATGCTCAAAAACAAAATAAATGGTGACAAGAGGTTACTATTACAAAGTAAAGGATGAAAGTCAAGGGGGAAGATTAGAAGAGACGGGAGGGGGCGACCGCCTCCTCGGTTTTTTTATCCATAAGTATATATTTTAACGATTTTATGTACAAGCATTTATATATATTGTGGATCGCCCCCTCGAATGTATTAAGCATCACCCTCTCTATAGAATTTTTAAACTCCACTCCTCGGGGTTTTCTAACATGTTTTCGTAGTTGCACAACATTCACTCTATTAATGCAAAGTATCACTGGGTTCGCTAACATATTTTTGTAGTTGCTCAACAAAAACTCTGTTTTGCATATATCACTAGTTCAAGATCCACGAATGATAATGATGTACTGTTTTCAAACGTTAATTTTTTAGTAATGTATTTCTCTTTTTCTTTTACAAATTCTTTTATTAATTTGTTTTAGGTCCATCTTTAATTATAGATTTTTAGTTTTAAATTTTTTAAATTGGATTCACGTGAAACAAAACAAATGTGTTAAATTTATACAGCAATAGCAAGGAACTTCAAACTTCAACGTCATCTGATTCTCTTTGAAAGATGCTAAATATGCCCATTTACATTTACAAAAAAAGACACCACATTTGCGACTTTAAACTTTTTATACACATTTCTTCTCTTAATAAAGTCGCAGTCCTCCCAAAAACATGATAAAAAGGACTCCTTGATCTTTTTGATCATCAAGCTACCTAATTACTTACATACATATAACCATTAAAAGACTCCTTTTTACACTAGAAAAACATCCCACTAGATCTGGGTGTATCTCTTCAAAATCCCTCTACTTGATTGCGGATTAAAACTGATGCTCTGCTTGAATGATTTGTTATATACTCGTTAAACAAAATGCGACTGGAATCAAGGGTTCGATCGATCATCGATTAATCGATTAAGCCCGGGTAAGGATGCTGCAACTGCGCCTATTATCCCGGTCAAGACAATCGAACCCCTCGACCCGAACAGCCGGTTTGTTGCCAAAACTGGAACGATGGAATCCACCCGTCCCCGGAGACGATTTCTGACCGGTTGATGCGGGATTGGGGACCATCGAACGCGGTGACATTGGGGCAGATCTTGTCATCACCGAAACGGGTGTCTTGAATTAGCGGGTTAGAAACTCTACTCGGCGGTGACCCACTGAAAAACGGGGGCGACGAGGCTAACTGTGTACAAATTTGCTCCGGTGGACCGTAACCACCACACTGTGATCAACAAACATAACAAACAGTTCCAAAAATTAGCTTCAATCACAAAAACAATGTACAGATTATTCGGATAACCGGTCAAAACTTAGAGCATTCACAACTTGTCCAATTTTAATTTTATTTATATGAGTGAAGTCCTTAAAATTTAAGATTTGGATGTAAGTGGGTGTGAGTTAATGAGAGATAAAAGATATTAAAAATCTGTATATTTGATAAAAAGAACTGTTAATATATAAAGTTTAAGCTTAGTTGTGAATTGAAGAAAAAGAAAATGGTGTAAAATGTATCATTTAATTGTGATTGTGAATGAAACATGAACAGAAAAAGTAATAATAAATGTATAAATTATAAAAAGTATAAATTTAAAAGAATAAGAATGAAAATTGAGTTATTTGACAAAAAAACTGTTAATTTCTATAAGTTTAAGCTTAGTTCTGAATTGAAGATAAAGAAATTCTAAAATGTATTATTTAATTGTGATTGTGAATGAAACAGAATAGAAAAACTAATAATAAAAATATAAATTATAAAAGTATAAATTATAAGAATAAGAATGAGAATTGAGTTTGAATGCTCTTAATCAACATCAATGGAACCTATACCTTTGCGAAAATGGTGTCAAGAAGCTCGAGGCCGGCTGCGGAATCATGACCTTCAGACGGATGGCTGCAAAGATAAGAAAACACTAAAATGAGTTTCAATGTCAAAATTATGGTAAAAAGATATGATTTTGGGAACAAAAATTACCACATCTGCCATCTGAGAGGTCTAACGGGCTCGTTGATAGTGGTGCTAAAAAGACTGAGTCGCCTCGGTTTAGGGCAAACCATAGGCGCACCGTTATCGGAAATCACAGAAACTGAAACCGATCTTCTCATTTCTTCTGAAGATGATGCGAAGGTGTTTTTCTGATGGATTCCATAATGATTCATTTTCTTCTTTATTGAACGGAAAAACCTGTTATAACAGAGATTATTCATAATCAAAACCCTAGATCTGAGAGAATGACGTATGTATTAACAAATCAGAATCCGGAAATTTAGTTTAGACAGATCTGAAGTCTAGATCAGGAGTTGATCACACAGAACTGAACTGCAGAATCAAATCGTACTTCAGAAAATAAAAGTGAAATTCATATGAATAAAACAAAAATTAAACACTGAACAGATCCGTCATGAAAATCGAATTTTTTTGTTTTCAATCAGTAACATAACTATATACATATATAAAAAAAATAAAAAAAATAAAAAAATAATGCAACCGATTTTTGTAAAAGATGAACAGAATGCTTCAATTTTAGGTTGCTCTGATTCGTAAAATTCATCACACAACCATTAAATAGGAATTAATACGAATAGTTTCAGATCAAATCTGGTGTAGAGATCAGTTTCGGAAAGAAAAAAAAACAAAATCGTAAAATTTGTAGATCTTAGAATCAAAATTGTGAAAAGATGTGTAAAATTGGAAGGTGGAGGCAATTGGTGACCTGATAAAGACGGAGAATTGCAGATCTCGGAGCACAGCCTCCTACGGCCGGATTATTGAGCGAAAATCAAAGGGGGTGGGAGAGATTGGGGGAGATGTGAGTTTGATTGTTGATATATAAAGATGAAAATGAAATGGGTGAATTGAATATTTAAATGCAGAATTGGAATTAGGGTAAAGTGTGTGAGAGAGAGAGAGAGAGAGGCCTGCAAAGGAATGCATTTAAGAATGGGGATCACGTTGGCGGTGCGTGTGGCCAGAAATCTCATCGGTTTTATCGTCCCCTTTAACTAAAACACGGAATCATATTTAATATTTATTTTTTATTATTTTTAAAGGCAAACGAATGCCTTAAAAAAACCCTTAGAACTATTTATACCAATTAAGCTTATTTTAAAGAAAATTTATATTTATGATCGGCCGGATGATAAAATCTAGGAGCTTAGGGATCAAACTTATAATCTTTCAGCCGGATGGTAACTATTTAATATTTATTAATAGTTATAAGACTATCACCAATGCATTATATTTAGAGTGTATTTGTGATATGGATGATGATGTGGAGGTGAGAGAAAGAGTAAAGAGACTAGAAAAATTCTTCCAATGCATTATATTTAGAGTGCATGTATTTAGAATGTTGTGAGGGGGAAAAGAGAGAAAAGTAAAAAAATATAATAAATATGAGGATAGAGTATGAGATAGATTACATATGTGGCATTGCATTTAGCTCATTGCATTGGTGATGGTCTAATAATTTATATAAAAAAAAATTGAACGGTGAATTAATTAAAAGCGGGCAAAATCCTAGCAAGGAGCAGAAAGCCAAAAAGAAACATTATAAAGAAAGGAAATCTAGTCGTTTCAGAAAACAGATCAGAGCTTAAAACGATTAGCGTACTAAACAAAACTCCACTACTTGATATCGAAAATAACACGATGGAGAGATGGGGACCGGTTGTCAAAAATCGCCTTGTTCCTTTCACGCCATAAACACCAGCATGATGTAAAGAAATGGTGTTAACCGCAACAACTTTCCACTCCGGAGTGAGGACAGAGTTGTGAAGGGCAACCACATCTTTCATGGAGAAGAACACAACTGGGGGGTATATCGCACCATTGTGTCACCACCGTCGAGACCCAACTCGAGCACGTACATCCAGTGAAAATATGCTCAGTAGATTATATTCCATTGTCACAAAGGATACAACGCATACCCTGAATAGGAATATTCCGGTGGGCCAGCTCGTCGCGCGTCGGCAACTGGCCCAACAAAGCACGGCACGCCATAATGTTGACTTTGGTCGAAACAAACTTACACCAGTTAAACTCCATGAGCGCCTCCCGATCAAAATTCGAATTAAGGACCTTTTTTAAGGAATTAACAGTGAATACTCCATCATTTGTTTGAACCTATTTCCATATGTCTCCATCTTTGACAATCAAATCGTGGAGAAAAATCCCATGATTCACAAAGAAACCGGTTGATTCAACCAGAGCTTTCCAAATGCCAGCAGCCAAGGGGTGGAGCGGAATGAGAGGCTGACTCCCGAGCCAAGCGTGGATATTATCAATGGTTCGTCTCCAGAGTCGGGTCGGCTCCGTATTAAAACGCCACGCCCATTTAGCTAATAAACAGATGTTGGACTTTTCTAAAGAAACAATTCCCATCCCACCCAAAGACTTGGGTTTCAAAATTTTGTCCCGGGAAACCGAATGGATCTTAGATTTAGAGTCGTTTCCACCCCAAAGGAAACTAAAACGAATCCGTTGAAGAATATCAAGACCATTTTTCAGAGCCCGGTAAATGGAAAAGTAGTAAGTTTAAAGAGAATCCAACACACCCTTGATGAGCACCAGCCTACCTCTCGTGGACAAACGATTCGCCTTCCAAGAAGAAAGACGATACTTGAAAGTATCGATGACCTTGCTCCAATTCTTCTTTAGATTCATGTTGGCGCCAACTTTCAGGTCGAGGTACTCAAACGTGAACGAACAAATCTTACACCCAAAAGCGGAGGCCATAAGATTGATATTCGACAGAGTGACATTAACTCCGATAACACCACACTTATTAATGTTAACCCGGAGCCCAGATACGAGAAAGAATCCCCATAAAAGCCGTCTAAGATTAAAAAAAAATTGAAATTGCGTGAGCGTTGAATCGCTACTCAGTCGATACGAAATCAATGTAAAACGAGGACACGAGGAATAAATACAAAGGACTTGTATTAACCACAGGGAGATTACACAGTGAAACACACAAGTAGAATGAACAAGTTGTTGTCAACTCTATACAAGACAAGCTATTTATAGATGAACATTCAAGCATAAAAACACAATCATCCAAACTGCCAGTTCGGACAAATTCGTGTGAGTCCGAACTGGCAGTTCGCCTTCACTTCGGATCAGCACATCTTTGTAACTCTTTGTCTTGTATTTGATACTTCACATAACGACCTAGAATTATGCATCAACAAACTCCCCCTCGACATGTGCAGTATTAACTTCCACATAATCTTGTATCTTCAATCAAAATCACCCTCAACTTGATGATGAGCCTGATTTCGAATACTTGACATTTCAGCGTGTGTAATCTTTTTATCAACAGCTTCAGAAGACTTGAAGTTATGATGTTCTTTTCCCACTTAGAAACCTACCAACATAAATAATCTTGGCGCAAAACATCTCTTCGAGACTCCAAGATATTTTGATTTTAAAAATTGATTTCATATTCCGCGTTGATCAATCGAAAAGAAATAAGAAATAAAATCTTTTTGATTTTTCAAAACTCTATATCAAAAACACACCTAAAATCTTTTTGGTATTTCCTGATATAGAAAAGTAAATGCAACACACGATTAGACACTATTTTTGTCTTTTGCGAGAAGGATCACGACTTGGGATCATATTGGACATAACATGTTGAACTACACTTCAATTTTGATTATTGTAGCACATAAGCCATGTCGATTGCAGATATAATTTGTTCAACTTTAAACTCTGGCATAATCATACTCATAACATCTGGATATGTGAAGGTATTGATTGGATTTGCATTGACCAGTGTACCCCACACTATCAGACATACTCAGATATGTTTTGCTTTGTGATTTCACCTGTGAATTAACACATAGTGAATGTATTCATGATATAGTCAACTGTGTTTCATGCAAAAAGAAATAAGAACGTTAAATCGTTTACCTTAAGGTCGATCTTTCGATACGCAGATAAGGCCTCGGATTTAACAAAATAAGAAAATAAAAACAAGTTAAAAATGTATAACTCAACAACAATCAGGTCGGTCTTGTGGGCACGCAGAGAAAGTCCGATCATTTAAGAAAATAAAGAAAATCAAACATGTTTAAATTTTTGCAAAATGAACACATGTATACACACTGACTTCTCATTTTCTTTTCACATATCATTTTCTTGAGATACGCATCAAGATGTTGTCCACTAGGTCAAGCATCAGATTTAGTGTATCACATTTGTATACTTTCTGATTTGCCTAGCCTACCTAGCACATCAAACAATGATCTTATTGCTTTTTCATTTACTTTATCCATGAGTCAGATATCGTCAGCCAATGTACCATCATTTTCTAATCATATCAGATACAATTTCTCGTTTTTTAATGTTTTTTTATTTTTGTATTTTTCAATGTTTTTGTCTTTTCAAATTTCTCCCCCTAAAAATGATAAACTCTATTTTTAGATTTTTATTTTTAACAGTTGAAAAACAACACATTTTTTTTAGATTTGCAAACACAAACTCCCCCTCAAAATGAGATGGAATGAAAAACAAATGAAAAATTGATTAATCAACACGAACGAATACTTGCATTATAGCATTTCGAAAACATACAAATTGTGATTTAGAAATGCATTTTTAAGTTATCACATATATTTCACCATCAGCAACTTGTCAATTACCGATAGGTCTTCCTGAAATACCTCTTGACACCAAATAAAACATTAGTTGCTCTGGATCGACCCCAGTCAACAGCGTCGGGTCGCCCGGTGCCTTCCACATAGTCATTGTTGGCCTTGGAAACAACCTTTGGTTTCCATATTTTTAAAGATTTCAATTTTTTATTAGAACCCGAATCAGTATCAACCGTCGTACTCGGTTTGAACCAAGACGACTTACGAGTTGATTTGACTTTTGGAGACCACAGTTCACCAAAAATCTGACCTTTGTTATCCACATATTTAGCAGTGTTGTGGATATATGTAGTCGTCGGACAATCAGCAACAAGATGTCCAGGTTGACGACATGCATAACAAAGTCTCTCATGAAGTTTAAAAACATTTGAACAATTTTGTGCATTGTGAGAACATGAAGAATGATCAGAACCAAAATTGTCAAAAAAACTCATCATAAGAATCATACCTTGGAGATTTACTCCGCGAAGAACTTTTCGATTCAGGTGAAGAACCTCCGGAAGAATAAAACAATTGTTTTGTCTGAGGGGACGATTTCTTTTGAGTTTTGATCTTCAACACTTTCTCTTTCTTATTTGACTGTTGAACTTGAACAGGAACATTTTTAATTTCAAATCCCAAACCTTTGTGCTTGAAATCCGAAGTCTTTGAAGACCCAGATTGAGTACCAGAAGCATCTCTCCCTTTTGCTTCTCTAGTAAATTGATCTTTAATTTCCTTAAGTTTGTTCTCTCGCACTAAATATTTAGCAGCTTCCACTTCAGATGAAGAACTTGAATATTTTTCAACTTTTCCAAAAGTATTTTCATCTTTCAAAAATAATGATCTTGAAACAAACGTGGGAGCTTCAGCAAAAGTGACTTTCTTCTTTGAATTATTTTTCTTATTCTTAGTTGGTGTTGCAAACATGGAATAATCAAACGTTTTAGCCTTTGGATTAAGAGGAGCAGAAGTAAACACAGACAAATCCACCGGTTGAGGAACCTTGTGAAGATACCAATGCAGACATTAAAAACATATAATCATCGGTTGTTTGAGCAGATAAAGCAATTTGAGTTGAAGAACTAGGAATTGGAACAGTACAGCCAGAAGAATAACTAGAGTTTTCAATTTTATAGGCAATGAATGATGTAGGAGGTGCGGAATTAACAATATTTTACTTCACACCATTCATGGTCGAATCATTTTCACCATGATACACAGCAGGATTCTGGATTTGTGCAGGTAGTGACTTATTCACCGTTAACTCCATATCCCTTGCTTGTATTCTTTGAACCAGATCGTTGAAAGATAAACCCGAATATTCTTTATCATAGGTAATCATCATCACATAATTCTCCCATTTCTTGGGTAATGCCTCCAAAATCTATTCCTCTAAATCAGCTTCTTCCTTTTTAAGACTTACCAAACGCATCTCACTCATTAAATGTGCAAATCTTGCTATCAGATTTGGAATTGATTCATTCTGATAATGCTTGAAACTATCAAATTCCTTTTTCAAGACCTTTTATCGACTTTTCTTGTATTGGTCATTACCCTCACATCTCTTTTCCAAAGCATCCCATAAACTTTTCGATGTATAGTTAGCAGAAAATTGATGTAGCAATTCTTTGGGCAATGTCATTGTCAAAGTACCATATGCCTTTTTCTCAGTTTGATATGCCTTCTTTTGTTTAGAAGTGAGTTTTCTTTGAAGAATCGGCTCTCCAGACTCATCCTTAGGATGGATGTATTGTTCATTGAACGATAACCACATATCAACATCATTCGTATCAACATAAGCTTCAAACCGTTTAATTCAGCTATGATAATCTTCCAATTTTAAAAATTTGGGAATTTTCTGACTTGTTCCAATTTCATTGTCATAGTTCATCATCGTTTGCATTGTAGCTTGCATTGAATTCTGAATTGCAGCAAACGCTTGAAAAATCCAACATTTTGAACAAACTGGTTACTGTTTGTCACACCCAAAACCGACGGCGGAATATGTCAGGGGCATGATGACTGTCCACATGCTCATGAGAACTAATTAAAGTTGAAATATATTTAACATGCCTTTTTATTTCATTTATTGGAATATGTTACAAACAGGAAACAAACAAAAACATAACAACATAGGTACTGTAATTAAACATTATTTAATTAGGTCCAGCATCCTATAGTGATCACATACTTGCTCAAACACGATTACCTGCAACATGTATCAGATAAAGTGTCAACTACAAAAGTAGTTGGTGAGTAAACATAGGTTTAATACATAATATCAGTATAAAGCATGCGATCTATGTGTTAGGTGAATGTTCATAGAATATGATAAACAAGTATTGTAATAGTGTAAACAACCGCGTATCAAACCCTTGAAAATTAGGCTTCCAATCACTTGACGCCTCTAGGCAGGCCAAGTGGGTTGTCAAACCAATATATCTATTATTGTTACCCCAGCTCGGTATATTAATGAGTACGCATGCTAGTGTAATAGTATTTGAAATAGGAATACAACAACAATAATGATCCAAACCAGTTTAACACATTAAGAACTCACATAACGAGCATAGGATTTGCATTTTGTTTTAGAGAAGTAAATATAGAGTTTGAAATTGGAGATAGAGATACATGTTACACCCCAAAGTATTAAAAGAGAATGGGCTATGAATACTCACCTGATAGGGAGATGGGATATATAAAAGATACGCCGAATTGGGAAAGATAAGTAACTTGCAGATTATCCTAATAAATCAAATAGGGTATATGAATATAGGAGATCAAAATGAACCAAGTTCTAAGTATTTGAGAAGTGCTATATTTGATTAGGTCAAAATTACCATTTTACCCTTTTATAGGTAAATTAGGGTTTTAGTATTTGTTTAGTATTTTCATTTATTTAACACTTGTGGACTTATATATACTTATTATATATATAAATATGTTCTAAGACCAAAAACCAAGTTTCTGTACCTTTTGGTTTAATTATTATTAAACAATTATATTCAAAACCCTAATTTTGGTAAAATAATTAAATAATTACCAAAACTCATTAGATTTTGGAATAAACTTAGGGTTTTATTCATAATAATATATTATAATATTCAGAAAAATATGGAACATATTTCAACACCGTTTATCCAATTTTGGCAGAACAACGACGTGAAAACCCTAATTTTAACCAATTTTTAGATAAAATATCAAACCTTCTCAAAACTTGAAATTAACTTAGGGCTTTCTTAATATGCATTATTTTAAGATTACCTATAAAAATTCAGACCCTAATTCCAACCCGATCACCAAATTTTTGCAAAACAAGCTCAAGAACCATATATTTTATGCATTTTTTTAGAAAACATACTTAGAGATCGAATTTGCAAAAACTGAGATAGGTTATTGTTAATCATACCTAATAACGTGAGACTGCAGAAATTCAGCTTCAAAGAACTTCTAGATTGAGAGAATTTGGAGGAGAAAATTTTGGTTCGTTGTTAGGGTTTTTGGGGTTGTAATTCACGAAATTGGTGAGGAATACGGATGAATCGAGCTCCCTTATATAGTGTTTGAGGTCGTAGGATGTTATGGCACGTTTCTATGGTTACTAATTGCAAAGAAATCGACATCTGAAGGTTAATTCGTGGTCAACAAGTTAAAAAACGTGGCAAGATTCTAATCTGTCATTGATTTGGGCGGAGGGTCGCGAGAGATAGGGGGTCAGGTGTCGCGACCCGCGAGTGTTTGGGGGTTTGGCAGTTTTGGCCCCTAAACTTTTTATTTATAGTTTAGTCCCTGAAGTTTGGTTTTGTGCGATTTTAACCCCTAAACTTTGAGAAACTTAATATTTTATGCCCAAAAAATAGTTTAGAATAATTTCTCGTGGTTTCATAAGTCTCGGATACGTTTAACGAGATATAAAATATCTAATTTATATATATTTATTTATATATTATTTGTTGAAAATTATGAAAATTTGCCAAAATTCATTAAAATTCATCATAATTCACCATATTGATTTGTGATATAGAATTCATTAAATATAATGTCATGGAATAATAGAATGAGAATTTTTGGAATGTATGAACTCCCGGTTAATACCGAAATCGCACAAAAACTCGTGTTTTTGCTACTTTTGTTTTTAACTGCGAACTTTTTATGAAACCTCACATACACTTACTTGTGTGTATGACTAGTACGTATTACCCACAAGTATTATATATGTTTGGAATGCTAAAGTTTTCAGTTTTGCATGAATAACAAAAATGATCGACTTATGGATCCGATTTGCGATAAATTGAAATATCGAATGTCACGAATATTGAGATTAAATGATTTAATCATGAAATACATGAGATAACAATATAAAATGTGAAATGATTCTTTATTGTTTATCAACCATGATAGGAAACGGGTTGGGTATTTACAAATGGATTAACATAAGTGTTACACTGTTCACCCGAACTGTGTCCGAACTCAAAATTGTTAACCAAACTGAACCCGAACTGGAGACGAACAGAAAATTCAACCCGAACCCAATATGAACTCAGCCGAACCTTAACTTCGGATGGACGAACTGAAACCGAACCAGAAAGTAGTCGAACCTAAACCGAACTTAAATCAGAATGTCCGCACTTTAGCCGAACTGGAAACGAATGCTAAACCGAACCAACACTTTGTTTGAAGAACATCCGAAATGGATCCGAACTGTGAGTTCGGAGCGATTACAAACTTGAAAACTCAGATCTCACCCGAACTCGATACAATCTAGAACATTTTCGACTCAAATTTCACGATTTTCAGTGTTTTCGGACGAGATTTTCAGCAGTGATACAGAAAAACTCAGTAGGAATGATGTAGGAGAATATTTTCATGAAAAACACACTTGAGATGATCAAAAGAAAGCAAAAACGAGGAGATATTTCAAAAACCCCAACTTTTTGACTTGAAAAGCTGAAAACAGTGATTTCTAGACCAGTAGATAGAACCAAATGCTCTGATACCAATTGAAATGCGTGAGCGGTGGATCGTCTACTCGGTCGATACGGAATCAATGTAAAACGAGAACACGAGGAGTAAATACAAAGGACTTGTATTAACCACATAGAGATTACATAGTGAAACACACACAGTTGAATGAAAAAGTTGTTGTCAACTCTATACAAGACAAGCTATATATAGATGAACATTCAAGCACAAAAACACGATCATCCGAACTGCCAGTTCGGACAAGTTCGTGTGAGTCTTAACCAGCAGTTCGTCTTCAGTTTGGATCAGCACATATTTGTAACTCTTTGTCTTGTATTTGATACTTCACATGACGACCTATAATTATGCAACAAAAAAAATTGCTCTTCGACCATTGTCCCAATATCATGACATCGTCTGCAAAAAGAATATGAGAAATATGAGGTCCCTCATTCGAAAGCTTTAAACCATGGAAAATGCCCACACTCACCGCCTTGGAAACGATCCAATGGAAAGCATCCATCACAATAAAGAATAAGTAAGGGGAGAGTGGATCTCCTTGTCTCACCCCTCTAAAACAATTGAACTCCTCAGTGGGAGATCCGTTTACAAGCACGGAGGATCTCGAAGCTTTTAAAACCCCTCTAACCCATTTTCTCCATAGCTCCGAGAAGTTCATTTGGAGAAGAATGGAGTCGAGAAAATCTCATTCCAACGAGTGGTAGGCCTTGTTGAATTCAATTTTAAAAAACATGGCTTGAATCTTGACCGCTTTGTAACATTTGCAAATTACCCGATTAAGAAATCCGACCCGTTTTGAACTTTCGCGATTTACCGATTTGCAAGTTATTACGAAGTGGAAGAATTTTCATGTGTTTATACCCCAATTAATGGACTTAAATGATTTATAATAGTTTTGCGAATCCAAATACTTAATTATAATCAATTGGAATCAAATTCGATATCTCGAATTGAAAAATAGAGCAATTTCCGGTTTTTACGCGATTTCGGTATGCGATTCATCGTTTACCAGGAATCTCGTATTTAGTCACCGTATGTCAAAGTCAACATTTTTATGAGTTTAATAATCAATTGTTGGTGAATTGCCCAAAATCGATACGTACGTCAGTACCGACCAAAATCACGTTATTTGATCTAATTTGTGCATTACTATGAGTTACGTGACGTATTTATATTCGTTTTGAATAGATTATAGTTGTTTATCATGTTGGGAGTGTTAATTGGGTAATTTGGGTGAAAACAGGACTCGAAAACCTCAAAAAAAGAACACGCAAACAAGAAAATCGGACAAACCTGGGTTCGGGGAAGCTCCAAGAGTATCGCTTGGTGCAACCCAGTGTCCCAGGCGATACGCCTACCAGTGACTTTCCAGAAGAAACCCTTGTGAACCCCTATTTAAGCAATCTTAAGCCTCCAAGCCTCTCATTTCCAACCCTAATCACCTGTAAACACCCAAAACAGCTGTAATCATGCAAGACCTCCCTTTTTTAAGATTCCAAGCTCAAGATTGGTGCTTTCTAGCTTAGATTGGTGTCGGTTTTCCCCTCTTCGATTAGTAATCTCAAAACCATGCATCTATCATCTTGAAACCTTTACCTTTCTCCATCAAGATCCGAACTTTATGTGCTAAATGACTTGTATCTATATTATGAATGATAGATCTAATGTTTTCTCATGTTAAGATTGAAACTTTATTCTGATTCTAGGTTAGATCTATGGATTTCATGTGAATATGACATAGATCTAGGGTTTATTCATGCAAGATTGGACTTTTATGTCATAAATTGCTTAGATCTACAACATGCATGCTATTTAGGGTTAGATCCATGAGATATAGTCATCAAGTTCGCATTTTTATGTTGTGATATGTTTAGATCTACCAAATGCATGACATCTAGGGTTAGATCTATGGATTTGTTCATCAAGTTTGTATTTTTATGCTTCCAAATGACTAGATCTAGCTCATGCATGGTATTTAAAACAACATCTATATGTTATGATTATCAATTTTGAATCTTTATGACTTAAAATGGTTAGATCTACAATATGCATGTCATCTAGGGTTAGATCTATGTATTATGACCATCAAGCTTGTATCTTCTTGCCATGAAATGTTAGATCTACAAATTTCATGTAACCTAGGGTTAGATCTATGTTCCTTAATGATCAAGTTTGTGTTTTCATGCCATGAAATGCTAGATCTACTAAATTACATGACAATCAGGGCTAGATATATATTTTCTATCACCAAAATTGGATGATTATGTTATAAAATATTAGATCAATGCTAGGTTTAATTAGATATGTAAACTCCATGTTAAAGTCTGACTAGGTCTAGGTTTGCATGTTAGATTTAGGATCACCCTTATTAAAATTGCTTTCAACAGTTCCTGAATTAGTTTCCAGTTCATCAGTTAAACCTACTATCCTAAACATCAAAATCTTTTTCCCAGCCCGTTCTCACCTCCAACACCATTGCTTTCGCCACCCTCTAAATTAACACCCCTAAAAGTTTCATTTTCGGAGTCCTCCCGACGCGTCGCCTACAGCCACTGATGCGCCGCCGCTGTTAGCCCACTCTCCGTCGCGTGGATCACCAGACTCCTGCCAGGTATTCTCCTTTAATGTCACCGGACTCCCCTGAGTCTATCTGAGTTGTCAATTTCAGTAATTAGAAACCTTTGGTCTTGTCTCATGAATCACAAAGCGTTGTCAAATTTTATTACAGAACTCCATTACCTCGGTTAAACTCTATGAAAAACCGTAAGACGGATCTTACTAAAGGTTTGCTTGATCGTAGAGTGAAAACGAGACGTAAATAATAGTTTGTTTTATTGAAATCAACATAGACTCAATTACAAACTCTCTCTTAAGCTCTCTAGAGAAACACTGTAAAAAACACATAGTTAAGAACTGGTCTCTCCCACTCGTCCTTACATTCAAAGCACAAGTTCCTATATATAGACGACTGCTCCGAACTCCCTCCGAACTCCAAGTTCGGCCGGTCCGAACCTCAGGTTCGGACCTAGTTCGGCCGACAGCATGAACTTGTCTTGAACCTTCACATCGTCTCGTTCAGATACTTCACATGACGCACAAACTATGTATCAACAAACTCCCCCTCGTCATGTGCAGTATCTGTTCGCCAGTTAAAACATATTCCTTGAACAAACTCCCCCTCAACTTGATGGTAGCTTGATCTTCGAATACTTGACGATGAACAGTTTCTTTCATCTTTATCAACAGCTTCAGAAGACTTGAAGTTGTGATAAACTCTTTCCTTTGAGTACCTGGCCAACATAAATAACCTTGGTGCAAAACTTCTCTTCGAGAAACCAAGATATGAATTTTGAAAATGTTTTTCGTATCTTGTGTCGATCAATCGAAAACAAATAAGAAACAAAATCTTTTTGATTTTTAGAAAGTTTATATCAAAACAAACCTAAAATCTTTTTGACTTTTCAAACTTATGCTAAAACACACCAAAAATCTTTTTGTACTTTTCGGAAATGAAATGTAAATGCAATGCAGAAACAAACTGTATTTTTGGGTATTTTGTGAGAAAGATCATGACGCAAGATCATATCAGACATAACGCATCTAGCACATTTCAATTTCGGTCTTAATCAGCATGCAAGCCAAGATAATCGCAAATACAACATTGATTGTTTATTTCAGCATGTACCAATCATATTTATCGTTTTCAGATATGCTTAAGGTAATTTTTATCATGCACTGATAACTCGGCCTCTACTCTATCAGAAATACTAGCAAATCATCATATTTATCATATAGAAGTAACTTTTATTCGAGATTTAAACATCCTTGATGAGTCATGCAAAAATAAAGCAGAACCTCAAATACCTAGCAATCAGGTCGGTCTTTCGACACGCAGAGAAAGCCCAAGTATTTGAGAAAATAAAAAAGCAAAAACAAGTTGAAATTGTATAATCCAACAACAATCAGGTCGGTTCTTCCGAACGCGCAGAGAAAGTCCGATGGATTATACGAAACACCAATAAAAATAAAGCAGAACGTCAAACGAACAACAATCAGGTCGATCTTACGATACGCAGAGAAAGTCCGATCGTTTGACAAAATAAAGAAAATCAAACAAGTTTAAATCTTCCAAAATGAAAACATGCATTCATCAGGATATCTCTTTATTCTATTTTTGTTTTGTTTAGAATCATCACATAGCATTCATCAAGAAGCAAACAACCAAAGATTATCAGGCAAGCTTTATGTTTATATCTTACTTGCAGATATCAGATTAGTCATGCACATTCACAGATCATACAAGCACCTACAGCCTTTAGACTTACTCTATCCATGGCAGATAGCGTATATGCTGATGTACTATCATTTCTTGCTTTTGTCAAATCAATTTCTCAATTTGTTTTCATCATTTTTATATTGTCCAATTTCTCCCCCTAAAATTCAAACAAATACTATTTTTTTTTTGAATTTTCCAATTTTCTCCCCCTAAAGATAAGAACGAAAGAAAAATGAATAACAAAAATGAAAATGATCGATCAACACTTGACACATTTTGAAAATGATTTTGGAAAAATCAGTGTTTCAAAGATAGGAACGATGCAAGTTAACTTAAAAACCACAAGTATCTCACTGTCAGCAACCTTACGATTACTAACAGGTCTTCCTGAAATACCTGCAAACACTGGAAAATAGTAAGTTCTTAAGACCCCGACCCTCATCCCCAACGATGGTAGGTCGTCCAGTGTCTTCAACAAAATCTGTGTTGGCCGTGGAGACAGCTTTAGGTCTCCATTCCTGTTTTGGTGTGATGATTTCTAGTGAACCATTGTCAACTGATGAATGACAATCAGAACTACTACCCAAATTCTCCGAAAGAGACTTCTTTTTCCATGAAAATTTAGTATTGGGCATTGGTTCACTAAAAATAATGCCATCAAGATCAACATACTTTGTATGTTTGGCATTGGATGATGAATTGTTAGTTGTCGTAGGACAATTATTTGCATAATGACCTTTCTTACGACAAACAAAACAAAGTCTTTTACCAGTTGAATTGATAGAAATCGGTTTTCCAAACTGATCAGTAAGACCGTCATCATGAATTTTTGAAAACACAGGTTTTGATTTCTTTGGTTTGTGAAATTTTGAAAAACATATTGGAGAATCATAAAAACCCAAATCATCTCCATAACCAAAGAATTTATCTTTATGATAAAACCTGTTAGACTTAGCAGAATAAAATGAATCTGAACTGTTACCGCTTTGTTGTGTAGCATCAGATACACAAGAAGACCCTTCAGAAGAAAGCTTTTCATCTGGTGAAACTACTTTCGGCTTCCAACATTGTGTCTTCTTATCTGAAAACACCTTCTGCTTCTTTATCTTCTTCGCTTTGAACTCCTTTTTGTTGAAATCCTTAGTCGGCATTTCTGTTCCTTTAAATCCCAAACCTCCATTTTTCTGTTTAAACTTATCTTGAACAGAAGTCGGTATCGCATGACCTTGTTTGGCAAGCTTTGTAAATTCAGACTTGATACCTTTCAGGTCATTCTGGATTTCCATGAAACACCTGTTCTTTCTCAAGAAAAGTAGATTTTGAATCAAACTTCAACCCTTTGCGGTAATCAACCTCCTTCTTATTCTTCTTTGATTTGAATTTTAGTTTCTTCCTTGAACTGGTATCAGCAAACTTTGAATAATCATGATGTTCAACACCAGATGATGTAGCTGGAACAGACATTTTAATGTCCACTGGAGCAGGAACTTGATGAAGACATTCATCTTGACCATTTTTCTCACTCTTTTCCAGTTTATACATATAATTCAGAAAAGTCGGTGAATGATTGCAATTTTTCAATCTTCGTTGCAAATCAAACATCTCGATCTTTTGTTCAGATATTTTCATATTAGCTTCCGATAACTCTTTCTGTGAAGCAATATACTTGTCAGACAATTTGTTATAATCACTGATATGACATCGTCTCAAGCGACACTCTTCCAGAACTTCTTCAGATACCTTCTCCACTTGTTTCTTATAGTAAATAACATCCTGTTTCAAAATGTTATTTTGACTTTGAATCTCACCATTTCTATCACGCAACTTGGTAAGTTCCTCTTGAAGTTGAATTACTCTATCGGCAACTTCGACAGCAGCTTTAGTAACTTTTTCATATTTTTGTTGAAGAGGATAACATTTCTCAAATAAAACATCAAAATCTTCAACAGCTTCCTTTTCTTTAGCTTGAGCTTTATTGCATTCTTCAACCAACAAATCCCTTTCTTTCAACCATCCTTCCTTAATACCCGCAAACTCCAAACAATTTGCACACGATACAGACACATCCCTTTGAATTTTGTCATCTAAATCATTACAAACTTTACTTTTCCAATTCTCCACTTCTTTTGTCAAAGAAACATTTTCTTCAGTCAGCTTTTCCACCTTTTTCTCTAACTTTTCAATTATTCCTTTAAACTTCAAATCTTGATCAATTGTTTTCTGAGAAAGTTTAGACATATGTTCCTCACACTGTGTCTTCACAAAATCCCATATCCGTTTTGCCTTTCGAAACTTCCTGATTGGATTCTTAAGAGTTATAGACAAAGCTAACATAAGAAGTGTAGTAGCCCTTTCATTTTGATCAAATGCTTCCCTTTCTTCACTTGAAAAATTATGCATTTCCTTAAAATCACCATCACTATAAGTTGGATACTTATGTTCGTTTGTAATTGGTAACCATAATTTTTTATCCAAATCGTGTACATATCCTCGAAAATTTGTCACCCAACCATGATAATCTTCAAGATTTATCAACTTTGGCACATTCTGACGATGACTCTCAGCCTCAATTTCATTCATTTTGAAAATTTTAAAATTCTGCTTGGTCCGAACTTCCACCGAACTTCGTCCGAACTCAACTGATCCTCCGATCTTGCTCCGAACGTTGTCCGAACTTGATTACACAGTCCGAACTTAAATCTTTGTCCGAACTCCTCCGATCTTACTCCGATCCTACACCGAACTCTCACCGAAACAAGAAAGACCGAACTTCGTCCGAACGCCCTCCGAACCTGGAGTTCGGAGCGGTTACTTTTCAGTTACTCCGAACCTCGAACGAACTCAGTCACTCTCGACATAATTTTCGCGATTTTGAGAGAATTTGGACGAGATTTTTGACAGAAACTCAGATAAAACCCATAGAAATGTTTTAGTAATGAAAATTACTCGAAAAGCTCACAGATTTACCCGTTTTTGAATGAAAACAACTCGGTTTTATCAAGAAAACAACTACAATCAAAGCAAACGCAATAGAGCAACCTGGATTTGCTCTGATACCAATTGAAAAACCGTTAGACGGATCTTATTAAAGGTTTGCTTGATCGTAGAGTGAAAACGAGACGTAATTAATAGTTTGTTTTATTGAAATCAACATAGACTCAATTACAAACTCTCTCTTAAGCTCTCTAGAGAAACACTGTCAAAAACACATAGTTAAGAACTGGTCTCTCCCACTCGTCCTTACATTCAAAGCACAAGTTCCTATATATAAACGAACTCCCTCCGAACTCCAAGTTCGGCCGGTCCGAACCTTAGGTTCGGACCTAGTTCGGCCGACAGCATGAACTTGTCTTGAACCTTCACATCGTCTCGTTCAGATACTTCACATGACGCACAGACTATGTATCAACAAACTCCCTGAAAAACCGTTTACGGATCGATTCTATGGTAGATAATAACGAGACGGAAGTTTTGTCATATATTGTGTTGAAAGGTTACATAAACCGAAGGAGTATACAAACAGTTTAGCTCCGGGGGAGGTCGGACAGAACCTCCTCTCTCAACACATTGATCGGAAAGACACTGGACAAAAACTTACAAAGAAATACAAAGACGAAACTATTTATACTTCTTCATAAGGTCCGAACTCGGCACCTCCGAACTCTGTCCGAGCTTCCTCCGAACTTCAAGTTCGGAGCACCTTCGGACATCACCGAACACAGAGTTCGGCTGGAGTTCGGAGCACAGTTCATGTCTTCAACAACTCAGTCTGTTTGACAATTCGAACAGGAACGACCACACAAGGTTCATGCATCAACACTCTATCACATAACTTTGTTACCTCCTGTTAGATAACATAATTCTGTCATCTCTGTTAAATCTAACAAAACTCCGTTACCTCTGTTAACTCCGTTCACATAATTCTAACCACATAATTTTGTACAACCCGTCACAGATTATGTGAACCCGAGACATAAAAAAACTCTGCTATTCTATCTAGTTATCTAGTCAGTTTACTTCAGTCCAGTCATATTGTCCCTTTGCCCATTTTAATCTAGTTTCTCTAGTTCAAAATGACAAACGTTAAAATGTTTCGGTCAAGGGTGTTAAAACATTTACCACCACTAATGCCTTTGATGTTATATCCTTGACACCATGACTCACTAACAATAAGCTTGATGACTCTATTTTTTTAAAGAGCAAAACCATTCGGTTATACCTCCAAAGTATTCTTACAAACTCTCATGTCACATTTGATCCTCCCATAGACAACACTAGAACTTAGTGGATACAAAATGATGCAAAGATGTTCCTACATTTTTATAAAGGGTTTACAAAGTAAATGTTTAGTAAATATTTTTTTAAAAATGGCTTGTAAACACTTTAATAATAGTATAATAAAAAGGACATGTAATTACTATCTCATTCTTAATTAAAATTAAAATAATATAAAAAAGACATATGTAATTATTACTTCATTATTAAACTCATTTTGACAAAAGGGGTATATTAATCCTACATGCTTGGTATATTTATCTCTACTTTATATATATACCCTACTTTATATATATACCAGTTATATTAATCCGTGAATTACACAGAATGTTTTAAAAAATAATATAATAAATAACTTTGAATATAATAATTATTATTATTTTAAGCATAATTTTAAATGTAAACATATAGGAAATAATAAAATTTGATTAAGATAAGATATAATAATAATAAACATTTAAAATTATACATAACAAATAATAAAGATTTAAGAATTATAAAATTATATATTAAGATAAGATATAGTAATGTTATTATGTTTAATTAAGTTTTAAATAGTATTATAATAAGTAGATTTATATATTTTAGGGGTTTTCTAATATGTGCCCTAAGGGCACACATAAAGTGCAATAAATGCACCTCAAAAACTAAAAAAAGATACCAAGATTCTTTTTTGAAATTTGAAAAAAATAACAAGATTTATCTTAAAAAATGAGAAAAAGTATGAATATTTTTTTTAAATGTATTTTTCAATTTTCAAGATGCATTTATTGCATCTTATGTGCCCTTATGACACATATTAGAAAACCTTATATTTAATATTTAGTTATATAAATTAGTTAGTTAAAATCATTAGTATTTAATAGAATAGGGAGTTTGTATTTAATATGAGAAAAAGCGTGAGAAAATTTTAATGAGAATGAATGTGAAGGATGACACATGACAATATTGAAGATTTTTGTTTATTATATAATATAGTATTATATCATATTATCATATCATATCATCATATCATATCATACTATCATCATATACTATTAAAATACAAATTTTTTCAATCCACATGTCAAACTCTCACTAATACCACATAGAAAATCTTACGTATCATTTCCTCAGAACTTAGAATTAAAATATTCATGGACATAACAATTTAACTCTTATGTGTGCCCTTATGACACATATTAGAAAACCCTTATATTTAATATTTAGTTATATAAATTAGTTAGTTAAGATCATTAGTATTTAATAGAATAGAGAGTTTGTATTTAATATGAGAAAAGCGCAAGAAATTTTTAATGAGAATGAATGTGAACGATTACACATGACAATATTGAAAATTTTTGTTTATTATATAGTATAGTATTATATCATATTATCATATCATATCATCATATCATATCATACTATCATACTATACTATTAAAATACAAATTTTTTCAATCCACATGTCAAACACTCACTAATACCACATAGAAAATCTTACGTATCATTTTCTCGGAACTTAGAATTAAAATATTCATGGACATAACAATTTAAATTGTCATTTAATATAATTTCATAAAGACCTACAATTCCGGAAAGTCAAACTAAAAAAAAATTAATTTATTTTTTAAACATTATTTTTTAAATTGTTTTAAACATTTAATCTTTTCATTGATTACGAGAATTTAAGTTATGTTTCAATTTTTTCAAATCCAACATATCCATTTCTAAGTTATGACTGATTAGCGAACTTTCAATATTAGTTACAACAAGTTTTCAAAATTTAAATTATTATCAATTTAAAATATTAATATTATCTAAATATAATTTATACCAATATTTTACAATCCATAAGTTTAATTCTCCCTTAATTTAATATTAGTTAACCATAAAATTTTGGAATTTAATTTGTTCCTTAATATTTACATTTTTAAACCACTATTTTATAATCCAATATTTTAACAACTATGAATACAATTTAAGTGATTAATCCCAGATTTATCTCATTTAAATTGAAATCTCTGTTTTCAATTATAACTAATTTAAATTTTCAAAAACACCTACATTTTCAGAATATTCATTATTAGTAGACAAGGTTAATTTTTTTTTTCTAAATAAAAGATATACACCAATGATCTCTAGTCCAATTGGCTAGGCGGAGGTACTCAAAACATTATAATGGGAAGGTCTTGGGTTCAAGTCACACTTGTAACAAAAAATAAATAAATGGGGGTTACAGGCTGGGTCAGGGGGTTTTCTCATCTATGATGAGTTTCCTCCTGATGTGGATTGGAGATGGTCGGGTGGGTGGGTAATGCCCCCGTCAGTGATCCAAATTTGCCGTTCAAAAAAAAAAAAGATATACATTAATTAATGATTAGATACTTTTAAACATTAATTTTTTTTAAAACAATTAAGCCATAGATTGCGAAAATTAAATTTATTATCAATTTATTTCAAAATATAATCTCCTATAATACGTTAACCATTAATTACTGATTACGTTTTTTAAACATTAATTAACCCTACATTTATGAAATTTTAAATAATAATAATTTAAAATTTTAATTTAACCAATATATTTCTTTTCAGTTCTAAGTTATCCACGTTTAAGGTATTCTAATTTCCCAATTTTTATTAGAACTATAAACTTAAATTTTATAAACTTTCTGAATTGTTTCTGCACCTAAAACTGTATTTTTAAACTATTAAACACCCACTATTTTAATTTAAAATTTAAGTCACCCATGTTTATTTTTAGTAATCGACATTTATTTATATACATTTATTTAATTTTAAACTATTTCATAATATATATTTTTTATATAATTATAATTGATATATGCTACATATAAAAAATGTTCAATTAATTTATTTAAATAAACATAGGTTTACTGCAAAGAAATCGTTGAGTTTTGTTAAAGAAAATGGGTTTCGGTATATTGTCCATGAGCTACTTGCATATTATCAACGTTTTCGTTGTTAATTAGTAATACATCTGCAAAATGGCATGGTTTTAAACTATTTTTAATAATTTTTTATTCGTACATTCATAATATCGAATTGGTAATTATCGATATTGAGTTAATCTAGTTAAGAACATAGAATTGGTAATTAGTTTACCATCTTTTAAAAATATTATACTTATATGTATATTTTCATTAGTATCTTTAATTTCAAATTCAAATTTAAGTGGTTAAAATTTATAAAAGTACAGTTTTTTTTTACATATATTCACCTTATATTCTAAATTCTTCACATGTCTCTGGAATTCTAAATGAATTCACTTTATATTTTTAACCGTGAAGCAACTTTTGTGGTCATAGATTTCTTGATTACCAGAGAGTCAACATCTCATTTTGAAATTAGCAATTGGTGTAAGAAGTACTGAAAGAGCATAACTTGGGTGAAAGTATAACTTTTAATGGTAATTAGATTAATAATCTTGATATTAGCATTATGTGTTAGTGCGTACATGTTTGTGAGTCCAAAGAGCATTTTAGTTAGGGTGATACTTATAATGGCTTTCGAATTCTTTTAAGTAATTTAGTCCAGAGTAATTGAAAATAGCTCCACTAAAATAACAGAAAGTGTTTACACGGTAAAGTTATTTTGGAATATGTATAACATAAAATTTAGTTTTGTGGCTATACGTGTTTGGAATGTTATTAAGGTTCCCAAATATTTTTCTTATAATCTTCGGTTTGTTGATAATCACATTAAAATGTACTTCTATTTTATGATCTTCTTTAAATAATTAGTTTCTAACTTATTTAGTTTCATGTTATATTTTATTTCATGTTTTTTAAGTTATAAACTCAGGTATTTAACACGGGTAGGGGGGTGGGGTTAAAGGTGAAGTTTCTGCAATTTTATTTATTGTTTCCTTTGACACTATAGTTAATAATAAATGTTCATGTGCATTTTTTTAATATTATTATATAAATAAAATGAAAAGTAAAATATTATATTATTGGGATGTGGTTAGTAAAATATTAAAAATTATAATTCTAATGTTTTAATATTTTTATGTCCATATTTATATATTAAGATGTGTAAAATATATTTATATTTCAAGTAAAAGTTTTTAAAAAATAAAAAGGATACAACATTATATCATTAGAAATGTTATGACGTTACATCACTAGTTAATTTTGATATAAATGTCAAATCAATACAACTAAACAACCCCACAAACAAAATTAAATCACTCCGTGAGTTTGAATTTAGAACCTTCAACTAAGACCGTCTGTAGTGGACGTTTTATGATTATGATGGCGTCCCATATTGCCTCCAACACCGCCCTCAGGGGGTGCTATGAGGAGGAGAAAAACCGAACAGCATGATGAGCATGCCCCCCCCCCCCCCCCTTATGATTGGTTGATATATATTAAAACCAAAAAAAGAAAATGTAATGATGATATGGGTTTTGTGGGGCTCCATCCGCTAGACACCTTAAATAAGCCCATTGCTGACTGGACCATCACGTGTCGTAATTTGCCCAACTGAGAGGCTTTAACACTACACATAACTTAAGAGGACAAAGCCTTTATAAAGTGGGTTAGTTTCATGTCGGATTTGATGTTACCTTTTCGAAGCTAAAAGATTTTGAAGGGTGTAGTCGAGTGCTAAAAGACAAAGTTTTCTTGATAGAGACCAAGATTAAAAAATGGGTGAAATAAAAAAAATTTGTCGTTGAAAGAAAAATAATATTTTTTTAACGGCAGTTTTTTTAATTTCACCAATACCAAAGTTTGAACATTGATCTTCACCAAAGAGACTTTGTCTTCTATCATTGGGCTACAATCCTAATGGAAAAAAAAAAGATTTTGGCAGGGAACTTTTACTAAGCCTTTTTCTTTAGACACCTTAATTTTTTTGGAAGACACCGGGCAAACCGCCCCATTTAGGGCGAACCGCCCCATTTAGGGCGAACTGCCCCATTAAGTTTAAAAAGTTATTCCAGTCAATTATTTACACTGATACCTATTTAATCATTGGTGACACAATGCCCCATCAAGGCTAAACGCCCCATTAACATTTAAAAAATTACTTTTTTTATTTTAATTTTCTGTTGTATTCTAAATTTTGTATTTATGTTTTTTACAAAAATTACCTTTTTATTTTATCAAACAAATAAAATAAAAATATTGTAATGAGTAATGACTATTCGTAAAGTAATAAAAGTGTTTTAATACATATTATTATCACTTAAATATCTTTTTATTTTATACAATACTTAATCTCTATTTTTATAAAAACTTATACGACTATACGATCGTTCATTATTATTATTATTGTTATTATTACAAATTATTTATAAAGATTTTTATTATACGCAGAGAGAACTTTTATTTGTTTGGTTTTATTGGTGACTATATGGGACGTTTGAAAATTTTACAGGGTCTAAATGGGGGGTTAAAGGCTATATGGGGCGTTTGAAAATTTTAAAAAACTACATGGCGGTTTTTTGGACAACCCTGCATTAAAAAGTAAAACATGGCTTTATGGTGGAGCACAATATAGCCTTATGGTGGAGCACAACCCTGGGTTAAGGCCTATATAGGGGGTTAAGGTTTTTTAACGCCACATTAAGATTTAAACGTGGGGTTATGATGGAGCACAACCCTGGGTTAAGGCCTTAATGGGGCGGTTTGCTTTTTTAAAAAAACTTATAAAACTTGTTATTATCATCATTATTATTATTAAACTATTATTATAAAAATTATTATTATTAATATTATTATTATTATTATCATTATCATTATCATTATCATTATCATTATCATTATCATTATCATTATCATTATCATTATCATTATCATTATCATTATCATTATCATTATCATTATTATTATTATTATTATTATTAGTAGTAGTAGTAGTAGTATTATTCCGATATATTCTTGAATACGATCTTCATATATATCATTTCCTCTATATGCAGTTTGGTTGTATTTTTAATTTATTAAAAAGTTAAACGAGTTATTACAAAAAAAGAAAAAAACTTATACTATACGATCGTTTATATTGATGTTCTCGAGAGAACTTTATAAACTTTTAGTTACGAATATAAAAAATTTGACGTTTCAATATTTGTAAGTTATTAAAAAGTTAAACGAGTTATTAAAAAATAGAAAAAAAACTTATACTATACGATCGTTTATATTGGTGTTTCGAGAGAACTTTATAAACTTTTAGCTACGAATATAAAAAAGTTAACGTTTAAAAAAAACTTGTACGACTATACAATACTTAAAAAAAACTTATATGAGTATACAATAATTAATCTTTATTTAAAAAATACGACTATATAATACTTAATCTTTATTTAAAAAAAATACTTATATGACTATACAATAATTAATCTTTATATAAAAAAACTTGTACGACTATACAATACTTAAAACTTTTACGACTATACGAGTGTTTATATTTTATAAGTTATTAAAAAGTTAAATAAATCTTATAAGTTTTATAAAATAGTTAATCTTTATTTAAAAAAACGTAAGTTAGAAAAAAAATCTAAAATCCTAAATGCCCTATTAAAGGCTTAACCTGACATTTCAAACAACCACTCAATGATTGGTGACACTGATCATAAAAACATTTGGTAGCTTTTTGAGCCTTAAAAACTTAACCCTCAATTAGGGCATAACGTCTCATTAAGGCTGTTCGTAATGGGGCGTTATAGAGCAAAAAAATGTAACATGGCGCCCATATAACGCCCCTCCACCACCCCCCGGGGCGCCATGTTAGCCAAAATTGTCTCGGGCGTTACCTGCATAACGCCTCCCCCCTTTGATGTTTTTTTTCTTTTTTTTTTGCTTTTTTCTTATTGGTTCTCCACTTCACATAACCCCCCACCTCATAACCCCCCACTACACCTCTTTACTCATAACCCCCCCATATGCCACATGTCACATAACCCCACCTCTCTCAAAAACTCCACTACACATAGCCTAAGACGTGAACAAACACCCCAATAAAGACAAACCGCCAGGTTAAGACTAATGTTCAGAAAGAAAAAAAAGGTCCGGTCTCTTTAGTAGTCCCCTTTACTAAAGTCACATGCTGAGTTTTTATAATCGATTATGACAGCAGCCACGTGTGTGATAAAAATTGAAAATGAAGGTACGCCAACTTCTTTCATGAGGCCGGCAAGATTTTCTTTTCCCATCACAAAATTAAATATTTAAATAGTTAAATATCTCAATTAAAAAAGATGGTTAAGGTGACCGTGACATGAGAAAGTGATAAGGATGCTTCAACACCAGATCTCAAGTCTCAACCAGCATTGATAAAATTCTACTCTATAAAAAGAAGTGTTTTTGGACAATGTTTTTTTTTTCTTCTTCTTTTTATATACAAGTAAAGAATTGATAGTGTAAGACTTGATGCTTGTCGCGTTTGATTTACTAATTTTTAACCTCTGTATGGTCTTTCGTATTTCTGTTTTCTTTATGTAGCATTATAGCAATGCCACTGTTTTTTGTGTCTGCGTTATCTCTGTCGTTTTTTTTCAGGCGCAAAGAAGTTTAACACATAACTTGGTGGTATAATGGGAACAACCGTGTAACATAACTTTTAGGTAGTAAGCTCAATGTTTTAAACGTTTGTCTTCTAATTTTAACATAGTTACTTAGTTTTTAGTATTTACGTTTTCTTATGTAGCGTTATAACAATGCTACTGCTTAGTGTACCCGTACTGTCTTCGTGACAACGTACAGATAACAAATCTAGTTATTAATATTATGGAATTGTGGAATGTCTGCATGTTGATTGACATGACAGGGTGAGAAAAATATTGACAAAAAAGAAGCGATTGTAGAAACACTATCCAGAAAAATAAACAAAAAAGTTTTATTAAATAATTGCTCGAATTATAATACAGCTAGCAAAAACAAGAAATAGAAATAAGAATAAAAGGTTAGTACATTAACATCACTTATAGGATCGTGGTTAACCGACTTAACCTTAAACAAGATTACTCACAAGATTATCCAGACGCAAATAAGTTAATCTTTGCGTTAACACTCAAACAATTTTAGTACAAGTTGTATTAACTCAAGACAATATTAAGCAATGTAATAACACAAAGATGGAATAAACCCGACACTACGATTGCATTATCTCAAGAACAACTGTTCCAAGTTTCAAAAAGCATGACTTGTTTGTTAAAGTGCAACAAGAATATAATATATATAGTGCTAATTGAAAATCAAGGAGAGTCTTGATTTCCCTAAACGTCATCTTGACCGTTTAGTACATAAAACATAGTATACGGTTACTAATGATATTATACCTTGAATAAAAATGTCAAAAAGACAGTTGAATGACATCTGATACGACGGGGAACAAGCTGGTTGGGAATCAGACTGATAAAAGTACTTTTGCCAACTTCGGATGAACTCTCTGTCACACCCCAACCGACGGCGGAAGATGTCGGGGCGCGATGATTGTCCAGATGCGCACAACACTATTTAAATGTTGCGATATTCTTAATCAACCCATTTCATTAAACATAAGTAATCAATACAATACATGATGAAAATAAACAACAATGAATCAAATAAACTTAATTAATTAGGTCACACTAGGTCCACATGCGATCCTATAATGTCAACAGCAAGAAGTCATCATCTAACAACAAGTCCTGCAACATGTATAAAATAAAGGTCAACTACGAATAGTTGGTGAGTAAACATAGGTTTAGTGTACTACATAGATTAAAGCATGCGAATCAATGAGTTAAGTGTAATCGAGTAAAGTAAACCAGTGAACGAGATAGAGTAACCAGTTGTATGAGCCAACCCTGACCTCAAGGTTTCAAATCACAAGGCGCTACACACGAAGCATGCCAAGTGGGCTTGTCAAGCCAATAGATCTATTACCGTAACCCCGGCTTTTCACAGTTAATGTCACACGAGTATGAGTATGAGTATGAGTATGAGTCCAACCACAACAAAGCATGAATAAGCACACAAGTTCACATACCAAATCACAAATAACAACATAGAGTTCGCATGTAGTTTTTGAGTGAAGAATATCGAGTAGGGTTTTGAATACGATACATGTTGCACCCCAAAACATTGAAATGAAAGAGGGGCTATGAATACTCACCTGATACGGAGACACAATTTGAGAGAAAAGACACCACGAAATGAGGAAGGATAGACCCGATGATAATCTTGACGACTAGCGAGATAGAGGAAGAATAAATAAATATTTAATTAAATAAATAAGTAATTTAATTCACGACACGACCGACTCGACGACTCGATGGTGATTCGGTGAAATGATACGTACGACAAGGGTCCAAATCCTAATACTAAAGGTAAGGTCAAAGGGTCCTAACTTGACTATTTATGTGAAAGTCAAATATGGTCAAACATAGGTCAACATGGTCAAACAAGAGTCATTATTAATTAACTAGCACACCAACAAAACAAACCCTAGGTCGATCATGGTATCCTAGTCATAACGCATCATACCTAGCATGGATCTAGTCATAACATTTCATACATAACATGATTATAGTCATAACACATCATACCTAGCATGGATCTAGTCTTAACATATCATGCATTAGTCAAATCTAGCATGGTAGTCAACTTTTAGGCATAAAACAAACCCTAATTATCATGCATTGGTGAATCTAACTTCATCAACACTTAAAAGTACATAATTTGATGATCTCACATATAGAACTATCGCTACATTTCAATAATATTATAGATCTGAATATTTTATGTTGTGAAAATGTCATCTTGATGGTTATGACACACACTTCTAGCCCTAGATGACACACATCTTGAGATCTAGTCACTTTAACACATGAATCTCAACCTTGATGCTCATAACACATAGATCTGGTCCTAAACATCATTCATGAGGTAGATCAAGTCCATTTGAAACATAAAAATGAAATCTTGGTGAGAAAATCCCTAGATTTAACCCTAAATGACATGCTTCTCATAGATCTAGACATTTTGACACATAAAAATCCAATCTTTATCAAAGAAAACCCTAGATCTATAACATATCAATGATTCATCATGTTCATATCTCAAATCCATAGTCAAAATCACGACTTTCATGAAGATCCATACATCAAATGCATAAAAACCCTAGATCTATAGAGATTTCATCATGGATTCAAGTGAAATGGCAAAATCATGCAAAAAGGTGGAAGCTTTACTCATATAAACCCTAGATCTATCAAATACAACATGAATTCATGCCAAAAGTCATATAAAGTTCAGATCTTGATGAGGGTAGAAGAGAAGATTCAAGTTCCAACAACATAGTTTGAAGTTTACATACCGAAAGGGATGATTCTAGCTTGATCCTAAGCAATGAAGTCTTGATCTTGGACCTCAAACCTTCAAGGAAGATGATCTCTAGGGTTTCCAGCCGTTTAGGGTCGTTTGGGAGTGATTTGGGGGAGGAAAATGGGGGCTAAAGAGGTTAATGATGCTTAAATACCCGAAATTTAGGGTTTCTGCCAAAAAGGTCCGTGGGCGTACCGCCCTGAATATGTCATTTCTGGGCGTACCGCCCTAAAGTGGCAGTCTGGTTCATGATTATCGATTTCCTGATTCGCGTGCTCGGTTCTTCGTTTTTCGATGTTTTCGAGTCCCGTTTCTTCCCAAATCACACCATTAAGGGTCCCATCATTCACACAACATTAAATCCACTCAAAATGATAACAAATATGTCACGTAACTCATTCGTATGCACAATTTAGGTTAAAACATGCAATTTTGGTCGGTTTTGGCGTACGTATCGATTTTGGGCAATTCACCAACAATTCGCGACTCGATCAAGTGTGTAATGACTCGTGACATTATAATTGATTATTAGACACATAAAAATGTTTAATTTGATATACGGTGACCAATTATGAGATTCCCGGTAAACGACGGATCGTGTACCGAAATTGCGTAAAAACCCGAAATTGCTTTACTTTCAATACGAGACATCCAATTTGATTCCAATTGATTGAAATTAAGTACTCGCTTTCGAAAATTGGCTATAAATCATTTAGATCCATTAATTGGGGTGTAAACACCCTAAAATTCTTCCGGTTTTCAGTAATTTACAAATCGGTAAATCGCGTAAATTCAAAACGGGTCGGATTTCTCAATCGGATATTTTACAAATGTTACAGTCTCCCCTACTTTAGGGATTACAAATCGGTAAATCGCGTAAATTCAAAACGGGTCGGATTTCTCAATCGGAAGATTCGACAAAT
>JBCNJP010000017.1:9323576-9356501 GCA_039602395.1 Deinandra increscens subsp. villosa
ACACTCTCCCTCCGAAAGAACTCGAGATTCATTCGGATCAATTACTTATCCGACATAACTTCATGCTTTGAGATAACTTCGATCTTCTCGATCAATTCAGTTCTTCATGTCTTCCGGATTAACCCAGTTTATCCGGAACTTCAGCTTCCGGAGTAATCTTCCGACATAACAATAACTTAGCCATTTTAGCAAAATTCATCCAGGAAGAATACTTTCTTACACTTTTCCTTCGTCAAACCCGTGTGGGATCTTCATCTAAACTTCTTCCTGAAGGTCTCAATACAAAATTGTGTTGTTTACATCTAACTGATGCAATAACCAATCTCTTTTTACAGGAACAACAAGAAGGATATGTATTATAACGAGTTTAGCTACCAATGCGAAGGTATCATGGAAATCGACTCCTTCCAATTTTGTAAACCCATGTGCCACGAGCCTCGCTTTATATCTTTCTACTTGCCCATCTGGTTTGAACTTTACTTTTATAAACCCATTTAGACTCTATAGCTTTCTTCCCTTCTGGTAGGTTTTCCATCGTCCACGTCCCACTTTGTTCTAATGGATGTATTTTCCTTTGCATGTATTTTCTCTAATCTTCATATTGTTTGGCTTGCTTAAAAGATTTTGGCTCAACGGTGGTGCCGATATCCGCAAGATAAACTTTATGAGAACTAATAAAGTTTTTATAAGAAATGAAATTGGCTAAGGGGTATACCGTAGAGGGCTGTTGATTGATCATTGTAAGGAAATTTTATACCCTCGACAAAATGAACATCCCTTGAGATTATGATTTTGTTATCAACCTTGTCATTAATTTAATACCCTTTCATTCTCGGGGGTTAACCCCAAAATACTCCAGGTCTCCCCCTTTAGTCAAACTTGTTCCATTTTGTGTTAGTGTTACAAAAGTAAGCTAGGCACCCAAACACCTTCACGTAATTATAATCTGGTTTTTGTTCAAATAACACTTCAAAGAAGGGGGTTTTTTATTTGGGACTTTCGAATGATGACGATTAACTATGTAGGCGGTCTGTTGATCCCAGACTCGCAACAAACTGCATGTTTGCAGATTGGATTGATTCCACCAATGCGATTATCAATCGGTAGATCATCATCATGATAGAAACAAGTATGTTTAGGACGATGCATGACTTGAT
Source organism: Deinandra increscens subsp. villosa (assembly GCA_039602395.1). NCBI lineage: Eukaryota > Viridiplantae > Streptophyta > Magnoliopsida > Asterales > Asteraceae > Deinandra > Deinandra increscens. The sequence continues at coordinate 9,324,734 of JBCNJP010000017.1, forward strand.
CTTGTACGCAGAAAGATGAAGTATATATGAACAGAAAATCGATAAACAAGAATGAATTTGAATCTGGATTTTGTACTAGAAATCGATATGCATTCGATGGAGTAATGAAAATACACACCGATGGATTACAAGTTCCTGTTTTGACCCTTCCTATATACAAGGAGTTGGAAACCCTAACCTTCCTTGATTCTAGGAGTTTCACACCGTTTACAGTTATGAAGAAAACTGTTTAACACCGTGATTAACTCCAAGGAGTCGGCTGGGCTTCAGAACTCGACACATGACTAACTTGTTGCTTAGGGTGGGCTAATCCACTAAGGCCCAAACACCCTTCTAAGTTAAATCAACTTATTCTTGACCCAATGACCCATTAGTCTAAATACATAATAAAACATAATTAAAAGATGTTCTAGACTAACAAATAATAATGCTAACAATCTCCCCCTTAGTCTTGACATCTTCACCACATGATCTTGATTTTCAAGCTTCGATAATGGTGACCTTGTCACCGTCAACATGCACATAACCTTCAATCTCCAATGCTTGATCATCCTTGCCTTCAATTTCTTTGACAACTTCAACTTCATTTTCATCATGACCCTCGACCGGTTCATCTTCGTCATCTTCATCATCGAACATCTTTATGCTGCCAACTTGTATGTCACCAATTGGTCCGTAACCTGGTGGAAAATCTCTAGTAGCACTAACCTTGCGTTTCTTCCATTTTGGCTTGTCGACCTCTTCTTCTTTCACCTTTTCATTGTTGCTTTCTTTGTCATTCTCTTTAAGGACTAGGTAATTCATCTCCATCATGTCAAGGTATGACACGTAAATGCCAAGTAGATTTGGTCCTTCCTCCCATGGTAATACCATAATTTCACAAACCTTGGTCCACTTGTTTTGTTGAATCACTTCCTTGTATCCACCCGATATTTTGACCGCCATGTAGAGATCAAGTAAGTCAACCTCGAAGCCATTTCCCGTAACCGATGGAAAATCTTTCCCATGAACATCCAAACATTCCTCAAAGTACCAACGCACCATATCTTCAAAGTCTTTTCTAATGCTTTCTTTGTGCTTGTCAACAAACATATTAATTGTGATCATATCAAGAAATGCAACAAGTGTTTGCATGTCACATACCTCGATTGGTTTTTTGTCTTTGTTGAACAAAGGTTCTTCGATTGCTACTCCACAAAAATCTTCCATACGTTCTTCACGATCATAGTAACCATGCAAGTACGCTTCAAGTTTCTCCCTTTCTCGATTGTACTCACATTCTTCACTTAATTTTTCAAAGTAGTTGTTTAAATATTCTTCCTCCAACATTTTACCATCTTTCTTCTCAACCACACTTTCGATTTTGTTATTCTTACCAAACATTCTTTACAAACTACACTTGCTTCCATCACATATGGCCTCAATTCCTTGGTGAAGGAGTTGTTCCATACTCAAAACATTTTTGTCTAGATTTGGCAAATAATTCACACATGAAATTCTTTTCATTTTCCCTTCAACTTCAATATCAATTTCCCCAATACCATGGATAAAAACAAAATCGTTTTCACCCTCATGAATGTTAACCCCAAACGTTCGTTTGAAATTAACAAACTTGTCACTATTGCCACTTACATGATTTTTAAAGTTTGGATCAACTTCCCAAATATCCGACCATTTTCCCGTGTCGGTCCCCTTCACTATGTATGATTCCAAACTGTTTTCCATCTTATTATTCAGAAATTTTGTTGGACACATCGATGCAATGTGCCCAATCATGTGGCAATAAAAACACTTAAAATTTACCTTTTCAATCGGATTCTTGCTTGAACTTGCACCCGGTGTTCCGTAGTACTTCTTCATCTTTGCCTTTTGTACGATTCGTTTTGCGAGATTGATCTTTTTACCCTTTCGTGGCACAAAAGATAAATGTTTCTTCCCTTTGCGATCCTCCCTGCGTTCCAAGCCCATCCTTGCAAACCCCTTCGTTAATCCGCCATCTTCCCTCTCGGAGATAGCCTTCCCTTTGAGGTTTCTTTTGATGCGACTTGAACCATGAGTCTCCAAATCGAAAGAACGAGCGTCTCCCTTCCCTTTACGTCTTTGTGTGTCTCGAACAGGGCCCTTTGCTCTGGTACCACTGTTGATCCCAGACTCGCAACAAACTGCATGTTTGCAGATTGGATTGATTCCACCAATGTGATTATCAATCGGTAGATCATCATCATGATAGAAACAAGTATGTTTAGGACGATGCATGACTTGATCTTGTACGCAGAAAGATGAAGTATATATGAACAGAAAATCGATAAACAAGAATGAATTTGAATCTGGATTTTGTACTAGAAATTGATATGCATTCGATGGAGTAATGAAAATACACACCGATGGATTACAAGTTCCTGTTTTGACCCTTCCTATATACAAGGAGTTGGAAACCGTAACCTTCCTTGATTCTAGGAGTTTCACACCGTTTACAGTTATGAAGAAAACTGTTTAACACCGTGATTAACTCCAAGGAGTCGGCTGGGCTTTAGAACTCGACACATGACTAACTTGTTGCTTAGGGTGGGCTAATCCACTAAGGCCCAAACACCCTTCTAAGTTAAAGCAACTTATTCTTGACCCAATGACCCATTAGTCTAAATACATAATAAAACATAATTAAAAGATGTTCTAGACTAACAAATAATAATGCTAACACGGTCGTCATGACACTCACCCCAAAATTTAACAGGTAAATTTGATTCAAATCTATGATCCCAAGTGGTCTCGAGGAGGTGCCCATGTTTGCGATTCACAACACCATTTTGTTATGGTGTGTGTGGACAAGTTGTCTTAAGTAATATGCCTTGTTCAACATAAAATTTATTCATATAATTTGAAGTGAGCCCCCCCCCCCCACCCCTCATTGTGACATCAAATTGTTTTAATCGGCCTCCCAAACTGAGTTTTAACCATTTTCTAAAAATTTTCAAGCCAGTTCATTGCCTCATATTTTTGTTTTAGTAGAAAAATCGAAACGACACGACTATAAACATTAACTACGGCTAAAAAATAACTTGCATCTGAGAGTGAAGGATGCCTTTATCTTCCCCATATATCATAGTGTATCAACTCAAAACAATCCTTAGTTTTAGTAGAACTTAATAGAATGGGTAACCTCGTATGCTTATCTTTAGCACACGAGTCACAATCCCCAGTTTTGAAGGGAACACTTTTAATAAAATCAAAATGAGAAAGTTTTTCACTAGAGGGGTGACCTAGCCTTTTGTGCCATAAATCAACGGTTGATATGCTTAGCTTTAGCACACGAGTCACAATCCACAGTTTTGAAGGAAACACTTTTAATAGAATCAAAACGAGAAAGTTTTTCACTAGAGGTGTGACCTAGCTCTTTGTGCCATAAATCAACGGTTGACATCATTGCCTTACTTTGACCTTCCACCATCCCCAACCGATACAATCCACGCTCACATTTACCCGCTCCAATAAACTCCCTCGAACGCAAGTCCTGCAAAAAACAAGCATCCGGTAAGAATGTTATGGAGCACTGAAGCTCCTTAGTCAGGCGGCTCACGGGCAAAAGATTGCATCTAAACTTAGGAACATGTACACTCCCTTGATGATGGTATTATTTGACAATCGTCAATCTCCTCTCACTGCAACCGATACGGAATCGCCGTTTGGAATCAATACATGGGGTTCATAAATAGTCGTAACTCTACTAGAGGCGGACCTACCATAGGTCTAGGGGTAGCATGTGCTACTCCTTTACTCGTAGGTGAAGTGAAAAAAAAATGAATTTTTTGGTTTTTACGTCTATGTACACCCCTTAAGAAATGATTTATATTTAGTTTTCAAAAAAGTAAACAAAGGAAGAGCTAGTTGAGTTGGTATTCGTCCCATTTTGTCAATGGAAGTACCCAAGTTTGATCCTAGTAGTAAGCATTTTTTTTCTTTCAAATTCGTTCCATCATTTCTATCATGTGACATGAGAAAACAAAGCAATTAATTCTACTTTTTGAATAATTCTGTTATTTTTCAATGTCCATCTTTCATTAATGAAATCAAATATATATACACATTACGGATATACATATCTTCCTACTCTAATAAACAATTACAATTGTTGACACATGTCAACACTAGGTTAATTCTTACAAAAGTTTTCCCTCTCAAATCTATTCCCTAATTAATTATTTTTTATTGGAAATTATATCCTATTTTATAATCATGATATATTTTATCTATTTATATTTATGAAATTAGGACAATCATATATTAATTTACATCTTATTTTTATATAGAAATAATTTTTTAAACTGTTATTATTTTCATTTTAAAAAATATTTAGAAACTTATAAAATACCAATAAACATGTATTTAGTGTGTTTTCAAATATAATTGAGCAAATCATATTTAATATTTTAATTAACGAATACCTAATACTATTTTACAAATTCAATCAGCGTTGCGTTGTGGGTGATACTATTTATAGAGAAATTCATAAGCGATAAAAATCATGTTTATAATATCCAATATTAAATAGTTTTTCCTATCATATCAAATGAGCCATGTTCATCCAATTTGGAAATTTTAGACATCGCGCCTAATACAATTGTAAGTTTTCTAATATATATCAACATAACATTTTTTATTGATAACATTATAATCTTTTGATTATAATTTAAATTTTATACTTCACACTTAGAATACGCTCATTATAATTTTGATAAAACTTTATACCCATCTAACTTTTTATACAGACCTAAAGTCTCACGTTTGTCAATTTCATAATTCAAGTTAGTCGCTATTGAGAGTTTGATTGTTTTTTAAACATGATCAAGTTTATCCTGCATTTTCCTAATATACAAGTACATACATGCCCTAAATATATACTTTTTTTATAAAGAGAGTAAAGTCACCAATACCATATTATGAATTATAACTTAAGTTTTTTTATCTAATGTAATGTAATACGTTATTCTGGTAATAAGAAGGGTATGCATGAATTATCATTTATATATATATTTTTAATGATTCAACCCGTATAACATACGGGTTTTATCCTAGTATAAATATACATATATAAATACAAGATTAATTTAGATACAATAATTCAAATGTATATATAATCCACTAATAAATTAATAAATTATTGATAAATTAGGCTGCAATAAATGTAATGTTTGTATTTTATTACTTGTATTATATTTATGATGATTGATATTTTTTTATCTTATGTTAACTATGAGGATATATAATTGGTTTGAGATGAAAAGATGTCGGATTTTCTTAAATTATTGTTTTATGTATCCGCGATATTGTCGTTGCAACGTGTGGTTTTATAAACCACTTGTTATAAAACAATAACAAGTTTGAAGAAAATCTTGGGGACACTGCCCCCTAACCAATGCCGATATATTGCGTGCTACCTCTTTAAAAAAATCCAGTTCCGCCCCTGAACTCTACCTTCCAACCATTTAGTTTGATTGGTTATATGCTCGGTACAAACCGAGTCAATAGTCTAGTCATTACCTTCATCAAATTTACCTGTCATGTTGGTTTCTGGTTGCTCTTCTTCTTTCAATTTAATACCTACATTCTGCAAGTAGGTCAAGACGGATTGGTACTGCTTGCCGCTCAACCCAGGTATAGGACTAAAATCACTCTCAACGTATGCCGCTTTAGTCTTCACCCTATTACATTTGCTCAGTTGCTCTATAATAGATTTTAGAGTTGGACCTAAAACGTCAAATAACTAAATGACTAAAAAACTAATAAAATCTCATCATAAATAAACTTAGAAAAAACACTGTTAAAAACTATATAATTAAAACATAACAAAATAATTGAAAGTGTGGTGGCCTGTTTTGTGCTGTTTGGTATTTCCTGTACGGAGAACTAAAACAACACGTGGTGGGAGCGATCTTAGGGCCTGCATATATTATGAGGATCGAGATCTATTATTTTACTTTACCTTTAAAAAGATATTAATATACGATATACATTATACAATATATAATTAATTTACGTGAAACGATCTTAGAAGAAAGAATCAGAATTTAAAGCATGCATAGACATTTTCTACGTGACTAATAGAACATGGGATTTAAATATATAACTACTAAAATCGTTTAATTAATTAAATATACTAAAATGAAGTTATGTAATCCGAGGGCGAAAGTCAAAACAATGATTCTAGATAATGTGTTTTTAAAATGACCACGTGTCCTAGTGGTCAAAGGGGGAGGTGGTAAGCTTTAGCCCTACCTGGAGGTTATGGGTTCAAATGTTCAATCCCTGATAATGGTGATTCTTGTGTTAACCGTTCAAAAAAAAAGTTTTTAAAAGTTAATAATTAATATGATAACATAAAAACAAAAATATTATAATTATCGTTGCCATGTACCTATATAATAAATAAAAATTGGAAGCGATGTATAATACATTTGTAGATAACTTTTCACTCTTATTTTCTCGTCCAAACTCTTCACATTCTCACACTCGGATCCTTTTCTAGGATCCCAAACTTCGTCTCTAACCAATTTCCATCTCCTATTTTTCACACCATAAATAGTTTCTTCCATTCATTGACTATTCTCTCCAAACCCTAAACCATTACTCCCATTCATTAACTACCATAGCAAACCAACGAGCTCATAGCTCAATAGTATTTGGGGGACCTGAGACCCTAAAGTCTTGGGTTTAAAACCGGATGTGAGAAAAATACTTCCCGAGATGAAGACCTTGCATATGAAGAGTTAATGCCGCTGAAAATATTCGAGTTTTCTTTATAACTGGAGATGAGTATATGCAAGAGGCAATGCCATTGAGACCAAACATGCCGTTAAAAAAAATAATAAAAAAAAACTACCACCGCGAGACTATCAAAGGGTTTAAGGCAATCATGCCTTAAGAGTATTGACCATTTTTGCTTCTCAATTTCTCACGAATCTGTGGTAACCAATTCACCATCTTTGTTCACTCTGACAATAAATTCACCATCTTATCTTTGTTGTGCAAGTCCTATTCGTTGTTTGAATAACCATCTGAATCATTTTAGTAATTTTTATTTAGTTTATAATTGTATTTGAAAATTAAAAAAAGACTATAAAACGGTTTGAACCAAAGCGGTTTCAATCCGGCCCCAATCAGTTCAAACAGGGTCCGGGTTCTCATGGTTTATAACCAAGCCGATTTCAGGTCAAACCGGTTTGTACACCTCTATTATAAGAGAGGGATGTGGGCCAAATCAGGCCCAGCCCTTTTAAGCCCATCCCCAGCCTTCAGGCCAAGAAAGATATGAGGGCTTCAGATTCATGAACATAAAAAAAAGGATGAATAGACACCAGACAAACAGAATACGAATTAGTGTTTTCTTTTACATCTATTTTCAATTTTACAACACAAAATAGAATTGATTCGGTCGTGTGCTTTCTAAGCAGTAGGTTCTGACTCGCTAGCAGCAGCTGCAGCCGCTCGTTTCTTGGCAAAGTATTCATCAGCACGAGCCATGTTCTTAGCAACTGATGGTTTGACCCATTTCTTTCGGCCTGGCAACACGGTTAATGAACAACCTGCTGCTTCAAGCTTCTCTTTAGCTTGTGCAGAAAAGGCGCGGGCTTTGAAGTTCAACTTCAAACTCACTTCACCGTCACCGAGAATCTAAAAGAAAACATTACCGATTCAAAATCAAATTGAAGAAAGTGAAGAAAGTGGAAAACATACCGAATTGAAACTCTGAAGTCGAATTTGCTTTAGAGCCAAAACCAATTTCAAATTTTCAATATTCAGTTTTCAGTTTAAATTTGTGATAAATCAATTACTAAAATATAGATTTTAAAGATGCCTACTTTAGTTAGTTTAGTTCTCATAAGCCTTTTGGAATTATGAAACTCTGAATTATTAAAGCAAAATCAGATCTTTTTATACTTTAATCATTACTTTTTATCTCTTTTCAACTCACAACCACAATTAAATAATATGTTTTTATACCAAAATTATTACTTCTTCTCTCTCTTTCAATCACAACAAAACCCTAAATTTTAGAAAATCATCGGTTTTTTTCCCAAATATAGGGATGAACAGTATTTTTTTTTCTCTCCTCCACTCACAATCATTCAAAACCACACCCTAAATTTTGGGGACTATACACACATAATTTTAGGGAGTGAGCTGTGAATGCTCTTAAAGTGAAGAGATGTCTTTCTTAAACTCTCCAAGATGTATTTATTAAATCAAAAATCAAATTAAGAAGGGTCTTAAATTTATGGTCAAAAATAAAATATACTTAAAAAATCAAGTATAAACAGTATTTTTTAAAGAAAAACATGTTAAAAGTACCAGCAATTAAAGCCTCTTTACAAGATTGGTGGCAAATATGTACACTAGTGACCCATAAGGGCTTTTAAAACATTTAGTGGCAAATTTGTTCTTTCAAGGTTCAACCTAAACTTAATGATCAATTGGATTTTAAATTCAAGGATTTTGTGAAAAGATCTCTTTCTTGAACTCTTTATGTAGACCAACCAGATCAGTTAATTTCCTTTTTAAGTGCAGAATGAAAAGACCACAATTGCACCAAAGTCATGTGAAATCAAACACCTTCAAGAACCCTAATTCCGATCCGAAGAATAAAAAAACTACGTTTTAAAACAGCGAAACTGTTTTTGGTAACAAACATGCCACTGTTCATGACTTGACTATTTGAGCCTACCTTTTTACAGTTTCTACATATCATTTACTAAGTTAACAAAAGTGTGCAATATTACGCACTACAGTCGGCATTTGAGCCCATATGTGACCATGTATGCCCATATAACAAAATCCTATCAGTGCCCGTGTGAATACTTGCGAACTTTTGTGTTACTATCGATTATAAATTCTAACACAATCAGAAAAACATTCCACATTCAGTGATCCAAATGCAAAAGATTGTGTTACATGAATTCATACCTTGAGAGGAAGTCTCCTTTCTCTCCCTGATGGATTAATCAACCCCTTCGCTTTCAGCGACTCGAGTGAAACCTCTTCCCCCTCTTCAAATCCAGCTGTTTCTATGTCCTTCAAATTCACCGGAACATATTTCGATAACCCAGCATGCATACCTTCATTCCATAGCAAAAGAAACAAGAAGTAAGCCCAAAAAACAAAAACAAAAAAATTCATCAGCATTTCATCAAACATTTCATCAAACACCTGGTGTGCATACATATTACAAGCATTTCATCAAACACCTGGTGTGCATACATATTACAAGTACAAAATTATGCAAAAAAACATAAACATATCTTCTACATTACCTCCAGCAATACCCCTTAACTTGGGAAGCCGACGGTAAAGAGGCATCTGACCACCCTCAAAACCCCTACGCACCCCGGGACCAGATCTCGATTTCTGACCCCTCATCCCAAACCCACAGCTCCCACCTTGACCAGCAGCGTGTCCCCTACCCTTTCTCTTCCGGTTCTTTCTCGAACCCGGTTGAGGGCCCAGATTGTCAAGCCGGAACCGGACATTGGAACTCACAACAGCTGACGGAATCGGCGACGAAGCGGCGACAATTAACGATTTCCGCTGTTGGAATCCTCTGTTTTGATTGGGTATCGAGGGGAATTGACAGATGTTTGACTTGAGATTTCTTCGATTACCCTGCTTGTGAAACGTAATTTAAGCAAATATTTACATACGGAAAGTGAAATCGAAGAATAAATTATGGAAAAGGGAGAGAATACCTTGAAATTGGAAGAATGTTGGGCGAGTAATGAGGGTTGTGAGGGTAGGGAGAGGATAGAAGCCATTGGAGAGACTAGAAAGCTTCTGCGAGTGGGTTTTGCATTCAACTTTGTTGCAAAGAGATAATGTAGACGACGATGAGGATAATGTTTATTAAAGTCTTTTTGGACATTTTGGCCCATTAATATGAACAGGTTTTGGGCTATTGATTTATTTAAGTTTAACTATTTCATATTTCATTTAGAGGTGAAAAAAATAACCGGTTTCTAACCGATCCTAACTCTCAGTTTACTAACCTGTTATAGTTTCTCGAGTATCAATCGGTTATTCTAACCAGTTACAATAAGCGGTTAGTAATTAGTTAGTATCACTTTAAAAAGCTAGTCGTTTATAGACTTTATATAGTCGTTTTCTAGTTGTTGAAGACCATTTTTTAACCATTTTAACCTTAGTTGTTAGTATATATAAGTATTAGTTGTGTTATTTTTATTACCCCCACTTCTTTAGCTCGAAATCAATTAAAAAATGCAAAAAGAAAAGAAAAAAAAACTCACTTCTTTCACTGGAAATGGCAAGTACAAGTCCTCAAAGTAACCACTTCCTTTGATGCTAAAGCCGTTGCCGAGATGGATCGTGGTGAAGATCATAGCAACCAAAAGAGACCCCTCGTTGTTTCAACATTTCGATTTGTGTTTGTTGTCAAACGGACTCACGAGTCATGAGGGCTCGGTGCAAGGCTTGTGGTCACTTTCTCAATAGAGATTCCAACTCCAATTTGAGACTTCATTTGACCAAACATCTGATGCCAACGCACGAGCTAAGTAATAAACTCGCACTTAAACGGTTAGATGGGTTTCGACTTAGAACGTTTAGTTTTTCTATTATAAAAACAATATTATTTGAATTATATTATCTCGGACCACTTTCTGTTTGCAATGTTTAGTTTTATTTTAAAAAATTCAATGAAAAAATATGTTTATGAGTTTATATAATGTGTTTAATTAATGTATTTTTTTATCGGTTTCTAACCGGTTGTTAACAGTAACTAGTTAGGTTACTAACCGTAATCGGTTACACCAATTAGTTTTTTAGGATTAGTAATCGGTTACTGATAATAACCGACTTTTACACCTCTAGTTCCATTTTGAGTTGGATATCCAATCTTTAAACCGGTTTGTGATCTGAAACTAGTTTCAAAATCCTACTGACTTGATCCTCGAACCAGCTTCACTATAAACGAGTTTCAACCTGACTCAACTCGTTAGTTTGAGATTGGTTCCTAACCATATATGAAAAACTGGATTCAACTTGAACCAAGCTGATTTCTACCCTGTTTAAAACCCGAACTGGTTTCGAGAAAAATCAATTTTGACTTTTGTTTAATCAAATAGTCTTGGACTTGTGCATGACAGTAAAACTTGCAACAAAAATGTAAAATTTCACTAATGTTATCTTTTGAGAATCAATCTTCAAACCATGAACAAAAGTTGGTATAAAATCTCAACAACATTTGTAAAGACACTTTCTGTATTAGCAAAATACAAGCTCATGCTTGGGTCAGAATTATTATCTACGAAAATGAATTGATACTCGGGTTGCTTGCTTGCTTTCTGAAATTTGCTTTAACTTTTTGGTGGAGGTTGCTGCTGCTGACTGGCATCGTGATCATGGTCCATGGAGGTTGCTGCTGCTAACTGCCCTTGTGACTCTGGAGTTTGCTGCCCGGATGTCTGTGGTTCACGCACCACCACACGCTGTGACAAAAGAGAACAATATTGGTTTTGTAAAGATAGCTTCATATGAAGATTATGATACAAAAATGCAACTTACGTTAGGGTAAAGCGTTCCAACCCACGTACTTCCTGCATCTGATATTGACAGCACAAGCTTTTGTGATGGTAAATGTATAACTGCACACTGCTCATTTATTACAAGTTGCAACATTATCATACTGACAGTATGAACTTATATGTAAATGCTTAGGAAAAGCTTTGGTTTTCAGATGACATACAACATTCTTTTTTTTCAGTTTTTCAAGAATTGCATGCTGATTCATTGCTACGAAAGCAAGACGGTCTGCTTCCCTTTCGACATATTTCCTGCCAAGGAAGTAGAAGTTATTTAATGACTGAATACGGCCAGATAACTCATGGAGACAAATGTTAGATTGACTGATCATACTGTTTTTTCAATTTTTCCTGAGGTATGCACTTATATATATGCAATGTTGAGGGCCAATCTTCTGCAAGCCTGAGAGATAGAGATAGATAAAAATAGAGATATAGATAGATAGATACATAGATACATAGATATAGATATATATATAGAGAGATACTTACAATGCAGAAGCAGTCGACTTCCGATAGGTCTGGCACAAAAACATAAAGAACACACAAGTCTTAATTCATCTATGGGAGTTCAATGTGTACAAATCTATATAAACAAATCAATGGATTACAAAATATGAGATACAAATATCGATGGTTGGATTCATGTTTACATAATGCAGAATTAAGGATCATGAGACATTGAGAGCATAAGTTTGGAAACATTACTTGTAATCTGGTGAGATTTACAGGCTGGCCTTTTCGTAGACAGGTTAAGTCTCCCTGCATCATGCCGACAGTTAAGTTATTTCAACTTCATTAATGATTCTAGTCATTTATAGAAGAAAATATGAGATAGCAGAAAAAGTTTCATTTTGGGATTCTTTAAAACTATAATTCTATTGATGCAGCCTCCCTTACTTCCCACAGTTTTACATATCCTGATTCTGATGATTGCAGTGCACTTGCTGCAGGCATGATTGTTCCAGTTGCATGCGTATCAGATAAAGCCACGCCTTTCATCTTATTCTGGTTTGTGCTCGCTCCACTCTGTGCGAATTGTGGTTCTTGAAGTTCTCCCTGAAGATCTAGTGGCTGTGGCATTGCAGGGCTTGAACTCAAAGAGATGTTAGAAATGGTTGAAGTTAATGAACCATGAGTAGTAGTATTCTGTGCCACATGTGAACCAGAAGTTGAAGGCGATCCTGATACTGAAGCAGCCTGCGTATCTGAACCTTGATGATTTGATGGCAAAATTGTTATTCCTGATTGACTTAAATCAGCACAAGCCGCCACGAAATCATCCGAGATGAGAACTAGGTAATGTGAATTTGTGACAATATCAATAGTATGATCATCAGCTAAAGGGTTCCTTTTTCCCTATGCCATCAAAGTTCAAGATTAGCACACCAAGATCACTAATAACTTGGTAAAAGACGATAAACAAGAAAATTTTGGCTTCAAGAGACCATTACCGCATCGTAGATTGATTTAAGTTTTGGAAGCGGCCTTGGACATATAACCGACAGAGAAACACAACACTGCAACAATAGACCCGGGTGTTGGCATCACTCGATGAGAATTTACAGAGCGATAGAAAAACATGTAGAGGATGAACAAGAAAAATACACACATACATTCATTATCCCTCTTTACATCCACACTCATACATCAGATAGTTTGTTCCCATATATAACCAACTTTAACTACCTAATCTTATGTTACCTAAATAATGTGAGACAATTACATAAGAATAGTACTACACTATAAGTTAAGTTTAATACTTCCAATACCCAGTGTTTAGAATACATATGAACACAATGCAGTCGTGAATGAACCAATACCCGCGGAAACGATCTAACCAATGTTTCAGCATCAGATAAACAGCGTTGTGACTGTGTCTCATTCTCATCTGGTGGCCGATAAACGATTGTAGGTATTGGATATGGTTCACTTGCAGCAACAAGGATGCAATGCCTTCCGAAACCACTATTTTGTTGAGTTTGGCCTCCATTTGGGGGCGGATACATCTGGTCATGAAAAGCCGTTTATTTAAGAATATCAAAGACTATTTTTCGACTATAAACAACTATAAACAAAGCTCAAATCACAGTGCATAGCGGCATACCATGAGGACTTCTGCAAGTCCTTCAGTGATTGCAGCATCACAGAAACCACCACCCCTGCAGTCCATTGCCTCCAGCAACTCCAGGTAATAGTCCACATTCCTTACCCACGCACTCCGCTGTATCAAGCAAGCTGCATATATAAAAAACAAATAAACTTCATCATAAAAGTATCAGGATACAATCATACAAATGTTCACAAAAAATCAAAATATCAAATAGGGCATATCCTACAGCTGAGAACTCCATGAACATTGAATTGTACAAGAGCCAGATGAACATTAGAATTAGCCTCTCCATCACCACAAAACGATCTGCTTTAACAGAATTTTGAAGCAGATCAATACATAAACAGATAATGAAGTAACAATCTCGCTGAATTCAATGCATGTACAATTGTAAACCCTAAGTTTCACATAATTAAGAATTATTGATCGGTGAACAAACTAGAATTGGTACCGGATAAGTTTCTGGAGATAATCGGAGAAAATTGTGCGCCAGTAACGACCTAAAGCAGCAGTACCTTCAAGCGCCACCACAAGCTGCTTCTTCTCCGCCATGTGTTCGTGAAATTGATTAAATCAACAGCTTCGCAACTTTGTGATGCGGATGAACTTATATTCTCGATTGAAACGTAAAGAGAAAGTGATTGAAACTTCTATACAGCAATGGCGGATTGATTCTGATCGGAATCATATGAACAAATTGTTTCTGAACCTAATTTCTTCTCGAACTTGGAAGCATATGAACTTCAAATCGTTTTGATTATAGGAAGTAATCAGACGCTATGATTTCTGGAGAACGGTGATCAACGGAATGAAAGGTTTTTGTCATGCAAATGCAAGGTGGTTGCAGAGTTAGTTATTAAGTTCAAATAGTTTGTTATTGTTTATATATTTTTAAATAAAATAATTTAAGTTTTTGGTCTTTGTGAGATTTTATTACGTCACTCTTTCAACCGTTTTTCTGAAAGACGAGATTTCGAGTAATTGATTCGGTTACGATCAATTTAACTCAAAATCTTTAATTTAATTGGTTCGGTTTAGCTTTAATCGGTTTCAGGTTTATTGGTTTATTTCAGTTTGATTTATAATTGGTTCATATCAAACTAACTCTAATATAAGTTATGGTTCTAGGTTATAAACCGATTTAGGTTTTCATAACTCTAATACAAGCATTATATCGTGTTATAAATAACTTAAAATTTTGTAAGTTGTATTCATGTCTATTTTTTTATTTAATAATTTCTTTTAAATAACGTTATAATATTTTTGCTTATCTCTTTCATTTGAGAGTCCTCTTTTCCAAGTAAAGGCGTTTATTATTTGAATTGGATTTGAATTACACGAAATTTATTCGAACCAAATTTGAAAAAAGAATTAGAAGTTCAGTTTGTTTGAATCGGATCCTTTTGTGATTTTCAACACTTAATTATGGTTTGTTAATTGGTTTAGGTAGTGACTTCAAGTGATGGTCTTTCTATATTGAAAGAGAGTTTTAAAAACCTTTGAACCAAGTCATTAATTTTGTGTTTGATTGTTTCAAGCATTTATATATGTCTACATATATTTAAAATATGTTAGTAGAATTTAACTTGTTGCTAGAAGTTGTGATTTGGGTCATTAGTTATATAAAAGTTTTTCCCTTGCATGGAGGGCGAAAGCCATAATGCAAGGACTTGGTTTGCTTTCATAGTATCCTACTTGATGTGTCAAGTGGGATTCCACGGTAATTAGTACGGACAAACCCCTAATTTAAAGTAGTTACTTGATATTTTATCTGCATCGTCTATGGGTTTGTCATAAATGGACAGAAGCAACTCCCGAATGGGTGTTGGAGGATTATAACGCTCTTAACCGGGGTTCATTTACTTTCCACTAACAATTACTTATCTACTTGACCTAAGGAAATCGTTAACCTTAATCGGAGCAAGCTCCTTGGGACTAACGGTCTTTTAACAAACTATAAACCAAAGGCTATGTATATCATTGAATGGGAGGCAGACCCAAGTGTATCCTTTATTATTATTGTTTGCATTTCTCATTTCTTACGGTACTTACTTTTCATGCATTTAAACCAACCTTTAGATTTAACTAGACAATTATCGGCATCCGGTATTAAGAGCCTTTATATCCATAGATCGATACTCAGTATGTTGCCAGCTTGCCATCACTAAACTCGATAACTTATTCAGAAAATTCTCTAAGACAAAATGATGGCGTAGCGGATAGCAACCTTTGATCTATGTCAAAGAAACCCTAGATGCCAAGAACCGGCCCTAGAAAACCTTGGATAACCTCCAAAGAATACGTAATATTATTTCTCAAAAACTGAGTTCCAAACAAACATAAGAAAACAATAAATAGGAGTCCAAACTTGATAAACAAGAAAACACCAAAACAAAACTAATAATAATAAAAGTAACCGGTCCGGTTACCCTAGGAGGATTTAGGGCCGAACCGGGCTTGGCCCACGAAGAACTCCTTAGCCACTTTTGGTTTGAATCGAGTCCACCAACCCGAAACCCGAAGCCTCCCTCTCGCCATCATCCTCCCCCACTTGAAAAGGACTCGTCCTCGAGTCATCATCCAAACTAAAGTCACCTTCATAAGGGGAAAGATCCGCCACGTTGAAGGTCGCAGACACCTTATAGTGGCCCGGTAAGTCGATCTTATAAGCATTATCACCAATGCGCTTCAACACCCGAAACGGACCGTCAGCCCGCGGATGGAGCTTACCAAACCTGCCTTGTGGAAACCGTTCACGTCGAAGATGAACCCAAACCAAATCGCCTTCATTAAAAACCACATGTTTCCTATGTTTATTAGCTTGCTCTTGATACTGTAAGTTATGTTTCGCAATTTGAACCCGAACCTGTTGGTGTAACTCTTGAATCTGAGAAGCACGAACATCACCATCGGTGCTCATATACGTATGATCCAACGGGGGAGCCAAATCAAGAGGTGTAAACGGATTACGACCATACACAATAAAAAACGGCGACTTACCCGTTGATTTATGAGAAGACCGATTATAAGCAAACTCGGCTTGCGGGAGAGCCAAATCCCACTGCTTAGGTTTGTCGCCCACCAAACTACGAAGCAAATTACCCAAGCTACGGTTAGTGACCTCAGTTTGGCCATCGGTTTGGGGGTGATGGGAACTCGAAAACTGTAATGTGGACCCCATGCGCTTCCACAATTGTCGCCAAAAATGACCAACAAATTTAACATCCCGATCGGAGGTCAAAGTTTTAGGAATCCCATGTAGACGGACTATGTCAGAAAAATACAACCGAGCCACTTGAGACGCGTCAAACGTCTTAGCACACGGGAGAAAATGCGCCATTTTCGAAAATCTATCGACGACCACCATGATGGAATCTTTTTGTCGTTGAGTACGTGGTAACCCCAACACAAAATCTAAACTAACATCTTCCCAAGGGCCGTTCGGTAGAGGCAACGGAGTATAGAGCCCTTGATTAGAATGTGTAGTTTTAGCCAGCCTACAAACACGACATTGAGCCAATAACCGATTAACATCAGCGACTAAATGAGGCCAAAAAAAATGTTCTTTGACCAACGCAACGGTTTTATCCCGTCCAAAGTGTCCCGCGAGGCCCCCTGTGTGACATTCCAAAATGATAGCAGCCCGATAAGAAGATTGTGGAACACAAACTAAGGGACCCTTAAACAAAAGCCCCTCACGTCGCACAAATGGGCCGTGCGCCCCCGTCGCGGTCTGAGCCCAACTCGAGCCAAAATCCGGGTCAGCCGGATATAGTTGCTGCCAAGAATCGAAGCCCCGCACTTGCACCTCCCATGAACTCAATAAAACAGGCCGGCGACTGAGCGCGTCGGCGACGGAATTAGCGGAACCTGCCTTATGTCGGATTGTAAAGGTGTATCCTTGTAACGTCTCAACCCACTTTGCATGCCTTGGATTCAACTTTGCTTGTCCCTGAATGTATTTAAGTGCTTGATGGTCAGAAAACAAAACAAAATCATTTGGGAGTAAGTAATGCCGCCAATACTCGAGACTTCGGACGATAGCGTAAAATTCTTTATCATACGTACTGTACCGCTTACGAACGTCATTTAATTTTTCGCTAAAGAACGCAACGGGACGTCCTCCTTGGCTCAAAACGCCACCAATCCCTATGCCCGAGGCATCACACTCCACTTGGAAAACCTCGTTGAAATTTGGCAACGCTAACACGGGTGCTTGAGTAACACATTTTTTTAATTCAACAAATGCTCGTTGTGCCGCCTCGGTCCATACAAACTTAGAACTCTTCAACAACTCAGTCATGGGGGCGATGATTGAACTGAAATTACGAATGAACCGTCGATAAAACGAGGCCAACCCGTGAAAACTTCGAATATCATGTAAACTAGCCGGAGTCGGCCAATCGGTGATAGCCGCCACCTTTGTCTCGTCCATTTGAATACCTTTTTGCGACACGACATATCCCAAGAATATAACTTCCTGTGTAAG
The DNA here is from genome assembly GCA_039602395.1 of Deinandra increscens subsp. villosa. Taxonomy (NCBI): domain Eukaryota; kingdom Viridiplantae; phylum Streptophyta; class Magnoliopsida; order Asterales; family Asteraceae; genus Deinandra; species Deinandra increscens. The sequence continues at coordinate 9,342,921 of JBCNJP010000017.1, forward strand.
AAAATGGCACTTGGTTTTGTTAGCAAAAAGGCGTTGTTCCCGCAAAACCGTAAATACTTCTCGTAAATGAACAAGGTGCTCGGCCAAAGATTTGCTGAAAACGAGTATGTCGTCGAAATATACTACCACCGAGACGCCGATTAAGCCTCTGAAAACATGATTCATCAAACGCATGAACGTACTGGGCGCGTTTGATAACCCGAAAGGCATCACCATCCACTCATACAACCCGTCCCTCGTTTTGAACGCCGTCTTCCACTCGTCCCCCGGCCGCATGCGAATCTGATGGTATCCACTACGCAAATCAATCTTTGAAAAAATATTAGACCCGTGTAACTGATCTAACAAATCTTCAAAGCGAGGGATTGGAAACCGATACTTAACCGTGATTTTGTTAACGGCTCTACTGTCAATACACATTCTGAACTTACCACCGGGTTTAGGCACTAGGAGGGCGGGCACTGCACAAGGACTTTTACTTTCGCGTATAAATCCTTTTTCTAGTAATTCGGAAACTTGGCGATGTAGTTCCGCATACTCGGTCGGGTTCATACGGTACGCGGGTTTGTTTGGAATGCTTGCTCCCGGTTGAAAATCAATACAATGTTGAATATCTCTTGCAAGTGGAAGGCCGGGTGGAATATCCTCGGGAAAAAGGTCCCCGAATTCTGCCAGTAGCGGGTGCACATCCTCGGGTGGAGCCGGTGTTGGGGGGTTTTCCTCGAAGATAAACAAACCAAGTAGCCAAGGTGGTGGTGGGTGCATGGCACAACCCAAGAATTCGGATGGGGACAAAATCAGGGCCTTCGTATGTGTTTCTTTGGGATTTAATGGTGCCAATGTAATGCTTAAGCCATCTTTTTTAAATGAATAAGTATTGCGAAACCCGTCGTGTTTTACCCGTCGATCGTACAACCACGGCCGTCCTAAAAGAATGTGACACGCATCCATGGGGATCACCTCGCACCATAACTCATCTGTATATTTATTCCCAATGGAAAAAGAAACTAAACACCGATGCGTTACCTTCACAAGATTCCCTTTTTTTAACCACGTCAACTGATACGGCTCCGGGTGAACCTGTAAGTGAAGCCCCAATTTTTCAACTGCGGTTGCGGCGATCATATTATCACAACTGCCCCCATCCACAATAACATCGCAAATTTCCCTTTGGTGGTGCACTTAGTTCGGAAAATATTGTGACGTAACCATGAAGTGTCATCGTCATTGGTGGCGGCCGACGCACTAAGTACACGTTGAGAAATCAATGCCTCTCCTCGGTCCGGATAAATTACTTCCCCTTCGTTGTCGTCTGAACCGTCGTCGTCATATACAGGGGGGTTGTCATCAACCAATGTAACTATTTGCGTATTGGGACAGTCACGTTTTAAGTGACCCAAACCATGGCACTTAAAACATCGCATGGTGGATGATGATGAGGCTGTAGTTTGCATGGGAGCGGTCGGGGTTGTCGGTGGTGGCGGCTGTTGCGTCGCCGGTTGTGTGGCGGGTGGCACACGGCTTTGATTGGGCCGTGTGGAGGTGTTCCGGGGTCGTAATTTCGCCTGCTTCTCCACCCGGTGAGCTAACCTGCAAACATCATCAAAAGTATAATATTGTTGCAAATAAACAACGTCAGCGATATCGGTCCGTAGCGATCCCAAAAACCGTGCGATCACCTGTTCTTCATCCTCCTCCGCACCACAACGCATCCTCAAGCGTTCAAACTCCATAATAAAAGCATCAACCGTTAAAGAACCCTGTTTGAGAGTATGGTATTCCAAAAAGGCATCTTGCCGATGATTAACAGGTAAAAACTTTTTTTGTAATAAACGTTTCATCTTATCCCACGTTTCAACTTTATGTTTACCTTCCTGTCGGCGTTGTTTCTTCAAATGTTCCCACCACAGAGAAGCATGCTTACGGAGTTTTAATGCAACCAACTTGACCTTGAGATAGTCCGGGACTTCCTTCACATCAAACACCCGTTCGACCGTGTGAATCCAATCGATAAAATCATCCGGTTGGACCCCTCCTTCGAACTCTGGAATCTCCATGCGAAACCCTAGGTTTCGCAGTGGGTCGACCGGCGGTGGCGAGTCCTGTCGAACATGATAAGGTCGTCCGAATGGGTTTCGAAACCCACCCCTGTCGTCATTCTCGAACAAGACAGACTCGGTGCGCTCCGAGTCTGCACGATCACCCCAGCGACCATTATTCTGCCACTCGAACTCTTGTAGCCTCTGACGCAAACGTTCGATCTCCTCGTCTCTCGGATCGCGATAGTACTCATCGTTGCCTCCGGCGGCGAATCTACGATGGTTCCTACGGTGATCCGACATGGCTCTGAATACCACTTGATGGCGTAGCGGATAGCAACCTTTGATCTATGTCAAAGAAACCCTAGATGCCAAGAACCGGCCCTAGAAAACCTTGGATAACCTCCAAAGAATACGTAATATTATTTCTCAAAAACTGAGTTCCAAACAAACATAAGAAAACAATAAATAGGAGTCCAAACTTGATAAACAAGAAAACACCAAAACAAAACTAATAATAATAAAAGTAACCGGTCCGGTTACCCTAGGAGGATTTAGGGCCGAACCGGGCTTGGCCCACGAAGAACTCCTTAGCCACTTTTGGTTTGAATCGAGTCCACCAACCCGAAACCCGAAGCCTCCCTCTCGCCATCACAAAACCAAACAACCCAACTTCTCATATGTTGGTAGTTCCTTTGAAACCAAAAGTAATCTCCACCAATAACTAATGACAAATTGATAAAAAATAAAAATAAAAATTACCGGAGTGATGTTTGCTTTGTAAGAGACATTAATAGTAAGTTGAACGTACCTGTAAGACAATTTTAACAAAACCTTATAAAATTTTACCCTTTTCATAACTAGAGAATATTTACATTCTTCACATGTTTCTTAAATTTCTAAAAACCACTAAACTAACAATTCTCCCTTAACCAATGCACTCCACTCATCACGCATCATACAACATTCTTTATCCGCTACTAAACATTCCACCGCCGACAAGTCACACCGGCAACCGGATATAAAAATCAACGACCCTCAAAAACCCCGGCAGAAATCGACGACCCATGTTTCAACAGATCATAAGGCGCCCACAACCCATCCAGTGGACACGCCCGCTTCGAATCCAACCTCAGCCACGGCTTCCCTTTCCCGCTCCAATGAAGCAAACTCACCTCTCCGGGATGCAAATCCCGGCACAACCCCTTCACATTATCCCCTCCGAGCCCGTGCTGGTTCCACCGGTGCTCCACCGCCTCGACATCTCCGGCGAACACCAGGAGAAACGGCGGTAACGACCCGAGCTCGTAAATCCGGTACCGCTTCTGCACCCCCATCCACCCCTCGAGCCGCCTCGTTATCCCCAACGCCCTCCATTTCACCATATCGATCACCATCACCCCCGTGTTGAAGTAGCACGGCTTCCCACGGCCACGACCGGAGAATCCTAATTCTGGATTGTTCGGATTCTCACGGCCATGGCCGTGGGTGAACACTCTGGAGACTTCCGGATTGTTCGGATTCCCACGGCCATGGCTATAGCCGTGGCCGTGGGTGAACACTCCGGAAAATTCTGGATTGTTCCAGAAGTTCCGAGTGAAGTAAGTTGTGAAGTTTGCTAGGCAGTACTCGGGCGCCCCGAGTACGTGGGAGTTGAGCTCGATCTCCCAGAGCTTCACGACGTCGTCCACCACGATCACGTCGGAGTCGAGGTAGATGACGCGGTGGACGACGTCGGGGAGGAGATCGGCGAGGTAGATGCGCGCGTAGTTCAAGGGTTGATCTAACGCGCGCCGGATGGAGGTGGAGATCTTGTTTTTGACAAGGTGGGTGTGGAAGTGGTGGAGGTGGAAGGTGAGGTAGGGGAACGTGGCGGTGATGGTGCGGCGGAGGGCGGTGGAGAGGCGGTGGGTGGTGAGGAAGTGGAAAACGGTGTTTTCCGGGCATGTGGAGTGTTGGATGATGGAGAAGACTCCCGCGATTGAGCCGCGGAGATATGTGGCGTCGAGGGTCATTGCGATGTGGATTACGGTGTCGTTGCATTCGTTTCCGTTGCGGAACGCGGGCGCTTCGTTGAACTCCGGGAGGCGGAGGGCGGCGGCGGTGTGGAGGAGGAGGGCGGTGAGGAGGAGGTAGAGTTTGGGTGGCATGGTGGTGGTTATTAACTTATTTTGGGTTTTGCACTTTTGGTGATGGGTGGATGGGGGGATAAAAAGGTGAGGGTGTAAATGAAAAGTTAAAGAAAGATGTGGGGTCATATGTGAAATATATGGTGGAGGAAGATATGGAGAATAAATAAAGAGCCAGGCTGGAAATCTGGTTTTGGTGTTTTGTGTTCCCGTGATTAATGTGGGGATGAGATTTGGAGAGTGGGATCTTGTGTTATTAAGGTTCATGGAAAGTTTTGATGTGCCATAGGTTTGCAAGTTCAATTATGAAGATCAACGGTGTCTATGAACCGATGATCCTAAACGGCTAAACTCGTACTTCGAGCGGTCATGGTTATTCGGACTTAACCATTTAAAGAAAATAAGTATAAACATAGTGTTTAAAGAAAATACGAGTATAAACAACATATGCTATTAAAGTCAAGATGTATGAGCCGTTTTTAGTTAGGGTCATTTGTATATATTTCTTTATAAATTTGAGAAATTGTATAAAAAAAAAATTTGCTTAAATAACATTTTACATTATACATTGAAAACTTATATTTTAGAAAAATATTTAATTTTTTTTCAAAGTAAGGGGATATATACAAGTTATACCATTTTTATACGAGTATAAAGTATAAACATCATATGTTGTTCAAGTCAACATTTATGAACTTTTTTTTAATCAAACGTGTAAAATCTAATTTTTTTGTAGATTAGATGAACACATCTCTACTTGTAAGATTTAAATTCATACTTATTAAGTTTTTTATTTCGAGAATTATCACTTTCTTACCGTATTATCCTTTTACAAATGTAATATACTATTTATTGTTTTATTCTTTCTGAACTCCGAACACACATTTATTGTTTCATTTATATATGTGGGCACCAGTGTATTTAAAAGCTTCATATTTAGAGGATGCTATTTAATTTATGTTTTGGTTGTTCTTATATTTTTTAATATTTGAAGAAATTATTTGAATTTCATTATTGGTGATAATGAAAAGAGTTGGTATTTAATTATTCGAAGCTTGTGGCTTTTATAAAAGTGAACTATTGTGAGGAAATATAATAGTTTTGAGATATAAAGTATGAAAGGAGTCTAAGCCCCGTTTGTTTTCCGTAAGAGATTAATGTCTAATATGAATACCGGTTCAAATGTCTGAATCTGAATCACTAAATTTGTTTGTTTTTTATAAAACATCTGAGTGTTAATAAACGCCTGTTTTATCATTTCAAATGTTAAACACTGGGCTATCCTCAAGTATCGCCTAATGGTCCCCTTGTTTCCCGTGGATGAAAAATATCCCGTCTGCAACAAGGCGTGTATGGATTCGTTCGGGGAGCACGCCGTTCACTGTAAAGAGCTCCCTGGGTTTAAATATCGGCACGATGTGGTTCGGGACGTCATGTTTGACATTTTCAGGCGGGCTGGGATCTCGGCCAGGAATGAAGCTCCTGTTAACTTCATGTCTGACCTCTTGGATGGGCGCTCAACCCTCAGGCCGACCGACATACTTGTTTTCCGGTGGCAGAATGGGAAGCATGCTTGTGTTGATTTAACGGGGGTGTCTCCCCTTGTGGGGTTGAGGGCCAGTACCTTCACGGCGGGGCAGGCGACGTCCAGAACGGCTGCTGAGAAGATGAACAAACACGAGAAAGCTTGCATTGAAAATCAACATGTTTTTGTTCCCTTCGCTTCTGATACATTTGGTCATCTTGAGTCGGAGGCGGCTGCCATGTTGAGCCGGATCCAAAAAGTCATGTATGGGAATATTGTGACCTCTAGATCGAAGAATGTTGTTTTCATACGTGTAGGGTTTGCTATTAAAAAAGGCTCCTGCTATATTCACCCGAAGATTTTACTAAAAACACCAAAACCAAACGGTCGTTTCAAGTGAAACGACCTTGAAACGACCTTGAAACGACAGTTTCAACCATAACGACCTTGAAACGGTCAATATAAAGGGGGGGGGGGGGGCTGAATTTTAAGGTTTCGTCGTCGCGACACGTGGCGGCCGTTTCAACTGAAACGACAGTTTCAACTAAAACGACCGTAGGAAATGGGTGAATTTAGTAAAACCTTGGGTGTCTATATAACAACTTTAAAAAAAGGACTGACGGCGCAGCTTGTTGCCCGCCTTACCTGCGTCAAGGCTGACGGTGCAGCTTGTTGCCCGCCTTACCTGCATATTGACTTGAGTCGTGTATGTTACTTTTCATATTGTTAGTTAATGGATGCCTCATTATATCAAATGTTAAAACTTATAAAGTTAATATAAAAATAAACTTATCTTAATATAAAATATAAAAAATTTATAAAAACAAATATAATATTTTCATACATATACGTATTATTACATAAAATAAAATATGTAATCTAATATCATGTGAGTTATTTTTAACCACATATCTAACCAAGTACCTAACCCTCATCTAACCCTCACAAATGTATACGACACACAGTTCAAAAGAAAAGACAAAGAAAGAAGAAACGTGTTTAAAATAAAACATGTTTATATTTTTTTGGTTGATTTCTAAATATATCATTTATTCGTGTTTCGGCGCTACAAACCCCGATTAAAAAACTTGTACTACCCCTTATAAAAGTTTCTAGTTTCATCCTCCTGAGTCCTGATAGCAACATCAAATTTCAATCTTTTACTTCGTTAAAACATATGGGGAACTCTCTTTATTAGATTAAGATTCATGGTGTAACTCTGTATTTTAATTTTCCTCTTGTAATCTCACACCTTAAGCTATTTTTTCTTTTCTTTGATAAAAGTTTGACCGGCTGTCCAAAAAAAATCGATATCATTAATCACAATAAATGTTACTCAAGCCCATATTGAAAATGGCATGCAACATGTCATGTCACACCTATGGTCCCCCCATGAGACACGTGTACTCATTTCTTAGGTCAAATGAGAGTAAATCAGAGTCGAAACGTGGTGTGGAGTGGTGTGATGGTCATATTAGCGTTAACTGGACCATATGCATCTATCACATAAATAGGTGTATATACTTTATGTGATGTGGTGTGATGAAATATTTAATTATTTTTTTTTCCTTTTAACTTTTTTTTAAATATTGAAATTGAAATACAATATTTTTATTAAATAAAAAACATTTCAACATTAAAAATAGTAAATTAATAAAAAAATACATGACAACAATTTTTTTATAACCCTTTATTCTCCAATAAACCAAATAGCTTGTCAAGATACACAGCGACACATCATACAAGGACGGAGGACAATAAGCTGCGCCACCAATCCTTTCTGAATAGCAAACTCTAGACGTGTAAAATCGATGTTCATTGACCTACGGGACGCAATATTCCCAAGCATGACTTTTCGGATACGGCTAAGTGTGTCCACGACCTCCAATGCGAGGTGAACAAAAGTGTCAAACGCGAAGGAAACAAACACATGTTGATTTTCAAGGCACACTTTCTCGTGTTTGTCCACTTTCCTAGCCGCCGCTTTAGAAGCTGCTTGGCCATCTCTTAACGTGACGTGCCTCAACCCCACCAGGGGGGGGGGGGACCCCGTAAGATCAACACAAGAATGTTTCCCCCTTTTTCAACCAAAAACAAGGACGTCAGCCGGTCTGAGCGTTGAGCGACCATCCGAAGGGCCGGATAAAAATGTCAAATAGAATATCTCGCATCACATCATGCAGGTATTTGAAACCGGGGAGCTCTCTACGATGGACGACATGCTCTCCGAACGAGTCCAAACACGCTTTGTTACATACTGGGCATCTCTCATCAACGGGGAACATGGGGACCATGAGGCGATATTTTGGGATATCCCGATACTCAACTGGAGACATGTGCTGCCCCAATCCGTCAATGGGGAGAGCAAGGAGGAAATCCTGGGCATGCGGCTGTCTAAGGCATTCCCATACAGCTTTCTGCCTGACCGTCATCTCAAAGGTGGCTTCCATTTCTTGCACAGCTTTACTAAAGAGGACACTCGCCAAAACGTGTTAGGCTTGGGGGTGGGGTGTCCTTGTTAGTGAAACCACTCAAATCAAAGTCCGGAATTAAATCACGTAGACTAGCCAAAGCACTTGAATATTCTGCGTCCGTGCCGCAAACCCCACTCTCCCGTAAGATGTGGTCTTGCAGCCCCAGGATTGAGTTCTCGAGGCAACAAAGAGGTACGAGGAGGCCTCGACGGCGAAATAAATCCCGAGCCCCCCCCCCCATCCCGGGTAGGCAAAGAGGTAGGCCGCCATTGGAGGTCCCCAAGAAGGGCCCCCCGCCCACGAGTATATGCTCGATTGCCGAACACAGATCATTATCAAAGCCAGATGCCGCATCCACCATGTGGGCAGGAGGCATGTTCTTTATGCAAAGAAAAACTTGACAATACCCATACAAGAACGAAGCAGGAGGAGCTCACATTGTGGGCAGGGGGCATGTTCTTTATGCAAAGTAATCATTAAGTACGTAGCATCTCGTTCCTCGCTTCGCAATCACGATTGAGACAGGCTCTTCTGGTTGCCACTCGCGTCGCTCGTGTGTTAAGCCTTTGTTGATGATGATGAACCATAATTTTCATGAACTTTCGGATGAATCAGATGTTGATCCGTTTGATGAGAGTAGATCCATGTTTCTTTTTAGAGTATAGAAGAGTATAGTAGAGGTTTACAAAAAAAATGGAGAAGAATGATGAAAAGAGTATAGTAAAGTTGCCAATGTGGGACTAGCCCACTTGGTAGAGGCTTTGTCATCTTAGTTGGAGGTCATGAGTTCAAACCCTGACAATATTGTAATTGATGTAAATAAATATTTGTTATTTAATTTAAGTAACGAATTCTTTTTTAAATTGACCCTAAAGGTAAAAAAAAACGGCTTCTTTTGCTCCATCATGCTCGCGGAAGATTTGATGCACCTTTACCGCGCCGCCGATCATGCCGTCGGGGGGGGGGGGGGGGGGGGCTTCGCGTCTCTTGGCGCTGTGAAACCCCCTTCCACGCTTAGTATACCGGATGCCCTCAGTGTCCTTATTGCTTAGTCTCATTAAGTGTCTAATTTTATTTTTTAGCGGTTAACAAATACCCTAGAAACATAGGGAGTATTTACATAGTTGAACTTATTCCAATGAGTAAAATAAACTTGAGACCTCTCAGTTTTAAGTCCCCTTATCATCAATAACTACTGAGTCGTGGTTGTGGTTAAGCATATCACATGGATAACAATCTCAATAATTCAATTCAATGAATCTTAACAATAATCATGAAATTAGATGATGAGTCGATCAAGTGGGGATATGAATGAAATCTAAAGCGGATAAACAAGAGATTCGATCGTGTAAGAGTAGAATGATTAAATTCATATCCTAGTACGTGGTATATCAAAATATAAAAATAGGTTGCCTATGATAAACGTCAACATAACCTACAATATTATCTTGGTGTCCGATTTTTATCACTTTGAACCTTAACGAGTGTTCATCGATTCATAATATACCATTTTCTTATCAATAATTTAGTACGAAAGGCTTTTATATATATCTGCTTATGTACGAAGTGATGTCTCTTAGTATTTGCATGAAATTGAAGGGTCCTGCTATTTGTATATTTCACTTTTCAGATTCTTCTTATATGGTGCGTATTGTCTTATATGAGGCGTATAGGCCTCCTATATGGTGTGTATTACCTTATATATGGGGTGTTTTTCCTTCGTTTTTAAAATGATCATAACTTTTTCAATACGACATTATTTTTTTAAAAAAATCTCACCATAATTCTAGTCACATTTTTCTATTTAATTTGAGTATAAGTTTGTTCGATTTGAATTTTTTTTACGTTTTTCGACATATTTTCAGATCTGGGTAATTTTTTTATACTTTTTTTGGTAGTGTTTTAGAGCCATGTAAGGTCTGAAAATTGACATGGCCCTAAAACGCTACCAGCAAAAGTTAAAAAGTTTTTTTACCCAGATTTGAAAAAACGTTGAAAAACGTAAATTTTTTATTTTTTTTTTCAAATCGAACAAACTTATACTCAAATAAAGATAAAAATGTGACTAGAATTATGGTGAGATTTTTTTTTAAAAAATAATGTCGTATGAAAAGTTATGACAATCTTAAAAACGGAGGGGAAACTAGCATTATACGCCCCATATAAGGCAATACGCCCATATAAGGCAATACGCCCCATATAGGGGGCCTATACGCCCCATATAAGGTAATACGCACCATATAAGGGTGTACAAATAGTAGTTTTTGTCTTTTAGTGGGTGTATAAATAGAATTGGCCAAATTGAAACCTTAATTCCCATAATAAAGAATAGAGTTAATTTCTTTTTGTATCAGTTTTCTTACTTTTAGTCTAATTTAAAAAAAATCAATTTAGGGTCTCCCCTTTGATATATTTTTTTTAATTTTTGTCACGTTTAAAAATCCGTCCAAATTAACCGTTAAAATGAATGACATTTATATCCAAATTAAACTCTCATTCACCTTTACATAGATCGACTGCCTTTTTAAGTTGTCGAATGAGAGTTTAATTTGGAAAAATGACCTTCATTTTAACGGTTAGTTTGGATGGATTTTTAAAGAGGACCAATATTAAGAAAAAAAACCAAGTGAGACCCTTAAATCGAACTTTTAAGATTGGACTAAAAATAAGGAAAATTGTAAACCTTAGAGACCAAAAAGAAAGTTAGATTAGTGTGTATATAATATTTATCATTCACAAAGAATGTAGTTGATAATTTAGTGTGCGTTGTAGTTCTTTGCTTCGTTTAACTCTTGTTATTTTTACAAGTTTACAAATGATGATATTGTGATAAACCCATTATTTTCTCAATAGGCCCAAATTCATAGTAGTAGGGCTATTCTTATGAAATGGAATAATCAATCAATTTGAGGTGGTTGTAGTAGATGACTAGTCATCAAAATGCAAAAGAAAAAAAGATAGTGGATCAAAAATTAGTTTAAAGAGTAAATTACGGATTTCGTCACTGAGGTTTGCACAAATTTCGGATTTCGTCTCTAAGTTTCATTTATTACGGATTTCGTTCTCAAGTTTTGTAAAAACGTTGCGGATTTCGTCCTTTTGTTGGATGGCCGTTAAAATTTTATGTTAAGTGAGTGTGAATTGACATTTATGCCCCTGTATATATATTAAATCAAAAATATAAAAAGAAAATTAAATTAAATTAAATCAATATAATAAAAACAAGTGGGACCCACCCTTACAAGTATTCTTAAGTTTTTCACCAGTTGGTGCCGAGGAAAGTCCGGTCGTCGTAAGGGTGGCGGAGGCGGAGCACGCAGGTCACGGAGGGGAGAGGGGAGGGCGTGCAGGCGCTGGAGGGAGAGATGGGAGGCGTACAGGGCGTCGGAGGGGGAGAGGGGAGGGTGTGCAGGTCGCCGGAGGGGGGCAGCGACCCTGCAACTGCTTGGACTCCGACGACCCTACAACTGCTTGGACTCCGGCTAATCGTTACACCACCCTGCAACTGCTTGGACTCCGGCTAATTTTCTCATTTTCGCCAAAATCACAATCATACCTCGCCCACTTAAAGAACACAAACGCCTGTTACTAATCGTTCCTCACCTGCGAAAGAACCTCCGTCACCAACTCTGGCGAGATCTGTACACTGCATTTCTCGAGATCTGTACCTCCGTCACCAACTCTCGAGATTGTTTCTCACAGAAGGGTTGTTGAGATGGTTCGCCGGAATAAGGTTGTTGATTACCGGATCTCACTTTTCCGTTTCTTTCTTTTCTTCTCTGTTTGTGATGGTGGTGGCTTCAACAATGGTGGTGATGGTGGTTGAGGCCATGGTGGTGATGATGGCTGGCCCACAGTTACTTTTTTTTATTGAATTAATAGGATAAGGGTATAATGGGTATTTAAAAAATTTAACACAAAAATTAACAGAAGTTAGTCAAAAGGACGAAATCCGATACGTTTTTGCAAAACTTGAGCACGAAATCCGTAATAAATGAAACTTAGGGACGAAATCCGAAATTTGTGCAAACCTCAGAGACGAAATCCGTAATTTACTCTAGTTTAAATTTATTAAAGCCAAGTTTATAAACGATGATATATTGATTCGATTTGAATCAAACCGAAAATTCGAATGTCCAGTTAAAAGACATTCGGGCATCTAAAAAATTGATATGATGTTGATAGAAAATAATTTCTTTTGATTTGATAACCTTTTATGAAATCTAAATATATGGTATTTTATTTTCTTTTAAACATTTTGATATAAGTTTTATTAAAAAACAGAACTGTTTGAAATAAAATGTTTTTTTTGTCTTGTAAGTAGCTTTGTATAATTTTTTAAAACGACGACGTAGTATACTCGAACAATATAGTTTTATTTATTAAGGCACATTAATCTTCTATTTTCTTTTGTTTTTATTTATTATGTAATATTTTCAAAAATTAAAAGTATTAGTTTATGTTTATACTAAGTACAATTTGAAAGTGCAAATCTTGAAGCACTTTGTACATATAATATGTGTTCGAATTTTGGGAGAAAATTTAGTGGAAAATGTGTTTTTTCACTAAGTGTGAAAATGAGTTTTAGTGTGAAAATTTAGTGGAAAATGTGTTTTTCCACTAAGTGTGAAAATGAGTTTTTCATAAACTTTAGACTTAAATAAAATACAAATAACATAGGTTGTTGCTTCTGTATTTTATAGATTTGCGTAGTACGTTGTGAGAGCTTTCCAACGCACCAAACCACGTCCAGATCCGAGCTCGTATGAATAAGATATTGAGGCTCAAAGTTGAGCTCTCGAAGCAGTGAAAGCTGCGAATATTAAAGAAAAATGAAGTGGAACTCATCCCATATTAATTGGGGGACAAAATCGATTTTAATTACATTAAAGAGAATGTGTCTACTACATTATCTTCATTGAAAAACAATTGTTTTGTTAAATGTAATTTGTAACAAGTTTTGTGATAAAATTTTGTTTTGTTTTCTATTTATCTATTTTCTTATCCTTTTTAAGAGTACTAAAATGTTAATTTAATTTATTATAAATGTAATTTGCAACTGGTTTTATTATCAACTTTTATTTAGTTTCTTTAATATAAGTTATGACTATCATGCGACCGGATTTATTTTAAAGTTAACTACGATTTCATATTACTAATAGGGATTTATTATATCACCCTTTTGTGTCCGAAGTACCGAACCATTTCAAGTTTTCAACAGATTTTTTCCCATTCATTTTTGGTCGGTGATCAATAATGCCTTTATTACAAACAAAGAATATATATTAAAGAATCGAAACTTGTTCAAATGAGACATGATTTCTCTATTTACATGTAAGGAAATCAAAGATAGTTTTGATGACAGTTGGTTTCATTTTTTTTGAACGGCTCATTAAATTAAAACAACTAGCAAG
>JBCNJP010000017.1:9357001-9376716 GCA_039602395.1 Deinandra increscens subsp. villosa
TAATTACGGTGATTCTATTTGGACACCCCTTTTCTCCGATTTAACACCTCGATCCGGACCGGATCGTCCAAACCGGACCGGTTTGGATACCGACAAATTTAGCCCACGTGAAACCTGTCACATCTCGTACGTTGATAAAGTGAACCGGGGCGGTTAGCAAGAACCGGTCCGGTTTGAAAATTAAATTCAACAGATTGTTTCAACATTACGGGTTTGACCAAACCTACCCCCAAACCGTCCCGTTTTAATCAAACCGGCCCGGTTTGAATTTTTTTATTTTTTTCTTTCTAGATTTTTTTCCAGGTTGTTAGTTAAACCTACCACCTAACCGGCCCATTTTCAATAAACCGCCCCGGTTTGGGCTTTTTCTACCTACCACCTCCAATCCTTATATATTGAACGAAACGTTATATTACAAAATTACAAAACCTTATATTTATCCTTCTCTATTCAAAACCTCCGATTAACCTTACATTTACCGTCAAAAAACTAATGGCATCAAGCACGCGGCGTTTGTATTCGATCCGGTCTGTTAACGATTACGAGGACGGGTTAATTGTAGATGATGTCTACTCACGACATCCTCAATACTTCTCGCTAAAGGTTTTTCATGGCGGTGAATTCACGGCTACACCTGGTCGGCGATATGTCGGCGGAGATTGTCATTACATTGATTACATAGACTTCTTGACGTGGTCGTTTTCTTACATGTCGTTAATTATGCAGGACCTCGGCTATGATAGTAGAACCGAATTTTGGTTTTACTATAAGGGTAGGAAAGATGAGGATCTTGACACGGAGTTGGACTTTTTATACGATGATGTATCCGCCCACGGCTTAACTATGTTTAGAAACGACGATTACAAGTGTATACGTGTTTACGTTTTAACGAAGTCGCTGGACCAGTTTTGAGGAGGTTGTTTCTTTAATTTTAGCAATTTTCTGTTTTATTTTTTTTAATATATGTGGCCTTTATTCGCATAATAGTTGTAATGAGTATTGACATGTTAATGGGTCGTAATCTACTTTTTCAATCTTGTATAACGTATATTTGTAATTTCATCTTGAATAACGTACATTTTAATTGTTTAACGTATATTGAGTAATCGCAACTTTACCATCAAGCTAATGTCTTCAAATCACACAAATTACAACGAAACCTTAAATCAAGTAATTGTTTGATAATTCGGATAACGAACCTACTTACTATAGATAAATTTCCAACAAAACCATCATACTAGAAACAAAATAACATGTTCGACAAAACAGGAAACAAAATAACATATCCGACAAAACAAGAAACAAAACAACACATCATCAATCAGCATCCTCATCATGCTCATCATCCCGTGGTGGACGTGCTGGTGGCTGACCATATCCACCCAAATCCAAACGAGACGCCATCATCATCATCAACCCATTTTGCCAATCCAGCACATCGCCAACATGGCGAAGGTCCTGCTCAACAGCACCTAGTCTCTGACCCAAACGAGGCGGCATCCTAACAGCCCGGTACGCATAGCGAACCTCCCGATCCTCGTGTGCCACGCCCCCGTCGTCATCATCATCATCATCTCCACCATGACCAGCGGGACCACCCTCATCTCTGTCCTCATCATCATCATCGCCCAACACCTGGGCTTTGAACCTATATTGTGCATTCCTCCCCGTCCCGGATCTGTCAAGCAGACCCATGGCTATCATGGTGTTCTTCCCTAGTCTCCTCGGCGGAATCGGCTCCGACATCATCTGGATGTGATCATCCAGCACCCCCAAACTCATCGCAATCCTAGTAACGTACGCCCCGCAATAGAGTGTACTCCTCTGCTGTCTACTCTCCTGTTTTGCAAGAAATCGTGCAAAACAATGCGCTAGGGCACACGGAAGCTGGTGGACCATACTATAGAGGTAGAACAGGTCAGTGCTGGTGACAAGCTCCTGGCCCTCACCACGTGCTGTGATAGAACATGTAATCAGCCGGTGCACGTAGCGGATCACGGGGTTAGGGACGGATGTGATCTTCCCACTGTTGACCCCGAATCGACGCCTCGAGATAGTAGACCACCAGGTCTTCATGTTGTCCTCGTCTGCGGCAAGAGGGGCGGCAGTGTAGAAGGGGGTGCGGGTCTCATCCTCTGTGTACAACCCTGATAGAACGGCGAACTCACGTAGGGTCAACATGTAATCGGTCCCAAACATAGAAAAGGCAATCCGCCGGCGCTCCTCACGGTGAGTAGGGGGGGCCTGAGGCATAGGACCCGATGGCTCAATGTATGTGAACGTACAGAGGAACTCAACCAGCAGCTCTCTGTACGTGGGGAGGTCCGCAGCTCTGAACAGACGCATCCACGGCGTATCATCACCAACCACGGCCTCTAACTGCTCGCTGCCCTGGATCTGCACGATCCATGAGAAATCTGCCGCCATTGTCCCCCCTACTGGCATGTGAGTGATCTTCGTCTTCCTCTGAGACCCAACTGTTCCAGGAGCGAAATTGAGGTATGCGCTTGTAACTGCACCTTCAACAACATTCCTTCGTCTATGCGCCATAATACCTATAAATGAATAATAAATAAATAAATAATATTAGGTTTTAATAATAGATAAATAATATTATAACATATTTTATTAAATAAATAAATAATATTAAATATTAAGTTTTAATAATAAAGAAATAAATAATATTTATTATTAGGTTTTAATAATAAGGAAATAAATAATATTAATTAATAGGTTTTAATAGTAAAGATATAAATAATATTTGTTATTAGGTTTTAATAATAGATAAATAATATTATAACATATTTTATTAAATAAATAAATAAATAAATAAATAAATAAATAATATTAAATATTAAGTTTTAATAATAAAGAAATAAATAATATTAAATATTAAGTTTTAATAATAAAGAAATAAAGAATATTTATTATTAGGTTTTAATAATAAAGAAATAAAAAATATTATAACATATGTTATTAAATAAATAAATAATATTATTTAAAAAAAAATCAAAATTCAAACCGGGGCGGTTTGCCTTTAAAGGGGCGGTTTGTTCTTCGAATTTTTTTTCCCAGAATTCGTTTAATCGTTTTCAAGCCAAATAACTAATATAAATCAAGAGTTCAACCACCATTTATACAATTTCAGAGAAAGGGGTATGTATATCATCTAAAAAACTTAGATCTGAAGTTCATAATCTAGGTTTCTAACACTATTTTCTAGGGTTTTTAAAGTTCATAATCTTAATATAATTGAAGAAGAAGTGTTTCTACGTACCTTTGCGTGTCGGAGGAGGAGGATTTTGCGTCGTGAGCTCGAAAAAAACGAAGTTCGATTCCTGGTGGCGGCTGGGTTTTTAGGGTTTTGTTAGTGTTTTTTGGTGGGGATGAACAAACTGCCCTGGTTAGAGGGTTTTATTTCAGATACGAACCGGGCCGGTTTGGCCTATCCGGTCCGGTTTGGCCTATCCGCCTACAACGTCCTCTACTACTGTGATATACTTCATTGAAAATAAGCAGGAAGTTCGTGCTTGTTACAAATTAAAGTAGTTATCGCTTATTACCGGGTGCTTCCATTATTATTCTTTCCCTTTGTTGCGAGACTTTGAAGTCGTTTATTGTGTTCTCGGTGCGTCTGGAGTAACAAACTGACTGCTTTTGCCCGGGTGCACCTTTGGCTCTTGTGAGCCGACGTATGAGCTATGCCTCGGGAGGTCTGGTGTAGTCTTGTCTGGGCCGGTGTAGGAACTGTGTCTCTGACGTTCCCGTGACTTTTTCTCTTTGGCCTGAGATGGTGGACGCCCACGGTTATCGGTTTTAACCTGCGGCTCCCTCTTGCCTGAACCGCTTGAGTTGAACACACCCTTTAACTTTGCCATGTATTGTCTCCTTATATTTTCTGGTTTTGACATCACGGTATTTTTAATCTCTTCAAAATCGGCCTCATAGTTAATAGGCTCTTCCTCGTACGGGTGTGCCGGGGTGTCAATATCAAGCTTTTGCCAGAAGGGGTCAATGTCTCTTAAAGGAATGGCTGAGCCTGTAATAGTACACACAGTTAATAAAATGCTTACATTTTTTTTAACATAAAATACATATATAATTTTTGTTACCTGTCTGCTCGTAACGTTCCAGCCGACAAGCACACGGCAGTCCAGAACCGGTGAAGAGCTGACATCCACACGTAACATTCATCTCACGGAACTTTCCCATCCTATCCCTCTCCCGGTCCAACAGATCAAGACATTTATGCGATACCCTACCGCGTAGGTAGTCAAACATACGGTTCCTATGATGGCGCATAACCTTTATCTTGCTCGTGGCCAACGCAGCTCTCAACTCGCCCGTCTGGGAATCGACAACTCCGTGTACATGCTTCACGAGTTGCTGAAGTGAAGCGTTGGTGGTTTTAAGATATAGCTTTAGAGCTGCGTGCTCGCTCTCGACCCGGCTCGTTGTATGTTGCCCGAAATTACGAGCTTTGTTGGTCCATGCCGAGATGAACATAACCTTAAACCGATCGGTCAACCAGTTCTTATCCAGATACTCCAGAACATCTGCATAATTATTAAAATTAGACACCGTGACCATATGCACGTGAATAAAACAATTGCATTTTCAATAATGGTAATTTACCTGGCCGGTTGATTTTAACAAGTCCTTTGTAGATGTTATTTCTGTTCATCTGGTACAGCTGCTCGTTCGAAGACTCACACAAATACGACCAGTCACGGGTAAAATTATCCCATGTATACACGCCCCTATTGCTAAACTTTTGCCTGCAATTTGTGAAGATATTCTCCTGAATATGCCACCTGCAAAGCTGACGAGAAGCGTCCGGAAATACCTTCCCACATGCATTAACAAGGGCAAGGTCCTTGTCTGTTAAAATCACCCGTGGCATGTAACACCCTTCCAGGATTTCTTTAAGCCTCTCTAGCACCCACGTATAGTTATCCTCACGTTCATATGTTATGAATGCGCTCGCAATGAGAAACGAGTTACCTGTCGATGTCACGCCAATCATTTGAACGAATGGTAGTTTGTACATGTTCGTTTTATACGTTGCGTCGATCATCAACACATGTGGGAAAGCACGCCACGTGGTGTACGACTGGGGGCTGATGAAGAAGACCTCCTGAGTGATGTTCGTCTTAGGATCTTCCCGAGTAGAGAATATGAATTGTAGCTCACGAAGATAGTTCTCGAGAACTTCTATCGGGGTTGAACCCATTTTCTTCTTACGCTTAATTTTGTCTATGACGTTGTATATGGTTTTTCGAATGAAGACGCTACCCGGCCATTGCTTCTTCAGGGTGGAGTGTATGTGGCGAGGCGGCATGTTTTGCTCCCAAAGCTGTTCGACAAATTGTTCTTGTTCACCAGACAATCTTCTCACATGTGCATGCCCCTCCATGTACCTCGTGGGAGAATGGTTGTGGTAAGGTTTCCTTTGGTCCATCTCGAAACGCCCAGACATATTATTGTATGTCGCAACCAATTCGAAAGGACAGTCAATCTTTTTACTACCGGAGGCTCGCATGGTAGCGGTGGATTCTGGTTCTCGACCACGATCACAACATATCCACACCTTGTACTTAAATTTTGAGCCCTTGTTACGTTTCGTCCGTCTCTTCCCAAGCGAGTAACCGTTTTCAAACCCTAATTGTTTGGCCCAGAGATACACCTTCTCGGAATCCATAAAAACCTATAATAACAGTACAGTTAGAATAATATAGTATAAAACACAATAGTAAATTTTCAAAGTTTAGATTATGCCTTACCAAGTCACCAAAACTATAATCCACGTCAGGCGGGCGAATTTTATAAGTCTCGTGAGGTGGGCTCGCTAAACCATCATCATCACTAACATGTTCCTGCTTCATTGGCGGGGGTGATGATGGGTCACCTAGTGGTACCGTTGAAGGTCCAGTACTAAAGCCGTAGTACTCACCGTCATAATCAGAACCGACGTGGGGCGCCCATGACGACCGTGGTACTTCATCATGGTTATATTGTTGGCTGTGTTGAGGTTGATTGTCATAAGTAGAACCAATGTCGGGAACTTGACTCCACTCCGGTGAATTTGAACCGTAGACGTAATAATCCTCCGGTAGCTAAACGAAAGAAAAACGGGTATTTACTATTTTGGACAATATAAAGGTATTTAATCGTATCAAATTCAAGTAATTGCTCGCCTGGTTCAGATCGAACTGTGAAAACGACTGGTTAGAGGACTGAACGCTGTAATCCTGCTTAAAATAATATAATAATAATATTAAATAATAATATAATAATAATAATAATATTAAATCAATAATAATAAATAATAATAATAATAAATAATAATAATAATAATAATAATAATAAATAATAATAATAATAATAAATAATAATAATAATAATAATAATAATAATAATAATAATAATAATAATAATAAAAATAATAATAATAATAATAATAATAATAATAATAATAATAATAATAATAATAATAACGGTAGTTTAAACTAAATAATAATAATAATAATAATAATAATAATAATGATAATAATAATAATAATAACGGTAGTTTAAACTAAATAATAATAATAATAATAATAAATAATAATAATAAAATAATAATAATAATAATAATAAATAATAATAACGGTAGTTTAAACTAAATAGGTATTTAGTCATATCAAGTAATTTCTCGCCTGATTCAGATCGAAGTGAGAAACCGACTGGTTAGAGGACTGAACGCCACAATCCTGCTAAGAAAGAAAACTAATTACAAAAAAATAACAATAATTTTAACAGTAAATTAACATAAATACAAACGCTTAATATTAACAAAACAAGAAAACAACCTTCCTAATTAATGGAAACTTAAACATAATAAACTATTTGATAACTAAACACTATGACTAAAAAATAAAAAATAAAATCAATTAAACGTTTACCTGGTTTGTTTCGGGAACCCACGTCGGATCAGAAGAAGAAGAGTCTCCATTGAATATGAAATCGTAATACGACATCCGTATATAATTTGAGAAAAGAAAAAAAAAACAAATGAATGAGAGTGAGGAGGTTGGAGAAATAGGACTCCACGGTTAATGGAACTAGTGAGTTTAAATAAGAGATGAACCGGGCCGGTTCAAGTAAAAAGGGGCGGTTTGGTGATGTGTCGGATCCTCGTTGAAAAGCGACCTAAACAGCCCCGGTTCGACTGAACCGCCCCAGTTTAGCCCCAGTCAAACCTCGTACTATGACTCTGCGACGGAATGACGGTTTTGTTTTTTTCCCGAACCGGGCCGGTTCAACCTATCCGCCCCGGATTGCAGTGTGAGTTTTGGAGGGAGGGTGTCTGTACAGCAGCTCCCTATAATTATTCGAAGCTTGTGGCTTTTACAAAAGTGAACTATTGTGGGGAAATATAATAGTTTTGAGATATAAAGCATGAAAGGAGTCTAAGGGCCGTTTGTTTTCCGCAAGAGATTAATGTCTAAATATAAATACCACTTCTGAATGTTAATAGGTGGTTCAAATGTCTTAATCTGAATTACTAAATTTGTTTGTTTTTTATAAAACATCAGAGTGTTAATAAACGTCTGTTTTATCATTTTAAATGTTAAAACACCGGGCTATCCTCAAGTATCGCCTAATGGTCCCCTTGTTTCACGTGGATGAAAAATATCTCGTCTGCAACAAGGCGTGTATGGATTCGTTCGGGGAGCACGTTGTTCACTGTAAAGAGCTTACTGGGTTTAAATATCGGCACGATGTGGTTCGGAACGTCCTGTTTGACATTTTCAGGCGGGCTGGGATCTCGACCAGGAAGGAAGCTCCTGTTAACTTCCTGTCTGACCTCTTGGATGGGCGCTCAACCCTCAGGTCAGCCGACATACTTGTTTTTGGGTGGCAGAATGGGAAGCATGCCTGTGTTGATTTAACGGGGGTGACTCCCCTTGTGGAGTTGAGGGCCAGTACCTTCACGGCGGGGCAGGTGGCGTCTAGAGCGGCTGCTGGGAAGGTGAACAAACATGAGAAAACTTGCATTGAAAATCATCATGTTTTTGTTCCATTCGCTTTTGATACATTTGGTCATCTTGAGTCGAAGGCGGCTGCCATGTTGAGCCGGATCCAAAAAGTCATGTATGGGAATATTGTGACCTCTAGATCGAAGAATGTTGTTTTCATACGTCTAGAGTTTGCTATTAAAAAGAGTTAGCGACGCAGCTTGTTGTCCGTCTTACCTGCGTATTGACTTGAGTCGTGTATGTAACTTTTTATATTCTTAGTTAATGGATGCCTTATTATATCAAATGTTAAAACTTATAAAGTTAATATAAAAATAAACTTATCTTATTATAAAATATTAAAAATTTATAAAATAAAATATAATATTATCATACATATACGTATTATTACATAAAATAAAATATGTAATCTAATATCATGTGAGTTGTTTTTAACCACATATCTAACCAAGTACCTAACCCTCATCTAACCCTCACAAATGTATACGACACACAGTTCAAAAGAAAAGACAAAGAAAGAAGAAACGGGTTTAAAATAAAACATGTTTATATTTCTTTGGTTGATTTCTAAATATATCATTTATTCGTGTTTCGGCACTATAAATCCCGATTAAAAAACTTGTACTATCCCTAATAAAAGTTTCTAGTTTCATCCTGATGGCAACATCAAATTTCAATCTTTTACTTCGTTAAAACATATGGGGAACTGTCTTTATTAGATTGACATTCATGGTGTAACTCTGTATTTTAATTTTCCTCTTGTAATCTCACACCTTAGCTATTTTTTATTTTCTTTGATAAAAGTTTGACCGGCTGTCCAAAAAAATCAATATCATTAATCACAATAAATGTTACTGAAGCCCATATTGAAAATGGAATGCAACATGTCATGTCACACCTATGGTCCCCCCATGAGACACGTGTACTCGTTTCTTAGGTTAAATGAGAGTAAATCAGAGTCGAAACGTGGTGTGGAGTGGTGTGATGGTCACATTAGCGTTAACTGGACCATATGCATCTATCACATAAATAGGTTTATATACTTTATGTGATGTGGTGTAGTGAAATATTTAATTATTTTTTTTCCTTTTAACTTTTTTTTAGATATTGAAATTGAAATACAATATTTTTATTAAATAAAACACATTTCAACATTAAAAATAGTAAATTAATAAAAAAATACATGACAACAATTTTTTTATAACCCTTTATTCTCCAATAAACCAAATAGCTTGTCAAGATACACAGCGAGACAATTCAAGACATCATACAAGGAAGGCGTGCAATAAGCTGCGCCGTCAACCCTTTCTGAATAGCAAACTCTAGACGTGTAAAATCGATGTTCATTGACCTACGGGACGCAATATTCCCAAGCATGACTTTTCGGATACGGCTAAGTGTGTCCACGACCTCCGATGCGAGGTGAACAAAAGTGTCAAACGCGAAGGAAACAAACACATGTTGATTTTCAAGGCACACTTTCTCGTGTTTGTCCACTTTCCTAGCCGCCGCTTTAGAAGCTGCTTGGCCATCTCTTAACGTGACGTGCCTCAACCCCACCAAGGGGGGGGGGGGGGACCCCCGTAAGATCAACACAAGAATATTTCCCCCTTTTTCAACAAAAAACAAGGACGTCAGCCGGTCTGAGCGTTGAGCGACCATCCGAAGGGCCGGATAAAAATGTCAAATAGAATATCTCGCATCACATCATGCAGGTATTTGAAACCGGGGAGCTCTCTACGATGGACGACATGCTCTCCGAACGAGTCCAAACACGCTTTGTTACATACTGGTCATCTCTCATCAACGGGGAACATGGGGACCATGAGGCGATATTTTGGGATATCCCGATACTCAACTGGAGACATGTGCTGCCCCAATCCGTCAATGGGGAGAGCAAGGAGGAAATCCTGGGCATGCGGCTGTCTAAGGCATTCCCATACAGCTTTCTGCCTGATCGTCATCTCAAAGGTGGCTTCCATTTCTTGCACAGCTTTACTAAAGAGGACACTCGCCAAAACGTGTTAGGCTTGGGGGGGGGGGGGTGGTGTCCTTGTTAGTGAAACCACTCAAATCAAAGTCCGGAATTAAATCACGTAGACTAGCCAGAGCACTTGAATATTCTGCGTCCTTGCCGCAAACCCCACTCTCCCGTAAGATGTGGTCTTGTAGCCCCAGGATTGAGTTCTCGAGGCAACAAAGAGGTACGAGGAGGCCTCGACGGCGAAATAAATCCCGAGCCCCCCCCCCCCCCCCATCCCGGGTAGGCAAAGAGGTAGGCCGCCATTGGAGGTCCCCAAGAAGGGCCCCCCGCCCACGAGTATATGCTCGATTGCCGAACACAGATTATTATCAAAGCCAGATGCCGCATCCACCATGTGGGTAGGGGGCATGTTCTTTATGCAAAGAAAAACTTGGCAATACCCATACAAGAACGAAGCAGGAGGAGCTCACATTGAGGGTCCCCAAGCTTGGGGAGGAGGCGCATTAAACCCACAGTCGCAGTCGCCCTTTTCAATGCCAACCTTTGAATAAAACCACCATCTCTGCTGACAGCCCCCCCCCCCCCCCAAGGAACTTCACCCCCGAGGTTGGTCGACAATTGTCTAGGGGGGGGGGGGGAGACCCAGCCGGGCTTTCCTGCCATCACAAGATTGCCAGAAGAGCTCCGTCATATATAAATAAGAAAAAAACTCGTAGATATCCTCAATCAAATAAGATCAGCCTTCAGTTGGTTATGGACACCTCGATCTCATACGGAAACGTTGATGGAAAGCCGCCGCGGGGTAAACAAAATTCTCATTAAAGTAATCATTAAGTACGTAGCATCTCGTTCGTCGCTTCGCAATCACGATTGAGACAGGCTCTTCTGGTTGCCACTCGCGTCGCTCGTGTGTTAAGCCTTTGTTGATGATGATGAACCATAATTTTCATGAACTTTCGGATGAATTCAGATGTTGATCCGTTTGATGAGAGTAGATCCATGTTTCTTTTTAGAGTATAGAAGAGTATAGTAGAGGTTTACAAAAAAAAAAATGGAGAAGAATGATGAAAAGAGTATAGTAAAGTTGCCAATGTGGGACTAGCCCACTTGGTAGAGGCTTTGTCGTTTTAGTTGGAGGTCATGGGTTCAAACCCTGACAATATTGTAATTGATGTAAATAAATATTTGTTGTTTAAAAAAAAATAGGGTTATTTAATTTAAGTAACAAATTCTTTTTTAAATTGACCCTAAAGGTAAAAAAAAGCAGCTTCTTTTGCTCCATCATGCTCGCGGAAGATTTGATGCACCTTTACCGCGCCGCCGATCACGCCGTCGGGGGGGGGGGGGGCTTCGCGTCTCTTGGCGCTGTGAAACCCCCTTCCACACCTAGTATACCGGATGCCCTCAGTGTCCTTATTGCTTAGTCTCATTAAGTGTCTAATTTTAGAGTAAATTACATATATTGCCCTTTATGTATAGGGTAACTTATGAAACATGCCATTTAACCCAATTAATTACGTATTGTGTCATTTTTTTGAAACATTGATTGCAAAAATAGCCCTTTATCTAAATTCCATCCATATTTATCGTTAATTCAATTTTCCGTCCAGGGCAAATTAGTCATTAACCTTAATCTCATCTCCCCCTACGCATTCAACCTCTCACCTCCTCCTCATACGTCCAGACGCAATCCCAGACCCATCGCCACTGATCGTTGCTCCAAGAACCCATCGCTGGAAATTTTGTTCTCCCCTAATCTGTCATTAACCCTAAATCGCAGAAAGGCAAGAAAGAGATCAGCTATAGAGATGGAAAAGATCACCAGAATTGGAAGAATGTCTAAGAAAGGATCGGGAGGTGCTTGTACCAAATGTCACAAAAAAAGTCACAACAACAGGACTTGTAAAGGGCAGGAGCAGCAGCCGCAAGATAAATAATCATGAATGCAGAGGCATCAGGACTTTTGGGTGATATATTTTGGCAACTTTTGGGTGATATATTTTGACAACTTTCAATAGATTATGCTTTTGGTTGATGTATTTGCAAACATATATATTATGTTGCTTTGACTATGGTTTATGTTGGTTACTTTATGCTATTTTGTGTGAATTTAATTCATGTTTGGCAGCAAAAAACTTTCATTGAATTTTGCATTTTTATTATTTTCTTTTGGTTAAAGCATAAAGCTTTCATAAAAGATTGATATGGAGGCTGATATTAAATTGATTAAGCATTCAAATGCACGTAGGTATTAAAGGGCAAAATATGTAATTTACGCTGCAGTCTTTTGGAGGGTAAAAGACCAAATTGTCCTTTGGAGTTAACTGTTGTATGGATGGAGTTTACATAAAGGGCTATTTTTTCAATCGATGAATCAAAAAAAGGACAGAATACGTAATTAATTGGGTTAAAGGGCATGTTTCATAAGTTACCCTATACATAAAGGACAATATATGTAATTTACTCCTAATTTTATTTTTTAGCGGTTAACAAATACCCTAGAAACATAGGGAGTATTTACATAGTTGAACTTATTCCAATAAGTAAAATAAACTTGAGACCTCTCGGTTTTAAGTCCCCTTATCATCAATAACTACTGAGTCGTGGTTGTGGTTAAGCATATCACATGGATAACAATCTCAATAATTCAATTCAATGAATCAAACAATAATCATGAAATTAGATGATGAGTCGATCAAGTGGGGATATGAATGAAATCTAAAGCGGATAAACAAGAGATTCGATCCTGTAAGAGTAGAATGATTAAATTCATATCCTAGTACGTGGTATATCAAAATATAAAAATAGGTTGCCTATGATAAACGTCAACATAACGTACAATATCATCTTGGTGTACGGTTTTTATCACTTTGAACCTTAACGAGTGTTCATCGATTCATAATATACCTTTTTTTTATCGATAATTTAGTTCGAAAGGCTTTTATATATATCTGCTTATGTACGAAGTGATGTCTTAGTATTTGCATGAAATTGAAGGGTCCTGCAATTTGTATATTTCACTTTTCAAATTCTTCTTATATGGTGCGTATTGTCTTATATGAGGCGTATTACCTTATATATGGAGCGTATAAGTCTAGTTTTCCCTTATATGGGGTGTATTACCTTATATATGGAGCGTATAAGTCTAGTTTTCCCTCCGTTTTTAAAATGATCATAACTTTTCAATACGATATTATTCTTTAAAAAAAATCTCACCATAAAATGATCATAACTTTTCAATTTGTATATTTCACTTTTCAAATTCTTCTTATATGAGGTGTATTACCTTATATATGGAGCGTATAAGTCTAGTTTTCCCTCCGTTTTTAAAATGATCATAACTTTTCAATACGATATTATTCTTTAAAAAAAATCTCACCATAATTCTAGTCACATTTTTATCTTTAATTTGAGTATAAGTTTGTTCGATTTGAATTTTTTTTTACGTTTTTCGACGTTTTTTCAGATCTGGGTAATTTTTTTTTTAACTTTTTTTGGTAGTGTTTTAGAGCCATGTAAGGTCTGAAAATTGACATGACTCTAAAACGCTACCAGCAAAAGTTAAAAAAGTTTTTTTACCCAGATTTGAAAAAACGTAAGTTTTTTAATTTTTTTTTCAAATCGAACAAACTTATACTCAAATTAAAGATAAAAATGTGACTAGAATTTTGGTGAGATTTTTTTTAAAAAAATAATGTCGTATGAAAGTTATGACAATTTTAAAAACGGGGGGGGGGGGGGGCGAACTAGCCTTATACGCCCCCATATAAGGCAATACGCCCCATATAGGGGGCCTATACGCCCCATATAAGGTAATACGCACCATATAAGTGTGTACAAATAGTAGTTTTTGTCTTTTAGTAGGTGTATAAATAGAATTGGCCAAATTGAAACCTTAATTCCCATAATAAAGAATATAGTTAATTTCTTTTGTGTTTGATGTTCAGTTTTCTTACTTTTAGTCTAGTTTAAAAAAAAAACAATTTAGGGTCCCACCTTTGATATATATATTTTTAATTTTTGTCACGTTTAAAAATCCATCCAAATTAACCGTTAAAATGAAGGACATTTATATCCAAATTAAACTCTCATTCATCTTTACATAGATCGATTGTCTTTTTAAGTTGGCGAATGAGAGTTTAATTTAAAAAATGACCTTTACATAGATCGACTGTCTTTTTAAAGATGACCAATATTGAGAAAAAAACCAAAGTGAGACCCTTAAATCGGACTTTTAAGATTGGACTAAAAATTAAAAAAAATTGTAAATCTTAGAGACCAAAAAGAAAGTTAGATTAGTGTGTATTTAATATTTATCATTCACAAAGAATGCAGTTGATAATTTAGTGTGCGTTGTACGTAGTTCTTTGCTTTGTTTAACTCTTGTTATTTTTACAAGTTTACAAATGATGATATTGTGAAACCCATATTTTCTCAATAGGCCCAAATTCATAGTAGTAGGGCTATTCTTATCAAATGTAATAATCAATCAATTTGAGGTGGTTGTAGTTGTTGGTCCTCACTAATCTTAATCAGTGCTAATGATGATGTTTTGAGAAGAAAACCAATGAAATAACAACAATAGATGATTTCTAATAGCTAAAATGGGTTTCTAGTATTGAACAATCACAACTTGAACCAAAGGAATGATAAGAGATGAAAACAAGCTACAAAGATAGTATAAAATGCTCCTAGCCGTCACCAAACTTACCAATAATCAGATTTCAGTATTAGGGTTCTCAAAGTTGCAAAGGTTACAAGATGGTGCACAAAGGCGACAATTTATACACATCAGTAGACAGTTTCGCTGGTAGTTTCGCTGGCCAAGCGAAACTGTCACCGAGTCAGTCTAATCTAGATACCGAGCGAAACAACAGTTTCGCTCGGTAGTTTCGCTGACTACCAAAAGACCAACATTACAAAGAAACTAATCTAGACAAGTTAACTAAACAAAACAACTATGAATTCCTCCCTACATTGATCTTCAATATTCCCCCTAGGGAGGGATTCAACCTTTTGATTCTTCATTCTTCGGCTCCGGCTTCACTGGGGCTTGGCTCTTTGTTCAGATCAGATTCCCCCAAGACATTAGATTCTTCTGCAACGTGGACATCAGCCTCTGATTCCCCCACGACCATTGGCTCATTAGCAACTGGGGATTCAGCAGGCTTATCAACTTGATCAGTAGATTCTCCAAGACCGCTCCATGATTTGGTCATCTGATTTGCCAAATCCCTGTCCTCCTCCATTCTATCTTCATCAGCCCTTACTTTCAGTGCTAAATCCTTTATTTCTTTAATAATTCCCCGGGCTTTGTTGGCAACCCTCACAAACAAGTTTGCCTCTTCTGCAGTGTCATCTCCAGCCCCATATCTGATAGGATTCTCGCACAAGGTCTTTAAGTCATCGTTGCTAAAAGAAAGGACTTCCATTGGATCAAACAATCTTATCTCCGCATCTTCTCCAATTCTTATAACAGCTTCACCGGATTGATTGTCATAGAACCATTTCTTGAATGTTTGCAGCCTTGACATCTGTTGATCCGGGATTCTAATCCTGCTCATAGTTTTAGCTGGTTTGAACTTCAAATAAACCTTAGGCTTTCCGGTCACTTCATCGATTTCAGTCTTTGACTTCATCCTTTGACCTTTCATATACCCAAAAGATACAAAGTCGTCTTTTGCGGCTTGCTTAAGCATCATTCTCAAATTTCCAGCCCTTATGCTTTTGTCTTCATCGATGAGGGGGAGCTCTGCCAACCTCCTTAGATCCCATCTGGGCAAGGTCTTGAAACTATCACGTTTGCGAATATAGGAGATGCTACCCCCTCTTCTCTTAATCATAAAGGCATGAACATCAGTATTGAACTTCCAGCTTATGATGTGCCTATCAGAATCTTTCCTCCTTAGATGTGAGATATTTTGAAATAGAGGGGTCTGATCTTCAATCTCCGGCTTAGTGAACCATTCTTCTCTTTTTTAGATCAATGACTTCCTCGCTTACAGAGCTTATCTTAGCTTGATATGTAAGAGAATTTTCTTTCAAAGAGTAACTATCAGGCTCTGTACGATCATCCACTTCAGCCTCTTCATCGCTTTCGTCAATAAGATGGAGAAATTGTGCCTGTACAATCTCAGGCTGTTTTTCGGTTTCAAAACTGTACAAATTTACATCACTCACGTTTATGGCATCCAAATCTTCATCATTAGGAATACCACTTCCACCAGCCTCATCATTTCCACCAGCACCACTCCCACCAGCTTCTTCAGTTGTAAACTTTGTGAAGTCAGTCATTGAAGTAATCTCAGCTTCATTCATTTGATTTGGCAAGTTCAGATGCTTTTTAATTTCATTCAATTCAACCAGCAACGTTTTGATCAGTGAAGACTGTTTTATAATAATCTCATTCATGTTCAGGATCAGCTTATCCTTCTCTTTTTGTCTGATCTCTGAGTTCACCAGCTTTGTCTTAATCATTCCAAGTTCATTTGCCAGAGAGGTGTTTACATTGCGGATAACGTCTTCATCTAACTCCGATCTGGGATCAACCCTTCTTTTCTTGGTTGCCCTTACCTCTTCTTCTGTTGGTGCACTCTGCTTTTGCTTCGATTTCATTCTTTGTTGTGCCAGATTTTCAAGTTCATCTTCGATTTCGTCAGCAGGTTCCTTGCCCGAGCTTCTCACATATTGCTTCCTCTTTGCTTTCACATTCTCACTCTCTTTTCCATCATTTCTCCTCTTTTTCTCATCTTCAATCAGCTTCTTAATGTATTCATACCTTTTCTCTGGGTACATATGTTTCATCAAGTATGTAGTGTATCCAGAGAAATCTGGTCTCTTTGCAGCACAATCAGAGAGGATTCTTGGGTGCATAGGGTTAACAATAAGAGCCACCCCCAGCTTGGGCAATTCCGGCTCTAGGTGCTCAATGATCATCTGCAAAAATCTTGGGTACAACAGCCATCTTGACTTCTTCAAAGCTTGGATGTTAGAAACCATCGCTTCAAAGATTCTTTGAGGAATATTGGCTTTCTTTCCTTTACACACCAACAGCATGGCCTCTGCCCAATTCAGATTCAATCCATCAGACCCACCTTTTCTGTCATCAAGGCAGGAAATGAAGACATGAGCAATATATCTCCATTCCTTTGACATTAGCGATTTCTTTATTTCCTTCTTGGTCTTCCATAACTGACCACCTTCGTATCCCATCTCTTTCTCAAATCCTTTTAGAACATCCAGTTCATTCAGTTTAGTTACTTCACCAACATCTTCTTCAAGTTTAAGAGCTTCAGCTATGGTCTTCATTGTAATCACAATATCTTTTTGCATAACCTTCGCTCGAATGCATTTAGGTTTAGCTTTGACATCATACTCAGCTGTCAGCCAGAATTCTCTAATGTGCCTGTCGTCGATGATCTGCATGTGAGAAATTGCGTGAAAAATGCACGACTTTTTCAGCCACGCAATGCAGTCTCTAAAACCGATGGCCTTCTCAGATCTATCATCCAGATATGCAGTTACATTACTTCACGGCTCGTGCTTTAAAGACGACATTTTTCTGCATATGAAACCGAGAATTTGAGTTAAACCAAACTTAAATTAAATTAAATTAAAAAATAAAGTAAATTAATTAAATTAAATTAAATTAAAAAAAATGGTAATTTCGCTGCGAAACAATAGTTTCGCTAAGGAACCATAGTGTCGCATACGGCGAAACAGATAGATTCGCGACATTGGTCGAAGCGACACTGACTAGGTCAGTTCCGCCGAGAAACTGCAGTTTCGCTGCGAGACTGTAGTTTCGCCAACGGCGAAACAGCAGTTTCGCTGGGAATCACGGCGACACTGTCAGCGACATTTGGGCATTATCGTTGAACAGTTTCGCTCGAGACTTTAAACTTTCGTTCGGTTTCGCTTGAAGAACAAGCAGTTTCGCTAGACGCGACTTTTGAAATTCAAAACCCGGAAATCATTTTTTAAGCCCTGCTTTTGCATCTAAACCAATTTTTGAACACTACAACAGTTAAACAAGCATAATGAGGGTTCAAAATCACAATCCACAACCGTTTAAATGGGCCGAGAATCCCTTTCGCGCCGATTGAACTTAAAACCCAAAAAAATAGATGTAACAGATACGATTAAGTGAAGGTATGACCATAAAACGCTTTACCTTAAACCGATTATCGGTTAAATGTATAAAAAAAAACGATGAAACAGTTTGGGCGAAAAATAGTTTCGCGAGTGATCGGAGTTGCAGGTTTTCGTGATTAGGGTTTCGGATAATGACCGAGAGACACAATCAAAAGTATAAATACCTAAACAATTTCGCCCGTAGTTTCGCTAGGGCGAAACAATAGTTTCGCCAAAGCGAAAAAGCAGATTCGCTCGACCCATTGATCAATCAGATTAATTTCGCCGATAACGAAAGTATAAGTTCGCTGAGAGCGCGTACGGCGAAACTAATCAGGCGAAACAGTAGTTTCGCTGAAAACCCTAAAATCTCAATTTTGACCCATTTCAGATTTTGAACTTTTGAAATGCCGACAAACTCACACAAATCATCATACCATTCACAAAGTATCGATCTTATCAGAAAATAACGCAGAAAGAAAATCTTTTTGAGTTTTCCAATAAGAAATGTAAAACGACTTATACAAACGAACTCTATTTAACTTTGAGAAAGATCCAGACGTGAGATCATATCAACCAGTACGCATCATACACATTTCAATTTCAAGCTTAATCAGCATGCAAGTCAAGCAGATCCCGAATGCATCACATTGATTTTAAGCATGCACTAATAGTATTTAACATTTTTGGATATGCTTAAGGTGTATTAATCATGCACTGATCACTCAGCCTCACTCTATCAAAGAAGTTAACAAATCATCATATTCATCTTGATTTTTCTTTTATCCTTTGAAAATGAGATATACGTTCATGATGTTTCATGCAAAAATAAAGCAGAACCCTAAGTGAACAGCGATCAGGTCGGCCGCAAAGCACGCAGAGAAAGCCCGATGCACTTAGGAAAATAAAAAAGAAAATTAAAGCAGAAGACGTATATATCAACAACAATCAGGTCGGCCTTATCGGCACGCAGAGAAAGTCCGATGATATATACTAAACACCAAGAAAATAAAGCAGAAACTCAATCAGCAGGTGATCAGGTCGGCCTCAAAAGCACGCAAAGAAGACCCACTGAGTTGAGTGTAAAAATGGCATAAAGCCTTATTTGCAAAGCATGCGTACATCAGAACATCTCTTAATTTCAGAATCTTTGCAACACTTATCAAGAAATGAAAACTAGAGTATATCAGGCAAGCTTTATGTTTATATCCTACTCATAGATATCATATTAGTCATGCACACATGTAGGTCCGAGATCAAACCACCTACACGATATCTAGCAAAATACGAGTGCGGAATCCTCGTATAAGCTTGATTCAAGAGAAATAGTAGAAGAATAGACTAGATCTATGATAAAGATGAAGTCTTGAATGATAAAACTCTACTATTGAAGCTGATCGTAAACTAGCAATGAACAAGAAATCGTAAACTGCCTTTAGATTGAAAGAAAAGCTTGAACAATCATAAACATAAATGGGTTTATATACTACCCAATACAAACCCTAATATAATCGTAAATATGAAACCGGCCCACATGGCCCAAATCGTAAACAAGATATTGCATAAGCCCATTGACT
>JBCNJP010000017.1:9377216-9393272 GCA_039602395.1 Deinandra increscens subsp. villosa
ATCTCATCGTCATACCTGATGCAGAAGGAAGACGGAGCAAGCAGCGAAGCTCCGAAAAACCAAAAGGAAGCTGCCGGAATTTAAAAGAACACGTAGTTCAGAGGAGCGACAACAACAAAATCGACACCACATCGCCA
Organism: Deinandra increscens subsp. villosa; assembly: GCA_039602395.1. Lineage (NCBI taxonomy): Eukaryota > Viridiplantae > Streptophyta > Magnoliopsida > Asterales > Asteraceae > Deinandra > Deinandra increscens. Next base: position 9,377,354 of record JBCNJP010000017.1, read on the forward strand.
TTAGAAACCGTAGATCTGGATACCGTCGATTAACACATACCTCTGGCGAGCACGGAATCTGGAAGTCGACATAAAGATCGCCGTCAGTTGGTGCGGGGATGTCAGAATCTGAACGGAGTAGAAAGCGTCGGAGAAAGAGGTGTCATTGTTGGAGATCGGAGGGGAGGAGATGGGAGGTCGTCGCCTCCGGTTCTCCCGTTTTCTTTCTTCCGATGATGAGAACGAAGTGGGTGTCTTGCGCTATTAGGGTTTAGAATGAAGAAAGGATTTTGATATTAAAAACGCAGAGAGTAAAGTAAGTGAGAGAAAATATAGGGTTTGTAAGTGGAGTAAAGTACACGTATGTAAAAGTAAAATGACGTACCTTTTTCTAATTGGCTCCAAATCGCTACAGTTAAATGTGAGTATCACCGACAATCCAAAATGTTAATATATATAACTAGAGATCGACCGCGCGTTGCTGCGGTATCTAAGGTTTTATTTAAATAAATGTATAATGTATTAGTCTGAAGTTGCATATAAGTTCCTTTTACTCGTTACAATGAGTTTTTTTTGGGTGGATTCGTTAATTGTAAATACTTTTGTAAGAGGTAATACGATAATAGGATATTCACATTGATAGTTATTAAGTTTAATAATGGCTTTTACATGAGCGATTAAAGTTCATGAGGCTACAAAAGAGAATTATGTTTGTTGCTAAGATCAGACTTCATATTAGCTTACTACGACATGCCAAAAGTAAGGAAAATTGTTTGTAGAGGTTGCATCAGATTTCGTGACGCATGAAGAGAGTGTCAACCTCGAAATCACATGTGAGCCGAATCTTGTGACCGGCTGCAATGCCACAGCAAAGAGCAAAGTTTTTCCAGTTTTTGATGGTGAATCTATATGAGGAAATAATGTTTTATTAGGTTGAAGAGCTGATAGTTGTTCAAGAATGAAGATGTAAGGTAGTGTGTAATATGATATGATGGTGATAAATGAATGCATTTCTTGTTACCTTGTGTAGGTGACCATGTTTGATTCGGATCGCAGCTTGAAGGTTTTGGGCCTCCTGTATTCGTACATGATTTTTATCTTCATCCCATCATAGAAGTTAGCTAACTTTGCAAGTTTGGTGGGCAGGCGCTAAAAAGAACGTATGTTAGCATATTGAAGTATGAAAGGATTTCTACTTATGAAAGTACATATCGTAACGTATTGCACAATGTTTGTTTCAACAATGGAAATTGTGCTAATAATGAGTTGGCTAAACGCCAAATGTTGGATACCATTGTTAATTATTAACTAAAAAAAAGCAAACAAAATAAATTGAAGTTTGAGTGCAAACTTATTGTACAAAATAAGCAACTTTTGCTCTGCTCAGACTTGGAATGGAAGTAAAATACGGAAACATAAGCAACGTAAGATAGCAAACGAAGAACCAAACAAAAGAAATAGCTTCCAATTCACTTCTGACAGTGCAATCAACCTATAAAGACCTTGGGAAATGAACACGGGGTCATAGTGCTTCTAGAGGTTGAAGTTATAGTGCGTGTTATAAATGTAGATGAATAAACAAAAAGTCAAGAATCAAAGTAATGTCTTAAGAAATTTCACAAACACAGATAATTAGAAAAAAAATAAATAAATAAAACCTATGTCAGTAGAGATAAATAAGAGATGCCATACCAGGTATATAATCAAATCCTAATTAACTCCGTAGTGAACCATGCGTAACAAATTGAGCGCAACCCATTTAAGGATGTGAGATGCAACCTAAACAAATTACAATACAAAGCAAACCAATTTAAACTATAGACAGGACGATGCATCCAATGGGAAGAAAACCAAAAGTATAAATGTAATAGCCTAAAAGATATATTAAATTAACACAAAACCCATGCAAGAAGAAAATACAAATGTTGATTGTACCATAGCCTAATGTAAGCCAAAAAATAGGCATAATACATGCCAAAATAAAACACACCTGTATTGTTATTCTTAAGAAAACAACTACAAGTACCAATCAAACGTCATTAGATTCAACTTCTTGAAAATTAAAAAAGATGCAGGCAACCAACAATTGCGATTAGGATAAACCTCAATTACAATTGGGTGTAGAGCTTTGATAGAAACTCAAATAAGATGAGTTTAATGTATTACAGTTGCACATATAGTCCTGTTTTGTAACAGAACCTACATATACGTTTTTTTTAAACGATGAGAAGATAAGGTGTACTTGTTATTAGTGAGGGAAGTTGGTAGGTCAGAGGTTATAGATTTGTAAAAGCATCAGATATGATTGGTGTATCGTTGTAATATAAAATCAAGGTATGCAGACAAAGTTATGGTTATATATCCTGTTATTTGGCTGGGTAACAAAGAAAAATTTGAAATAAATAGGAAAAGGTTTAACAAACAGTCGTTATAATAATCTGACACATACCGGCTGTTTTTGAGGGTCAGATGAATATAAAGTTCTCTTCTTGTAGTTGTTCCCTCAACAATTCCCTCAAGACACCCGATGTAATCTGTACATGTAACTATTAGTTGCTGATAAGAAATAATAAGTTATACCTGTAATGATTTCTTTGGTGTTGGACGATGGAATTAGGTCCTCATAAGTGAACTCAAAATAATATTGGGGATAGATCATAGTTATCGAAGGCGCTAGGCGCACTCAAGGCGCCAAGGGTCCTTTTAGCGCCTAGGCGATAGGCGCAAAAAAAGCGAGGGCCTGGAAAAGAAAAAGCGATCTTAAATAAAAAAATGTTAAATAAAATATAATGCACCAAAATGACAAAATTATATTCTTTAGGGGGTGTAGTTGAAACATTATGATAACCCTAATATTAAAAATAGACACCATCTGCCGTTTCTTTATTTCTTTCTCCAAACTTTTGCTCACTGCGCCGCCAGATTTCTTACGTCAATTTGAAGATTTTTTTTCATTTTCTCATTCTTCTTCTTTCTCAGCCTTAATCGCATCCTGTGCAGAAGAAAATCGCCACATTCCGGCCTGAAGGTCGCCGGAGAGGTGCCAGAAACTCACCGGAGTGTCGCCGGAATGTCGCCTTAATTACCTAGGATACATAAGTGCAGTTGATGCGCCTCGCTTGGAATTTGCGCCTAGGCGCCAAAAGCGAGCGCTTTTAACAACTATGGGATAGATAAGTCAATCCTCTATAGGACCAACAACAAAAGGTGGACAAATATCATGCCTAACGGGTGGCTGACAGATCTAAGGTAGGATGGGGGATCACAACAGACGAATCTTGAAATTCTGTAGCACTGTAAGATCTGAAGACCATTGTTAGATGCAATCCTCTATGCATCAACCGCTGTGATCTGCTGAGAAAAAATAAGGTTAAATAATTTTACATGAGTATCCGTAAATATATATGAAATGATATAAAACAGTAGAAAAGAAATAATTATTATGTACATTCTTGTCAACGACAATGTATGATGTTTGGGGTTATCCTGCATTTGGAAAAAGAAGTAGAAAAAGGAATAAATATAGTGATAATTTGATTCTTCGTAGCCGTAGTAAATAGGAGAGAAAATAGAATTTCTTTCTTCGTCTTTACAATAAAAAAATTTAGGAGGAAGCTGTTACACGTTCACTAAAAAAAACCTTTTGTAGCGAATAATTTATTTAAAAAAATAAATAAGCTTAATACAAAAGAAGAAAAAGAAATAATAATAACCTTTAGTCGAATGATGGGAATTGAACCCGCACATGGTGGATTCACAATCCCAGACGGGTGGACCAACGTCTAAGACATGAACTTCAATAGGATTTTTAGTTGTCGAAGTTCAAGCTTTTCTATTGGAAGTACTTCCATTGATGATTATCTAATTTAAAAAAATTGAGTGTATGACCAAGGTAACTGTAAGTTAAATGAGGGAAAATTTAGAATTACAAATTGTAAATACAGAGGTAGATAGGTCTTGTGTACAAATCAGAAATAAGGTTGGAGCACCAATATTCAAATATCTATTAGTAAAAAAGAAAACATATACAAGAAGCAAAGGTGTTGATAATCATAATTTACTAACTAAAACATGAGAAGAGAATTTAAATAAGTTGCCATCAACTTTCCACAATGGCTAAAATACTTGCAAAATATCTTTAAAATACCATAAAACCATATAATATATTGGGGACATGTAAATCTGCCCAAGAATATCTAACATAGTAAATTATGTACATCAACAACATCCATGTTATGAGAAGCCTAAAAAAGAAGTTTCTACAACTAAATTGAAGCAAACACATAAACAACAATGAGATATTACTGAATTCTAACATATAAACAAACCATATAATGTATTAACCTTAGAGGGAACATGTAAACCTGGCTAAGATATTGAAATTAGGTACATATGACCCAGACCGTTTTAACCCACTACAGATGAGGACTGCCTAACCAATTTGCAAAGAAACGTATACCTTGAAAGCAGCTACAGAGGCAGCCTCTATAAAATTAAATTTTTTATTCAGCTAACATTAATTCCCTTTCAATCAACTCAAAATTTATAATAAACTATATTATGTAATCCATTAACAATAGGTTCCCTATGCATCTTAAAAATGTTATTTGTAGCAACACGAATGAAACTTTTATTCACATAACACATATATTAATTGTTAAAGATTAGTACTTTATTTACAAAAACTAATTAACAAAGCTTGTCAAAATGGAGGTAACCCGTAATAATATCATTGCATACTGAAAACCCAAACATTTGAAAGTAAAATAGTAAATGATTCCGAAATTTCAGTTACGAATCACATGATAATCAATATTTTAATCCACTCCTACAGAAGGTATGAAGAATCCCATGGATACACAAACTTTTTGTAGAATCAAAGTTTACTTATATGTTAATATTAAATGTAAACATTGTAATACGACTGTATAATTTGTTCACAAATAGATGTTCTAAAAATCTGATAGTAGAGAAGTGGAATGGCTGAAAGAGTACTATCGATTACCTTTTTTCACATATACATATCATAAATTATACGGTCGTGAATGAGATTACATCGAACACCTTTGTAAAAACTGTAATGGCTGAAAGCTTCACGTTTCTAGGTTGTAAAATCACATAACCACATAATGAATCACGTTGTTTGAGAAGCTAAAATAGATGTTTTCTTAGATATATAAACCATCAAATACTACAATGAATCACATTGTTTGAGAAGTACAGAGCCAAGTAACATCTCCATATTCAATTTTTTTACGCTTCTATTTTTATGTATTATTATGCATTTTATGAGAATTAACAGAAGCCACATCAAAAGAACTGCGGTATAAAATAGCCCAAATCGAATTGGTACAATAAGAGGTTAGGCCTTACAGAAACTGCTTAAAGGCCACACTCTGCTATCTGCCAAAACATAATCAGCAAGGGAAAACAAAGAAGAAATTAACCAACATTGCACCTTTGCAGACCTGGCCTAATTCGGGCAGAAATGAAAATCCAGAAATGACACATAATTAGAAAACCAAATGAAGCAAATGATGATAAAAGGAACAAACGTACCAACCGGGAACCGACTTCTGTCACCTATTAAGGTGAGCATTAACAGACATCAATCTCATCTTTGCCGGAACATTAACACCAATCACAACCTCATCCTTGCTCGAGTTTTGAGTTAAACCTGCAGCTAGCAAGCTTGACCTAATTTTGGAGAGAATGAAATTAACCTTTGTAGCGATTTCTTAATAACCTTTGTAGGCTACCATCAAACATTTACGATGATGATCATATGAATAAGTGGGTCTTTCCTCCCTAATAACCCATCCATCTCAAAGTAGGCATTTATTTATAGTGTGAGATACACATATGCTTCTAATTTATGATATTTTCCATTACATCTACCCGTGATAATCTTGCTGAAAGGTTCCCCAAAATCAATTATAGGTTTAAGAGAGTAATAAAACAAACTACATCTTATGCATAGATAGAACTGTTGGATCCAAAAAAATAAAAAACATAGCGATAATACCTGAGTTTTTCTTTCAAAACACTCTTGGTAGTAACTGAAACCTGAAAATGTAAGTAATTAACATCAAAACACTAATGGGAGTCATAATACATGAAAATCGATAATGAAATCAATATTTAAACCTGTTCAACAGCAAGAAGTTCTCCAGAATCGAGATTTACGCCCACATACACTGGCCAGATGCTTAACACCTGATCGATTCACCCCTTTGCCACCGGATAGATGAATTGATTTTGCTGGCTAGGGTTTTCTAAGCGTCGATTTTGCTCAAAATTATGAGCTTTTCTACAAACACTCGTCTAGGATTAACCTGCGCTGCTAGAAGACGAACAGGAAATCAGAAAACCCTAAATATTAACAGTTATGTAAAAAGGATCGATCTGTATTACTTACAAACCGATCTAAACCTAATAATTAAATAGAACGCAAGTAAAAATTAAGCCACTGAATTACCTTGAAAAGAAGCCATTGTAATGAAGAAGCGTTGCTCTGATGATGATGATGATGATAAATGAATGGGAATTTCAGCACAACCAAAGATGAAAGAGGAAATTGAAGATGCAATCAGATTTCTTGGAGAGGAAAATCAGAAAACAGAAAACAAATTAAGAAGGAACAACCAAAGATTAAAGAGAAAATTGAAGATGCAATCAGATTTCTTGGAGAGGAAAATCAGAAAACAGAAAACAAATTAAGAAGGAAAAAGTAACGAAAGTGAAAATCGAGAAAGAGATACATGACGGCAATGGAAGGATAAAGGTAAATACGTGTTGCGCTCGTGACAAACCTAGAATGACTCAGCAAAAAAAAAAAAAAAAAAAAAAAATCCTGCACGATTCCATAAGCAACTTCTCTATTGTATATATACAAGTGGGTCGACCCGCGCTTCGCGGCGGAGTCGGACCGTTTTAAAAAGTCCATAAGTCAAATCATGAAATACGGGTAGTGCAAAACCTATCGTGTGTTGAGATCTTTAATAGGTCTAATGTTATGAACCAACCATATGTCAAGATCCGGATAGCGCATTGACTGTTAAGACTAAAAGATTAAGAAGCCGCGAGAAAGCAAGAAGACGTGTGGGCACTTCAACGCAAGTCCTCATTTTCATGTCTTGTTTGTGATACGAATGTGTGGATTTGCAAAGTTCTTTTTCTTAAGTAGCTTGTGAAGCCATTATCATATAAATATTTGCATTTATCATACACGGATTGTCAAGCAAATAATGGCATCTGAGTAATTTTACAAAAGGTGTTGCCGGAAAAACGTGTGAATACACAATAATTGAAATGACCTAAAGAATAAGAAAAAGTAAGAAACCTTTGTTTAACCTTGAGCTACAGGACATCACCACATTGTCATGAACATTCTGTTATAATAAAATAAAGGTCATGATGACAATAAATTTAGCAATTTACAGACATATACAAATCCAAACACAAATGAATATGAAGCCATCAAACTGCTACTTTGCTTTTTACAGAAAAAAAAAAACTTGATGTAGCAATTTAGGTTGTAACTAATCTCAAATGGAAGCTAAACAGGCAACATCTCATATAAGTTTAAAGTTATTAGTCACCAAAGTCTATTTTCCATACACACAACCCTCATAAATCATCTCATTAGATTTAGGTAATTACTTTAAACCGTTTGTGTAATCATAGATATCTTTTATTATAAAATTTTGAAAACTTGAAAGAAAAAAGGTGTTACGGAGTGATTCCAACCCGACCTGGCTCATTTCGTCCTATACTAAAACATGAACCCTTTTGACCCGTTACCCAACCCATCCATCTCTTCCACCTCTATAAAAAATCAGTGCTAGAATGTCTTGTACTTCATGCTTAAAATTTTGCAATTCAAGTTGTATTATGTATATATAGGATAATAGTCTATTTTTAGTTTGGGAACAAACAATTAGTGTTGCAAATTTACCTTGGCCAATCAATCTTAGCTTGGAAGCATATAACCGTTGAGCATTGTCCCTAAAAGTGACCTCAACCTGTTTCACAAAGGATCACCACAAATTTTTAAACGGAAACTCATATGATTTCATGATTTATTACAAATTTATGTTCCTTTGTTGAATAAACAGTTTAAACAAACAGAAAACAACCGGACATGAAAAAAGTCTTGATCATTTAACTAAATGAACATGAGTGTTTCCTTTTATTTTTTGATTTACTATTTTAGTGTATGAATATCTCATAAACATGTGCCAAATAGTATTATTAGTATATACCACAATTTGCAATGATAAGAACTATACCTTTTGAGCTCCTTATGATAGCTGACGCTTTGTTCCATCAACTACATCGTCTTCCAGTTTTTGGTCATAGGCACAATTTTAGAAACTTGACATCTCCAAAATCGGTCTTATCTTATATAATTTGCTGCAAATTTCAAGAAAGGCATACTATAACCAAAATCGTTGATGAAAGCAGAATGTTCATTGCCTTTTATTATATGATTTTATTTTTAAGTATATACATGTGTGTTCTCTAGTAGGATAATACCATCTCTTCAAAATGTGCAATGCAAACAAAATGTCTTAACCTGAAGAGAAACACCTTTATAGGACTACACAGAAATTGAATACAAAATGTCTTCAAATTGGAGAGAAAGCATAACACGAATTTCTCAGATTGCCAAACAAAAAATTAAAATTGTTATCTTGAATCTTAAAAAAAACAGTCAAGAGCCTGATTAAAGACTAACCTTGCAATCATGAGCTAAAGAGAAGGAATTGATAAACTAAATCAAAGCCACATTCACCACTTCATCCTTCATCTACATAAACAACTGAAGAGATTGAGATGGGCTACACGGTGAATATAAAGTGCTAAACTATGATACATTGCATAAAAGCTTACCAATTAATTGACTCACATCCAACTCATAACCCTAGTTTCACCGATTACGATCTCCTAACTTCCTAGGGAAACAGAACTAAGCAAAACCTTACCAATTACAGGTTCACATCCAAGTCAAAACCCTAGTTCAACCAATTGCGATCTCTTAACTTCTTGGGTGTCAAAAGGAAATTGCGAATACAGCATATGATTCAGGTTAGAGGGATAGATGTGTACCACGAAGATGGAGCGGTAAACATCGGCAACCGGCGGTGATGAACCCAAAGCGCAAACGGCAACGTAAACGACGGCCAGAGGCGAACCTCTGGAAGGGAAAATACCGTTCTTCGATGACTTCTTCACTTTCAAAGAGAGGAATCTGATGATCGATTGATCGTAGTTACCGTTCTTATCACTTCAAAGAAGATAAAGTCTGAGAAATGGTGAAACGTATGAATAAATACTAAAGAGAGGTGTCCATGGTATGGTTGCTGAATTATAAGAGAGAGATAGTCATCAGATGATAAAGATAAAATGAAAAGGAGACACGTAAAGCTCACCTGCTCTTCATCAGATCATCAGAAAGGTAAAAGAACTTGTAATCAAAAAAGTTGTTGAGTTGTAATATAAGCTATGGAAATTGTACATTATGGATAGAAAGTGGTACTATTAAGTTGTATTTTGTTTATATAGGAGGATACAATATGTTAATAATACACAAGTATGGATCCAAGAAAGCACTACCGAGAGGACGCCACCGACGGTGTCCCACACCCCTCCCTCATCTTCCCCATCCCACTCTTCTAATCCTTCAGAGGAAGATAACCCTGATATGGAATCCATGTTATCATTATACAAAGACGTTGAAGAGGGTGAAATATCGCCCAACAGTTAGGATACATCGCCTGACACCGTCTCCGGTTGAAACATTTCAACGTCGTCCCTTAAAAACGGAGATACATAACCTCTGGCATCGATCTCCGGTCACAACGTCAACACTCCGGTGGACTCGGCGGTGGTCATAACTTAAGGGTCGCCAAGGATCCTCATACGTAGTAAATCCCAACAGTCACATACACATGGATCGGTCCACGTGACACAACCTCGTTTCTCCCCCCACCATCCCCATTACCGGGCCCACCTCCTATTCCCCCAAACAAATCCACGTCCAATAGCACCATTATTGCTGACTCCTTCCATGAGGAGCCTATTCCTAGTCCCGACTTCACATTTGCCCAATATACACCAAAAGCCCAACCCCCACCTGTTAAAAGCCTAACCCCCCCCCCCCCACTAGAAGCCCAATGTACCAGTCCCCAAGCCCAAAATACCTAACCCCGTTTCTTCATGCATAAGCCCTCCACCACCGACCAAAATCCCACATCAGACCCAATTCAGAAACCCCTTTCTCTCAAATCTTCCCTCTTATCCAAAGGATCCAATCCCAGACCTCAACTGTGTCGTTTGTTCTTGTCGCTCCAACCCTCAATCACAATCCTTTTAGATCTCTGTGCATTGCAAGATCTCAAGACTGCCCCAAATGCACCTCTAAGTCCACCACCCCCCCCCCTCCTAAATTCCCAATCTACCTTGCAGTCACCTGTCTCGAAAGCAGAGGAACATCAATGAAGTTAACAAAACCATCGATGTCGGTGACAACTTGGGTTTCCAAATGGCAGGGCATCAAGATTAGGTGCATAGCTTGGTCCCACAAGTCTTATCCAGTCCGATCTTTCTTGGATCTTAGAGACTTATCAAACCTAAAATCAAACAAGTAAACGTCCTTCGTCAGCATCAACAAGTTTTCCTCTAAACAGCTCTTGTTGTTTCTTCAATGATCTCAACAAGTCCTTATTTCGCAGTAGAAATTCCCGATCAAACTCCTCATACTCTGATACCTCGTCAGCGGCATTTCTGCTCGTCATACCATACCAAGCAGATTTATCCAATCGTGTCCCTGGAATTGAAAATTTTGAACTCGGCGTCGTAGAATCCCCAAATTTAGATCCTGCCACAGAAAACGAAGGTACTGAACCTTTCAATTGAAAGTCAACGCTAACTTCATCACTAAATACTCGAGGCGTTGGTAACTCTAGCAAGCACAGATGGGTCTGACCATAAAAAGTTCGTATAAAATTAGTTCCTGGTTCTACAAGAAACCCAATCCAGTGATGCTTCGAACATGAGGGTCCAAAGCATTTGGGGAAGACTACCTTGTGACGCTGAAATAGTTGATACACACGGCAGATCGAGTGGAATGATTTCCAAATAAGTTCCAGAAATTTTTTCCCCATAAACACAGAAATTACCTTATGATTTATGGCTCTATAGTTGGCACCCAACCGAATCTCCTGATCATAAACGTTTACGTTCCTAGAGATACCCCCTACATGGTAGCTTTGTGGGCAGAACTCGGTTCGAGACTTGTCGAACATCCAAACATCCCGACGATCCTTCTAAATGATTTTAATGAGGTCTGTTTTCCACATGAACGTCTGAACTCTGATTTCTCACACACTAGTGCACAAAACTTCAGTAACTTCATGCATTCATTCAGTCTCAAAGAATACAATACGGGGGTAGGAAATTTACTTATATGAATGACGAAGGGAAATTCAGTAATATTGACCGGATGCTTATAACACATTCTTTTAGGCGGATATGGCCGAATGCTTCCCTCTTGACCCTACCAAGATTGCAATTAGACCATTGTCCGCTCGTTTTATCTTCCGCTCGTTTTATCTACTGATGTCGTTGATTTCGGGACAATCCCCTATAGATTCTACAGTTCATGGATGACATTACCTGGCTATGGTGACGCGGTGAAGCAAGCTCTTGCAATTGAGTCCTCTCCTCCACATCCTAAAACCGATGGGCTACTTCTCAAAAAACTCCAGACTACCAAAAAGACGCTCAAAAGCTGGATCAATTCCCATCGTCAAAATCAAGAACTGGAAAAGAAAATACTCAAAGATATTATTGACGGTTTGGAATTAAAAGCAGAAGTGTTGGGCCTGAATCTAGCTTTTAGAATCAAGCAAGCTGTCTACAACTTCTTTTCAGAAAAATTCTCAGAAGTCAGAACCTTTCGCCTCGAGACCGGATTTTCATTCCACCGATTTTTAAAAAACACTCCGCAACATAAGCCGAATTTCTCACTCAATCATTCGCTTCCTTGGAAATTAAGACGACGGTCTGGGACTGTGATAAAGAAAAAGCAACGGGCCCGGATGGCTTCAATTTCAAATTCCTGAAATCACAATGGGAAGTTATCGGCCCCCTGTTGCATGACACGCTTTCAGAGTTCCATTCCACGGGTGAGATTAGTCCTGACTACAATTCATCTTTCATTGCCCTTGTACCAAAAAATTGGGCAATCTTAAATGGTTGCTTCAAGTTTAAAAGAAAATGGCTACTTGAAGCCTAGAAAATGAGATTAAAGAAGTTTCAAATTGTGAACTAAGAACGTCCGCAATAAAAAACCTTAAAAGTACTTAAAAACATGTCGCAAAAATGCTCATTTTTGGCAAACATTAAAAACTACCCCAATAAGGATACTTAAAGACGTACGCTAAAAAACAACAGACACATTATTCAAGTTTCACAAGGATTAACACATTTTCAACATATTGTGGTGTAGTGGTAGGAAGCCTATGTTCTCTATTGGAGACACAGATTCGATTCTTACGGGCAACACTTTGGAAGGGGCATTGGTGATGAGGGGAGACTTAGGACTGAAAGGTCACAAGTTCGATCCCTGAGCTCCCAGGTTTTACCACCCGGCCGCTCGCGGAGGTGGATTTTCCCTGGAATGAGCTCAACTGATGTAAATAGTCCTCGGGTTTTCCGGGGCATTCGTTAACCGTTCAAAAAAAAACACACACACTTATGGAGAATTCTGTTTCTTAAAACCCTAACACAATACAATCTCACTTGATGTCTAAACCTTAATCTTGGCTAGACATATATAGATTCATCTTAAATTGGTAAACAATCATCTTAACCCTGAACTCGTAAAGACCAAAAACGGAATCTGCTCAAATGGTGGCTTGAAAACTAGTAAAAACATGTCTCCTACGGAGACACGTTTCGGAGCTACATTCATGTCCGTAGGTCGCACGGGTTTAAAATTTCAACCCAAATAGCCAAGATTCGCACCTGCCCCTGCGTGAGGGTATAAGCCAGAGTAAAACATGACACACGAGTTATTAAGTTTTTCAGGGTTATCTTTATAAACTAGAAGAACTTTTGTTCCCCTATCAATATGAGATAGGATACATCAGATTCCTAAACTTCAACCAAATTTTCTTTAAGATTAACATTTCATTCACAGTTTCACACACTTTTTCCGACACTCTTATGGTTATTTAGTTATACAACCTCCAAACAACACATCAGGTTTTATCACGCTGTACTTTGACTCTACAGTAGTTTTAACTTAAAAGAGTGTTCGTGACTGTCGATATTTGGGTTCATTAATTTAGTTAACTTTAAAAAAAAATCTTTCTGAAAAGGTATTTGCTGCGGGTCATGATGGGGTAGTGAACGGACAACCCCAATTTAGAGCGACTCAACAAGTGAGCAACGAATTTGGACTTTGGAGATACGATTTTGGACGATTGGAACTCTCGACGGCAATCAATCGACGATGGTCCTCAACAGCAACGATTTCGTCTTATTTTTCATCTGAAATCTACCCGATTGTAGGTCAGTTCTTCTTTGCCCATCGTTCTTCCGTACTTTACATCAAAATGTAACCATTAGTTTAATCTCTTTCGGACATGAATATGTGATAGTCGATTTGTCTGTTTAATCTCCCACATGTTTGTTTCTGTTAAAGGTATTTCGATACATTTTGGCTTTCACTTGTGAGTTGTAACTGTTTATCGTTTAATTCAAACTAATTTAATTTTGTGTTATTAGCTTGAAATCTTGAATGATGAATCTTTTACCTCTGGTAAAGAAAAAAAAAGCTTCATATATCTTTCAATTTTATTTTCAATAGGGCTTTAGAGAGAATAAAATTGGTTTTAAAATTAGGTTTAAATTGAATGTGTAAATTGATGTTGGTTTTAAGAGTCAGTATAGTATGTGGTATTAAACTTGTTTATGACCCTTTATAACTTAATGGTCATCTGATATTGTATTCAAACTTCAAACAAGGCCAACCATAAGTTTGAATGAGTATAAGAAAATGGTTTAATCTTTACAGTTGACTCCAACCCAATAAGAAGCATAGCTGCAATGATACATGGGCTTCTTTCTTTGGATTCTTGGATTATTATACTTTATCTAAAAATAACTAGTTTTTTTTTGGCAGCTAAACGATTGTCAATGGATATAATCAGCACACTTCCTCAAACCATACTAGAAATCATCCTTTGTCTTTTACCAACCGAAGAGGCGGCAAGGACAAGCATTCTCTCAAGGGAATGGAGATACAAGTGGGTCAAAATTCCTAAACTAAACTTTCATCACGATCCACATTCCGAGAACTGGTACAGGAGTACTACACGGGAAAGCATGGACATGAGGTGTAAAACTTTATACAAGATACACCAAGTTCTCTTAGTGCACCAGGGTCCAATACACGAGCTCACCATTCACCCATGTATACATTGCGAATGTTTTGACTTTGACCGAATAATACTTCATTTGGCAAAGAATCATACAGTCAAGAAATTAGCAATTGATGGATGGGATGACAGATTTCGGTTTGACTTACCCATATCTATCTTCTCGTTGCATCACTTAACAGACCTACATCTCTCATGTGTTACTGTTGATCTTGAGCACGAACCAGTGTTTAATGAATTTGGTAGCCTTAGAAGCTTAGTCTTGGATCTAGTAGAAATCTCTACAAAAAGTCTTCTACATCTATTATCTAATTGTCCTTCACTTAAGAGCTTCCATCTGGTAAGTTCTCACTTGATTATCCATTTCCTTGGGCTTTCTTAGCTTATTTGAATATTGTAAGTTGCTGCAGTGTGCATGTAACACGCTTTTTGATGAACGTTGCACCATTATTGAGCTATTCAAGTGTTTACCTGTGATTGAACATCTGACTATTTACGGTCAAGATTTACGGGTAATATTTATTCACATTATTTATAATTAAAATAAAAAAAATTAATATTTTGGTTGTTAATCTTGGTTGTTAATCTTGGTTTTTCCTATGGTTAAAGTTTTCGGCGGTTCCACAAGAGCTTCCACGACTATGCCACCTCAAATACTTTTGTTTCGACCTCATGTCTTTTATTGACAGCTTTGGATTACCTTTTCTTCTTGTTGTGATCAAATGTTTACCGAACTTGGAGAAAATTAAGCTAGAGGTAAATATTGTTGTATATTGTGTATCCTGTTTGTTTTGATTCTCATACCAAAGTATACTGACAAAAATAACGAAACTTCTTGTAGATTGATGAGGTTTATTGTGTGGATAGCTTCGATGATAATGGTGATGAGGAATGCTTCGTTGTTTGGGAAGAATACTCAGATGTTTGGTTGGATCATCTGATCGAATTGGAGATTGAATGGTTCAGCAACTTGAAACCAGAGATGGACTTTGTGAAGTTTATTCTGGCTAGGTCACCCAAGCTAAAGATGGTGAGAATACGCACTCAAATTGATCGGGCTCAAGATCCAGAGATGTTAAAAACTCTCTTACGGGCCCCACGCGCATCACCGGTAATAATAAATGTGAATTAATGTTGAGATTTTCTATGACAATCTAATCTAGAGTTGTTGTATTGCTGCTTGTTCTTTTGGTCTAACTTTTGGAGTGGTTTTGGATGTATTTTGTCCCAAGATCGAGGAGGTCGACTAAATTTGATGGTGGTGTTGGCTGATTACTATCTGTTTTTTATGATTTATTTTGTTTGAGCATAGTGTGCTCTTAATACTTTGTTATGGTTTTGGTCCCTCTGTTTTTATGGGGGGAATTTTGTTAGGCGTTTTGCCATGGATTATATGAGATTCTCTATTTCTTTTAAAAAGAAAAAAAAAACTAGAAAATTTTTTTGATGAAAATTTATTTTTCTACAAATTTACATAGTATTTTATTTTT
>JBCNJP010000017.1:9393772-9414862 GCA_039602395.1 Deinandra increscens subsp. villosa
TATCAAATAACCATTTCCCTTAATAAGTATAAAATATCCCATCAATATAAATATTATTTTTAAAGTATAAAGACTACAACTCTAAAATGTTAAACATGTTTAATATGTGATGCAGAAGCATCTAGTTATAAATATTATTGAACCCATACCGATGGTGATCCGTATATATGACTAGTAATGTCGATGTAATATTAATTCTATTGCTTTTAGTTCCTATCTTTTGGTGTTAGTTGATATTTTATGTTTTTAGAATTCAAATTGTGCCAGAATGTAGGAGTTGGGATACATCCCTAAGACTCTAGTTACTCGTGGAGGTAGTTTTCACTTTGAGTAAATTACAAATTTCATCCTTTAAGTTTGTACGTTTTACAAGTTTTGTCATTTACTTTTACTAATAACACTGGATACAAGTTTTGTCATTTACTTTTACTAATAACACTGAATGTGCTTTAAGTAAATTACAAGTTTTCACTTTGAGTAAATTACAAATTTTATACTTTAGGTTTGTACGTTTTACAAATTTTGTCATTTACTTTTACTAATAACACTGGATACAAGTTTTGTCATTTAATTTTACAAATAACACTGGATGTGCTTTAAACTTCACAAAGTTTCACTTAGTGTCATTTGACCCAATTTTTTTCGTTACATCAAATGACACTCAATGTAATTTTTGTACAATATAAATGACACTCGATGTAATGTTTGTCAAGCCAAAAGACACTGAGTGAAAGTTTATGAAAATTAAAGGACGTTTAGTATTATTAGTAAATGTAAAGGATAAAACTTACAAATTTAAAGGATATATTTGTAACTTACTAAGTACATCTTCTCTCTTGAGAGTTAAATCACCATTATGTCACGGAGTAATTCTATTGACTCACGTGCGGCTCTTAGTCTCCTACTAAGATCAGCCTTTAACCAATTATGAGCGGTGATTCTAAGCGACTAAGCAGCGGAATTGTAAGACTCGTAATCAAGTAAACTTTATATATTACAAGAGAATGTTTACAAGAGAGCTTTAAAGCCTTTACAAGGTGTTTTTATGAGTTTGAGAGGTGAGGAGCACAAATGAAGGCTCCACCTATTTATACTTGGTGGCCTAACATACTAAAGAAATCTAGAAGCTTCCTACCTCTAGAATTTTCCTACCAAATATCATGATATTTATACATGAAAGATGTAGGCATTCCTAGATCACGAATTCTAGATATTTTCATGGATATTTTCATGGATATTTCCATGGAATATGAATCTTGAATACTCTACCCCTTTCCGGAACTTTCCATAGTCATGATCCATCAAGGACACTCTAGAAAACTGCAAAAATATTAAGTTACGATTTATATTTTAGGCTGGTCATGACAATTAGCTCTTTTTAAAAGTTTCGATTTGAGTTCTTGATAGTTGCCATTTGATTGCACCTAACCCCACATCAATATACACTACAAGATAAATGACTTTTAGTGACTAAAAAAAAGAGTCAAAAAAAGTATAAAAAGAGTCACTAAAGACCTAAAAACTTTCTCCTTCTCAAATAAAAAGTGTCACTGTTGGAACCATCGCTAAATGTCTTTTTTGACTTTAACTTCAGTCACTAAAAACCAAATATATTTTGACTTAAACTTTTAGTCACTAAAAGTCTAATATTTTCTTACTTTAACTTTAGTCACTAAAAGTCCAATATTTTTTTACTATAACTTTAGTCACTAAAAGTCAAATATTTGTTTACTTTAACTTTAGTCACTAAAAGTCCAATATTTTTTTACTTTAACTTTAGTCACTAAAAGTCCAATATTTCTTTTTACCAAAACTGACCCGCTAACTCACAATTCCTAATTCTTTCCATTCATGGTTCTGATTGGGCCGGTAAGAACCACAAAATCACTACATAAGTTGAAACTTAAAGTTCGCAAAACACAAACATTTGATATTAACAACTGAATGAAACAACACCATCCAGAAAATGAAGTTTCAAATAACACATGATACAATGAGATGATTGCAGACTCGAAATTGTAACCAAAATAAGAACAAGAACATAGCACGTTGATCTTAAAAGTTATATGCTAGCTAGCTATTATTTAACCTGCATTGTAGGAAAGAACAAATGATTTGGCCACCTCCACTTCTGGGTCAATCAAGATTCTTGTTGTGAATGTTGACTGCAACTGTACTCCTTTAGAAAAAGCAGTATTCTGCTTTAGGCTAACAGTTTGGTAAAGACACTAAAAAATTCAATTGAGCTATGTTGTTTGGTTTGTTAGTGCGATAGATGGTTACCTCTGTTTCTGGCCACTTTCAATGAGGTGATGACTACCAAAAAAGGTTCAAGTGCTCTATATATCCCTACACTACAGAAGACAGTTAATATAGTGAACAATAAGATGGAATATTTCTATATCATTTTCAGGTTGCTGTCTCTATAGCCATAAGATTTCCTTGTTTATGTACAAGAAGAAAACAAATATATATTGAAAAGTAATCAACTTTGAACTGAAAAATAATATTTTATTTTTACCAAGAAACAATGCAGGTGAACTTACTTGGATGCTTGATCATAGCTAAAGAATCTGACAGCAGAGTTCGGTATAATGCGTGCACAATTTGCGGCATTTCCTTTAAACATTCCTCTCAAACCCTTGGTCCCTGAATAGTTCCATTGTTATGCCACTCAAAGATTTTAGGACCTTGCAAACACATTACAAAAGAAAACATGGGATCAAGCTGTTTATGTGCAGGAAATGCTTAGTTTCACAGGTTCTATAAGATCTAAACTTGGAGTTCAAAAGGCCAAAAGACAAAAACAACCTATAGATGCATTTTAAAACCCTCGGTTCTCCATATATACTTCAGTCCCTGAATAGTATCATTGTATTTGACTGCTTTTGGATTTTGAACCTGTTATGTAACATAAGTAATAACAACTTTTTTGGTCACGGATTAGACTGCTCCACTTGAATGCATCCTAGAGATTGACCCATGATTCAAATCTGCATAAAAAATTGCCACGAGTAAAAAACATGTAGTTTAAGTAACAGTGTACATAGTAACTGTGAGCAAAAACTAGTCATTCATGTAGTAATAAGAAGGCATTACCTGAAATTCTGTCACCCTGTCTTTAAATTTCTTCTTCAAGGCACTACGAACAAGGATCAATATCAGTGATAAAAAAATAAGTTTTAATTTTTAGAATTAGAAGTATGATATACTATTACAGAGTAGTTGCTGTTCTAGATCTGTCCACACCAGTTCCTCTTCCACATCCAGGTTTTTGTCTGTTGGCCAAATTCTTGAATTAAAAGAAAATAGGAATTATGAGTAAAAAATTTCAAGATATGAGGATCAAGTTCATAATAAACTGTTGATTCACTGACCTCCTTATCAAGTTCTGTGATTTTTGCTTTAATTAAACGCGCTATCTGAAAAATGCCTCAGGGCTGTGAGGTTCACCTCATACAAATCCGGGTAAAAACGGGTCAAGATTAGGGTGTGTAGCAATTTGATATTTAAAAAACAACCAAAGAGGTGAAGAAATTATGAGTGTTTTACTTGACAAAAAGGCTAATTTGTAAAATAGATAAGAAAGATGTAACTTTTGGTTGTACATAAAGTTTATTTTGACTTTATTTTGTTGTACATAGAGCAAAGTCCCGCGTACGTGAGACTCTCGCCTTGTTTTTCGAGACCACAACGCTTCAGAGAGCCTCACGGTTTTTATGACCAGGGCGGGATGCAAGTTTACTGCTCATTTGTATTATCATCACATTCTCTGCGAGTATTCGCAATATGTTACCTTTCATGGCAGCAGCCTTGGTTACGAATTTTGATTCCTCATGAGCATCCTGCATATATATAATATATGTCTATCAGAAATCACTTACATCCCATGAAAACAGTTTTGTGTATGAATAAGAGAGTGGGAGACACCTCTAGTTTTTTTAGAAGTCTATAAAGTCTCTCAAATTCTTTCTTGATGTGTTGAACGGACCTAATAAAGCCAAGAATTTATAGCATGTGAGCTATATGCTAACATTATGAAATAGAATATAAGTTAAAAAAAGCCGAATTGAGCCCAAGCTCAAACTTTCAGCAAGCTAACCACAAGTTATTCATGAGTTTCGGCTAAAACTCACATTTTTAAAAAACTCATCCAACTCTATCCTCATCACCATAACCGCATCTTTGAGGGCTGTTAAATGTCTACAAACCATTCTCCAGTAAGGCTACTAGATTAGAATCTGATCGTAAAAGATATTAATCATAATAGCAGGACACACTCTCCATATTCCATAGCATTTAAGTGGTGAAATAAACATAAAAAAGGACCACAAGACAGCAGGCTAGTATCATAACCTACAACAATTAAGGTAATGACATATATGCACAACTCATAAGACTCATAGAACCAGAACTAAATTACAGTAAAGTGCCTAAAAATTGCTACAGTGACAACGAATTAACTACTGATATGAAGTCAAAATGTTCAAGGTAATTAAAACAATTTGAAACTGTGATAAAGCATTTGGACTTTGAATGTCAAATCAACCTCCATGACTTATTCTTCAATTTGAAAGTGAAATCAGATCCATTTTCTTAAACTCATGAAAGTGAATCCGAAGATGATCAACACAATGTTCATACAACGAGACTAGCAGGATTGATATGATAAATCGAAATCACATTGACAAATCAATCAAATTCGAAATGAAAGATAGTAACACATTGAGCCCTAACGTAAATTCGAACTGATACCTGAATTGTCGATGGAGTTGAGGAACCGGAGCGATCGTTAGATGCAGACGACGGTGAGTGATCGCCGATCGAGAGACAGAAGCAGTCGCCGATCGAGAGACAGAAGCAGTCGCCGATCGAGAAGAAGACGACGGTGAGTAATCTATTTCTTGGCGTTTGAGAGGTTTATGTCGAGGGCTGAAGGAAAATTATTAGGGCTGGAGGAATAAAAAAACTAAAAGGAAAAGTACTTTTAATTACTATATTATTCATAGTCATTAAAGCTAAGAGTCACCAAATGTCATTTATTTTGTTGTGATATTTCTAACATTGTCTTTTAAATAGTTAAGCAACACAAACATAAATCGACAAATGCCACTTATTTGGACCAAATGGACGAAGATATCATAACTGAAAACGGAAACTAGAATTTCTGTATAAACTCAATTATGTGTTTGTTGATCTCATCAGGCTTCTCTTGATTAATGAAGTGTGCTACACCTTTCATCACCACAACTTCCTCCAGCAATGGAACATCCTTCTTAAACCCGCCACCATCGATATAGTCCTTCACCCCTGGCATATGATACGCAACGTCCAGGTCTCCGACCACAAACTTTGTCGGCACCGTAACTTTAGCACCCCTCCATGCTGCACTCAGTTCCCAGCTCCTGCAGTCATCACATGATCAACCAAAGCCCAAAATATATATCATTATCATGATGGATCAATATATATAGACCATGAGAATATGAGAAGAGGACAACCCTCTCTTATTGCTGTAACCCAAAATAAAACTCTTGAAAAAATCAACTTTTTTTTTTGAAATCGTCTTTATTATCAAAATACAACATGATGTTCTTTTATGTATCTTGTCAAATTCGCAATCAAATTTTTTTGAAATCGTCTTTATTACCAAAATACAACATGATATTCTTTTTTGTGGTCTTGTCAAATTCGCAATGATAAAAAATTCTTACTTCATTGTAAAAATGCCTATAACAAGGCAAATGTTACATTGTTGTGTAGGTATGTTTACAACGATTAAGATTTTTTATCTTTATGAACTTGACAACACAAAAAGAAAATTTCAAGAGTTATTTCGGGTTACCGCAACAAAGACGGGTTACCTTATTCAGTTATTGACCATTTCTACTTTGGTACATATATATAGTTAGTTACTTACAAATGAAGAGCTCGATAATAGTTGAGTCCACCGGTGATTCCGGCCTTTTCGTGTTGGGTAGCAAAGTATTCAATATCTTCTTCCGACAACCACGAAGGCAAGGTCACCGGAGCCTCCGGCGGAGAATGTAGAAATCCTTTACCTTTAGGGAACAAAAGTGGTCCGGGATCTCTTAATGTCAAGATCTTTTTCATAAACGTCTGATAACTCATTTTAGCAAACTCAGCTTCAATTTCACCTGGTTTCTACCGCAATTAAACACACACATAAATAGTTACAATATAATTCTAACGAGTAGTTTTCGGTCACACGTGGTAAGACGCATAAGCAGGTAGCTGAATAAGCAGCCTGTCACATGTCTATTGTAGTATATATAAATTCTAACAATTTTACTGTTTCAAATATGATCATGGATTAATATATATGTGAAAAAGATAATAACCTGAAATCTTGTCATGTAATGATCCTCTCCGTGCACACGTCTTAGCATCTCGGCCAGATCTCCGTTTGGGTTCCAGGGTACAAACGCGACGCTAAGGTTGACCAAAGCTTTGACTCTATCGGGCCGAAACATGCACAAGTTCCAAGCAATGAGCGCACCCCAATCATGACCCACAACAAAAACCTTCTCCTCTTCGTCGTTTGTGATGGCGTCAAGAAGCCCAATCAAGTCGCCCACCACATGGGGGATGGTGAACTTGGAGTGATCGTTCACCGCTACCCCCGTCGTCTGACCGTACCCACGAAGGTCTGGCGCCACGGCTCGGTAACCGTGGTCCGCCAAATAGACGATCTGGTGGCGCCAGGAGTACCAGAGCTCTGGGAACCCGTGGAGGAACAGGACTAATGGACCCTGACCCTTTTCAGCTATGTGGATGTTGAGCCCATTGACACTTATGGACTTGTGTAGTATTCCCTCCATGGAGCTACTTGTTTTTTAGTAATGAATTTTTTGAAGTATTATATATGGACTCGTGATCATGTGATTCATGAGGTCATATCTTTTAATACTCACGGGACCGGGGTTGAATTTATTCATGAATATTATGCTTCCACGTTAAAATGTGAAGAATAATAGCATGAAAGAAGACAAGGGTGTACTTGAATAATTAATAGGGGATGGGCAAACGTGGTCACATTATAACTGAAATCACATGCTTATAATTGCTACCAAATAGTACAGTAGTCTCCATCTATCTATCTATAATGGTGGGACTGGGAGAGTGGTAGAATTTTTTAGTAGAAGTAGAATTGATTGTAACTAATAAAGATTGTGCCATGCACGAAAGAGAAGAAAATAAAATTTTGATAGAATTTTAAATTTTTTTTATGAGAGAATGATAAGATTTAAATGGTAAAGGTAAAAGTGAAGATGGGGTCCACAATCACACACACAATCGACAATCCTAACAAGATTTCACGGCTATCTGGTTATATATAGCTGCAAATCACCAAAGTTGAAGCCGCAAGTTTGAAGCCTATAGGGTGGAGGTGGTTAAGATTCGCAAGCCGAAGAAGCCGGCGGAAGTAGCCGAATTGAAGCCACTCTGCCCGGCCTAACAAGTATAAAAATATAAAACATGTAATACACGGGTTGATATAAATAGATGGTGACTAAATAGGTTAAAACCAGCAAGATATCCAGAACTTTTTATTGGACGTTAAAATGGGCTATCAAACCAGTTGGATTGAAAATATTTTTTCTAGTATGGAAAATTATGTATCATCATCACCAAAAAAAAAAAAAAAAAAGAAAAGAAAAGCCGTTGGTTATATTTATTTTAGGAAAATAAGATAGAAAAGTAAATATGAACACTTAATAAAGTAATAAAAGTTATATTAAATTCAATATATTATTTCATTTTGAATTACGTAAATCAATATATTAAAAAGTAAATAAAAGCTTATCCAACAAAAACTAAAAACTGACCATCATTTAGATGGAAATTTATTTAAAAGGAAAAAGACGAAAATAGCCCCATAAAAATTTTTTCCCAACTTTTAGCCCTATCTTAACGGTCGCTAACGACCTCCATTTAAACCCAAAACGACCGTTCCTGATGACCAGCCACAGTGCGACATGTGTCCACCACGGTCGTTCATACGTTGGAAAGGTCGTCGACGACCGTCGTTTTCCGTCAAACGACCGCCGACTACGTGTGTGGTCGCCAACGACCACGGTCGTTTGACGGAAAACGACGGTCGTCGACGACCTTTCCAACGTATTAACGACCGTGGTGGACACATGTCGCACAGTGGTTGGTCATCAGGAACGGTCGTTTTGGGTTTAAATGGAGGTCGTTAGCGACCGTTAAGGTAGGACTAAAAATTAGGAAAAAAAATTCATGGGGCTATTTTCGTCCCAAACTTGGTCAAATGGGCTATTTTCGTCTTTTTCCCTTATTTAAATTGTCGTTTCCACAATGTTACGGTCAATAAATGCCACAATTCATATTAGGCTTAGGCTATGTGTAGTCATAACCCCCCTCCCTTGGGGTTATGCGACACGTGTATGCTGACTCATCAAAGGGCGGTTATAAGAAAAGTGGTGTAGTCATAACCCACCATAACCCTCCTTATAATTATTACCCAATTATTTATATTTATTTAAAAGAAAAAAACTTAAACCAATCAAATCTGGTGAAAATCAAGATGACCAATGAGAAAGGAGGGGGAGGGGCGCCATCTACATCACGCTCACGGAGGGGAGAAGGCAACATGGCGCCCCGGGGGGTGCCCAGGGACGCTATGTGGGGCGTTATATTGGGCAAGGAGGTCTTATCACGCCCGATTACACATAGCCT
The DNA here is from genome assembly GCA_039602395.1 of Deinandra increscens subsp. villosa. Lineage (NCBI taxonomy): Eukaryota > Viridiplantae > Streptophyta > Magnoliopsida > Asterales > Asteraceae > Deinandra > Deinandra increscens. The sequence goes on from JBCNJP010000017.1 coordinate 9,402,497, forward strand.
TAGAGACATTTGACAACTTATGTTCAATAAATATATTAGACAACACAAACCCCCAAAATAGTTCTTCATTCGTGTTCGGTTCTTGATCATGACCCGTTATCCCGGCTACACTTTTTCGGTCACAATTTCTAGTAACATGTTAAAAATTGTAACAACTATATTCAACTACTTAAGATAAATCACTAGATTAAGAAAATCAGTAAAAATAAACGAAACTGGAAGCCCTCGCGTGTCGCATAGGTCCAGCCTCACCCTCATCGCGTGCCGCAGCCATTCCGCGTGTCGCAAGCCAATTCGGCTCCCTCATCGTGTGGTATAATAACTGGATTTCATAGAACATTTAGCACTTTTTACCTGCACTTTTACTTTAACAATTTTTTCATAATTTCGAGTCTTTCTCCAAAATTTTGATTTTTTATCAATCCAAAACATGGAAACCTTCCCATCATCTATCAGACTCGAGCTCATTTACCAGTCAATCAAACACACAAATTCCATACAAGATTAATTATAACCTTTTCGAAAAGGTTAGGGTTTGAAAGAGAGGTTGTGATCGTGATGATGGGGTGTAAGCTTGTGCTTAATTGGGTTTCGTTAGAAGGTGATGGATTAGGATGAAATGGTGGTGGTTTGGTTTGTTTGGTTGAGCCGATGAAAGGAGAGGGGAGAGAGGTTCGAGCTAGTCATGCAAAGGTGGCGGAGGTCGAGAGCCGGGTCAGGTCGGTTGCAAGTATCGAGCGGGTTGAACCCAAAGGCCGAGTGCGAGGGTGATCGAGTCTTGAATAAAAAGAGAAATCGAGTGATGATGTTGGTGGTTTTAAAATAATTAAAACGTTTGACGAGTTTGATTAAAACACTATTGTAAACTTTAAATAAATAATTCAACTAAAAAAGTTTTAATACTAGACGTTAAAATGAAATATTTAAATCACGAGAGTCGATTAATATTATAACGTTTAAAAGAGTGAAAATGATGTACGTATTATTTATAATACTACCAAGGTGACGGGAAAATATAAAATTCTTTTGTTGGAAATCAGGCCCCTAATCACACTCTAAAACTCGCGTAAACAAGTTTGGTTTAGTGCTTCAAAGTCTTACTCATTCATTCAACAAAAAACACGTAGAATAAAAAAGAGAAAAATGACCCTTTCTCCTAAAGAAAAGGAACCCACTAACCCACTAAATAGACTCTTTCAAACTAAACTATCGAGAATTAATTAAAACATATGCGGCTAGAAATTAAGACTCCTAAATACTTGACCCATTTGACCCGACTCAACCTGAACCAATCAAGATTAACCCACCATCTTTTATATATCTTATTATTAAAATTTTAGTTATAAAAGAATTCCATTGTTAATAACAATCGATTACAATACTATCATGTGGTTACATCAAGATTATATTCCGGGTGTGCATGAAATGTTACCTAATTTAAATATAAATAGGTCTAATGTACGTATAATCAGTTAAAATGAGTAGTCAACGTTCAGATGTTGCCTGAAAACATACAGGTTGTCATATGTTGCGTAACAACTAAAACGCTTAAACCAGTGAGTATAAAAAAAATACATTATGTTAGTCGTGTAACAAAAAAAAACAGTTCATTAAATTTTAAGATAACAAATATTCACTCACATGTTATTATTCTAATAATAAATTTCATCCTAACTAATAATTATGTGATTTTATATAATTGTTCTAGAAAGAATAAAATATTCAGTTTTAATCCATTAAAAAAAATATTTATTTTTAATTCACCCGTTATAAATTATATTTACGATATTAACGGAAAGCATCTGGATGTACTCCGTGTCTTTTAATTCCAAAGCTGCAGGCCACATTTCTTGAAGTTACATATTTGTCCTTTGCTTCATACCATATATTCTTAAATGACCTAGCTTATATATAAACCTTCACCAAAGTGGCTCATGCCTCACACTCAAACATTAATATGGAGGGGATAGAGCACAAGAGCATTAGTGTCAATGGGCTCAGCATCCACATAGCCGAAAAGGGTCACGGTCCATTAGTCCTGTTCCTTCACGGGTTCCCTGAGCTATGGTACTCGTGGCGCCACCAGATCGTCTATCTGGCCGATCAAGGCTACCGAGCCGTGGCACCAGACCTTCGTGGCTACGGTGACACGACAGGTGCACCGGTGAACGATCACACAAAGTTCACCGTTTACCATCTGGTGGGAGACTTGATTGGGCTTCTTGATGCCATCACAAGTGATCAAGGTGAAAAGGTGTTTGTTGTAGGTCATGATTGGGGTGCATATGTTGCTTGGCATTTGTGCATGTTTAGGCCTGATAGGGTCAAGGCGTTGGTGAATCTTAGTGTGCCATTTATGCCTTGGAACCCAATGGGAGACATGGTCCAGATGTTGCGAGCCGCATATGGGGAGGATCATTACGTGGTCAGATTTCAGGCAAGTATAATGCATGTGGCATTTTTTATATGTATATATAGACTAGGTTAGTAACCCATATAATACACGGGCTGAATAGAGAGTAATATTAATATTTGATAAATACAAAAGAAAAAGATAATGATCACGAAATTTAAAAATTATGATTGATATAAAATTCTTATAACATTTATAATTTTATTATGTTTGACAAGTTATTGATTACTTTCCATAAAAGACTAAAATTATTGAGTAAATTAATAAAAATCTACTTTAATTTTATCAAAATTTTAAAATAAAATTTTAGTTTTGATTAAATTGGTAATTAATGATGATTATTAAATTAGTAATTGATTGTGAGCTTGACATATGGCGGTGGTGATGTGGACTATTTATAAATAAGACATGTGGCAAAAAATTTATTGCTTTATTAAGATTAAGATTTCTATGTTAATTTAATGACGGGTGCTATTCCCACACCATAATATCTAATCCACACCATTTTTATTAGGGGTGTTCAAAAATATCCGAGTCAGAATCCGTATCCGAATTATCTGAAATTCCATATCCGAATTATCTGGAAATTTCGGTTATCCGAAAATTCGGACTTGGACTTGGACAATAATTTACAGAATTTTCAAAAGTTTCGGATACACTGATATCCGAAAAATTTAAATAAATTAAAATATATTTTTGGTTAATTTGATTTGTATTTGAAGACTTGGACTATGTTTATTTGTTTTGTTGTTTTTTTAAGTCGAACTTATGTTTATTTGTATTTGAAGATTTGGAGTATGTTTATTTGTTTTGTCGTTTTTTTTTTTGTTAAATTGTGATTTTTTATAAACAAAACAGGATTTTTGGATATCCGTTATAACTATCCGAGTCCAGACCGAAATTTCGGACTTAGACTAGGAGAGCGAAACTGATATCCGAAATTTTTAGATACCCGAAATTTGGATATCCGAAATTCCGGGTATCCGATTTTGAACACCCCTAAATTTTATAGCTAGTCGTACGCCGTTTGAAAACGTTAAACGCTCGTTAGAAAAGTTTGAAAAACTTATCATATTATTATACTATAACTAGAGATCGACCGCGCGTTGCTGCGGTAGTCAGGGAAGATAAAAAAAAGTGAATAAAATAAAGAAAATATAGGTTAATAACTGTATTAAGCAATTTTGAAAATTTCATTAACCTCTTATTCCATGTTATATAACTTTTGTATAAACGCTTCTCCCATAGATCCAGTTGTTACGTTTCATATATTCAGTCTTTAATTGTTCATATCAGTGCACATAATAGCTGTATTACATCCCATATTTATAATCAACGCGTCGTTTGAAATAAAACTCTCTGTATCGAATCACTTCCATATGAAGATGTGCATGTATTTTCGTTTAACAACTCACTTTTATACTTCTCATTTGCACTTTACCATTAACATATTTCAAGTACATATCTTATAGTCAAACCTGCATATATATTGGTGTTGATTTCATTCTGACCAATCAAATCAATCAAAAGAATAAGAAAATTAGTTAAAATTAATTATTTATTTTTCCTAATCTTTTTGTTTGAACCTGAATCTCTATTAAAAAACGTTTCTTAATACCACATTAAACTTAAGCAACACAATAATTTTTATTTTTGTCATATGATAACAGCCTTCCACTTTTTATGCAGTTGATAATTTAATTAAATACAATTCAAACATATAAGAATGTTTAAGAATGTAGCCTAATTCTGCAAAAACTATATGAAAATCACATTGAACCAGAGGGGATTTTAACATCTGAAAATTTATAAACAAAGCTCAGGAAAGTGCAGTCGCCTATTTCTATGCACGTCATCCAAATAAAATCTAAGCATTATGCATCTGCCATGATGCAACCTAAAGCCTAAACCAAATTAAAGGTTATCAAAGGCTTAAAATCTGGGAACAAAATTCAGAGGGACCACCTTCATATCATCTTCACCACCGGCCAAACTTAATTCCCCAAACCTAATCCCAAACCAAACCTCATATAAACATTAAATATATATATATGTGAAGCAACCTCTGGTCTCTATATTAGAAATGGATTCTAAATAACTATATAAACTAAAAGCTGAGAGAGTCAACCTAAATATCCTAACAGCAGAGCCTAATTCTCCAACTAAAACTTGGGAAAATTAACATTATGACAGGCGATATATAGCTGTATGCTATATCTATGTTCCTGAGCTCTTCTTAAATATCCTAACAGCATGCATGTGAGCCAATTTTGACATCTAGAAGCAGCATCAATCAAAATTATATAAAAACTGTAAAGAACTATTGGACACAAAGTGAATGCAAAAGACTAAATAATAAACCTTGGTAGATCTGTATTCTCAAGGTTAAAGCAAAGGTAATGATATTCTCCAGACCTATTACCTTAACTTTAAATAACAAAGGCGATTCATGTGTGCCCGAATATAGACTGCCCAAGTTAGCATAGGCACCATAAACCATTATGAAAAAAGATTTCCTAAACCCACCTCTTATTTCTATTATATACATCTATTCTAAGTAGCTATATACACAAAGGAAGTAGGCAGTCTAACCAAATTTCTTTCAACTATCCCTCTAAACTTACTGCAACAGTAACTTAAATTAAGTAAATAAAAATATAAGCATTAAGCTCTTAATAGGTACACAAGTCTATAAATCTTAACTCCAAGAAACACATATATGCACCAGCTATCGACACTCCAATTTATTACCGTCAAAATCAGCCAACAGGAAAAAAAATCTTAACAAATAGAAGGCAGAAAGTAAAAATATACCAACTGTGAACATCGGATGTATTAGACATCCATAAAACATCAATGGGAATGAACTAAAGGCTGTTAATTTGGGCCCTAAAATCATACAAACAACTATAAACGGAGGCAAAAGTTTAAAATGAAAACGACGATATCGCAAGCAGATAGAGCATCTAAAGGTTTAGTTTAAAGAAAATAGAGTGGAAAACAAACCTTTTGTAGATGATCGGTTGCTACAATCCCAGAGTAAATCAATTCTGGAAAAAAAAACGATATGGTGAGCAGGTGCAGCATCTAAAGATTGGATTTCAACAAAATATGGTGAAAAAGAAACCATGTGCAGATTCGGCGCAGGTGCAGAGCGGAGAAAGAGGCACGCAACTTCTGATTGTGAAAGAAGATTAAAGAGAGTGGTGATGAATCAAGGAGGCTATGAAGGCTAGGAAGGAGGCTGAGTCACACGTCGGCCCAAAAACTCACACATCGGCACACACGTGGCATTACAGAAGATATTACAGAAAAGAAAGCTTTTCTAAAAAAAATATATCCATAAGAGCGTGAGACTCGATCACGGGTATCAGCGCAAATACACCTAAGACAAAACCGTTACACCAAATCGTGGGACTGCAAATTTTCTGATACAAATTCTATATATATGAAATATTTTTTTGTGAATAAAAGGCAAAAAAAAAAAGTCAAGCCAAGACAATATTGGCACGTTATCATAGGTTTACTTCCCTTTTGTATATATACAAGTAGGACGACCCGCGCGTTGTCGCGGAGCCGACCCGTTTAAAAAGTGCGGTTAGGGAAGCTATAACATAGGTGACGTATGTTTGCTACTTCCCACCTAAATAACCTGTGATAACATCCAACATGCTAATAAACAAAGTAGTATACAATTAGAGACTCAATTAATATGAAGATGAGGAACATCATATATATTACCAAAAGGTTGTTCCTGGTCAGAACCTGATATGGTCTTTTACATCTACTTGGAGACCATGAGATGGCCATTCACATCTACTTAGATAAATACATAGTCCTAGGATAGCATAGAGTTAGATTACACATACATTTATCCTACATAGTAAGCTTCATCCCCAAAATATTTGTTTTGATAACAAAAGACCAAGAACACATTTACTACCTTCCCTACACATCAGAATGCTCCACCTTTTGTTTTTTCTTACTCCCAGCCATGTCAGCCATATCACTCCCTACTATTTGCTGGTGAGGTGCAGAGTGCCCTGCCGCCATCGGGCTGGAAGTCGTAGCTGCCTTACTATCCCCGTGCAGCGTAATAGTGTGCCTGGCATCCATGGCAGCCTCCTGTTGTTGCTGTATATCCACTGTTTCTGTATCAGCAGGGCTATCAGTCCCTGCAGGTAATATATCCCACATAAGATACACTATTATTAGCCAATGGCAGCTGCAAGTGTGATGCTGCATGTATAGAGGTGATTTGAGTAAAGTTACAGTTACCTTGTTGGTCATTTGTGCAAGACTCTCACCTGAATTGGTATTGGTGTTGTTGTTGCTTTTACGTGAGCAGTTCTTAATTGATTTATCATTTGTTGCCTGCAATGGCGAGCCAATCAAAACAATCTCATTATGCATAACTGGCTATATACATAAGAAAACATTTAGTAACATAAAAGATGATATATGACTAAAATTAAGAAAACTACCACACATCTACAGTCCCATGGGTCTATAATGTATGGAAATATTCTCTTTAAACTACATCACTATCTGTTTGTATGCAAAAGTTCTATAATGAAAACTACTAACAACTTGCATACTATTTAACATTTACAACAATTTTGTTTGTACGCTAACAAAACTAATTAGTAGTCTAACTGTTATTGCCTTATTCTAAGTGTTAAAAGTAGCTGGTACAACATGAAGGTTGCAATAAAAGGTGCTTCGTAGAGACTTGTAAACAATGTTATAAATTCACTCATAAAAATGGAGTGAACATTAGGAAAATAATAAAACTATAAACACTCAAAGATTTGATAACCAATCACATAAATTGAATAAAGACATTAGATAATAGCAGTTCTATGGTAACCTACTATAGGAAACATCAGGACACAAAAATGGAAAACTACATCAGTGGTAAAAGAACCAAAAAGTGGTTGATAGATCAGAGCAGTTCTATTGCAAGAAAACTTAAAGACACAAAAATAGAACACTATATCACTGGTAAAAGAACCCAAAGGTGTTCGGTAAAAGAGAACACTTAAAATGGTAAAATAAGACACAACAATAGAATAACATAGACCATAAGCATGAAGAACTGATAAAAGAAAACACCTCAACATAGAGGTTAAATAGGTTCATGAAGGAGAGTGAGGTACCATCAAGTTGGAATAAGGATTTTTTTTGTGGATGATGATGAAGCCGGTGCAGTAGCAGGAGTGTTCTGAACAACATATAAAAATACCAGCATATAAAAATACCAACCTGTGAAACTCAAACAAAGGTGCTGGTAAGACAGAACACCAACTACACCTGCACATGAAAAGATCACTTTAGCACCAAATAACGATGAACGGATACATATTAAAAAGGTTGAGAGACCAAAAAAGGTCAAAAGCAAGAATAACGGTTCTAAGAAGCAACAACAACAAAATTTGCTCATTAGTTGGCGAGAGGCACACGTTGCGACGCCACAAAATTTGCTCATTAGTTGGCAAGAGGCGCAGGTTGCGACACCGCTGTATGTATCTTCCTATCAAGAGCTATTAGATTTAACATGTGCATGTGCATATAGATTATATGAAAATGTAAGTGTTGATTTACAAATGTAAATATGTTATGTATAAAAAAAAGTTTGCCTCGGTGTGAGGCTTTCCTGAAAATCAATTCATTGGATATGAAGCGGGTTTGTCCTCTGGCCTTATCACAATCAGCTAACCATTTTGACTTTTGAAGTCAAACTTATGTGTTTCATAATTATAAGTGATACACATTAAAACAACATTGACTACAAATTATCTATTCCATTGGTAGCATCCTTTATAAACTTTAAAAAAAACATGTATAAGACAACAAAAGGTATCTGAACAATCTTGAGTTGAAACATAATATATTTGACTTAGAAAAGAGTTAATATTTTACTTGAAGAAACTAATTATAAGAAAGGACTGACCTGCACTTGACTAACTCAGTTGGGGTGGCCAAATCAACGACCGCGACTCCAACATCAACTCCAGCGACCATCTGTTGGTTGACGGTTATGTGTGCACCAGGTTCAGACCTCGAAAGAGCTTCCATCTGACCACTAAATACACACCTAGGCAACTTTTGATAAGTCAACTCATTTGACCAGTATTCTTATAATATAATTTTTTTTGTTTTATCTGTCGGGCTCATTGGAGAAACATTAATTAACAAATTCATAAGTAAAGTTTTACCTTTCTGTCTGCCTTAGAAGAAATCCAAGCTGCTTATCAAGTGGTTCTTTCTTCTTCTGATCAAGTTCTAATCATGTTAGTTTCATCTGTCAAGAAAGTAACATTCAACTAAACAAAATATTCAAAAAATCCCTTAGTAGAAATTCATATGTATGTATATATATATATATATATATATCTGCAAAAAGGATAAAGGATGGACAAAATGGAACCCTTGTTGAGTTGGAGAATCCTTGGAACCTAAATGAATGGCTCACAATGCTCCACATATACATAGCTAAAAGGGTAACAAAGTAAATTACCCATTCTCTCTCCTCTCCCCTCTAACTTCTTTTCTCTCTCCTCTCTCCTCTTCTCTCTCTCTTTCTCTCTCCTCCTCTCCTCTTTTGTCCATCCTTTATCCTTTTTGCAGATTTTTTCCTTTTACCTTTTAAAACGTTTTTAAAATCACAAGAATATAAAACACGTATTTACAGATACGAAATGTTACATACGTAACTTTTTTGAGTCTGAACAAAAATATTACAATCAACGGCATATATATTCGCGAGTACAAGTTAAATTTGAAAATAATTATTATAAAAAAAGATTATTTTATCTGTTGTAAAGCAAAAAAATTACAAATATACCTAATTAAAAAACATTACGGTTAACACCAAATATAACACAATTAACAATATACATTTTGATATAACAAAGTATATCAAAACAAATAAAAAATTGTCAAAAAATTTATATAACAAGCTACATAAACATCTAAAACTATTTATTCTTCAGTGCTTGATAATTATCTTCAGATTTGACAAAAAAAATACATTCACCTACAAAGAAAAACAAAATTCATTAGTTTTATCTACATATATAACACAGATATATTATTAGAAATATATGTTAAGCATTTAACACATGGCATATAGACAAAAATAAAAATAAAAAACATCAAACAACTTACATCTTGAACATCAAAAAACGTTACATATATCACGTTATCAAACAAAAAATTACATATGTAACATTATCAAACAAGTTACATATGTAACTTGTATGAACAATATTAAAGATATCAACAAGACACTTTAGCATTCTTTTAAGGATCTTTTATTAGGAAAAAAAAATCAAGAAACAGGTTTAATTGATATATGCATTTAACACATGGTATATAAATAAAATTAAAAAAAAACATCAAGCAAGTTACATCTTGAACATCAAAATAGTTACATATGTAACATTATCAAACAAGTTACGTATGTAACTTGTATGGACTACTAAACATATTAACAAGACACTTTAGCAGTTTTTTAGGATCTTTTATTAGTAATAAATCAAGAAGCAATTTTAATTGATATATGCATTTAACACATGGTATATAAACAAAAATTAAAAAAAACATCAAAAAAGTTACATATGTAACATTCACAAAAAAAGTTACATATGTAACTTTTATAAACAAGTTTAAACATATCAACAAGACACTTTAGCATACTTTTATGATTTTTAATTAGAAAAAAATCAAGAAACAAGTTTAACTGATATATACATTTAACACATGGTATATAAACCAAAAAAAAATCAAAAAGTTACATATTCAACTTAAAAAGTTACATATGTAGCATTATCAAACAAGTTACATATATAACTTGTATGAACAATATTAAACATATCAACAAGTTACACATGTAAAGTTACATATGTTTAATATCAAAAAGTTACACATGTAACATAAAAAAGTTACACATGTAACATTATAATAATAATAAGTAAATAATAAAATAAAAAGAAAAGAAGAAACAAGTGCACGTCTGCACTGTGTATGTATATGTAATTAAGTTAGATTTCATTACTTAAATTAAATGTGTAGCATTATCTCATAGGGTTCCCATATCTCATATTCATGTAAATAAATAAAAGATATCTGCTTTGGAAATATATCTGATAATATAGATCAAGATAGAAACATACTATATAATATCGTTAAGTAGGATATTTTCGTTTAGAAGGACATACGTGGAGACAAAGCTTTAATACCTGGAGACCCAGATGCTTACTATCTTCTTTTTGAAAGTCTAAAGGTGAGTATAAGACACGCTGCTAACCTACAATCAAAAATGCAAAATCGACAGCAACAAAAGTATTTCTTAATTTGATTTTCTTCACTACAAGCGACAAAAATGAAAAGAGCAACAAAAGTTGTTCGTAATTCCACTTTACCGACCTGTTTTAGATAGACGGAGGAAAGCTTCACTGAGTGAGCAGAGTGATGGCGAGCGAAACGGCGAGACAATCTCCTTCGCGATTTCCGCTGGATTCCGGCCACCACTATCTTCGTCGCCGGCCGATGCCGTGGATCTGTCGGCACAACCCGCCTCGAGACATCTGCACAACCCGCATTATAATTCACCTAACCTCCCTCTCTCCAAAATCCACCCTCTAAACGAACGGAGAGGACCCCCATCCCCAAAACGAACGCCGTTACCGTTAATAATAATACTTCATGGCGCTTGAGCAGCGATTGACTGTTGAGATGAGAAGAAGATTCAAGCTCAAAAAATGCATAAAATAAGGTCGTTATTAACAAATTCGAATGAATCTCAAACCCCAAATGAGGTTTCACGAAAACCATCTCCAAATCAGAGATTCATGCTCAAAAAATGCAAAAAAGAGTAAAACAGAGATCCAAGAAAAAAGAGCCTTGAAAAATTATCAAGATTCATGGGTATAAAACAAAAATTAGTAATATTTTTCAAGATTCATGGGTATAAAACAGAAAATTAGTAATATTTTTCAAGATTCTTGAAATGAGAAGAAGATTAAAAGCATAAAATAAGGGCATTATTAACAAAATCGAATGAATTTCAAACCCCAAATGAGCACTGACAAAATCGAATGCATCCACCTCCACCGTAGCTGCCGCCGCATCTCCGGCGAATTCATTTATGTCATCGTTGACGATGATTTACAGCCATCGATGTCTTCCGGGTTCCAGATCACGAATGATGCAAAAGTAGTTGAGAGGAGATTTGGGTTGAAGTCTGATGAAAATTTTGAATGAATATAGGAAATAGAGAAGAGTAGTGGTAGAAGTACACTGACAATCTGAGTAATAATTAAAAAAATTGATGTTAACATTACCTTTCTACCCCTAAAAGCAACTTTGCTAAGTAATTAAGGGATATAAATTAAATCAAAATTCGAAATTTAATAAGAGCCATTGGATGAACTTGATCAATGGTTAAAAAGTGGGTTCCAAAGATTCTCCAACTCAAGGTGGGTTCCAATTTATCTTTTCCCTATATATATATATATATATAGTGAAAAGTTCATTGTAGACACCCTTATAAGTGTAGACAGGTAGACACCTTTTTTCACCATTAGATCTCTTGATCTAATGGTTGTGATTAATATTCTTTTTTCTTTTTTTTCTTTTTCTTATTGTTCAGAAAATTTCACATGTGAAAAACAATGTGAAAGACAGTACTTTCACATGTGAAAGTGTCTACAATGAACCTCACCCTATATATATATATATATATATATGCACATAGATGTATTGTAGTTTATAACTGATTTATTTAGGTTTCTTAGCTCATAACCTCCACCAATATGTCTAACCATTAGAGCGACAACTATTTTCCAGATTTCTTGACTAAGTGGTTGCATAGAAACCGTTCCAACTGTGGTTGCCACTAATAAAAGAAAAGATGAATCAAGTGAATGGGTAAATAAAAACAAAAGTAA
>JBCNJP010000017.1:9415362-9445590 GCA_039602395.1 Deinandra increscens subsp. villosa
ATTAAACATACTATTTACTCTGCTAGGCCCTTCATCACAGACGTCTTGTATTCCCCCTATTTGTTTACCCTTGCTTTCCTCCACATAAGAGCTTGATCGGGGTCCTCATCAGCTTCAATCTCTTTGTTTTGTACCTTGTATTATAATGATATATATCAGACTTGAAACATACATTGCAGGTTCTTAACCATGACTGGCCGGATGTAACACTCTTAATTAGCTTATTACCATTTTTTCTCTCAGAAAGGCATTTCCTCCCCGGCCCATGGTATGATCATAAGTATAATGTGCTCGAACCGGTTTTGCACTGGTTGACACAGCCTTTCCAACAGAACAGTAGGATATATTACCCTATATATCATTTTCGAAGGCTTACGTGTACACTGAAGTTAAACTATTCCCTTGAAAATGTCATTTTCTTATTGGAGAACGTACGTGGTCACTCCACCGACTCTCTCTCTCTAAACACACCGACACTCTCTCTTTAAACACACCCACAGCCTCCTGCAACTCTTCTCTCTCTCTTTAAACGCACCGACATCGACGCCCTGTCCGAAATCCGGTGACGTTGAGCAACCACTGTCATCGAGATCTGACCCCCTCTCTAAAATTCCGGTGACGTGAAGCTCTCAGGTCGATGCTCCGGTGACGTTGAGCAACGACTTCTCTCTCCAAAGCCTCTTCATCTCTCTCTCTCTCTAAAATATATTACATCACCGGAGAAGAGGGTTATGTCTCCGTCCGGTGCTATTGACGTCGTAGCGGCTGCCAGAAGGCGTTGCTCCGTGCATAGTTACCGGCGAGTGGTAAGTCGATGCCGGTGGGTTTTGTAAAGAGAATCTGCTTCCTCGATGAGGTGGTGGGGGTTTCATTTCTATAACCCGCATTTGGTTTCCGTTGCTTCGATTGTGCCGCCGATGGTGGCGGTGGTGGTGCCGACGGTTTAGGGTTTTGTGGATACTAATTTTTAGGGGTTTTTCATGGATCTGGTGGTGATGACGCTTGATTGTCGCAGGCTACCATTGTTTAAGTGTTGTATCCTGCTAACATTGAGGGTAAAGTTGGGGGTTTCAGTGCTCGCCGGCGGTATCTTTTGGTGCTCGCCGATGTTGGTTGTGCTCAGTTCACCGAAGGCGTTGCTAGGGTTTCTTTTTGAGCGAATGGTTACTGTTATCGCCGGCGCCGGTAAGGTTTTTTTTTACTCGATGGTCACTGTTTGCTTTTGAGATCTGATTTGTATTTTTGCGTTTGGTTTCAAACAAATTTCTATGTTTGCTTTTGATTCTTTAAACCTTTTAACTGGTTCAAATCTGCTCTGATGTTGCTGTTACGAGCCCGCTTTGGTTTTGGCTATGATGACGATTCAGATTGATCTGACCCTATGCCGGTGTTTTCTGACTGTTACTATGATGTTAACTGTTTCGAATGTGGTTGGATATTTATGTTGGTTTTGATGAAAACTCAGATTGATCTGAGGCTACCATCTGATCGGAGCCATTAAGGCGATGACGGTCTCGGCTTTAGCCGATTTAGATCTGTAGTTTAGACAGAGATGGTTAATCGGATCTCAGTCCTGTTTGATGTAAATTGTGGGTTATACCTTACTGATTTAAGATATGTCCAACTGGTTTGAATATAAATCTTTTGACATTTACATGTCATAGTAAGGCTATGATGCGTTTTCCCTTTACGGTTTTAGACTTATTGGTTTTGGCAGCGACACTATCTTCGGATTGTTGTCGTTACCCCACTTGAGTCCCGTATACGATCTGAGCGGTTACCGCAATGATGATTGCCATATAAACTGAGCCTTTTTCCTGAATGTGGTTGGATATTTTTGTTGGTTATTACCTTATTACCCTATATATCAATTTTGATGGCTTACGTGTACACTGGAGTTAAACTATTCCCTCCGAATGTCATTTTATATATCAATTTTGATGGCTTACGTGTGCGCTACAGTTAAACTATTCCTTCCGATATGTAATTTTTTTTATCGAGGCATGTTGACGATGCGACTTGGTTCAATCCTCATGTTCATCTGACCTATATGTCCAGCTAATTTAAATACAAATGGTTTGACATTTACATGTCATAGTAAGGCTATGATGAGTTTTTCTTTAACAGTTTTAGACTTAGTGGTTTTGGCAACGACACTATCTTCGGATTGTTGTCGTTACCCCACTTGAGTCCCGTATACCATCTGAGCAGTTACCGCAATAATGATTGACATATAAACTGAGCCTTATTTTAATTTGAATTTTTTTTTACCTGAACGTGGTTGGATATTTATGTTGGTTATGATGAAAATTCAGATTGCTCTGAGGCTAGCGTCTGATCGGAGCCATGAAGGCGATGACGATCTTGGTTTGGGCCATTATACGCTTTTTTTTATTTTTGTTTGTTTTTCTGTAACGTTATACCAATGCGGTGGGGCTTGGCTGTTAAGTAAAACTATGTTTGGTTTTTTCACCGGAAAAGATGTCAGAAGAATTCTCAAGCACAAAGACAATGATGCTGGTGAAAAAGGTAAGTTCACTGTTTGCTGTATCATAATGTGGACAGGTTAATTACTTGCCCATTAATCTGAAAAGACATACCAAACAAACTGTTTGCAAACTTTGTTTTTTATATTAAGTAACTTTTATAGAAGTTAAGCACCACTTTTGTCTTATAATTTGCTCTTTATTTGATCTAAATTAATTGCATAGTTTGGAGAGGCAATGTAGTTCACAAACTGTTACGGGGGATTTTTTTAATTGGTCCAAATTTTATTTTGTGCAGGTAAAATATGATGAAAGAAAATGGAACAAATACATGCAAATTTCGCAGAGCATACCAAATGGTAATGTTTTTTTTATGTTGGTTGAGATCTATTGAGTCTTTTGGAAAAAGTTTTAATTGAATGAGAGAATGTGTAGATGGAAAGAGTATAATGGTATGTAGTTAGACTACTTAGTAACATTAACTTAAAATCTATGCCATGGATAGCTTACTGATATGAAATAGGAATGCTTAGTCATACTAGCTTTTACTCTTTATTTTTGGCTAAACGATGTGTTCGAAGACTTCTGTGTGTGCAGGAGTATATAGATACATGATCAAATGGGAATCCTACCTTAAACTTCACCCAACATCACTTCAAAACCCGCACGTTCGCTTGCAAACCCGCCATAAATAAAATGACTAATTTTATGTTTTAATTTTGTAGACAGTATATAACAATCACATGCACTATGCTCTTTATATTACTTGGCACGTTTCCGCAGCAACGCGCGAGTTAGTTTCATGTTTTAATACCTATGACTATGGTAATGTATGCTCATAAAAAATGTCAACCCGCAGCAACGCGCGGGACTTTTGCTCGTAATTATAATATCATTAATTATAACACTTAGCTTAATTAATGAAAGTTGTGTTTGAATTGAATAAAAACCTGGAATTCTTCAGATTTTGTATATTGTACAAATCTGTCCCAATCTTTTTTTTCCACAATACCGAAATACGGCTTTGGAACTTTCGCAATCACCTTTGGTTTCGCCAGGTTGGGAAGAATGTATTTTTCACGCAAATTTCTTCTAAAACCCCTTAGCAACCCACCAAACATTACCATAATAGTATCATTTCGACAGTTACCAACCTCGAAATATTGCTAAAAAATAACATAGATTTTTTAGTCACATGGAATTCAATAACAAACTTAATGTGAGAATGTTTACTCTGTTTCATAACCTGAATCAAAGCCCACATCGTCTTCTTGTTGTCTGTTGGCACCTTGTTCGAATCAAGATACTTCAATCCAACCTCTGCCCTTACAATATCTCCTTTATAACTTGAAAACTTCGGTCTATGCTCCCCGATAACCCTTCCAACATTGTCAAATGCTAGTGGCCATTTTTTCCCACCATTGTTACTAAATTTGGCACGCCACTTTACCAACCGAGACAACCCCCTCTTGTAATTTGTAGTTTGGGGAGCAGAGGTTGTGGGTTCCTCATTCTCATTCTCAGTATGAACCTCATCCTCGACTTGGCCGTCATGGTTTATCATTACCTCTTCTTCTGATTCCTCATTACATTCCCCTTCACTGTCAGAATTTTCATTGTGTTCGTCTTCTGAATATTCATTATATTGATCCTTGTCATTGTACCTTAAATAATCATGATTGTCCTTCAATGCTTCACCTTCACGCTCCATTGTAAATGAGATGAATCCTGAAATGAAATAAATAGGCAGTGAAATAAATGCAATGGAATATTTGAGATGTAATAACTGATCTACTGAAAATGAAAGTGAAATTAATATTGACTGAAATTTGGTAGTGGTCTCCTGAAGATTTTAGTGTGAATCCTGTAGAGGGAAGAAGAGTGTGATGAATCGTTTTTGGTGATAAAATTTTGGTGACAGAGAATAGGAACTGACTAATGAATTTTAGGGAAATTAGAAAAATTGTGGGAAGTAATTTGGGGATTAATATGATCGATTCGGGTGAAAGCATCTCACCTAATAAGGACGTGACATCATTTATCGGATTTAATATAAACTCAATTAATTCCAGTCATAGATATAATAGTATGTTAAACATACCAGTGAATTGATCTTTAAATGTAAAATGGAATATTAAGCAATAAACTTAATGATAATTATATCCTAATGAATTTGTATACGTAACCTAAAAAAAATATGTAAAGTACCACACACACACACACACACACACACACTATATATATATATATATATATATATATATATATATCTTTCAATGTGTTGTAATATATACATTATCGGTTATATATATATATATATATATATATATATATATATATATATATATACACACCTTATTGGCCATCATTGGTCCCAACTGACCCTCATTTCCCCTAAACACACCTTATTGGTCCTATGTACACCTTATTGGCTATATACACACCTTATTATGACTCAGTGGTCCTAACTGACCCTCATTGCCCCTAAACACACTTTATTGGGCCATCATTGGTCCTAAACACAACTTATTGGTTATATACACACCTTATTGGGACTCATTGGTCCCAACTGACCCTCATTGCCCCTAAACACACCTTATTGGTCTTATGTACACCTTATTGGTTATATACACACCTTATTGGGACTCATTAGTCCCAATTGACCCTCATTGACCATAAACACACCTTATTGGTCCTATGTACACCTTATTGGCTATATACACACCTTATTGGGACTTATTGGTCCTAACTGACCCTCATTGCCCCTAAACACACCTTATTGGTCCTGTGTACACCTTATTGGTTATATACACCCCTTATTGGGACTCATTGGTCCCAACTGACCCTCATTGCCCCTAAACACACCGTATTGGTCCTAAACACAACTTATTGGTTATATACACACCTTATTGGGACTCATTGGTCCCAACTGACCCTCATTGCCCCTAAACACACCTTATTGTTCCTATGTACACATTATTAGTTATATACACACCTTATTGGGACTCATTGGTCCCAACTGACCCTCATTGCCCCTAAACACAGCTTATTGGTCCTGTGTACACCTTATTGGTTGTATACACACCTTATTGGGACTCATTGGTCCCAACTGACCCTCATTGCCCCGAAACACACACCTTATCAGTCATATGTACACCTTATTGGCTATATACACACCTTATTGGGAGTCATTGGTCCTAACTAACCCTCATTGCTTCTAAACACACCTTATTGGGAGTCATTGGTCTCCAACTGAACCTCATTGCCCCTAAACACACCTTATTGGTCCTAAACACAACTTATTGGTTATATTCACACTTTATTAGGACTCATTGGTCCCAATTTACCCTCATTGTCCCTAAACACACCTTATTGGGCCATCGTTGGTCCCAAACACAACTTATTGACTCATTTGACCCGAAATTGACCAATTATTTTTTATGATAATTCTTTAAGAATCAATTCATTACATATTAATTAGTAATCCAGAACAACTTTCCAACCAAAACAATTACTCTTCAATCCGGAACCCTAAAGAGGTTAATCATTTCCCACACCAGTAGAAGCTTGAAATCTTCTCCGGTTTCATGTAAGTAGTGTTCAAAAGCAATGAACAACAAGTCTTCCTTGGTTTGGTTCTCCTCTTCATTGTCTTTGCAATCCGTTGAGGGGACTGTTACTTGAGTTTCCAATGTATGAACCTGTGGTGATTGAGTATGCACATTCTTATGATATGATGGTATACTTACATTGGGGTAATCCTTCTTAAAGGTGTTGCAGTGTCCAAGTGAGTGTCCATGAACATGACAATATTAGCATTTGCCAAGGTAGGGTCGTGCACCAGTTTGGTTGCTGCTCGAACTTGTCGGTGTTGGTAACAAACCAGTAGTTGGATGAGTTGTGTTCTTGTTATTGTACATTCTGTTCCCTTGTCTCACGGGTTGGCAATGTGCAACGAAAA
The DNA here is from genome assembly GCA_039602395.1 of Deinandra increscens subsp. villosa. Lineage (NCBI taxonomy): Eukaryota > Viridiplantae > Streptophyta > Magnoliopsida > Asterales > Asteraceae > Deinandra > Deinandra increscens. The sequence goes on from JBCNJP010000017.1 coordinate 9,421,810, forward strand.
CAGCTGCAGGTTGATGAATGGTGGGTGCAGATGCAAGTTGGGCTAAAGCAAGTTCGTGATTAATCAGCTTCTCATGGAGTTCATTAAATGAGATGGTCGTGTCACGAGCAAAGACAACATCAAGAATAGGTTTGTATATTGCTTGATTAAGGCCTGCTAACACCGTGTCAGTGATGTCTTCATCATCTATTTTCTTCCCAGTATAGCGAGTTGATCCACAATTGTTTTGATCTCTTGCATATAATCGGTAATGCTTTGGCTTTGTTTCTTTAGAACAGTGTTTCAGTGTATGCTGAAGTTGCTTGATATGGCCTCGAGTAGGAGAAGCATAAGTCTTGGAAAGAATTTTCCAAGCTTCAGGGGAGGATGGAGCATTGGTAACCAGTGGAATAATTTGTGGCGGAGAGAGTACCTATGAGGGCCCCAAACAATAGTCTGTCTTGGCGAAACCAAGCAGAAAAATCTTTGTGAGGTGTAGAAGTGCCATTGGCATCAACAGTAGGAGAAGGGGATGGATGGGTTCCATCGGATGAATTTGTAGAGGTCAAGGCCATGTAGGAGGGCTTCAATTTGTGTCTTCCATCCTAAATTGTTGGTGGAGGTGAGTTTGAGATTGTTGGAGAAGGTAACAAGGGTGAGGTTGCTTGCTTTGTTGTTAACAGTGACAACATTAGTTTGGTTTGGGTTTTCTTCTGTCATGATTGGGAAGAAGCTATGGATCGGTAGATGCAAAAGAAATGAAAGAAGGTAGATGCAGAAAAGAAGGAAAGAGGGTGGATCAGAAAAAGCTCATGATACCATATGAAGTTTTGGTAAAAGTTGAATTGCATTGAATGGAGAGAAATCAAGTCTACATATACAACAAAGTCAAAACAACTTATCCTAGAAAGTAGGAGACATTAAAGGACATGTGTAGAAAGTCTACGACAACCTAAAAACCATTTAAAATTCAAAAGAAACAAAAAATACGTAAGATCATCTTTTGACTCCATTGTGATTAAAAAAGGTGTAGATCACTCGCCGCGCGTTGCGGCGGCGTTAGTCTCCGCATTCGCAGCAGGTTTTGTAAATAAGTGAACCATCACAAAGTAGAACACATAATATTTACATCTATAACTCCAAAAACATGTAACCAAAAATATGATAAAGGTTCTACTACTAAAAATTTGACAACCAAAGTAGAACACACCATCGTTACATCTATAACTCCAAAAATATGATAAAGGTTCTACTAAATATTTGACAATCAAAGTAGAATATTACACCATCAAATTCTACTTACCTAATACAGACTATATGTTTTGGTTTGAAACCACTACAAAAGGTATAAGCTTTTGATTGAGTTCTTCCTTCACATCCTAGTTGATTCTTGTGTTCATCTAATCTATAGCTCATATGAATCTGCACCAAACAAAGAATCACAGAATACAGCAACGTTTCAATCTGAGACTCACAAGTATAAATATATTTCTTTTAGGGCAGCAGGATCAGTTTACTATTGTACCTCTTAACACAAATATAAGTATAAATATATTTCTTTTAGGGCAGCAGGATTCGTTTACTATTGTACCTCTTAACACAAATATGTAAACCTAAGAAGATTTCAACCCCTTTTTTCATTTCTTTTGCGTGTAATCTGTCAATGCTTTTGTTTCTTAAAATTTTTCCAAGCTATCTACAAATCAAGAAATGAATGTATATCATTTAAACAACTTTGAAGAGAAAGCTTTGAAGCTTGAACCAAAAATCCTAAAGGTACATTTACATAAGTGCATAAGAACCCAAAAAAATGAAATTCTGAAGATACACAAAAATAACCCGTAGACAACATGTATTAAAACCATTTTAAGAAAAAGTTACCTTTCAACAGAAGCTTTGAAACTCAGATTAATATACACAACTATTAAAATCATTTGATGTATTTTGGAAAATCATAAACTTACCTAATTCTAACATACTCTATTATCTATGAGTTGCATCATTTTCTCATGACAACCTCAAGCAGACAACCAAAGAATCAAACTCGGCAGTGGTGAATATGCAAAGAAATCTTTAACCACAAAAAGCTAATACAAAAACAAACTTACAAAGTAAGGATCTGAATATCTAGCAAATTAAGCCAAAAAGAAGATTGAAAAAAGAAGAATCAGAAGCATTAATCTCCAACCATGTAAAAACAGTAAAGAAAAACAACCAAACCAAATGCAATGTAGCATCGATTCAAGAAGAAATAACAGCAAGGGCGAGGAAATCGTGTAAAGGAGAAAAAAACATGGGCCTCACAATGCCGATCGAACACACAACAAGAGCTCGATGCTGCGGGGGTCTCCTAGCACCGGTCTTCTCTCTCACTTCCTCGAAGAGGCATCTGATTCTTCTTTTTCAATCTTCTTTTTCAACATAGTGGCCGGTACCGTTAATAAGAACATCAATTGCTATACAAATTAAACCCGTTAACAGCAAGAGTGAAGCATAAGACAAGACCTAAAAGAAAAGCAAGAACAAAAAAAACCCTAAATCAACCCCGAAATAAAGCAGCATAACATATGAATAGCCAAAATAAACTGAAAGACAACCCAGATCTACCCAAAAAGTGTCACAATCTAAAATTACACATACCTTGTCATAGAAGACAATCCATGGACACCTGCAAAAACAAAGCAAACCCACAAATCAGCAAAAACTCATAATCGATTGAGTCATAGATCACGAAATCGAAACAAAGGGGGTGAGCGAGAGAAATCGGTGATGGTGAAAGGGAATGAGTGAGAGTCCAAGATTTCTCCTGGCGTGTGACTCTGGTTTATCAAGAAACAAAACGTGTGACTTTGGTTCAAATAAAGGCCTGTAGATGGAACTGCTGAAGGCATGGGTTGATGGGCCGTGGCACTGCTGAAGTCTTCTAACTTCTAAGGTAGCCCATCAAAAGAACCTCCAGCTTAGAAAAAATTACAAATATGCCATTATCTACTATTCAACATCTTGTAAATTGATGATACTAGGTGGTGACCCGCCGCGCGTTGCGGCGGCATCACCACTTTTTATATCACACGACAACTTTATCAGCATTGTGGGTTTGTCCATTATGTTAATAAGCATTCTAAATGAGAACTCTTATTTACCTCTGCATCTACAATCAGATAGCAATAGCATAGGCCCTTTTATTTAAATCTGGGTCCCCATTTTCGGATAATGCGGACTTCAATAGCAGCCCTCGCACCACCTTCCTTAAGCGAAAATAGTTTTTAAAAAATTGTCACATTGAAAGAAATATTTTACACTGGAATCAGATAGGGCAAAGAGGCAGCAAATGCCAAATAGATCCTACAGAACCGAAAAAAATTATCATAAGAAACAAAAATGGGTAATAATCCATCATTTAATTCGGGGAAAAATGAAAATTTGGAATGTCTAATACCTGATAATAGCTTCAAACATATATGTGTTCAAGGATATCAAATTGGATGTCTAAAACTTAGAAGGCAAAACACAACAAATGATACCAGGTAACTAAGAGATATGTAAAGCTCCAAAGCAATTGATAACTTGAAATCATATAATCACACTCTTTTAGGAATGATGTACTTTCTTGTATTAGGAGCTCTTAGTACATCATGCCTTAATTTGCACATAACCAATAAAAAGTTATTTAACTCTTTTCTATATAGACGATCTTAGGAAAGTAACCTTGATATTGTCGTCGAGAGTCTGGAAACAGAAGCAACACATATTTTGCTCCCTGTGCTTGCAGAAATTCCTGCAAAACAGATTAAATAGTGACTAAAATTCAAATGATAGAGCCATATATAAAGCTGAACATCACAACCAAATCTAAACTAAAAAGACAAACAGATAGTTTATAACATCCTAACCTGGATAGCAACAAAACCCATTTTCGAAATGTAATTTGTTGTCAAATCATCAAAATCATGCATGTTTGTTTGGTCAGATTCATGGTTTAGGAATTAAGATTTGCATGTTTGGCATTGCATTTTGAAAGTGACTGTGACATGGAATAATCTTAATTCAGTATAATTACATAATCACATGTAATATAAAAAAGAATTCACTATTTACATGATATTTATTTTGTTATTTCTCAAGCAAAGATCATATGGTATATCTAGCCTATCCCAAGATTTAAACGGAGTGTACATTTCAGCTTCATAACATTGAGTAGAACTTGTTTCTTGAAAATCAAATCAGTTAACATTTACCCTAGGATAGAAGCCAAGCATTGCAAAAAGAATGAGGCGAAGACAAACCATAAGATCATGCCCAATAAACATCATAAGAATATAGTAGTGCGGTATACCTCATGCAGCCTCTTATTCTTATTTCTCTCCCAAACATTGACAAAACTGTCACAGTCACCTGTTGAATATATCCCATACCTGCAAGTAATGAATTGGATTATTTGTTAGAAGCATAAATTCAACTCATTGACTATGTAAAGCTGAACATCAACTAAAAAGAAAATAAAAAAGATAATTTTTTTAATAAAAGGGCAAAACTATTGTTACCAAATCTAAACTTAAAACTTAGAAGATTAACATTGACAAAACTTAGAGTGACGGTGTCACTCAGCTGGTAACAAACAAACAAAGGCCTAAAACCTTGGAGAAAAACTTCTTTCGCAATTCCATTCGTCACCCAAACCAACACAAAATCTAATTCGAACACATCCAATCCACACACAGTTACCAACAAAGAAACCCTAACACCTTAAAATTCACTTGTCCGATTCAATTCCTCATTTAATCAACACCGATCTGATTCAAACAAAACTATAAGCATCTAAACAACCTATCATAATTTTGAACATATGCGACTCATGATATTTGATAAAAAAGACTAAGAAACCGTACAGTTTGGGAAGGTTATAGGCAACGATGGTAACTAACCTGTAAGATACAACATCTTATTTCTTCACCAGCGGCTCACCGTCTCTCATTATCACGGAAATAGCCCCTTGGTGTGCCCCATTTTGGCCTTTCGTTCCCACAAACGGACTGATTTGATATGTTCTAGAAACAGCAGAAAGTGAAAATGTGGGAGAGGAGAGTGTACATATAACCTGCAACGATTATACATATAACATGGATCTATCAAGAAGAAAAGAAAACCTGCTAAAAGATCATCTGAGAACTTTTCCAAGTCAAGAATAGGGTTTTAAAACCTAATACCTAAGCAGCAATGGTGCCAGCTATCACCATCGCCGGTGGCCACGGAGACGTTCAATAGAGAGAGATACCAGGGATTCTGTGCAAATGAAAACCGTCGATCGCGAGAGAGAGAGAGCAGAAAAACAGTGATACAGGGATTGAAAGGGGAGAAGGTGTTTGGTATGGGAGAGGTATGGCCCCCTTTTTCTTCAAAAACATGTGAAAAGGAATGGACGAACCAAAAAGTCTGCCCAGCTTGTTTTTACAAAAATAACCTCTCTTGGATAAGAGAAATGACGAAAATACCCTTAAATTTCTTTTTATCTTTAACACCCCTCAATCCCTCATTCAGTCATTCACGATTTTAAATTTCTTTCTCCCCTCTTCTCCTCAGCGATTTCTCCTTCTTCTCTCTCTCGGCGATCATCATCTTCATCAATCAAACAGATTCAGTTATACGCAAAACGAATCATCATCTCGGTCTCCTTCTTCTCTCTCTCGGCGACGATTTCTGACCAATCATCAAGTTCCACCGCCACTTTAAACCTCTAAGGAAAAAAATGGTTCGAATTAGGTAGGTCTAGACGCTCATCGTTGTATCATTGTTCAAAATCATCGACTCATTTTTATTTTCTGATTTCGCAAGAAACAAGATCGGTGAAGGGGTTTAAGTTATCTTCCCCTGTTTTTTAGAGCATATTACCTGTAGTCAATCAAACCTAGCCCAGAGAGATTGGCTACTTCCACTAGAACGGAAATCCAGGCCATCACTTTCATATCGTTTTCCGCGAACAATTTCCCAAAAAACGATCCCTGTTTACTATCTTCATCCTTGAAAGTTTATGATTTTCCAAAAAACGATCCCTGTTTATTATAATAATAAACAGGTAACACAAGCCTTCCTTTTGTCTTGCTCCGCTCCATTATCTCTAGCAGCTCGTCCAGACACCAAGATTTCGAAGCATAACTTTTTGAGAAGATCACAATATATAAGCTCGACTCTTCGAGTATTTCTTTCCTGGAAGCTTCCGATTTCTCTTTATCATCATCCTTGAAAGTTGTAATTCCATTTCAGGTCAGATCAGCATAGAGATGATCAGCGAAGGCGTTCTGCGTATCGTCTTCTCCACTAAAACTCAAGAAGACATCGTAGTTTGATCTATCCATCCCTGTTTTGAATCTGTGTGGATGAGTGAGATTTGGAGAGGCGGCACAATTAAAAAATGTTAATTCCTATCAGATTGATTTCCTTGAACACAGCTGCGTTATGGTTGCCGATCTTCAGCAAAAGCAAGGTAATAGACATATCTGCCCCTGTTTTTTAGAGCATATTACCTGTAGTCAATCAAACCTAGCCCAGAGAGATTGGCTGCTTCCACTAGAACTGACTTCCACGCCATCACTTTCATATCGTTTTCCGCGAACAATTTCTCAAAAAACGGTCCCTGTTTACGCAAATTTGATGGATCGAAATTATAATAATAAACAGGTAACACAAGCCGTCCTTTTGTCTTGCTCCGCTCCATTATCTCTAGCAGCTCGTCCAGACACCAAGATTTCGAAGCATAACTTTTTGAGAAGATCACGATATATAAGCTCGACTCTTCTATTTCTTTCCTGGAAGCTTCCGATTTCTCTTTATCTTCATCCTTGAAAGTTGTAATTCCATTTCGGGCCAGAGCAGCATAGAGATCATCAGCGAAGGGGTTCTGCGTATCCTCTTCTCCACTAAAACTCAAGAAGACATCGTAGTTTGATCTTACATTCAGTAATTTCTGATATTACATTCGGTAATTTCTCATTATTAGAATTGTTTCCATGGTAGAGATAGTAATGAATCTGCTAATTTTATAAAATTAGGTATATTATCTTTATCCCTTTTGAAAGATCTGTATTATATGTTGAAAGAACTGTAATGTAAATGTTATATTGACTTGCAACAGTGTGGAATTGCAATGCTTCATAATACGCCCGGTGAAAGTGGTGAGACAAGAGTTGCTATTCTAATCGGAGGTAACTAATTTGGATTTTGATCAATTTTTAGCTATTCTTTGCAACACTGTGGAAGTTCTATGCTATTTATCTATATTTTTGGTCTTATTTTCATGTAGCAGGTAAAGGATCTTGAAAAGTCTATGGCAAGAATTATACTTTAGTTCAACAAAGGCATTTGAATCCTGGTCTTAGGGTGGGTGACCTTGAGGTAAGTTTTAAGTATTATGATAAATACTAGAAATAAATTGTAATATTTGAAATCACTACATAAATGGTTTAATAGTAGGCATGATTTTTTTTTAAAAAAAAATTCTTTTAACTACATATTTATTATTTTGATTGAGTAGCATTTTTGCCTCTTTTACCATGAATACCAATGTCTGAATTTGTACACTGGGCCAGTTAAGCTATACCTCCATCTACGATATGTATAACATACATTGATGATATTCTATAAGGAGTGAGACAATGAGTTAAGGTGTTTTGACTACAATATGTTTCCAATTATGATATTTTTCATCTTTCACACTTCCACATCATGCAGGAAGTTACCTTAGAAATTTCATCTCTTATGATATGTTTGCTTTTAAACTCTGTTGAGTTGAGTTAAAAAAAAGTATAATTGATATTTCGCTAGTTGCTAGCTAGCTTGTTTTAATAAAGTTGCTGTTCAAAAATAAAATAATTGAACCCCCTTTCTCTCAATCTTCTCTGTCAGATGACGTGACGTGAATACCCATCTAATTAATCTGTTAAATATATTTTTAGGGATGTTAGTAGTTTCCTTTGATGTAAGGCTATATATAGCCACCTAAGCTTTAATAAAAGAGTCTGCAAGCTTTCCCTCTATATTTTTATTTTCTTCTTTTCTTCTCTAACATTCAACTCTTCATTATCAGTAACTGAGCATGATGTGGAAGTGTGAAAGATGAAATTTCATCTCTTATGATAAATATGTTTGCTTATAGATTTTGCTTTGTTAATCAAGTCATTAGTGGCATAATCTTACATACTGAACCAAGTTGAGTCTTAGAATGAACCTCTTTATTATCAGTAACTGAGCCTAGGCAGTTGATTTTGTGTTTGTCACGTTTTGTTTGACAAAAGAAATTACAAACGGGTTGGCTGACGTTGTGTTTTATCTTTTACTGGGTGAAGAAGTTGGTTAAATAGCTTTAAAAGGAGCATGTTGATTGAGTTAAATTTAGAGATTTAGAAATTTAACATTGTGTGCTTTGGCGTAATTACAGGATGCATAGAAAGGCTTCCACTCCAAGTATATTTGTAAACATGTAGCTCTATGGCTTGAATTTGTGTCGATTAGCTTCAAAGGAAGCAAGTCGAAAGGTTTCCTTTTTTTTTTCCCTAAACTTTATAAGTAGGAAGCGGTAGTGTTTGTTGGATCAACATAGCAACACCATCATAGGATTCGTTTAGCCCGGCAATGAGTTGAAGTACGAGTCGTTGATTCGAGACTTCAGCGCCAACATTAGTAAGTTGGTCGGAAAGCACCTTCAAAGCCTGGCAATAAGAGGAAACATTGGGAAATTGATCAAGTTTAGTAGTAACAAATTTGTGTTCAAGATAAACCGCCCGGGAGTGTTACAAGATAAACCGCCCGGGAGTGTTGATTGTCTTGAAAAGCCTGGCGAGAGAGGCCCATGCTTGGTGTGCAGAGGATTTTGGTTTGAGAATGGTTTGGAGTAAGTCATTGGAGATGGTGCTATAAATCCATTGAAGGACAATAGCATTGATGCGGTGCCATAGTTTATTGGCAAAGGAGTCCGTGGGTTTTTCAGCGGTGGCCGGAATGATACCAGGGGCGGAGGCATTAGCTTCGAGATGATCGGAAACTTCAAAGGCTCGACAATGGATATTGAACAGTTCAGCCCATGAGTTGTATTGGCTGTTGTCGAATTCGAGGGTGATAGGGATGAAGTTTCGGATGTTGGTGACGGTGATTGCCGGATGAAGCTTGTCCATGGTGATTGAAAAAAAACGACAAAAGTAGAGGATAGGGAAAGGCGATGGATGAAGAAGAATCACAGGGAAGGAACGGAGGCAGATGAAGAAGAATCACAGGGAAGGAACGGAGGCAGATGATACCATGAAAGGAGGAGATATCGTAAAATCATTGGTTTCCATTCACCACATAATCTGCGATAAATAATATACATGCTTTCCTATTCTATAGGAGATCCTATTCTCTAGGAGGAATATAACTAAATTGACCGAGCAGTTCAAAATACATACAGAGGATAATAACAAAGTATTTTCCTATAATGATTTATTATTGTAATACACGTAAATATGTAATTAAAAGTGGTTTGACCTGGTTTTTGAATGAGATGAAAAGATTATATTGGGCAATAGATGAATAATTAAACTCCAATAATCCTAAATAAACAAACGAAAGATAAGATAGGTGGATCCTTCACGAAACTTCAACTTGTTTTTTTGGATTTGGAGGAATGCAAATTTGTTGACCATGTTCTGTGGATTTGGAGGAATATTAATTACTTGATCACGGTAATAGTCAAGATCTATTGCATCAACCTCCTTCATGCTCTGAAATGAAAAAAATAAAATAAAATAAATATAAGGTTGAACTTTTACCAGGGAAATTTGAAATAACTTAAAAAAATTAGTCGACTACAATATCCATACCTCGCCGTCCATCAATCTATCAGAATCTATTATCTGTAAATCAGGATGAAAAATACCCCTACCCATTTGCTGTATTAGAGTAGGCATATTAATGCAACCCTCCAAAATACGAATGAGAGATTTCTTCTCCAATATTCCTATCCCAATGTCTCCACAGAACCCACACTTATCTAGAATCTTAACTGCATAGTCCTTCTCCGTATCATTTAAACACCATGCAATAAGTAGAAACATTTTTTTTCCACCATCAGTTAAGCTATCATAACTTATCTTAAGTCTATCTTGGATTGCTTTTTCAGGATACACTTGTAACCTAGCCATGGTACTTATCCACTCTTTCTTGCTTCTTCCACATAACAGGGAGCTCAAAACTTTAAGAGCCAAAGGAAGACCAGCAGCATAACCAATCACCCGGGGGAAAAGGTCTTCATATGACTTTGTAGAAACGTCCTTCTTAAAGGCATGCCTTCTAAGAAACTGATAGGATTCATTCTCATTTAATAGTTGAACATAATATATTTTCATGATATTATGTGCTACCAACAAAGTTTCATCCCTTGTTGTGATTATGATTCTACTTCCCTCACCAAACCATAATTTACCGGAACCAACTAAAGCTTCTAGTTGGCTACTGTCATCCACATCATCAAGGACAATGAGAACTTTACGTTGGGCTAACAGTTCTCTTATAGGATCAACTCCTCCATATATACTGCTTACATGTAGGCTTTCATCCTTCATAAGTCTCAACATCATTTCTTTTTGCATATGGTTAGGACCATGATATTTTGAAGTTTCCCTAATATTTTCAACAAAGCATGAACTGTCAAAGAAGGTTGATACTTGGTCAAAAACAGCTCTTGCTAAGGTTGTCTTACCAATACCACCCATACCCCATATCGCGATTGTCTCAACCCCATATGACTCGAGTTTTAATAGAGACATCACATGTCTCACCCGTGCCTCTATTCCAATTAGGTTATCATCAACACTTAATGAAAAGCAATACAATCTTTTTGAGATCTCATCAACAATACTTTTAATAACTGTAGCTTCATCACTGCATATTGGAAGAAAAAAGAAAGAGGGCAACATTAGTATGATCTTGTTTAAAAGGATTATCTATCATTTCTAAATAGTCTACAACGAACATCACCCTATATATATATATATATATATATATATAAGGGTCTATACATGTGAAAAAAACTATTTTACATGCGAAATATCTACAATAAACCTCACTCTCTCTCTCTCTCTCTCTCTCTATATATATATATATATATATATTATATAGACCTGGAAAAATGTGCGGGTCGGGTTGGGTTGCTTCGCGGGTCAGAACGGGTCGATTTAAAAAATTGTCTAAATTAAAATTAAAACAATATATAAAGGGTGTTTATATTGACACAAACAATTTTGATATTCTCACACACTTCCCACGATCGTGGGCTCTTATACCATGGGGCGCGGCTGACCGAACACTTGAATAGACTTGTCGAGAAGTCATCGAGACCGACCTGGCAAAGACTTTGAGTCTCAATATGTATTATTTTACGTCACCAGTATGTTCGTTTAAATACTTTATTATTAGCTATGATGAATAGACTTTTTAATTTTTATAAACTTAAATAATTAAAACCATTTATAAAAAAAAAATACATTTTGGCCCATTTGGCAGCCCACGATCGTGGGATCTGTGTGAGAATAGCCAAACTCCAAGTATAAAAAACATTTCTTTGTCTTTTACGTCATTTCAACTATTTATCCAAACACCCCAACTCTCTCTTTCTCGTCTGACGGAAGAACAAGAGTAACAGCTCCGGCGAACTTCCGGCGAACTTCCGGCTGGCCTATGGCCAAGTCCAAGGAGCGATTTTCCCGAGCTGCATGTCACGATCTGCCCTTCTCTTCTCTTTATTTCAAACCTCAGCCTCGTTTCTCCTTTCTCTTCTCAGCGGTGGCGAAGGAAATAAACCCTGATTAGGGTTCCGCCTAAGTGAGTCGGTGATGGCTAAGCTTCTGGTGGTGAGAGATGGTCGACTTAAACCCAACAGGTTAAAAAAAACCCATTCTGACCCATATTTTCATATGCGGGTTGAGATTGCCACCCCTATATAATATATATATATACGTATGTATGTATATGGTTAGGTGAACCATTTTAAACCACTCAAGTACCATTCATTACCTCTTGGGAGTGCAATTCAAGTACCATCCAGCCAAACTCCCTAGTTTAGCAAGGGCTTTTCTCCAGCTTTCTATCTTTGCGGGATTGTTTTGCATGACGGCTTCCGTAAAAAGACCTTTCTGGTTCCGTACATCGGAAGATTCCACATCATAAAAGATTGGAAATACACTTTGTCTGACTCCTTCATTGAAATTCATGATTTTCACAAGTTCATCCAAGCAAACAGCAGAAGCAACAAAGCCTTTTGAGAATACAACAACTGCAATATTGGACTCTTCAATAACCTTCAAGCACTCTACAGAATGAATTGAGTTGGGCGTGGAAAGTGCTTGGTCTTTTCTGAAAGCATGTATATTGTGTTTCTCTAGGGCATAGTGGAGCTGATCAACAAAGTCCCTACAGGTGTCATTTCCTTTAAAGCACATGAGAACATCATAGGTCCACGGAGAAGATCGAATAGATGATAGAGATGCCCGTGGAGGCTTGCATGCAGGTTTCTCTAAACATTAATACACAAACATTATATCAATAAGGATAAGGACCAAGTTCTATTATTATTATTATTATTATTATTATTATTATTATTATTAGTTTGAGTGCTCTTGTGCAGTGAAAGGTCATGAAAGCAAGCCGCTAACCTTGTAACAGTCGCTTTACTTGCTGCACACGACGATCTATTCCAATGGGTGGTTTCTCATGAGATGAGGATGTATCTCCGAATGTGTTATGCTTCTTTGCCGTTGTGTGTTGATTGACATGTAACATATTAATATTAATATTTAATTTGCTCAAAACCATTTCTACAATTTCGTTGATTTGTGTTGCTTGATGCCTGCAAGAAGAGATGAGTAACTGACATTAGCAAAGGGGTCAACTGTTGCCTTTGCTTATTTTCGAGTTTAATAAACTTCAAAGACTGTAATCCGGGGAGTGGCAAAAGAGAAAAAATAATTTAGAAAGGAATAAAAGGAATTATTTAATTGAATAGGGATATAGATAAAGAATGATATGACAAATTAACTCTTTTATCCTAAACGATGTCATGTTTAATAAACTTCAAAGACTATCGGCATTAATACAACTTTACGTTAATTTGTACTTATCTAATAAAATTGTAATTTTAACTTTTTTTTTCTTATATATAAGGTCGAGAATGTTTTTATGGAACTCATAAAATATTTTTCTAGTTTCGTCCATTCGAGAAAAAAAAGGTTACGAACTATATTAGTATTGGGACCAATATTGTAATAATCTTTGTTACTTAAATAGAACCATAAAAAGAACGACGGATCGATGATTTGAGAGCTAATTGCTTCTTCTTTCGATCTCTATAATGTATAGTTCGTAACAAAAAGATATTACTGAAAGGAAAAATATAATTAAGAGATTAATTAGATGGGTATTCACGTCACGTCATCTGACAGAGAAGATTGAGAGAAAGGGTGTTCAATTATTATTTTTTTGAACAAACAACTTTATTAAAAACAAGCAAGCTAGCAACTAGCGAAATATCAATTATACTTTTTTTTTTTTTTTGGTTTGTTGAAACAGATGATAATAGTTCCTATCTATACAAGGTTCTGACTTGCTAAGTAAGGTTATCACGCTGTTCAAAAAAAAAACAAGGTAATAGACATGTCATGGCTTAGGAGATGAGCGAAATTCATATCTGCCCCTGTTTTTTTAGAGCATATTACCTGTAGTCAATCAAACCTAGCCCAGAGAGATTGGCTGCTTCCACCAGAACGGAATCCCAGGCCATCACTTTTTCCATATCGTTTTCGGCGAACAATTTCCCAAAAAACGGTCCCTGTTTACGCAAATTTGATGGATCGAAATTATAATAATAAACAGGTAATACAAGCCGTCCTTTTGTCTTGCTCCGCTCCATTATCTCTAGCAGCTCGTCCAGACACCAAGATTTCGAAGCATAGCTTTTTGAGAAGATCACGATATATAAGCGCGACTCTTCGAGTATTTCTTTCCTGGAAGCTTCCGATTTCTCTTTATCTTCATCCTTGAAAGTTGTAATTCCATTTCGGGCCAGAGCAGCATAGAGATCATCAGCGAAGGCGTTCTGCGTATCGTCTTCTCCACTAAAACTCAAGAAGACATCGTAGTTTGATCTATCCATCTTTGAAATTAACTCCCTGTGAACGATAGTTTGAATCTGTGTGGATGCGTGAGATTTCAGGAATCAGGAGAACCGTGTCTGGTCTGACGATGAATGAAATTATCTTCTTGTGAAAATTCCCGAAAATACGTGTAATAGTCACCCCCCTTAATTTTCTTTGTCATCGGGGACCACAAACAGGTAAACGCGAAAATCTCTTCATAGAATCATAGTCACTATCATTCGTATAATATCACGAATAAGGCTACCCGTAATGGTGGGGGGAGATGGCGCCCATCTGATGTCACCACCGTACGGGTACCTGAACGGGGACGGGGACGATACGGATACGGGAAACGGCAAAACTCAAAAATCTAAGAAGCGGATACGGTAAGGGTACGGCAATAAAATAATATAAAAAAATAAATATATATTAAATATATTTTAACACAAAACTCTAGAATAGATATATATTGATGTAAATTTCAAAAATTCTACATCTTTCAAAGGTAATCAATTATCATTAATCAAATCATTTTCAAGATCCAGTTCATCTAATGAATCGGACTTTTTTATATGAAAGTAAAAAATATAGAATTATATAATACAACACAAAGTTATATAATTAAAATTATATATAACACACAACTTTTTATAAGTATATATATAACACAACATAAAGAAGTTTGGATGATTTTTAATTAAATGTCACTCATTTGCTGTAAAAAAATTAAAACCTTTTTTTATAAACGGGAATAATCAAAGTAGATTAATTAATTTGAAACAAGTGACTGAAGGGCTAGGTATTAGGCCTGCAACCCACTTTCCGATGTTTTCTTTTTCATTTTAACTATTTTTTTCAGGTTTTTCTTTCATCTCTTTCATTCATTTTCTTAAATCTGTAGAGTAATCTTCATCGCCGGCCGGAAAAGTTTGTTTCTTTTTATCTTTCTTCTTCTCGATCTTCTGATTCCCTCAACTCCATAAGTGACGATCTAGAGGGTCAGACTAGAGAAAGCTCTTCTTTAAACGTCTTAGTTAGCAAGAAATGTTTCTTCGCCGGATCATCGCCGGAGGGTCACCGGAAACGTCTTTGACTATTCGGAAACGGACAAGAAACGTCCCTGAGATCTGGAAGCGAATCGGAAGCGCATCGGAAACGTTTCTCCGGCGTCGCCATGCCATTTCCGTCCCCATGCCGATTCCGGTACGGGAGACGGCTCTTTCTAGCCGTTTCCGTGCTACATAGGCGCCCATAGCGCCCCCCATCGTAGTGGGGATAGCGCCATGGCGCCGGAGAGTGAGAGGGGAAGAGGGCGTGATGAAGATGGCGCTCCAAGGGAAGAAAAGAGAAGATGGCGCCGGCAGGGATGGTGGTAGGGGCGCTATAAAGGGGTTATGGGCTCCATGGCGCCCCATGGAGCCCCATTACACATGGCCTAAGTGAGTAATAGTTTTTTATGGCACTTTAAGGCTTCTTTTTTTTAATTTTGTATTACCAATTTACGAAATCAGATCATAACGAATATCAAAATCCAAAATAACCAACTCATTATTTTTCTAAAATAGCTTTGACCTCGTAAAGGAGCCCGAGTTCGCCGCCAGAGAAATTGTACTTTACTTTTCATTTTATAATTTTTAATTTATATTTCTTTTAATTGATTAAGCATCTTAATGCATTTTTTTACAGTGTTGTAGAAATCATAATTAATCAGTGATTAATCAGCGATTAATCGCTTGGCGGTCCCTCATCGTCTATGATTAATGGCTTAACGGTAAGTTGGTCAATGACGGTCAACATCGGTCATTGGCGGCCTTGACGGTTAACCAATTTTTTTAATTAAAAAAATAAAAACTTAAAAAATTCTATTTTTTTTACTTAAACGTTTATATAAGTACTAGTTTATTTCTTTTTAAGGTTATTTATTAACTATACTAGGATATTGCCATGTTGGAATATGTACATGTTGGAAGGGGTTCTGCGTATCGTCTTCTCCACTAAAACTCAAGAAGACATCGTAGTTTGATCTATCCATCCTTGAAACAAACTCCCTGAACGATAGATGTGGATCTGTGTGGATGTGCGAGACTAGGAGAGACACCAAAATCTTAAATATCAACAGCCGGTGTCCGAAGACAGGCGATAGAAAATCTAAGGATGAATCATTTCTAAAGATGAAGAGAACAAGTCAGATAATCCAAAATGTCTATCTAACGATGAATAGACACTACGTCAAAATTCACCTTTGGCCACGGAAAAAAACCGTGACAAAAGGTGTTTGGTCACGTTTTTTTTTCCATTCCAACCGACACCATAGGTGCCGTGACCATATGTACCCTACGGCCACGTTACAATATCAGTGGCTGAAGCCACCTATAAGCGTGGCTAAAGGGTACCAATATTTGTTGTTGTAATCAAACAATTCTTCAGAAAAGCGTGGCCAAAGGGTCCCAACGGCCACATGTGTTTGGTTAACGTGGCCTTTGGTATTTTATGGTCACGTATATTCGTGTTTTAGCCACATACATTATAAAAATACGTGGCCAAAGGGTTGCTGAAATCATACATTTTGTCACAGTACGCGTGGCCAAAGGGTGGCAACGGCCACGTTAAAATATCAAAAGCGTGGCCTTTGGTATTATATGGTCACGTATATTTGTGTTTTAGCCACATATGTTATAAAAAAACGTGGCCAAATGGGTTGCTGAAATTATAATTTTTGTCCCAATACGCGTGGCCAAAGGGTGGCAACCGCCACGTTAAAATATGAATAGCGTGGCCTTTGGTATTATATGGTCACGTATATTTGTGTTTTAGCCACATATGATATGAAAAAACGTGGCCAAATGGGTTGCTGAAATCATAAATTTTGTCCCAATAAGCGTGGCCAAAGGGTGGCAACGGCCACATTAAAATATAAAAAGCGTGGCCTTTGGTATTATATGGTCACGTATATTTGTGTTTTAGCCACATATATTTGGAGAAAGAAAGTGGCCAAAGGGTAGTTGAAATCAGATATGTTGTCCCAATACGCGTGGCCAAATGGTGGCAACGGCCACGTTAAGATATAAAAAGCGTGACCTTTGGTATTATATGGTCACGTATATTTGTGTTTTAGCTAGGGATATTCGAAAATATCCGAGTCCGAACCGTATAAGAATTATCCGAAATCCGATCCGAATTATCCGAAAATTTCGGTATCCGGAATTTCGGATATCCGAAACTCGGATATCCGAAAATTCGGACTTGGACTTTGACAAGAATTTACAAATATTTAGGAAGTTTCGAATATCAGGTATCTGAAATTTTAAATAAATTAAAATAAATTTTATATTAAATATAAAATGAGGAATTATTGAATAGTTGTACTATGCTATATTTGTATTTGTCATTTGTTAGATACGAACTTATGTTTATCTCTATTTGAACACTATAAAATATGTATATATTTGTTTTGTCGTTTATATCGTTTTTTATATGTTACATAGTGGTCTTTTCGGTTTTTTAACAAAAAAACTGGATTTTCGGATATACCGTTTTAACTATCCGAAACCAGTTCGACAATTTCGGATATCCGAAATTTCGTGATATACCGAATTTCGGACTTGGACTTGGACAACGATAAACTAATATCCGAAATCTTCGTGATACCCGAAATTCAGATACCGAAATTGCACGGGTATCGCGGTTTTGAACACCCCTAGTTTTAGCCACATATATTTGGAAAAAGAGGCCAAAGCTAGTTGAAATCATACATTTTGTCTCAATACGGGTGGCCAAAGGGTGGCAACGGCCACGTTAAGATATAAAAAACGTGGCCTTTGGTATTATATGGTCACGTATATTTGTGTTTTAGCCACATATAATTGGAAAAAAAAGTGGCCAAAGGGTAGTTGAAATCAGATAATTTGTCCCAATAAGCGTGGCCAAATGGTGGCAACGGCCACGTTAAAATATAAAAAGTGTGGCCTTTGGTATTATATATATGGTCACATATATTTTCTTAATTACAATTAATTATATATTAATTAATTAGTATAGAGAAACCTTAAAAATCATATATTATAATTAAAAATTAATGTACATACACTAATCATGACGCTGTTCAAAAAGATAACATACGACACTAATCAAAGTTTAATTTCTATAATAATTAATTATAATTTCTTGTCCGTGCTGATCAGCTGCTTCTGCTGGTGCCGTGTGATTTTTCTATTTATCAGATTTTGATTCAGCTGGTTTGGTGTTACGTACACTTTCGTAATCTTTGATTTCCCCTGGAAACATATATGACAAATAAAACCGATCAGATATATATAATATATATATAAAGTTAATTAATTAGCGGATACGATTAATTAATGTAGTAATTACCTGTGGTTGTTCCAGTACTTTTTGAACCGTAGAATGATCAACCGGCTGTGATCTATCTGACTTGTTATTAGAATGAAGGATCATTCGGTTCATCGGCCATGCAATAATATATTTATTTTCAACCTCCGAAAGCGTTGTTTTATCATCTACTGGGAATGGTAAAAATGTTGCACCCTTTTTGACCTGATAAACTTTAATTCTACGGCAACCAGGAGGTAATGGACTTCCATGAATCTTCTCATCTTTTTGTTTTGGTAATAATTCAGCCATTCCCACGACGTTCAGTGGATCCCCCTCCATGTGCAACGTCGCAGTTTGGCTCCCCTGATCAGAAGTGACATAATAATAATAATAATAATAATAATAATAATAATAATAATAATAATAATAATAATAATAATAATAATAATAATAATAATAATAATAATAATATTAATTATAGCATATATATAAACAATTAATTAATTAAAGTAAAAAATAGAATACAAAAATTGTGGTATATACTAATCTATATACCTCTTGGATTACTGGCTGCAGATCGATAGCAGCTGCAATGGCATCATAATTATTTGGTTTTTCCAACTGATGATCACTCTTCTTAGGAGGTACTTTACGAGCTGCAGGTTTTACTGGTTTTGCATGTCTCTTATTCTTTTCCTAAATTGACACCATGTAATTAACTGATTAGTAACATATATATTAATTAACGATAACGTCAAAGCGATTTGTCAAATTTCTAAATTAATTATATATATATACCACTTCCTGCTCTGATGCCCCAGCAGCACTGGCTGCAGCAACTGCTGCTTCTGTCATTTTTCTCTTTCTCACCTAAAGACAGCATCAACATTTAATGTTATAAG
Source organism: Deinandra increscens subsp. villosa (assembly GCA_039602395.1). Taxonomy (NCBI): domain Eukaryota; kingdom Viridiplantae; phylum Streptophyta; class Magnoliopsida; order Asterales; family Asteraceae; genus Deinandra; species Deinandra increscens. The sequence continues at coordinate 9,441,179 of JBCNJP010000017.1, forward strand.
GGAAGTACACAACTGTGTAAATTAAAATAGTTACCATTTCCTTTTGCGACGCTGTTGTAGATGGAGGAGTGTGTTGTGATAGAGTCGCAAAAGAGACCTACAATTCAATTAATTAATAAAATCATATCGATCATAACCGGCTAAACATTAGTTAACTATCCAGATAACCATTCGGATGTGTAGGTCCGAAAATCTCCAAACACACGATATCTAATCGAACACGAGTGCGGAATCCTCGTATAAGATCGATTCAAGTAGAATAGTAGAAGAATAGACTAGATCTAAGTAAAAGATGAAGTCTTGAATGAAAAACAACTACTATGAAGCTGATCGTAAACACAAGAGTGAGATAGAAATCGTAAACTGCAATAATGTCTAGTGAAAAGCTTACATTGATCATAAATAAGTGGGTTTATATACTACCCAATACCAAAATCGTAAACTAGAGAAGCCCACATGGCCCAATCATAATCACTAAATTAGCCCACTAACTAGTAAATTACAAGCCCAAAACAAATATAAACTAGCCCATTATCAAATGTTCATGCCTTAAATAAACCTAGCCCAACAATCTTCCCCTAGGCATGAATCATTTGACCTTTTCTTCTACGGCAGCAGGAGATCGAATCTGAATGTATTCAGTGCCCTTGTTCGACCACCATTTGTTTGCTACAATCCGACCCGCAGTCCCATGAAAGATTCCTACTCTCACAGCATTCTCCATATCATTTTCATCACCAAGTATAGGCTGTGAGGCGAGCAGCTTGATGTCTCTTTCTCCAAACCTGAGTAGATCAACTGGATCGTAAAAACGAAACTGCCGCATCCCCTTGCAGAGAACCACCACCTCATGAGTTGTTGGATCATAAAACCAACAGTCAAAATTCTTGACTAAGGTGCCGTCTTGAATTTCATCCAACATGTTAATAACTCTGGTGCGCTTGGTAGGTGGCCTCCTTGCTTCTCCCATGGGCTCACCCGTTGCTGGGTCAGTACCTGTCTCCACCCACTTCACCTGCTTCAGCTCAAAGTCAGTGAAATTGTTTTCCAGATGGCTCAGCAGGTTGTTTCTGATAAGATCCCCATCGGAGCTGTTCCATCTGTTGATAAATGGAGCTCGAAGCAGACTCCTAATCTCGGGCTCAGTCCAGGAATGAAATTGCCCACGAGTTTTGTAGTATTCCACTGGACTGTAGCCTTCACGAATTACGGCAAACAGTTTCTTCTCAGTATCGTAGTGCCAGCAGAGGATGTTTTCACGACTCCCCCTCTTGTCTAATGAGCTCTCACCTAGATCAAGTGTGTATTGTGTGGGGGCTGGTCCTTGAAAGAATTCTCGGAACCAGTTGTCGTGTCCCTCAGGAGCTTTGGAGATGATTCTGCCACTTCGGGCGTAATCTGACATCTCAATGTTTTCATCTCCATCATCCTCAGTTGCTTCACTTGTACCTTGAGCTGAAGAGCTTTGACCCGAGGCACCTGAAGTATTTCCCTCTACTGTACTTTTGAAGGCATTGAACCTTTTCTTTAGGGCCATCAGAGCTTCATAAAGATACTTCATCCTGGCCTTGTCAGCTTCCTCTCTCTCTTTCATCCTTCTGTTCTCTGCCACCTCTTTTTCTCTCAACCTTCTGTTTTCTTCTTGCAGAGCCTTAATTTCATTTTGCCTGATCCTGTTCTGAGATATCAGGAAGTTAATATGAGGATCTGTGCTTATCCTCAGATCAATTGGTAGCTCAGCAGCTTGAAATGGCCTAAAGCCAGGAATAGTTGTTGGCTGAGTCACCACAGGAGCTGCACTTACTCTCACAGGGCTTGGAGCAATGAAAGTATGATCAACCTCTAGAAATTGACTCCCTTCCCGAACTGGGCTACGTTCGATTGGAAGAGGAGTTTCAGTTTGTACAGAAGCAGGTTGATCTTGCACATCTTCAGCCTGTGTAGTGGAAGGTTGATCTTGAATGAGTTCAGCAATTGTTTCTCCTTGACTACTGGGACCCTCAGAACTGGGTCCAGTTGGATGTACTACCATAATACTTGAGCTTGTCTTGGTAAACTTGAATCATACGCTCCTTGGATCAGATTTCTTTCGAGGAGATGGCTCTCGAGCAGGAACGGGTTCTTCCACAAGAACATCATCAACAGTTAAATTCAGCTCTGGAGGCGTTGTGTCACTGCCAGATGAACCCATCACATCATCTCTCGACCTTTTATGGGTTAGTGGCTCCAAGTCCCCATAAATATCATCATCCGTGATGTCCTGGCCAGCGAGAATGTCATCCATTACATTTTCTTCATCAGAGGGAATAACAGCATCCTCTTCTTGCACATTAACAGCTGGAGTAGCTGTTATATCTTGTTCTTCTGCAATGGATGCATTGACATTTGGTATATCCGCCTCTGGCTCAGAGTCATCCATCACTTGTTCCCTTGCAACCTCTGGGAACGCACCTCTCTTCGCCCACTCCAATCTTCCTTCAAACATCTGCTTACCCGGTCTGTCTTGGGTTTGCAGACCAAACACCCCAATATCCATCACCTTTACATCAAGCTTCTCTACCCTCTCTTCTATCATTGGGTATTTCTTCATAACCACCATTTGTACAAATCTTGGTGTCATCAAAGAACTGCTCTCTGGCACTCAGCACTGCATTGCCTATCCAATCTTGTAGCATCATTCTTGAAAAATTAAACCTCCAATCCAAGGCCAGTGCTACGAACGCAGTTCCATGAACTTGATTTAATTGATCGAAACTCGTTCTCTTGCCGAGGAAAGACTTCTGCATGTAATGTGCCAGGCACCTCCAGTAGTGCGGCAGAAGCTTTTTAAAGATCGGCGGAAACTTTCCTTCGTACCCCATTGACTGAGCACCTGCCAGAACTACCTCCTTCGGGTATGTGATTGGATCAGAAGCTTCATCAGTAATGTTCAGGCCTTGCCTTATATCTTCTTCTTCAACGACAACTTGTCTGTTTTGAATCGTTGCGGTAATCCTCGTCCTATCAGAATTAACTCTAGCAGTGCCCCAAAATTCTCTGACCAGCATCTCGTCGATGAGTACATTCGTCCTCAGGGCATGATTGATTTTACATGTGTTCATCCCTGCCACCAGTGAGTAGAATAGCTCCATATTTTTTTCTGGCGGGTCTTCCAGATAAGCAGGCATACAGTGATCCTGCTCATATTTTATATCTCCAATAAGCATCTCTTCTGCCATCTGAGAAAAGACAAGGCATATGCATCAGGCATATTCAATCAATGCTATTTCGTTTGAAAACAATTTGAAATTCAATTGATTAACTCATTTAATTTGATAAATTCTGAAAACTTCAATTAAATATTCAAGTGAAATATTTGGATTTGAATCACACGTTTCACAAACATTCGATTTTGACTTAAACAGTTTAAGTTTGATGAAGAAATAAAAAAAAATTAGGTGTTTATGAAATTATCATGAGATTACGATTCTAAATATGGGTTCACGACTTTTTGTACGGGTTTACGATAAATCAAGTGAGTTTACGATCGGTTTGATTTTGGCCCAATCGTAATTGTTAGGTCCAGTCGTAAACATCTGAAGCCCAATCGTAAACGGCCAATCGTAATCACGTGATCATAATCGAACGTAAACAATGATCGTAATCAACGATCGTAATCGTCGATCGTAATCGACGATCGTAAACACTCATCGGAAAGACCAACAGTCATCTGCTCCGTTGAGATGATCGTAAACGTCAAAACCGCCATAGCCAAACCTGCAAAAACCTCGTAATCTCGTCAAAACACCACAAATATGTACCAAACCCATTTCCAACTACCTTGGTAAGTTGTAAACACGAATCTGACTCGTAAACTTGCAATAAACGACTCGAAATGAGTCAAAACAGAGAATCTCCGAGACTTAGGGTTCGAACACAAAAATTGTGAAAAGGTCTGTGAAATCTCGTGAAAGTAGTCGATTGTGGTGGGGCTTTTGGTCGGAAAGCAATGGCGAGGGTGATGGTGAGGTCGGATTTCACTGCAATGCTTGGAGGAGGTCGGAAACAAGTTTTCCGGTGAGGCGGCGGCGGAGGGTTAGAGTTTCACGGTGTGATCGTAAACGGAGGGGAAGAAGAGAAGTGTTTGGATCGTAATCCGGTTGGGGTACCTATACCCCTGTTTAAAATGTTCCATTTTGACCCCTTATACTTCAAAATTTGTTTAAATCACCTCCCAAACACTTTAAAAGAAGCAATTTTCACTTAAAAATTGTTAATTTTGAGAAAACTGAGAATTTCACGAAGCTTCCCCTCAAACTTAGCCCCGAGTATCTGATCTTGATCAAAAATAAAAACTTTAAATATTTAAAGATAAAAACAAAATTGATAAAACACAAACTTAAAATAATCTAAAACAGACTAGACAAAGACGT
>JBCNJP010000017.1:9446090-9462735 GCA_039602395.1 Deinandra increscens subsp. villosa
GGTTTTCCAAGCAAGGTTTTTTAATGAGATAACACCTTTTTTAAAGCAAACAAAGTGTATGAAGCCTAGATTTTTCTAGCACATAATCCATTATCATTGCATAAATAATTAATGGACTAGGGGGACTTGATGAGGAAAGGTCAAAATCGGATATGCAAGTGTAACAACAAGGATAATACGCAGGTGACAATCAAACTAAGAGATCTCCAAGACAGTAGGATGCAATTGCGACGGAGCCGACAGCAAGTGCATCCGTTTCACACTAAGGAGCTTGCGGACCAAGTTTGTTAGTATAAATAGAACATTTATGAATCATAAAAGGGACTTTTGGGAGGAGAAAGAAATTTTACACCTTTAGTGTGTGTTCTGTTCTCTAGATTCTAAACTTGTACAAATGATTCAATCAATACAATATCTTCGCGATTCCTAATTTTCTCTTACTTCATTCTATAAATTCAATAGTGAGGTCTAGAATTTCATTTTACGTGCGAGTGGGATTTTATTCTTCATCACTATTAGTGCAAAGTCCTTAGCACAGTCCATGTGTCATAAGATGTATCTATTCATGATATAATAGTTGCATTGAGTGTTCGGTTTAAGTCATTGTATTTTTGTGTGGGAGAATGAGATCCACCGAATGAGTGGCGAATGACCACCAAATAAGTCATTTGGTGGACATGTCATTCGGTGGTAGGCCCTACTATAAATAGGGATCTCGTTCTGCTCATTCAGAACTTTTGATCATTCGGTGTTAAGTGTGTTTTTTGTAATTCGGCGGTCTGTAAGTCATTCTCATTCGATGACAATAAAACAAACACTTTATTTACTGTTTTGACTCATTCCACGCTTGATACATTGAACAAGATCCGAGCCACCCACATTTCAAGTTGTATCATAGAATCCAGGTTGCTTGGTTCAGTGAAAAATATTAAATTTGGATCTTTTCGAAATTTCAGATGTTCAAAAGTGCTCAATTTTCAAATTTGTTCCGATCAAAATGTTCTAAATCTGTTCTAGAACAACATTTCTGAAATCATTTTCATCAAATATAAAGAAATTGGTGATTTTATTATCATTCGGCTGTTGATATTCTTCATTCGATCATCATTCGGTCAATAGTCCTCACAAAATGAGTGTCATTCGCTAAGTCATTTTCTCAAATTTTCACTCGCCGAATCATCTCATTCGACGAATTAGGTTCATACGATAGTTAAATTTCATTCGGCTTCGAAGTTTCATTCGAATGAAATTTCTCACTCAGTCCATCTATTCATTTGACAGTCATTATCTTCATTCAATTGGTTTTTCTTCATCCAGCAGTTCTGTTTCATTCAGTATTACTTTCTTCATTTGGTGAGATATAATTTTATATTTTTCAAAATGAACGATTTTCAAGCGTTTGCGACGGTCCAAACCACGATGCAAGCAATGTTGAATTACGACAACGAAATAGCTACAAGTTAAAAAGTGTGAAATATCAATTAGCTTAATGTCCCCATTTCATTAGAATGAATACTCCTATTTATACAAAATACAGGAATAAGGAAACCTAAATAATAATAAACCTATACAAGATTTACACAAAAAAATACAATAACTATACCAATATTATCCATATATAATATCGGTTAACAGCCCCCCGCAGTTTGAGCCGGAGGTTGACAAAGGCATAAACTGGATCGAAAACGAGTGAAAAAATTCTTCGACAACCCTTTGGTGAAGATATCCGCATACTGATATTCGGCAGGGACATGTAAGAATTTGACTTGACCTAGACGAACCTTTTCACGAACCAAATGAATATCCAGCTCCACGTTCTTGATACGTTGGTGTTGAACCGGGTTCTCAGATAAATAAACGGCACTAACGTTATCATAATAAACCAGAGTAGCCGGCGAACAGGGACGTGAAGCTCAAGAAGTAGGTTACGGATCCAGGAAGTCTCGGCAAAGGCATTTGCTACTCCGCGGTATTCCGCCTCCGCACTAGAGCGAGAAATAGTGGGTTGACGTTTCGACGACCAGGAAATAAGATTGTCACCAAAATAAACACAATACCCGGAAGTCGAGCGGCGAGAGTCCGGAAAACCAGCCCAGTCAGCATCAGAGTAAGCAATCAGGTGCGTGGAACGAAACTGGGCGAGGTGAAGACCGAACGAGATAGTGCCACGGATGTAGCGCAGGATCCTCTTTAAAAACTGAAAGTGAAGCTCACGAGGATCATGCATAAATAAACAAACCTGTTGAACCGCGTAGGTAATGTCTGATCTGGTGATAGTGAGGTACTGAAGAGCGCCAGCCAGACTACGGTAAAGGGAACCATCGCTGAAAGATGGTCCGGAGGCGGCTTCGAGTTTGGAGTCGTTCTCCACAGGTGTAGACGATGGTTTGCAGTTAGACATATTGGCGCGTGACAGGATATCCAAGGCATACTGGGATTGAGATAAAAATAGGCCACCGTTGCTTTTGTCAACCCGTATGCCCAGAAAATGATGAAGACTTCCGAGGTCGGACATTTTAAACTCCGATGAGAGGAGTTTGATGATGCGCTCTAGCAGGACAGTAGTGGAAGCCGTCAGAATAATGTCGTCTACGTAGAGGAGGACGTAAGCCATTTCGTTACCGTGACGGTATACGAACAAGGAGGAGTCACTAACACTGCTTTTGAAACCACACTTAGTAATATAACCTGCAAACCGATGAAACCAGGCCCTGGGAGCTTGCTTGAGCCCATAAAGCGATTTTGTTAATTTGCAAACATGTTTGGGGTGAGAGGAGCTCGTGAATCCAGGCGGTTGGAACATATAGACAGTCTCTTTAGGTGGTCGTGCAGAAAAGCATTTTTGACGTCGAGCTGATGTATAGGCCAAGAACAAGAGACCGTAAGATTGAGGACGGTGCGGATGGTAGTGGGTTTAACCACCGGGCTAAAAGTATCATCATAGTCTATACCTGTAGGTCCGAAAATCTCCTGAACACACGATATACTAATCTAACACGAGTGCGGAATCCTCGTGAGAGATCGATTCAAGAAGAATAGTAGAAGAAGAGATTAGATCTTTGAGAAAGATCAAATCTTGAATGAAAACAAGCTACTATCCGAAGCAATGAGGCTGATCGTAAACTCCAAAGGATGAAGAAATCGTGAACACCAAAACTCAATGCTTACCTTGATCATAAACATGAACAGGTGGGTATTATATACCACCTCTTACATGCACATTGGGCCACTTGTGGATCATAAACCCAACATAAACCCAAGCCCAATCAGTAAACTAGCCTAAATACAATTAAACTAGCCTACTAATACTAAATGAAACCCACTAAGCCCAGCCCAACTTATTTAATATTGCAAGCCTCATAATCTAGCCTCTACAATCTTCCCCTAGGCTTGTGATATTAAATGTCTTCTATCTTTGAAATCCTTCTTCTTGACTGGCTGGCAAAGATGTTGATGAAGATTCTTTCCGCATAAATCTTCAATGGGTTTCATGACGGGCACTTGGGACTTCCTCTTGATCAGCATCAACTCGAACTTTTTGAAATGAACAAGCAATGAAATGGAGGACTCTCATTGACTTGCTTCTTGAAAGAACTGGTTCTTGTTGAATCTTCGGTAACTGTCTTGAATCTCCAAAACAATTAGAGGTTAAATTTTGAAAAACCTCTAACTGTGAAGAACTTGATTGTTGAACTTCAAACTTCATGAACTCTGACTGCTCTCTGTATCATTTTCTTTTTCAAAGAATGACTTGAAATCTTCAGCTTCCCCTAAACTTGTGAGCATTTTCTTTGAAAAACTTTTGAAGCTTTTTGATACTTGTAAAGACACCAACAACTTCCCCTAAACAGTTGCTTTTCAGATGGAAGTCTTGTCTGGCTGGTTCTTTATCTTTGAGCAGCAGCAACATCTTTCTATCATCAACCTGTCTGACACACATTTGAAAAAATATACTCTACCAGACATTTGATGGCTGGTCTTTGGGTTAGAGGGTAATTATCATCTGTTCAGATGATTCAAATTAACATTATTTTAATCAAAAACCCTAATATAGATTACGGGTTTTCTATAAAACTTCTCCTGAACCCAAGACCTTTAAAGACTTCCCCTTAGCTGATTACTTCCCCTCAGCTAAGGACTTCCCCTGAGATAATACATATTATCCTCGAGTTCCCTTCGGATACTATGTATTATGGAAGTCTTTTCGAATAATAAGTATCATCCTCGAGTTCCCTTCGGATAATACTTATTATCCCCTCTCCTTCCCCTAAAAATTTGTCAAGATCTGACGGAGGAAGTCTTTTCCATTAGATAATAAGTATCATCCTCGAGTTCCCTTCGGATAATACTTATTATCCCATACTCCTTCCCCTAAAAATTTGGCAAGATCTGTCGGGGGCATATTGTCATGCATTAAAACCCATGAAAAACACATTTTGACTTCTCAAATCAACCTGGCCAAGACGAAAACACACTAAAAAGAACTTAACGACTCACACACGAAAGATAAAAACTAAACAAATACTTACCAAACCAAACATGAGAAAGTTTACAAGGGATCAAACCATATGAATCTGACTGAGGAACCCTTTTCAGCTTCAGTTACTTGACTAGTCCAGGTGATTGCCGGTATGTTTGTCCGCTTTAAACTCAAACCCGTTTAATCCCAACCGAATGCGTCATGCTTAATATAGTACATTATTACCGTCATGTTTAATTGTCCCCACACCCAAGCGTACACAGCAAAACCTACCCAACCTCAGAGTTTATTGAGGATTCACAAACCCCCAACTTGAGGAACCATGCAACACCGCTATGACTACCACTTATTTTCATTAACCATCAGTTGGTGATCAGGTCGGCCGCTAAGCACGCAAAGAAGACCAACTGAGTGATTATTTTTCATTTTCTTTTCTTTTTCATTTTTTTTTCTTTCATTTCTTTTTCTTTTCTTTTTCTTTTCTTTTTATTATGTGGTGTAGTCATGACAGCAGAGACATGGCGTGTGAGAGAGTGAATACTAGGTAATTACCACTCTCAACCCATTTTTGTCGGGACTCAGTCTTTTAAACCATGCAACCTAGGATGGGAAACTAAACATATATATCTTTTAAGTTCACTGCACTTTCATTGGAGGTCATAAGTTTAGGTCGAGCCTACCGAGCATATCACCGTGGAGCTTGCCTTTCACTTCCGCCTTACGCGTGTCAGCCATCTCCAACCCGGTCATTCATTTTACTTCCCCTAAACTTCTCAAAAACAAGACACAAACAATTAAACACAAACAATTAAAAATTGAAAAGCACACTATTTTTGAGGGGTCAACTTTTTCTTCATCTTTACATTTCTTCCCCTTGCTTTTTGATTTTTAATGTCACAATCTTGTGAACATCATTTTTCTTTTTTTTTTTTTATTTTTAACATAAAACACACAAACACACTTAAAAGAACAAAACACAAAATTTTGAAGATATCTGGCCAAGCTAACTTTCAAAGTATTGATTTGAAAATTTTTAGAAAATTGGGTTTCATGACATGCACACTTCATTGCATTTGAAGTCAAACACTTAATCAATCAAATTGAAAATTTTAGGAAATTTGGTTTGACTCAAAACACCCTTTGCCGCCTCATCATTCAAACAACCAAGTTAAGAACAGTACCTTTCATGCTGATTTTGACATTTTACCTCTCAAAGAGACATACCTTCCATTGTATAGATTACTTGACATGACATGAAGATACGTCTCCTGAAACTGTGCCTGGAACAATCACTTATCAACAAACAAATTAGTAATAAAAACGTTAGTGATAATCCTCCTTGATCGTTCCTGCACAGAGTGAGAGATTAGTTAGCCATTGGTACCCAGGCCATTGTTTTTCTGGGTACACCTGAGGAATCAATAAAGGATACTTCTTGTAAGAACATCCCCTTTGAAAAATCAGGAAGTTGGGATGAAGCTGCCTTGATTTTTGGTTTCCAAATTCCAGGTGATTTAACATTTGTTTTAGTCACTTTTGGAGTTGTGACTTTAGGTATTTCAACCTTCTTCGTTTTAGTTCATTTTTCAAAACAGTTTTTGTTTTAGTCACCTTTGGAGTTGTGACTTTAGGTATTTCAACCTTCTTCATTTTAGAATCATTTTTCAAAACAGTTTTAGTTACCTTGGGAGGGGTAACTTTGGGTTTTTCAAGTTTTGATTGCTTTGAAAATGGTTTCATCACCTTTTTCTGAAAATTTTGGTAACTTGGAAAGCTGTTGTTTTGATTTAAAGATTTTCTTTCAGCTTTGGCAGCACCCCAATGTTGATCAGAGGGTTTAACCTTAGGAGTAACAGTCTTCATTGCCTTAGGTTTTTGCACCATCATCGGCTTAGACTTCACAGACTCCTGAGATGAAACCCTTTGACTTTTCGGAAAATAGGGTTCATAGGGGCGATAAAGACAGTTTCTAGCAATATGACCAGCAATGCCACAATTAAAGCAAGTCTGCTTCTTTAGATAGAAGTCAGACGTGTACCCATTTGTCTTTGGTGGCTGATATGGAGCTGGTTTGCCTTGTGTCTGCTTCTTTGCTTTGATCTGCTGACTCCAGATTTGACTTTCTGGCTGGTTCGTCGAAGCCTGTGTTGAACCTGTCTTTTCTGTCTTTGTGCTTCCTTGATTCTTTGACGTTGAAGCACCATTCTTGCAATTACAACAGCAACTGCATGATCCAACTGAAGAAATGGGAGACACAGCTACTCCCTTGAGTTTTTCATTCTTCACTCCAGCTGTTGGCTTCACACTCGGATGCTTGATGGTGATCTTTGGCTTCTCAACTTTAGCTTCACTGATCACTCCATCAGTTAGTCCCTTGAACTTGGAGGAGAAGGATGGTAAGTCATACCCAACATCTGGTTCTTGGTCAAACATAGATCCAGATGTCATAAAGATCTTCCCCTCAGGCCGTGTTGTCAAGATCACCTTTTCCCTTTTGACTTCGTCAACAACTTTCAAGCATGGGGTTTCAATTTTAGGGTATGGTTTCAACTCTACCCCAGCATCATCAGACTTGGAATTATGACATCTGTTATACTCCTGGCACTCAGCATCATCTCTTGATACGTCCTCTATTCTCCCTTCACCATATGTCATGTTTGCCTCGTTGTCTATTTCCTCTTGAGTCAATGGTGTAGTTCCAACCAAGACACTATCAATAGGAGGAGCAGCTTCTTTATAATCTGACTTGGTTCGTTCAACTTGATCCTCACTAAGAAGTATTCCTATAATGTCTCTGGGAACTGGTGGAGGAATAATGCTGTTTGCAGCCAAGGCCTTATCAGTCTTTTCTGATCCAAATCCAGGTGTGTGTTTCCCAACTTGACCAGTCACAACAGCATGTGACAATTCCTTTCCAGCATCAAGCATTCTTTTGCTTCTCATTTGATTCATATCAAGTTTAACTTGCAACTCATTGTTCTTATGCTTCAGTTCATCTATCTGCTTACTAAGCTCAGCTATTTCTAACTTAGCGTTGTCATACAGATAGGCGTTCTCAGTTGCTAGGTTCTGATATTTCACTATGTCTAGTTTCTGAGCTTTTATCTTCTCCTCATTCTTTTGCCATCTACCCTTAAATGAACTCCTTTCGCATTTTACCTCAAACAGTTCTGACTGAAAATTTTTACAGATTTGCCTAAGTCCAGGAATTATATCGAGCACATGTAGGATTGGGGCATATCTTAGTCAACTTCATCTAAGAAAACATCCTTGTCCTCAACTATATTCTTTTCTTCAACCACTGAACTCATTATCTTTCTTTAGATATGCAGCTTCTGAAAATCTTCGAAAAATCGGCAAAAACGGCAAAATGGCAAAATTACTATTCAAAGAATAGTGTCAAAAACTTAAAACTGAAAAACGGAGGCCTTCGGAGTGGAATTTGGGGGTCCAAACGAGCTCCCCTGGACGTTAGTCTGGGGTAATTCTGGGGCTTGATGTCACGAACGTCGTGTTCAAATTTGAGCCTCTAACTCCAAACGAGTCAAAAGTTACGCCCGTTTCCGTGAAAGTGAGAAAAAGTGACTTTTTGCCGCAAAACCTGTTTCCGATCGTAAACCCTGTTTACGATCGCAAACAGTCGATTACGATCGTAAACGCCGTTCACGATTCAACCTCAGATCGTAAACACACAACACCGCCTCAGAGGATCGTAAACACAGATTACGATCACACGTCACAACCGTAAACAGGTAACCGACTAAAGAAGATCGTAAACTCCGTTTACGATTATATGATTACGACTCCGGAAGTCGTAAACTCCTGATTCCGATTCGAACAAATCGTAAACACCCTTTTACGACTTTGCAAACATCGTAAACGCAAGTACAATCGTAAACACCGAATCCTCCTAAATCGTAAACAAGCAATCTTCAAGCAGCAAACCAATCGTAAACACATCAGAAAACCCAGAAATCGCGAAGAACAGCAGCAACAACAAGTCGTAAACACCCAAAAACCTTCAAATCTTCAACAAAAACTCGAACACAAACCCAGAAAACGCTTGAATCTATATCGTGAGAGCCTCGAATCTAAGATTCTTGGCTCTGATACCAATTGTAGGTCCGAAAATCTCCTGAACACACGATATACTAATCTAACACGAGTGCGGAATCCTCGTGAGAGATCGATTCAAGAAGAATAGTAGAAGAAGAGATTAGATCTTTGAGAAAGATCAAATCTTGAATGAAAACAAGCTACTATCCGAAGCAATGAGGCTGATCGTAAACTCCAAAGGATGAAGAAATCGTGAACACCAAAACTCAATGCTTACCTTGATCATAAACATGAACAGGTGAGGTATTATATACCACCTCATTACATGCACTATTGGGCCCCTTGTGAATCATAAACCCAACAGTAAACCCAAGCCCAATCAGTAAACTAGCCTAAAATACAATAATCAAACTAGCCTACTAATACTAAATGAAACCCTCTAAGCCCAGCCCAACTTATTTAATATTACAAGCCTCATAATCTAGCCTCTACAATACCCACCGTTTGACTTTTACCGTTAACAACCAGGCGGGCTTTGTAGCGTTCCAAGAGCCGTCCGATCTGTATTTATGTTTAAACAACCACATACAACGAATAACAGGTGCATTAGTAGGTCTTGGAACAAGTTACCACGTATTATTTTCCAATAGAGCTTCATATTCGTTAGTCATGGGATGGTTCCAATTAGGATCATTAAGGGCGGCAAGGTGAGATTTGGGGAGAGGGGAGACGGTAGGTTTGGTTTGGTGGAGGAGATTTAGAGGAACACGAGGTTTGGAAATGCCCGATTGAAGGCGGGTTTTCATTAGGTGAGTTCTGAGGGGCGGTGGTGGGGGTGGGGTAGGGTGGGGGGCGAAGGGGTTGGGGAATGGGCAGTGGGTGACGTGGCAGCGGATGGGGTAGCGGGTGGAGGGGTAGGTGGATCGGGTTGAGGAGGGAAACCGGGTGGGGTGGCGGGGGGCGAACGGTTGGGGTGGAAGGCGTGGGAGTGAGTGTAGATGAGAGGTGAGGGATCGAGGAAAGAGGGGGGGTAGCGGGTTTGGCGGGGTTGAAGTAAGGGAATGTTGTCTCGTCAAATGTGACGTGATGAGAGAAGATGGTCTTACCGATGGCAAGCTCAAGGCACCGGTATCCTCGGAAATTGGATGGCTATCCAAGGAAGACACATCGGGTCGAGCGGGGTTCGAGCTTATGGGATCGGGTGGAGGAGGTGCTTGGGTAACATACGCATCCGAAGACACGTAGATGGGAATAGGTTGGGTGGCGGCGGTATAAGATGGCCATTGGGGTGTTGTTTTTAAAGAGGGGTGTGGGTAAAATGTTATGGAGGTAGGCGGCCGAATGAAGGGCTTCGACCCAAAAGGTGGAGGGGAGGGATGCATGGGGTGATAAAGCCGAACATGATTTTGTTGAGGCGATGAATAATGCGTTCGGATTTCCCGTTCTGTTGAGAGGTGTGAGGGCAGGAAAACCGAAAGTGAATGCCATGGGTGTTGGCAAATTTTTTAAATTTGTTATTATCAAATTCACCTCCCTTATCGCATTGAAAATTTTGGATGTCTAATTTAAATTGGGTTTTAAAAAATTGACAAAAAAGAGTGAATTTATCAAACGTTTCAGATTTGTATTTTAAAGGGTAAACCCAAGTATATTGTGTGAAATCATCAATGAGAACCATATAGTATTTATACCCTGCATGACTAAGGATTGTCGATGTCCATAAATCACAATGTAGGATTGCAAAAGGTAATAAAGTACTAGATACGGAATCTGAAAATGGTAATCGTTTGTGTTTCGACAATTGACATGAATTACAAAAATAACTAGATTCCAACTTAGTTGAAGGAATCAATTTATGTAATCGTAAAAAATCCATAACCGGCTTGCCCGGGTGTCCAAGTCGACTATGCCAAAAAGATGAGCGAGCAGATGAAGAAAACAAAGCGGACACCAATGCATTCTTCGTGACCGGGTAACGGTGGCTGGAGCTATTGTGGCGGCTCGGGATAGTACCATCCTTGAAATCCTTCACAAAAAAAAACCAAACGGGTCAAATACAATAGATGTATAATTATCGCTATTAAATTGAAGAACATAAATAAGGTTTTAAATAATGAAAGGATTAAAAAGAACCGATCGAAGGGCGAGGGGTTTGGTAGGTGTGGAGATGGTCGATGTTCCCTATCCGAGGATTGGAACCGGTGTGCCATTACCTACATTTATTGACGATATAGGAGAATACGTAGAAAAATTATCAAGGTTATCTGAACTGTTGGAGACGTGCGAGGAAGCACCCGAATCCATGATTCATTCACCGTCATCCTCCCCTTGATCGACAGATAGAGCGTGCATAGCATCGGCCAACTGAGTAGGCTCGAGACGGTCAGTCTCGGTTATGTGAGCCTGCGGGGCACTCGGGCGGGGTCTGTTGGCGGTCCGTGGCTGCTGCGATGGTGGGTCGGGAGGCGCCTGTTGCCAGGTCGGGTAAGCCCAGCCTGATTGGGCCGGGTATGGGCAGGGCGGAGGAACCCAGTAGGGCGGAGGAGCCCAGTACGGCTGCGGCGGATGCTGTTGGTAGCGCGGCGACTGACCACTGTTCTTTTGCTGATTGGTCGGGCGCTGTCCTTGCTGTGAGGATTGGTCACGGCGGTTGTTGTTGTTTGACCGCCGGGGTTGCCAAGTCCCACGTGTGTTGGACTGATTTGACAACTCCGAAGAGACCGCCGCAAGGACAGAGGCGGGTGGTTTTTCCCGAACGTTCTGACGCAGCAACTCTTGTTGCAACATGTTGCATGCCATTTCCCATGTGGGAATGGTTTGGTTGATGTAGGCGGCAACACTGTCATATTCGGACGCTAGACCACGAACGAGGCGTAGAACACGCCTTTGATTGGTGAAGGGGGAGTCAACGTCACCTAACTGATCCGCGGGTTCGCGGAGTCGCTGGCAATATGCATCCAACGACGGAGTGTCCTGAACCTTGAGGTTCGAAAACTCCTGTTCAAGAGCAGTAGCCCAAGCACCTTTATTATTCCATAACAGATCTTGAACACGTTTCCAAGCAGCGATGGCGGTGGATTTATCGACCAGAACACGACCTAATAATTCATTGGAGAGGGTACCGTAGATCCATTAGAGAACTACGGCATCTAGTTTAGCCCATTCGTCGTACTTGTCGTCGGTTTTGGCGGGTGGATCAGTGCCATCGATGTGGTTAAGCACATCGTGGCTCATAGCATGGAGCTTGAACAGGCGAACCCAAGTAGCGTACGTGACCTTAACGCCGTCAAGGACACGAAATTTGTGAACTATGTTGGAAACAGTGTATGCAAGATGGATGGATTGGAAGAAAGATTTGAAGCTTATGTTGGAACCAACGATGTTGATCTATGGTTTCCAATTGGGGAAGGTTACACATACCCACAAGAAATGGTGAGCCTAAAATTTGTAGGGATCTTACCTCTAAAGAAATGAAGCTGTATTAGAGGGAAAAGAAGGCTTACAGCAATCTTACGATGGCATTACCAAAAGAAGTTTTGCATCAATTCGAAATGTGCACAAAATCTAAAAAATTGTGGGTTGCATTATGTGAAGCCAATGATCAATACAAAAAGAGCAAGAAGAAGGTTCTCGTTAAAGAGTTTGATAATTTTAAACACTACCTTGATGAGAACATTTCTGATCTAGTTTCATGATTTGCTCACTTGATCAGCGAGATGGAAATTGTGGACATTAAGAAAAAGTAAGATGAGTTGAAAGAGAATATATTAGAGACATCAACAAGCAAATGGGAAAATTATGTCTTGATTCTAACTCATGAAAAGGAATTATCTGCATTGATATTTCATGAACTAACGCGAAAGTTACAAGCCCGGAAGTTGAAATTGTTAACAACAAACAAATCATCAGCATAATTGCAGAATCCTGAAATTTACTAGGTCAAAATGCGGCAAGTGTTAATGCCAAAGCTAAAGCAAACATATGTTCATCACCGGACCAAATTTTCTAGCTGGAAGTATGTTGGGAGGAAATATGTTCACAAGGTTCCTCAGAAGGCTGCAACGACACCATTCCAGTGCAAACTAGTCAGAGTGCATTTTCTGCTAAAACATCTAAGGAATATATGACTCTGATTTCAGCATTGATTTCGTCATATTTTGGGTTTGTTATTGGAAGTGTGCCTAACAATGATTTGGTTGATGAAGATTATGATCAAATAAACCCTGATAATCTGGAGTGAATGGATCTTAACTGAAAATTTGTTATGTTAGTGAGGAGAACAAAGAATTTCTTGAAGAAAACATGAAGAAAATATCTTAATCAAGATGGCAGAATTGGTTTATACAAGTCCAAGGTCAAATGTTTCAAATGTTCGAATTTTGGACATTTTGCCCGAGAATGCAATCAATAAAAGGATGACAATGTTTCAAATTCTAAAGATTTAGAAAAAAATTCTAAAACCGCATTGGTTAGTCAACTTGAGGAGGGTTATGATTGGAGAAAGCAGTTTGGTGATTGCTCAGCCTTTATTGCTACAATAGCATCAGTTAATTGTTGCTTAACTGATAGTGAATCAGAGTCAAGTGGATATGAATCTATGTGTGAATTTTGTTCATTGAAAGACAATCATAATGCTGAGTTGATTAAAAAGAATGAGTTGTTGATGGAAGAGTGTAGGAGTGCAAAAGAAGAATTGACAAAGTGTGAGAAGAAGTTTGAAGACATCTCTGTCACATATGAATCTTTTGTTGTAAAGTGTAAAAGTCTTCAAGATACTTGTGTTGAAGTTGCTGAAGAGAAATTGAAAGTTCAGAATGAGAATAAGAAGTTAGTGGAAAAAGTTTTAAAGTTGTTTGAAGAAAATGATGTTTTATCAAAAGAGGTTGAAAAATGGAAGAAAGAAGCAAAAGAAGTCGGGGGAGATTTTAATGAGTTTTTTAAGTTAAACCATACGCTTGAAGTTATTCAAAAGGCTAATGATGATCTTACTAGCTAAAGAGTTGAGCTTTCAAGAAGATCACACAAAGTTATTAGATGCAAAGAGTGAGATTGTAACACAGCCAGTCGTCGATCAATGTGCCAGCGAGGACGCTGGTCCCCTGAGGAGGGGAGGATTGTAACATTCCACATTGGTGGGGAGGAGAACTAAGCACTGCTTTATAAGGGTGTGGATACCTCCCCTACCAAGACGCGTTTTAAATCTGTGAGGGACGGATGCCTGAGGGCATGCCGGCTGCCAAAGCGGACAATATCTTGGTTGCGAGGAGCCTGGGCTATTACATAGTTGCTTCGTGAAAACAAGTTGTTGAAGGCTAATGTTGAAATTCATAAGCAAAGAGAAGAAAATATACAAATGGAATTGTTTATTGAGCTGGAAAACTTGAGAATGTAAAAGTCAGAATTGAATAGAGTTGCAAGAAAGTTAATAGCAACACAAAATGCACTTGGTGAAGCAAAACGGAAAATCTCTGATTTGAAGATTGAAGTGGTTGGTGTCAATCGAAAGCTAAATGCCATCAACAATCACAATCTTTCACAAGTAGAATCAATAAATGATTTGAAAGAGAATAAGGAAGAAGTTGATGATTATTCAAAGTTTCTTGATCCAAAATCAGAAGAGGAAAATAGTCATAAGAGAAAGAAGTTGAAAAAGGCTGGTAAGAAAGCTGCACACAAGGAAACTGAAATTCCAAAGATGTCAAAATTTGTCTCTAGTTCTTCATTATCTGAAGGTGAAAAGGCGGCTATACTAAAAGAAAAGATCATCACTCATACGAATATTGATGAATCAATATTCTATGAGCAAAAGAATATTCTAGAGGTTAAAGCTGAATTTTCACGTCTTGCAAAAAAGGGGTATGAGACATCTGGTTCTCAAGGAAAGAATTCTGAAAAAAAAAGTTGGTTTAGGTTCTCAAAAGAAGAATGCTAAGATTAATGCAGAGAGGATCGAACATCACAAGAAAATAAAGATGCTTGATATGAAAAAGGTAAAGAAGAATGTTTTTAATGCTGAGAAGGTGCAAGCTGAAAGGTTGTATAAGTTGAAAGGATCTGAGCATATTTATTCTAACAAATAGATTCCACTTCATTGTGTTGAAGATCACAAAATATCACAAATGTTTGTGATGGAGGATGGTAATCAATCCAAGAAGAGCAACTACTCTAACTCGTCTCGACCTGGTCAGAAGTCTCCAAATTTGTCTTCTTGTGGATCAAATTCTACTCCTAAAAGTCCTACATCCAAATGGGTCCAGAACAAAGGTTTTTAGGTTCGTGATATTTTCTCTGAATATTTAATACTGATAATCGTGATAGTGAATTGAAGGCTCTAAGGGACGTGCACATCAAAAGACGTACATGTTACATATGTCGTCAGAAGGGCCACATTGCTCATGATTGTTCTGGAAAAGTGCATCATACAAGTGGTGTCAGAGAAGTTGATGCTCCAAGTGGTAAAGGCAAAATGCCATCTATTGGTCCAAGTGCCAAAATGCCTGATCAAAATGATAAATTTTTTTATAAATTCAAACACACATTTTTAAAATTTCAAAAGAATTTTAAGGGTAAGGGTGTGGGTGAAACTTCAAATGTCATTTTTTATAATAATCAACAAAATTTTGATATAAAACAGTGGGGGTGGAGACCTAAGGTGGTTTCCAAGGGAACTAAAGACACCGGTCGACCTGCAATCGAGGGCTCGGGTCAGTTTAAAAACTAATTGTTTTATACTGGTGTGTGCATGTACTTCAAGAAGACCTATTGGTGATTGCAAAGTTGCTAATAGTGGAGTATTTGCTTAACTTATTTCTTAAAATGAGAATTCTCAAATTCTAAACTGAAAAGGTATCCGTTTTGGTTGATCAATTTTCTTTCTTTAACTCTTCCTCTATAGTTTAAGAGGAGAAAATTGAAAAAGCCAAAAATAGTGTTTTGCATTTGAAAAATGAAAAATCCCAAAATAGAGTTTTTCATTTTAAGGGGAGAAAATAGAGTAATGCAAAAGATAAAAAAAATGAAAAATGAACAATATAAAAAATGGTATTATAAGAAATTAATCCGATATAATTGGGAAATGAGTATACATTAGCTTATGTTGTCTGTCTCATGGTTAGAGTAGATGAAAAAGCCATAGGTAGCCTCGGCAGATCAGAAAGTATACAAATGTGATATACACTAAATGCTACACTTGACCTAGTGGACAACATCTTGACGCGTATTTAATGAAAAAGGAAAGTTGTGAAAAGAAAAATGATAAGTCACTGTGTTTACATGTGTTCATTTTGCAAAAGTTTAAACTTGTTTGATGTTTTAATTTTCACAAATGATCGGACTATCTCTGCCTATACGTGAGTATAGACCTGATAGTTGTTCATTTGAGGTTCTGCTTTATTTTCTTTGGTGTTTCGTTCAAACATCGGATTCTCCCTGCGTATATGTAAATATCAACCTGAGAAA
Source organism: Deinandra increscens subsp. villosa (assembly GCA_039602395.1). Lineage (NCBI taxonomy): Eukaryota > Viridiplantae > Streptophyta > Magnoliopsida > Asterales > Asteraceae > Deinandra > Deinandra increscens. The sequence goes on from JBCNJP010000017.1 coordinate 9,462,085, forward strand.
TGTTGTTGAACAACTTTAACTTGTTTTACTTTTCTTATTTTGTTAATTCCGAGGCCTTATCTGCATATCGAAAGATCGATCTTAAAGTAGAAGATTTTACATTCTGATTTCTTTTTGCATGAAACACAGTTGACATTATCAAAATACAAATCATTATGTGTTAATCATAAATGAAATCACAAAGTGTGATATGAAAAATGTCTGTATATGTGTAACAACTGCAACTCCCCAGGTTAACTCCGTTAACTTTTTCCGTTAGTCCCGTTAGTTCCGTTAGCGAACCCGAGACCCGTTATTTGAATGATTTCGTATTTATTTATGTTTACTTGTTAGTTGACTTTAGTAACTTGGTTTGTAAATTCGTTTCGTGACTTTATGTGTTAATAATGAAACATTACATTTTTATGCGAAACCGGGCTTTGTGTGAAAATTTGGATTTTTATGTATAAATGATAAATTTATATAACCCGACTAAATCTTACATGTTAAATGATTTAAAAACACTTGAAAACATTTTTAGAATTTTCACTTTACAACTTTTTAGCAAAAACCCATTTAAATGAGTTTTATGCCTTATATGTTTAAAAATAAAGTAGAGGGGCCAAACATGTAACTTCTCAAACTTAAAAATCTGCCAAACACCCTTCTCCT
>JBCNJP010000017.1:9463235-9536693 GCA_039602395.1 Deinandra increscens subsp. villosa
TATGGTGTCCTCTACTTGGTTCAGTTTCGTATTGCTCCAAATACGATTTGAGTTTCTGAAGTCAATTCAAAAAATAAGGTAGTCTTTCACGTTTAGGTTTAAAATGAGGTCTGACAACATCGGATATATCGTTACGCATTATTGCCTCCGGTAAAGATTCCAAAATAAGGGTGACGTTCTAATGACCGAAAGTTTCTTTGTAGAAGCATAAATAATATCAAGTATGGGAATACAGACTCGGGATGAAAGGCGAGGTAGCTAGTGTAGGGTAGTTGCAACTGGTCGATCCAGTACCATTGAGACGAGTCTGGAGAAAAACGATTTGGGTTGACCGATATCAATGCGATTGTGTCAACGGTGGCACCATGCAGAAAATTAAACACCAGTTTATATCGGCCCTCAAGAGTACGTAAAAGTGCAGAACGTGTAGTAAGAGTAGGTTTCCGAAATACCAAGTGCTGACGAATTCAAATACTAGCTGGCTTTCAATGAACGTATATATGCGAGTTGTAGCTACTAAGGTTTCGCGGGGTTTATTGCGTATCGAAAAGTCGCATTGCACATAAGATGTAAAAATACGGGTACTTGGGTCGCTTTCGGTGATCCTCGGCTAGCTCCGCCGCATGTACGATAAATTCAAACGTGTCTTCGTCAATTCTGGAGTCAATCTACTTACGCGTGTTATCGAGAGTTCGAGTCAATGCACTTGGTTCAGCCACCATTGGTTATGAAACAGGGGTTACCAACAGAAGTTTTTCTAGAGAAGGAGGAATAGAGGACAATGGGTATCAATGTATGATGTTGTGGAGCTTTCCTAGCATACCAGCTTGCCTACTGCTGGCTGTCACTCATCGTTCGTACTGGGAGCTTCTAGCAAGGAGTGCATGGAAATGTCATTGATGAGGTTAACTAGCCGCGATGGCTCAAGGCTTGAGGACCTCCAAGTCACACGAGATCTAGGATTAGAAGGTTCCTTGGTAGTTAAGTTCACAGACGAATCGAGTGCTTGAAGATAAAGCAGATCGTACGGGTTCGAGAAGTAACCTACATCGGCTCCGTTGGGTGAAACTGTATTTGTAGTGAGGTATAAAGTGTTTAAAAAATCGTGACGAGATTACTAGTCAAGAGAGAAGAACTTCACAAGATTTTCCTGCCGAAAGGTTGGTTCCAATGGTTGAGGTGTAATTGTCCATTGAAGAGGTCTGGGTTTCCATCAGATTAGAGTTCATGGAGTTTATTGTATAATTGAGAGAGCTTGAAAGAGAGTTATAGCAGTTAACGTCATAGGAGTAGAGTTAGGATTGCGGATAAATTAGAATCAGTGAAGAGTTTAACCACGTCTCGCTCGCAGCGAGGGAAGATCTTTATCGTCGGATGGTGTGAGTGATGGGATGTCACACCGGGGTTATCATTTGCACAAGCAATTTTAAAGGATTTTGATAGGCTGGTAATCATATATAGGAGAAATGAGAATAGGTGTGATAGCGAAATAAATATAGTTGAGAACCATAAGCTTGAAAATTGAGGTCACGAGAGTTTTGAAATGAAAGGTCGTATTCCTTACAACTGATGGTTTGCCGAGTAGGATTTCCCCAGGGCTTCCATACACTGTAAATTACATTTACGTGTGCACCCGTAACGGTAATTTACCTTGTATGGTCACGCTGGTTCCTCTTACTTTAGCGTACCAGGTTCGGTGGGGTAGTATGTGGTTTCCAAGGGGGTAAAGTATCAAGAATGTGGTTATTAAATCAAAGGTAACTGACTGGGATTTTCCAAGGAGGCAAGTTCTGAGAATAACAGCTGATCTAACTTAAAGTTTATCGTAGGTACAATTTGGTAAGCAAGTGGTTCGATAGGAGTATGTGTAGGGCATGCTACAATGCCCCTAACTTAATCTTAAAGATATAGAGTAGTTATTGTCCGACTCGATCACGCATCCATTATGCACACACATGTTTATATATATATACAGAGAGAATGTCATATTATTCTTAATCATCACATGCCTGATTTCTTTTATGTTACAAAAGTCACATTCACACTGAATTATCACACAACAACTATGCAATTTAAAATGTGAGGTCTAAACTGACCAAGGAAAAAGGGTGTCAACATTTTAGGGTAACAAATGCAGTTACAAGTATCCTGTGAGGAATCATCTGATTCTATACAGTGCTGCCCTATACTACGAGGCTAAACATCGTTCTTTACCAACGCACTACGATAAAGGTGCTCTCAGTGTGTGTTAATGGGTGTCCTACCCGAATAGAATCTACTACGACTCCTATTTATGTTATAAGAGAGTACGATCAGTTAAGCTGAGGATATGTTAGATCATTGTCTTAGAGTCTAGATTACCATGATCTAGGCCTAAAGGTAAACCTACCCAGGTCATTCAAAACAAACAATGTTGTTAAGGGTTAAACAAGTCCGTAAAGATATCAGGATCCTAAACAATGGGTCTTGCCCTATTCATGAAGCTAGTGCATAACTACAAGCACTTACGATTAATCATTCAAGTTTGTTGATGTAACCAAGTAAAAAGGATGGTGAATACATGCTTAAAAGGAAACCCTCTCTGATTGCATCCTAGGTGGGTCTTACCCCAATAGGGTTCTTGATGGTCCTGTATATACTACGCAGAGGGCAATGTGCATTCTAACATGTGGTACAAACAATTGCTACACCAATTTGTAAATTCTTCCAAGTGTCCCATTGAAGTTCGCTAAGCACAAATTAAGTCCGCTAAAATCTGCTGAAGTTCGCTAAGAACAACTTAAGTTCGCTAAGCACCATTCAAGTTCGCTAAGAATGGGATGAAGTTCGCTAATCACTTAGCAAGTTCGCTAAACGCATAACAAGTCCGCTAAGAAGAGAGTAAGTCCGCTAAGGCCTCATCAAGTCCGCTAAGAAGCCAACAAGTTCGCTAAGGGCATCATTCAAGTTCGCTAAGGCCAGCAAGTTCGCTAAGAACATGGTTAAGTTCGCTAAGAACTTAAGGCTCAAGTTCGCTAAGAACAATATCAAGTTCGCTAAGAACAAAATCCAATCAAAGTTCGCTAAGGAGGAAAATCAAGTTCGATAAGAGTGCAATGGAGTTCGCTAAGGGCACTATGAAGTTCGCTAGGACAAATGGTCAAGTTCGCTTAAGAGTAAAATACAAGTTCGCTAACTTTTATACTTCGAAGAATTTCCTGACCCAAAATCTCCAAATTTCTATACTCTGACACAAGACAGGAATTCTAAATGAGGATCATCTTCAGCACGCGGGGCAATACTTTTGGGAGTTAGGTTGTAACCAAAGTTTTCAAAAACAGTTACAGTTCAGAAATTTTACTTTTAAAATGTTCTGGTTCGCTGTAACCAATGGCTCTGATACCAATTTGTAACACCCCCAATTTCCACTAACGGAGTATAACCGTGTGGGGTGTGATCCAGACCAGGATCCAAGTCTTTAGTTACAACCAAGCCATAGTTAAAGGGTAAACCAGTCATGTATTACATTTAATAAATCAGAGTTTACATTTCACAAAATCAGCGGAAGCATTAAGAGTTTACAAGGTTGTTGTTAAGTAAAAGTGACTACTAAAGTATCTGAAATACAATTTCCAACAAGGGTTTTTCAAAGGACAAGTATTGGCAACGCCCGTGCCATCCATGATCCTCCAAGCAACCTGGAAAGCATTCAACAATCAAGTGTCAGCCAAGGCTGGTGAGTTCACTAATACAGTCTACACTACACCATGTAGACAAACATACATACGAATAGTAAAAGATAAATTCGTAAGTAATTTATAAAATTTGCAAGTATTATCCGTATCAATAGGTAGCTAGCCTATGCTTATGTTCACCTGAACGTTCGAAACCAAAGCTGACGATGTATCATAGGCATTAACCTATGTAGATTTGCCTTCCCCGTGTCTTTCCCGATCACGGTAGTCCTAGGCTAATATTGGTCTCAGTCCGACTGCCAGTCGGGAGGGTGCATCCTGTGCACCGCTGAGCGGGGGTGTCAATCCCCAGTAGTACTACTCAACATTACCTCGCTATTCTATATTAATGGCCCGATAAAGTAAGGACTTTTGATATTAAAAGCAATTCAGTGAAACATGTGATATATGGTGGATAACTACTTAAGTAGAAGAAATACCTTTATCCATGTTATTGCCATCCTTTACCGGATGCAACTACAATAGTAAGTGAAACTCACCTTAGGGTGCACTGGTACGCGGCACTTGACTTTAAAGATTGGCTATGAATGACCTATTTTGGGTAAATATGGTCTAACCGAATTAGAGGTTGTCTATAAGACGAATAGTAGCACATAAGCATCTAAACATGTTTCATGCGATCATACAAGTCACATAATGCACATACGAGTCCCAATTTGGGAGAAAATCAAGAAATTGCAACTTAAGTCAAAGTTGACCCAGAAAGTCAAACTTCAAGCATTTAACTAGTGACATAGCTAAAATCCACAATACTTGGAATTAAATCTTTAAATTTTACAGGCATATACTACATATCAATTAGGACTTGTTGCAAAAAGAATCAAGTAAAAAGGTTAAGAAATGAGAAAGTTATGCGTGTTGGAAGTTGGCAAAAATCAACATTATTGTCTTTGACACACCATTTGGTGGCATGCCTAATTTGCTCCATACTTGGAGTTAGGTTCTAAAATTTTGCAGGCATGAACTACTCAACATTTAGGGAATGTTGCAAAAAGAATCAACTTAAAAGGTTAAGTAACGAGAAAGTTATGCGCATCGGAAGTTGGAAATTTTCAGCTTTTTGCAAAATAGTCAAAGTAGGTTTAAAATTTGCATAACTCATTCAAAACTTAAAGTTTAGGTACCAAACCTTCCAGATCTTACTTTTAATATATAAACCTCATTTTCATTTAACAAACCCCTCATTATATCAAGGTTATCATGCCCGACCAAAATGTAAAGTCTACTTTTCACAGAAAAACACAGCCCTGCACACCTAACTTGCAGCAGCGTTTTGGATGACCAAACGGAGGTTTTAGAAAGTGTGCGAGTAGCCGTTGTAAAGCTAAGACATCCTACTTTACTAGGGAAAAAGAATCAATCAGTTTCGAGCAAAATTGAGTAAGTTATGGCTGCTGCAAGTTGACCCAAAATTCTGGTCAAAGCTGTTAGAAAATTCAAGTTTGCAAAAGTCTAGGATTTCACTTCTATGCTAACATTTGATCAATTAAACACCTACTAACAATTTTATAATCATGCTAGCATGTGATTTCTGGTCCTAACATGTTCCTGTCATAATCATATCAAAATCTCATCATGTATCTAGCATTTAAGCACATTGCATCCAAAACTCATAACCAAACACCCACCAATCATTTTGAACACCAAGAACACATTTTAACCCTCAATTTCCAGGTCCAAACCCCCCCCCCCCACAAATCTGTCCCAATTCATGAACCAACATATCTTGAGCTAAAACAAGTTTCATGAGCATACCCACAACACATTTAGCACAAAAACACAAAATAACACACATGCAACTTCAATTTTCGGATTTCAAAAGTTAGGGCTTACAAATTGGGGGAAGAAATCGCAGGTTAGAGATGGAGAGGAGAAGAAGGAGCTCCCTTGAGACTTGTAGATGCTTGAGACTCTTGAATTCTACTTCCTTGTTGCTTGATTCTTCCAAAATCGCAAGTGAGTTTGTGTGTGGGTGTAGAACCGTAGCAAGAAGAGAGGGGGGAGAGATTGGGATCGTGAAAATGAAAAGGAGGAGGGAGGAGGCAGATTTTGTTAAGGGTAATTTACAAAAATGGTCCCTCAAGTTTTTATTTTAACACATTAAGCATAAAAACTCATTTAAGTGGGTTTTTACTAAAACTTGAAAGGTAAAACCTTAAAAATGTTTTCTAAGTGATTTTAACTCATTTAACATGAACTGTTTAGTCGGGATACATAAATTTACCATTTATTCATAAAAGTCCAAATTTACACACAAAGCCCGGTTCCGCGTAAAAATGCAAATCTTCACAACTAACACATAAGGTCATGAAATAAGTTCACAAAACAAGTTACTAAAATTAATTAGCAAGTAAACACAAATAAATATAAAATTATTCAAATAACGGGTCTCGGGTTTACTAACGGCACTAACGGAACTAACGGAAAAGTTAACGGAGTTAACTTGGGAAGTTGCAGTTGTTACAGTAACTTTTAGCTATGTGCCCCTGCACACTTTTTCTTTTTTAAAAACTAATGTCACCTTACTTTTGTTACAGGAGGATCCGTAGACCTTAGACATCTTATAACATCGTTGATATCAAACGTTTGAAAGGTAATATAGGTCCATTCCTTACAAGAGATGAGATAAGAATTCCCAAAATAGGTATAACTTGTACAAATACAATTCCGCATGTGTTTTTATCAGGTGCGTCCACCTCATAAAAGTCCTAACATCTTAAAAATGGTATTTGCAATTCTAAAACTCTCATTTGCGAACTACCAAACACACACTTATATGTTTCAAATGCTTGTATTGCACTTGCACTTTGGCAAGTATAAATTTTAACTCTTTGGAGCGATAAAATTGACAAATTCACCATATAGACATAGTTATTTTGGTAAACTTTACCAAACACACACTTATATGTTTCAAAAGCTTGTATTGCACTTGCACTTTGGAAAGTATAAATATAAACTCTTTAGAGTGATAAAATTGACAAATTCACCTTATAGACATAGTTATTTTGGTAAATTTGTGGCCTTTGGGGAGTTTAACAGGGTGGTTAGAACCATTCCTCAGTTAAATTGGTCATCTCCACTCCCGGCTTCTGCTAATATCAAATTATTAGCAAGGTGTCCGGCCTGATCACCTCATCCTTATTATGGACCCCTTTTATAATGTAGCCCATTTAGACAGTGGGGAACCAGAAATTTATAACTACGGGGTGGTAACAGAAATGTTTTACATTCATAATTCAGTAGGGTACATCAAGTATTTTTTTAACCACGGTTGGTAATTGTGTCCTTCGAGGTCCCATGCCTTGAAATCGTTGTAAAATCGCTTCATTTTCAACACGTGCAAATACATCTTTCTCAATATAGCACACCAATGAATCTGTGAGAAAAATATCACCCATCTTGTTCCGTAAATCGGTCTTTATAAATTTCATCGCTGAAAATGATCTTTCAACAGTAGGCGTTGCAACAGGCGAGAATAAAGCCAACTCAAGTAGGCGATAGACAAGTTGTTGATACAATAGTATGTGCGTCGTGTGAAGTATCAAATCAGATGATGTCATTTAAAGAATCAAGACCAAGTTCAAGACAACATTGTTGTCAGCCGAACCTGGTCCGAACCTGAGGTTCGAACCAGCCGAACTCAGGGTTCGGATGGAGTTCGGCCAGCAGACTATAACTAGGTGTTTGGTCTTTGTTTTGAAAACTGAGCGTGTGAGAGTCTGTATTAAGTGTGTGTTTTCCACGATGTCTTCTCTAAGAGTCAGATTGTACTCTTTGTTCTTCTGTGATTAATAAAAATAATCTTTAATTATTCTCTGTGATTAATAAAAACAATCTTTAATTACTTGTTTCGTATCCGAATTAGTTAGATCGAGTAGACGATTCGATGCTCATGCAATTTCAAGTGGTATCAGAGCTTTCTGGTTCATTCTACTGATCTGTGGTTGCTATTTTCGGAAGTTTTGAAACAAAATGGGTGTTTTTGGTGATCTTTGAGTGTTTTTACCAAATTTTGATCACTTCGATCGAGTATTTTGTGAAAATTTTTCTCCTAAATCATTCCTTAACACTTTTTCTAATCAACTGCTACAAATCTCGTCAAAATCTGTCCAAAATCGAGCGTTTTGAGCAAAAATGGTGAGGCTCGGCTGAGAGGTTTTCTGGTTCGGCATAACTGCTCCGAACTCCTAGTTCGGACAAGGTTCATTTAGAGTTCGGACAAGGTTCGTCCAGAGTTCATACAAGGTTCGGTGAGAGTTCGCGAGATATTCTGGTTCGGTTAAAGTTTGTTCAAGGTTCGGATATATTTGGGTTCGGAACTGGTTCGGAAAGGGTTCGGTTGAGGTTCGTAAGAGGTTCGGCTAAGGTCAACTGAAGTCAAGTTCGAATATAGTTCGGAAGGAGTTCAGACGAGTTCATCTAGTTCGGATCAAGTTCGGACAGGGGTGGATTTTTGAGTTGTTTCACGAAAATTGACGTAACTTGAGAATCGTTAAGAGTTACGGAACCCAATACCAGCTAAAACGACCGTCTCGGAAATATCTATACTTTTACTCGCCTAACGGCTAGTACCCTCCGTTTTGGTGCTCAAAATCCGCTTCTAAGACCTTCGTTTTTGAGTTTCAAGTTTTGATTACCGGTTTTACGTTCTCAAAATGGATGAGATCAAAAGCTTTGTTGCTGGTCATAGACAGAAAGTGCCAAAATTGTTAAGATTTGAAGATTATTCTCGTTGGGCACCAAGATTTAAAAAATATCTTATTGGAGTCGATAAAGATTTGTGGATTCCAATTCAGGATTTGTATGTTTATCAATGGATCTTTCAAATGCATAGATTAAGCAACATGAAAATGAAAAGAAGGCATATGCGTTTATTGAGTTGGCATTATCAACAGAGTTGTTTGTGTACTTTAAGGATTGTTGGAAATCGAAAGTATTGCGGGACAATATGAAAATAATATGTGAATATCATAATATGCAACTTTATCGGAATTCAAGGTCAGACAAAAGTTCTTACTGTGAAATTGAGAAGCTAGGAAAGAAGGTGACAAAGTTGACCGAAGAAAATAGTATTCTGTTAAAGGAATTGGATGTCAAAATTTTCTCATTTGATTGATAAATTTGAAATAGTTTCACAGAGAAATAAGAAAATTAAGAATTTGCTTATGGATGATACTTTGTTGACTGTTGAAACTCATGAGAAAGAAGAAGTTTCTTCAAGATGTAAGAAGTGTATTGAATTGTCAAAAGAAGTTGAAGAATTGAAAAGTGAAACTGAAAAAGCTGACAATGAAAGTTCGGCATCCAAGATTATCAAATTAGTTGAAGAAAATGTTGAGTTAGTTAAGAAAGTTGAAAAATGGAAGGCTGAAGTTGAGGATGCTGCCAATGATTTCCATAATTTGTTTGAAAAATCCAAGGTTAAGCTTGATATACTTAACAAGACATCAGATGAACAAGATGCTCAAGTTGTTCAATATCAGATTGATATGGAAAATTGCTAGATGAAAAGAGGGAGTTCACAAGAGTGAATAAATTGCAAAATGCAAACCTTGATATTCAGAAAAGAAATGAAGATAAGTTGAAGAAAGAATTGTTTGCTGAGCTTGATAATTTGAGATTGCAAAAATATGAAACAAACAAGGTTGCTAAGCAGTTGATTGCAACAGAAAAAGAATTGGCTGAAGCTCAACAAAAGATCTCAGATTTGAAGATTCAGGTGATTGATGTTAATCGTGTGTTAAATAATATTACAAATTCACAATCTTTCACAAGTTTCTTGGCCAAAGATGCGAATTTTGAGAAAGTTTTTAATAAGACAGTTACACCTCCAACTATTATTAAAGAAGCTGTCCATGTTGTTAAAGAAAATGCTGAAGAATGAGATTATTCAAAGTTGTCATCATCTAAATCTGAAGAAGAGAAGGTGGTAACGAAGAAGAAAAACAAGAAGGCAAGAAAGAAGAAAGGAAAACATTCTGAAATTCCTATTGTTTCAAAGTTTGTGTCTAGTTTTTCGTCCACTGGGGAAGAGAAATCAGCAAGTTCAACTGAGAAGATTAGTTCTCACAAAGACATCGATGAGACTATTTTCTATGAACAGAAAAATATAAATGAAGTTAAAGCTGAGTTTTCTCGTTTGGCGACAAATGGGCATAAATCATCTAATTCAGAGGAAAAAGATTCTGATAAAAGTGTTGGTTTGGGGTACAAGACTCAGAATGTTGAAGCTGATAAGGGTCAAACTTCAAAACAACATAATTTGAAGAAAGTTAAATTAAAACAAGTCAAGAAGGATATTTTTAAAGCTGAAAAGTTTTAACCCGAGAGGTTTTACAAGCTCAAGGGTTCGGAACAAATATTTTCTGAGAAACATTTTCCACTTCATTGTGTGGACGCTCAGAAAGTATCTGAAGTATTTGTGAATAATGATATGTCAAAGAACAAGAAGAATCAAAATGCAAAATTTTCTTCTAGAGGTTCTGGTTCAACTTCTAAAAGCCCCACATCTAAATGGGCTCATGATCACAGATATCAAGTATATGATTCTTTTTATGATCAATTTGAAGGTAATTTTTGTGATGCTATGAAGGTTCCAAAGAGGAGAAATGTCAACAATCGCTTGTGTTATAATTACCGACAAAAAGGGCAAATGGCACAATTTTTTCCGGTTCCTGTTGCTTCTAATCAATGGCAATATAAGGTTCATGTTTTTGGTAAATCTGCCAAACCACGGTTCTTTGATGATCATGGTAGATTTTTTGATGAATTTCAATCTAAATCTTTCAAAAAGCAGGAAAGATTTTTTCCTAAATTTTCAAAAGAACAAAATGTAGGTTATTCATCACAGTCAACTATGACTGATTCGTCCAAAACAGATTTACCAAAACCCCAACAACAATGGAAATCTAAGGTGGTTTCGAAGCAAAACCAGGAAACTGGTCGACCAGAAGCGATTCGCTTCGGGTCATTTATAAAGTAATCAGTTTGACCAGTGTGTAGGTACTTCTAGAAGACCTATCGACGATAGCAAAGTTGTTGATGGAGGAGTATACTGCTTAACTTAAATTTCATGATATATTTTTCTAACCTGCATATTTCCTGAAAATTTTCATGCAAGTTATCCGTGTTAGTTGATCAATTTTCTTTCTTTACGTTTTGTTTCCGTTTGACAAAGAAAATTGACAAAAACCAAAAATAGAGTCTTGTTCTTGTAAAATGAAAAACCAAAAATAGAGTTTTTCATTTTAAGGGGGAGAATTGTATGTAAGGGGAATAAATTTTAGAAAAAGCATGTTATGGGGAGAAGATGAATACATGCAAATTATATAAAGAATGGGGAGAAGATGAATACATGCAAAATATATAAGGAAGGTGAATACATGCAAAATATATAAAATTTTGAGAAATTGATCATTGGGAAATGATGGTACATTGGCTTACGTATCTGACTCGTGGATAGAGTAGATGAGAGAGCCATAAGATCATTGTTTGATGTGCTTGGTAGGCTCGGCAAATCAGAAAGTATTCAGATGTGATATACACTAAATATTATGCTTGACCAAGTGGACTACATCTTGAAGCGTATTTCATGACAAAAATACAAGAATAAGTGTGAAAAATAATATGAGAAGTCACTGTGTATACATATGTTAATTTTGCAAAGATTTAAACTTGTTTGATTTTCTTTATTTTCCCAAACGATCGGACATTCTCTGCGTATCGAAAAATCGACCTGATTGTTGTTCGTTTGAGGTTCTGCTTTATTTTCTTTGGTATTTCGCATAACTCATCGGACTTTCTCCGCGTGTGCGTGAGTACCGACCTGATTGTTGTTGGGTTATACAATTTCAACTTGTTTTATCGTTCTTATTTTGTTAAATCCAAGGCCTTATCTGCGTATCGAAAGATCGACCTTAAGGTAGACGATTTAACGTTCTTATTTCTTTTTGCATGGAACACGGTTGATGATATCATAAAGAAAAATTATGCGTTGTGAAAAATCACAAATGCAATCACACAAAAGAAAAAGGAAAAAGAAAATATCTTAATATGTCTGATAGTGTGGGGTACACTGGTCAAAGCAAATATAATCAATACCTTAACATATCCAGATGTTATGAGTATGATTCTGCCTGAGTTTAAGATGGAAAAATTATACCGGCAATCAACATGACTTGTGTGCTTCAAATATTTAAAATTGAAGTGTAGTTCAGTGCGTCATGATCAATATGATCCCAAATAGTGATCTTTCTCATACCAAAAATAGTGTCTGATTCTGTATTGCAATTTTATTTCATTTCAAGAAAAGTACAAAAAGATTTTTGGTGTGTTTTAGCATAAGTTTGAAAAAGAAAAAAAAGATTTTAAGTTTGTTTTGATATATACTTTCTAAAAGCCAAAAAAAAAATTGTTTCTGCTTTGTTTTCGATCTGATCAACATGTAATACAAATCAAATTTTCAATATCATATCTTGGAGTCTCAAAGAGACGTTTTGCGCCAATATTATTTAAATTTTGAGCAGGATACAAAAGTGAAAGATATCACAGCTTCAAGTCTTCTGAAGTTGCTGATAAAGACCAGAGATATACCAGACATTGTCAAGTATTCAAGATCAAGCTGCGATCAAGTTGAGGAAGAGTTTGTTTGAATATTTATCTCATTGGACAAACGGATTCTACACTTGAGGGGGAGTTCGATTGAAGATATTGATGTTGAAAAGATACTGCACACGACGAGGGGGAGTTTGTTGATACAATAGTATGTGCGTCGTGTGAAGTATCAAATCAGATGATGTCATGTGAAGAATCAAGACAAAGTTCAAGACAACATTGCTGCCAGCCGAACCTGGTCCGAACCTGAGGTTCGGACCAGCCGAACTCAGGGTTCGGATGGAGTTCGGCCAGCTGACTATAAACAGGTGTTTGGTCTTTGTTTTGAAAACTGAGCGTGTGAGAGTCTATGTTAAGTGTGTGTTTTCCACGGTGTCTTCTCTGTGAGTCAGATTGTACTCTTTGTTCTTCTGTGATCAATAAAAACAATCTTTAATTACTTGTTTCGTATACGAATAAGCTAGATCAAGTAGACGATTCGATGCTCATGCAATTTCACAAGTTCGTATGTGATGTGATATTTCATCTGGACCATTTTCTTTGCAAGCTCTCCGATATCATGAAGACCAGAAAAAACTTCATTGCTTTTCACATTTGAAATGTATCTGTCAAGTTGTATCCTTAGTTGACCTAGATCAAAGCTACTAAAATCTTCTGGAATATAATTCGGCAAGCCGTAATAACTTCTCGCGGTCAAAATTCTGAAATGAATGAATCTCTAGGATCAAGGCACGCTATACACAAAAGTAACTCTGAGTTTGACTTAGTAAACCGCTCATTCATCTCATTAAGAAGAAGATCAACAACCTAGAATCGTACGAAGAAATTGTAAATTTTGCTATCACAAAATGTTTATGTTCAATTTTATCAATTGAAATAATATAATAAGGTACCTCGTAATAAATATCAGCACGAAAACGATGGAGATATGTTTGCGGTTCATCATCAATTGTCCTTCTAACTCGTCCTGGAATGACGTCTTCCATATTAGGCATATGAATTTCATTTTTAGAACAAAATGTTGTCAGTTCTTTAATTAACTCATCCCATCCATCTTCCCTGTATTTCTTAATATCATATTTCATATCTTCAATCAATCGGACAGCGTTTCCAATATTTTGATTCTTTAACTGTAATGCTTGTGACAAGTCATTTGTCATTCTTAATAAGTTCAGCATCAAATGAGCAATAAAAACAAACTCAAAATTTTCCATTTTGTCAGCCAAACTAAACGCAATGCCCCGAGTTTTTCCATCAGTGCCATCTCTAGACAAAGCAATAAGCACTTCTCTCACAGGTTTCCACAAATCTAAAAGTCGATGTATAGTTTTAAGATGGGAACCCCACCGAGTGTCACCGGCTCGAGCTAAACTCATTTCTTGGTTTTTACCTTGTCCTGTACAAATTTCGCCCGTCTCTATTCGTTTCAACAACTCGTCATATTGTTTTTGTCGTATCAAATCTTTCCGTTTACACGAAGCTCCAACAATATTCACAATCTTTGCTAGGTAATCAAAAAAATTACTCACAGAGGCATACTCAGACGATGTAGCCACGACGACTAATTGCAATTGGTGAGCAAAGCAATGAATATAAAATGCATACTTATTTTCATCTAATATCTTTTGTTTTAATCCATTTAGTTCACCACGCATATTGGAAGCTCCATCATAACCTTGACCTCTAACTCTAGACATTGTTAAACCATGCTTTGCAAATAAACTATCAATAGCACCTTTTAAAGACGATGCACAGGTGTCGGTAACATGCACTACCCCAATAAACCGTTCAATCACTTCTCCACCTTCGTCTACATATCTTAAAACCATCGCCATTTGCTCCTTTATAGAACAATCACGAGACTCATCAATTAACAAAGAGAAAAACTTTCCTTTAACCTCATTCACAATAGCGTTTCTTACCTCTGTAGCACAAGCATTAACAATTTACTTTTTGGATTTTAGGCGAAGTCAATTGATTATTTCCAGGAGCATTTGAACTAAACACCTTATTTACTACATCACTATGCTCACAATACCATGTGACAAGTTCAAGAAAATTACCTCGACTATTGGAACTTGTAGACTCATCATGCCCGCGAAAAGCCAAACCTTGTCTTAAAAGGAATCGAATCACATCAACTACAACGGTTAACCGAATACGATAATCAATTTCATCTTGCTTGCACTGTTGTGAGAATATATAGTTTAAGTTGTGCCTTTGATCTTTAAATGACTCGAATTGAACCCTAGCATGATTATGTCTACTATTCGGACCTCCTTCATGATCACGAAAATTTTCAAATGCCTTTTTCCAGTTTCTAAAACCATGGTTGATAAAGACATCATCACCATGCTTATTACCGGTAGGGAACAAATAACACCACAAACAAAACGCCGCATCTTTCGATGTGCTATATTCTAGCCAACAAAAGCGGTCAAACCATGTTTCTAGAAATTTTCTTGCACGCCCACAAATTTCTGTCTTGGGGAAAATTTGAAAGTACCTAGACGGATCTTACTACTGCATGATTCAGTCAATCGATTAACAACGAGGTAAATAAAACTTGGCTTTATTGATTTCACTTAGAGATTACAAAGAGTTCTAGAGAGAGAGAGACACACTCAATTACACATAGTTAAGAACACTCAAAATGACAGAACTAGTTAACTCTCTCTAACACGAACTATTTATACTAGCAACATACTGGCCGGTGTACCAACTGGAGGACCAGTTGGTACGGACGTACCAATTGGTACGACCTACCAATGGTACGGCCACCATGGTATGTTGACCTCAAGACTCATAAACACGCTCTAATCTAGATACAATACACGAGACACATTGTAGCATAGGAATATGCTCTAGCAAACCCCCCTTAACGTGTAGTGTATCTATTCTAACTAAACTCCAGTCTTCAATCTTCAACATTGTTGCATCTGATCTTCAACTTGAAATCTTGTCAGAAATAGAACTTGCATGGCTGGATCAATCTTGAACAATCTTTGAACTTCAAGATCCATTTGTGAAAGATATTACAAACTCCCCCTTTCACCATGCTTGAGTCTTGTCACACAGAAACCTGTAATTTCAGAAGACAGAAACGCGACTTTGTTTTTATTTATGAAAAATTAATTTAATCTTGGCGCAAAACTTCTCTTTGAGAATCCAAGATGTAGTTTTTGAAATTTTGAATTTTGTATCGTGTATCGATCGGTCGAAAACAAATAAGAAACAAATTTTGTTTGGCCTTTTGAAACTTTACATCAAAACACACCAATAATCTTTTTGATTTTTCTAAGTTTATGCTAAAACACACCTAAAATATTTTTGAATTTTTCATATATGAAACATAAATGCAATACATAAATGAAATACTGAATCTCACTCTATTTTTGTCTTTTGCGAGAAAGATCACAACTTAGGATCATATTGAACATAACATGCTAAACTACACTTCAATTTCAATTACTTTAGCACACAAGTCATGTCGATTACCGATATAATTTGTCCATCTTAAACTCAGGCAAAATCATACTATAACATCTGGATATGTTATTGTATTGATTAGATTTGCTTTGACCAGTGTACCCCACACTATCAGACATACTCAGATATGTATTCACTGATCACACTTGTGATTTCACTTGTGATTTAACACATAGTGATTGTATTCATGATATCGTCAAATGTGTTCAATGCAAACAGAAATAAGAACGTTAAATCGTCTACCTTAATGTCGATCTTTTGATACGCAGATAAGGCCTCGGATTTAATAAAATAAGAAAATAAAACAAGTTGAAATTGTATAACCCAACAACAATCAGGTCGGTACTCTCGTACACGCAGAGAAAGTCTGATGAGTTGTACGAAACACCAAAGAAAATAAAGCAGAATCTTAAATGAAAAACTATCAGGTCGGTCTTGTGGACACGCAGAGATAGTCCGATCATTTAAGAAAATAAAGAAAATCAAACAATTTTAAATCTTTTCAAAATGAACACATATATACATAGTGACTTCTCATTTTTCTTTTTCACATATCTTTTCAATATCTTGAGATACACATCAAGATGTTGTCCACTTGGTCAAGCATTAGTATTTAATGTATATCACATCTGAATACTTTCTGATTTAATGCCAAGACTACCAAGCACATCGAACAATGATCTTATGGCTTTTTCATCTAATTTATCCATGAGCCAAACACGTAAGCCAATGTACCATCATTTCCCAATTATGTCGGATACAATTTCTCATTTTCAATGTTTTTGTATTTTTCTGTTTTTCTCCCCATTAAAATGAAAACTCTATTTTTGGATTTTTTATTTTAATAAAAACACAAAGACACTATTATTGATTTTTCCAATTTTCTCCCCCTAAACTACAAACACAATAAGAAAGAAAATTGACCAATCGATACTGATACCTTTCAGTTTAAGCTTTTCAGAAAAACTTTCAGTTTGAAAATATGTAGCATTCAATTTAAGTTACGTAGGAGACTCCACTATCAGCAATCATTTGAAGCTTGAACTTCACAATCACCAATAGGTCTTCTTGAAGAAACCTGCATTTGTAGCTTTGCTGACCAACTTAGGTCGCCACTGCATTTTTGCTTTTTCAGTTTTAACTGAGTCATCATCTTGTGATGAACCACCAACACTTGAATCAAATTTGAAAAATTGTTTCTTTTTAGATGGAAGGTATTGACTCAGTAAAGATTATGCCTGATTCATCAATAAATGTGGCAGATTTAGTAGAAAATGTTGTTTTGACAGTTTCAGGACAATCGTGTGCCATATGTCCCTTTTGGCGACATTGATAACACAAACAATATGATCGTTTTGGTACTCGTTTGTCCTGAACTGGATGACACATATCATCAGACTCAAAACTATTAGAAAAATCATCAAATACTTGAAACCAATTAGCATGCACCCATTTGAAAGTAGGACTTCGAGGTGTGGAATTCGATCCAGATGATGAAGATTCTTTCGGAGAACTTTCAGATGAATCATTCTTCTTTTGTTTTACTCCGAATCCTTTTTCCATGGCAGAAATGAATACCTGGGCCAGATGATAGATTTGTTCTAAACTTGTATCTTTCTTTGCCTTTGGAGTCTTCTTGGGCATGTTCTTCTTGACATTCTTCTCAAACTTCTTACCCCCACTACCCAAACCTGAACCTTTATAACCTGGTAGCTTTGATAGGTGAACTTGAGAATTTGAAGAACCAGTTTTAGCAGCTTGATTGAATGAAGCTTTAATATTCTTTAATTTGTTAGCTTCGACCAACTTTGCAGCAACATTTTCTTCATTCAACTGCTTTTCATCTTTTGCAACCTGTTTCCCAGTAGAAATAACTCCCTCCTCTGAAATAAATCCTCCAGAAACAAACTTAGAAGCAGATTTATCAACCAAACTGTCCTCCTTCTCCACCTTCTTATTAGATTGAGACTTTTTCTTTTTGTCAGATGTTGCAGAAGCAAATTCAGAATAATCACCAGTTATATCAGAAGAATGAATATCAGCTAGAGCATCAGATTGAATAACCGGATGTGGAATCTGATTGTGTTCGTCACTTCCAAATACTTTCTTAAAATTCTCATCTTTGCACAAGTAACTTGTGAAAGAATGTGAATTCTTTAGATTATTTAATTGCCTTTGAAGATCCAAAACCTCAATGTTCAAATCAGAATTCTCTTCAGTGCGTCACCCAACGCCTTTTCCGAATCAATTAATTGTTCCGAAGCTTTGTTAGACAAAAAAGTTTCTTGTCGCATCTGATCATGTGCATCATACACTTCTTGTGTAATTTATTTCACCCGTTCCTCATGAATCTCAATATTTCTTGTCAACAACTTGTTATCATGTGTCAAGCTTGTGACTCTGTCGAGTAATATTGAATGTTCCATTTGACGATCATTCTCCTTAGTAGTAATTTCATCATATGCTTTCTGAAGTTCATCATATGACTGCTGAAGCGAATCCAATTTAGCTTTGGATTTTTTAAACAACGCATCAAAATCTTCAATTGCTTCCTTAGCTTCCTTCTCCCATTTTGCAACATTTTTAATCAATTCTTCATTTTCACATTGTAGCTGCAATATTTGTTCTTTATCTTTACCAACCATCTCATCCAACCTTAGCTGAAGCTCTACAAACTCTTCCAACAAAACACTCTTTTCCTTGATTAACGTCTCATTTATCTTAAAAATTTCATCAGAACCTTCACACTTTTTCTTGTAAACATCTAACTCTTCTTCCTTCTCTTTTCTTTAAACAAACAATCCTGCCTTTTCTTGAATCAATTCCCGAATCTTTCTATCCTTTTGAGCACAAAATTCACATGTCGATTCATAACCACTAACCTCCGAATCAGAATCACTTGATTCTACTTGCACAGTGGCTATAAAGGCTGACTCGTCTGGAAAATCTTTAGACCAATCATAACCTTCTTCAGCCACCAAAGCGTTGGCATCTTTATCGTAAATATGTTTTCTGAATTACACTTTTCCGATGATCGTTGAGGACAATCACGAGCAAAATGTCCAAATTTAGCACACTTGAAACATTAACCTTTGACTTATCTAATCCAAGTTTTTCTCCTTGTAGAATCGATGTCTTTCCATGTTTCTTCATAAACCTTCTTCCTCTTTCAGCTAGCATAGCAAACTGCCAATCCAAATCTAATTTATTCAACTAATCATCATCCAAGTGATCTAAATCGTCTCCATACAAACTAGATTTACCAATTTGACTAAATATTGATCCCGAGGAAGATGATATGAACGCAGTGTATAATGGAGCTAAATCTTCAGCTGTTTGAGTAGGAATCGAATTGTTTCTTGATTTCTCAGGAATAGTGAAACTGCAACGTGAAGAAGAACCAGACTTATCAGAATATCCAGCAAGCAGTGCTGTTGGAGCTGGATTAGAAAGTAAAGTAGAATTAGCATGTGCGGTAGCATAATTCTCTCCGAAATATAATTCAGGATGTTGAACAGACGGATGTGTTGACTATTTTACTAGTATTTCCATTTCGCGAGCTTGTAACTTGCTTGTTAATTGATTGAAAGTCCAACCGGCATAACTTGGATCATTAGTCAACATCATTACATAATTTTCCCACTTATCGGGTAAAGCTTCCAGAAACTTCTCTTTCAATTCATCATTCTCCTTCTTGACATTCACAACTTCAAGTTCATTGATCAAGTGTGAAAACCTTGCAATCAAATCTGAAAATTTTCATTATTAAAATGTCCAAAATTATCAAATTCTTTCTTCAATACTTTCTTTCGAGTCTTCTTATATTACTCATTACCCTCACATTTTTCAGCAATAGCATCCCACAATTCCTTACAAGTTGTGTAACTCTTAAACTGATGCATCAAATCTTTAGGTAAAGCCATTTTAAAAAAACTATATGTTTTCTTCTCTCTTGCAAAAAGTTGCTTTTCATCAGCATCAAAATCACTTATTATCTTTGGCTTTCTCGGGCTTATCATCGGATACTCATATGTCTTTTCAATTGGGATATAAGAATCAACATCTTGAGAAAATATGTATGATTCAAATCGTTTCTTCGAATTGTGATAATCTTCCAATTTTAGCAACCTTCTGAATTGTTCCTATTTCGTTATCATAATTCATCATCATTTGCATTGAAGTTTGAGCAGCTGAAAATGCTTGAAAATCGCTCATTTTGAACTTACAATACCGAACGTAAAAACTTCAAACTCAAAAAACGGACGTCTTAAAGGCGGATTTTGGGGGTCAAATCGGAGGGTAATGGCCGTTAGGCGAGTAAAAGTGTAGATCTCGTCGAGACGGCCGTTTTGGCTGGTATTGGGTTCCGTAACTCTCAAAGGTTCTCAAGTTACGCTAGTTTTAGTGAACATAACTTTTCTGCCAGCGGACCAATCAACTCAGCGTACCAGACAAACGATCTCCGTACCAATACTCTCCACCGGACCACCAGCGTACCAATCCTTAAACGTACCAATAACCGGACCAGAAAAATCAGCGTACCAGATCAAGCAACGTATCGACTTGGTACGACGTAACTGCCTGCGTACCAGTGAATAACCTTCGCGTACCAAGGATGAAGATTGCCTAACGTACCAACAACCAGCGTACCAGAAATCTATGAAGATTGCCTAGCGTACCAGTATATTTAATCGACGTACCAGCAGCGTACCATCCTGAAATCGACTGATTTTTTTAATTTTGGACCTTTGGAGCTGGAAATTACAACAGTAAGGTGCGAAAACACTCTAGGAATATTCAGAAATCATTTTTGACCTTAGAAACACTCAGAATAGGGAAAATTTGATGAAAAACGACTCAAACCCAAACTTTCTCTCACTAGGATTTCAAAATGACCAAATCACAGCAGTAGAGCAACCTGGATTGCTTTGATACCACTTGAAAGTACCTAGACGGATCTTAGTACTGCATGATTCAGTCGATCGATTAACAACGAGGTAAATAAAGCTTGGCTTTATTGATTTCACTTAGAGATTACAAAGAGTTCTAGAGAGAGAGAGACACACTCAATTACACATAGTTAAGAACACTCAAAATGACAGAACTAGTTAACTCTCTCTAACACGAACTATTTATACTAGCAACATACTGGCCGGCGTACCAACTGGAGGACCAGTTGGTACGGACGTACCAATTAGTACGGCCACCATGGTATGTTGACCTCAAGACTCACAAACACGCTCTAATCTAGATACAATACACTAGACACATTGTAGCATAGGAATATGCTCTAACAAAATTTGACCTTTCGGTTGTCAAGGGCCTTTCGTTATATACCTACTCCTTACTTTCTCTCGAATATTAACCAAAAAATCATTAATTGGTTTACTCAATGCTGGGTCACCAACAATTTCGTTTTCTGATAATTCGACTTCTTCTCGACTTCTTTTGTTACTACTTTGATTCGTGTCTAACGGGTTTGATGATGTTTCAATACTTGGTTTGGGTTTTTTTACCATAGTGTCTTTCTAAAGAGGCGTTTCTACATATGAATAAGTAAAACAAATAATCACATAAGATTATAAATTCTAAATTAAATGATATATATAAACTAATCAAATAAAATGCACTTACCAAACAAACTTCATGGAATTAAAAACTGTTAATCAATTTAGAGGCTTTGAGCACAGAATCATATTTGGGTTTTCTTTGCTATTAAAAAATAATGTGTAAATTGTAATGGATTAAAATATTACTAATGTCAATTGAAGAAAAATTATTGTACCTCATTTTGAACCAGATGGATGGACGTAGCAAGCAGACGAGCAGATGTCAATCTTCTTTACAGATCTGAACAACGACTTCTCCAATAAGGTTTAGGTGTTTATGAAAAAAGAACAACAAAAAATTAGGTTTTGATATTTAGGTTATTTAAATTAAATTGGGTTTTCCCAAGAAAGCCCACTAACCCATACCCAATACACATTAAATATAATACATAAGTCAACTTCATCTTCTCCTTTTATTTTTCTCTGGTTCTCTTCCACACATAAAAATCACCGGAGTTTTAGATAGCCACCATGCGCCATAGACTAGAACGATTTAAAGCATCTCTACCTTTTCATTCTAACTTAAAATACTCTGTCGGAGATAAAGAAGAGGGTCAAACTATAAAAAAAAGTTTCCATCAAGTACTCCGGTCTACTAAAAATGAATTATGATTCATTTAGGAGAATGATATCCCATTGGACTCATATAAAGGATAATATCAAAATATTAAACCCTACGTAACATTCGTACGTTCTTCTTTTTCTTATTTATGGGAATGAACACTTTGAACTATGGACAAAGTATGTTCCTCCTTAGACCTTCCTCTATTTCGAAGAGTGGTCTCATCTGCTTATGCAACACATGAACAACCAATATAAGTAACTTTGTAAGTTTTTGGCATATTTTTGCTTTAAAAGTAATTTGTTTATCACTTTAAAGTAACACTTTGTTTTATTATAACCACCATCCAATGGAAATGTCGTTTGTAAAATGATATGCGCCAAATTATACATGTTTTTATATCAAATGTTCGTCACTTTTCGGGTTAAAACTGACATACTATTAGCAAAACAGTATGATATTATTTCGTTTTTAGTTTTTCAGTCTAATCCAGGACAAAATCACAATAGAAGTCATTTATGCTGAAAAATGAAGAAAAATAGAAAACTTCGTGATTATGAGCCAAGACCGAGGCTGTGCCCCTGCAGAATGGACAAAAGTTCCTTCACATGCCTCTCGCTCGAGTCAAGACAAGGTGGTAAATCCTAAACTCAACCACACCCCGGAGCACAACTGCTAAAATACAATGGTGCAGTTAGGAAATGCCCTAAACTTCGCGGAAACATATCTCGGGATAGCAAATGAGTTACGTGACCCATGATTAGTGAATTCTGAGTATCTCCGCGAGAGGAAGATTATTTTGTGGTCAACACAGCTCGTGCCTCACCCTAGAAATTGACTTTTTTGGGTCTGACGCTCCTCTGCCACACACGGCTCGTGCCGCCTGTCAAGCACGGCCCAAGCCCCTGACGCCTAACAGACACGAACTGTGACGCTAACACAACACGGCCTATGCCCACTAACATCGAGGATCTCTATAGATAACCTGCCACGCACGGCCCATGCCCAATTCCGGATTCTGTCTATAAAAGCCAGCCAAAGCCTCCCAACTTCCTTGCTCAATTCTTCTCTTCTCCCATCACTCTTTAGATTAGTTTTTACTTTTGAGCCACTTGGCGTTTTAAGTCTTTTGTTAATCACGTTTGTAAGAATCTTAAGTTAATTAGATTTTGTGTTTAAAGTTTGTATGTGAACTACTCGTTTTCTATTAAGCAAATCTTTAAAACCATGCTTATGCTCACAATTATACTCCTTAGGGGTAAACGAACCTTTGGTTGGTTCTTAAAATGAGTTTACCTACTCACTTTAAGGTGAGTACGAATGACTTTATGAGAACTCTATTAAATTGAAAGTTTATTATTAACCTTTTTGAACAAACGTGCCTTGTGTATTGTAGACTATTTGAGGAGTCGAAAGCTCATGAGTCGGACATGTGACACCTGACTGAGGGACGATGCATGATCTTATATGGTGACTCGCACCCCATGCAAAGCAATAGGTTCGTGAGTTTTATGTCTATGTAAACAAACACGACTTTCACGCTAACTACGACTTAAAGGTATTGGTTAGGATTGGAGTCAGTAATATTTTGTCACCTCACGGAAGTCGATGAGATACGAGATAGTGAACTTGGCTCTGGTTATGATGACCCATATTTGCGCGAAAATGGTGTATGGAGGAGACGGACCTTAGTCCCTTTTAAAGATGATTTTCATAATAAATTAATCTACTGTGTGGGCTGTCCCCCTGCTGGTTCTTGATAATGTATTTGTCACACCCTGTGGCTTTTTTATCGGGCGCGAGTGTGATGGATCATAGTCAAGGTTACACAGAACGACCTCTAGATGATTAAATAACTAGAGCCGTTTGGAAAGTTAAGTTAAGTCAAAATATGGAGTTTCATTTAATAGGCAGCGGAAATAGTAGTGAAAGTATGTTGTCTTAATTGTTACAAAACAATTACACTTCAAAAAGACTTAAGGACATGACACCGTTAGGTGTTATGTAGTGAAATCTCCAAAAGTGCGGCTAAGTTTGACCATGACTCTAGAACGACGAAATGCATGTCCTAACATGATAAGGCAGTCCAGTATGCAGCAAAAATCAATAACCTGAGAATTCATGTACTAAAACGAGTCAACATAAAGTTGGTGAGTTCACAGGTTTAGATAGCATTCATGTAAAAGTTTGATAACAAAGTTTAGTTTATTCATTCCATCGTTTGACAATTCGTTTAGATACTGTTTTATAAGTTACCATGAACCTTGAATACCAAAACTAACTTATTACGCACTCATGGTACTATATCCAACAATACCGCATGGTCAATATAGCTGTATGTACTCTCTTGACTATTAAAACGGAGTCAGGATTGGAGCTACCAATCAGATTAGGGGCGTTAACCCAATAGATCTATTCACGAGTCATCGTTTCTGTTTGTTAATTAATCGGATTCAACTAATAGTGGGGTTTCATCATAGCATGAACAAGCATGATACAATAGGATTTGGACTAGAAAAGTTCATGTAATAAATAAGGTAACAAGTAATCTATTTGTCAGGCAATGAATATGTTTGTATGAATTCTCCCCCAAGTATTATAACAGTTAAAAGAAAGGGGTCGTGAAAACTCACTTGAATGATACGATTCAGATAGTAAAGAGAAACAAGTAAGCAGTCCTATACAACGCTATAAGACATCTTAGGATATAGAAATTGGGTTTACATCTAAGTCACTCCAATTTGGCTGGTCAAGTCTTGGCGTTATGATAACCCGGTAACATGATACGACATTGTTGACCTTAAGGAAATATTTATTGAAAATATATGTTTATTATGCTATAATTAAAATATTATTTATTTTCATGATAATTATTAGTTTAGAAATAGTTTATTATTCCAAATGATAATCATACAAGTTTAGAAGACTTTCATAGGAAGAAACGACAGTTCCAGCGGTTAAAGTCTAAAATACATGTTTGTCGGTTTTTGCCGTATTTCACGTTATTTCTAAAAATGACTAAGGCATATGACCACATAAATAAATATACATTTATTTTCATCATAATAAGCATAACAACTCGGAAAATACAAGTCCAAGAGTTCACTTTCCTAGTTTTGTCGGTTTTGCCAATCTGTGTCTGATTTAGTCAGTTTTGATCCTGTGACTCGTTCGAAGGCTTCTAACATACCAAAACACTTTGTAAACATAATATAAGTTATTTTAGGCCTATTAAAGTGTTCCAATTTAGTTGTGACCTTTATTTGTATATATTCACAAAAATGGGTTTTCCGGGCCCGTAAAGTGTCCGTTTTTAGTCTCGACTTTCCCCAAGTTTAGCTATTTTCGAAAGGGATCTTTTGGTAGGGTTTTTATAACTAAAAATATGCTTAAACTTTACTGTTGAGGGTTCCTAACGTTCTGTCCAAATTCGTGGTCAATGTTAGAGTCAAAATTAGGTTTTTAACTAGGTATTTTGGGTGTTTTGAGCCTTTAAACACATCTATAAGTCAAATGCTTCCATCGTCAAACTTCTAACATGTTAAAATCAGTTCCTAGGGTCCAAGAGAGTCACAATTTTCGGATCTAGTGTTCTATACACAAAACCATCGCACTTTGTACATATATTAGCATCATAACGCTAGTTTTGCTTTAGATCTATTTAATGTAGCATATGGGGGTTTCAAAATACATGTAATCACTAGTAGAAATATATCATTTACTGGATCTAACAAGAAAATGAACAAAGTTGTAGGTTGCTAACAACATATATAGAAGAATATATAAGGGGCTGTTTGGTAAAGTCTGTTTCATTGAGAGCTGAACCATTAAGACGTCTAAATGGGCAAGAGACTCTGAATCAGTAAGTGCTGAATCATTAAGTGCTGTTTGGTTGAATCTTTGATTAACTGTATAAAATAACTATTTACCTCTTTTAGTTATTTTTTACTAAAATAAAATATTTCTTGTTTTTGGTCAGGGACTATAAAATAACTATTTTACCTCTTTAATTCTCTCAACCATAAAACTGAAGATAGTATACAATAACATAGAAGAGGCTGTCATTCGATTAAGCCAGTCTCCAAGAAACCCTAATTTGCTCCTACAATAACATAGAAAAGGTAGTCATTCCATTAAGGAAAGATAATCGAAGATACGAATAATCAATTACTACAAATGGCAGCTACCTCCTTCAACAGATCAACCGATTTCCGAATGATTGTATTGGTGGAATTGATGAGATATTTGAGAATCTTGACATATCAAGATAAAGTCATTTTTGTTCGTCTGTGAATGTAAAGGGAAGCGGTGGAGATGAGAACGTAGGTATGAGATGAAAAGCAAAATTCATTGGGTTTTTACTTTCTAAAATCCATTGGTATGAGAATCTTGACGGATCGAGTGGGTCGGAGCAGAGGTCGCAACAGCAAAGAGAGGTCGGTGCGCTGACGAGGTTGAAGGGAGGAAAGTCGGAGGTTGAACGGGAGGAAGAAGAGAGCAGAGCTCGAAGCGTCGTTTTTTTCCTTTCTTTCAGACCAACCAACTGAGCGATTAAGTGGCTTGATCAAAACTGAGCAATTAAGAGGTCATTCCGACTTCCTTGCGATTCAGACATTTTAAAAAAGATCAAACCAAACAAGCGATTCAGACATTTTAAAAAAAGATGCAACCAAACAATATTAATCTTAACGATTCAGATATAATCTCATTAAGAGGTTATTAAGAGGGAAACAAACATCCCGTAAGTTTATAGTCACCATTTTAACCAAGACTTGATGTAGGATTGTTAGATGCATAAAATGAGATCATGTAACATGAAAAGCTAGAGGAAAAGTTAAAAAATGAGTTCCACTAACCTGTAGAAAGCATGAAGATGGATGGAGGAGACTTGATCTTGCTTCCTTTAGTCTTGATCTTCAAGTATCCTTGAGGTTTAATGAAGAAAATCTAGAGAGAGAGTAGAGAGAGGGGGCCGACGGATTGGGATGGAGGAGAGGGAAATAATGTGTGTTTTGTGTGGTGGAACGTTATATGACGTTCTCTAGGGTTTCCTTATAATGTTCTTTATATAGGTACACACATAAGAGGAGGGAAGGAACCAAGTAACAAGGGTTTGGTTCAAGTGAGGGTGTGGGTGGCAGTTTGGTGCTTAGGGCCGAGAGGGAGAGGGAGCCAGGGGGGTTTGGTTCATGAGGAGAGGAGAGGAGGAGGGTCAAAGTCTTGTAGTACTTGGCTAGTAGTTTAGGGTGGTGGAAGGTACAAAGAAAAGGTGATGGGAGGTTTAAGGTTGTGTAGGTGATGATGAGGTGAATAGTTATTGCTTTTTGGTTGGATGATTAGTAGGTGATTAGGAAAAGTAAGTAAAGGTGGTGGTTTGATTACTAAAAATTGATGGAGGGTGTTCGGTGTCGGGTTTGATCGTGAACGAGGGACGGTTTGGAGGGGTTCAAAGGTGAAAACGAGTTGGGTCATGCATGGCGTGGACGTGCATGGTGGATGTTGGGTTCAGGGTGACGGGTTGGATACAAGAAATTTGAATGAAACAAGTCTTGTTATACATAATTGGTTTTGAATGGTGATAAACGTTTACGATAATTATTTTATATAAAAACCTCAAGGTCTTTCGTTATAAAAATAGTAAACGTTAAAATGATTTATTATTGGACGTAGTCGATAAATAAATACATAAACGAAATCGTTCGTTGATTATTTTGTGTCGAATAACGTTACGAAATTTGAACTATAATAAAATACTACAAAGGTGACGAGGTAATATAAAAAATCTCTTTATATTTAATTACATATATTGTTGTGAAAAGTTTCTTATTATTAAAGTTCCACCGTATATATATAGGGAAAGGATCATGCGAAAACGCATATATTTTGTGAAAATGCGAAAACCATCTTAAAACCAACATAACTTTTTCATACGTTAATATATTTTTAAAAAATTTTCACCAAAAGTCTTATAATTATGTTATCTTTAATTCTATAAAAACAAAAAAGTAAAAAGGTCATGTTTTTTTATTTTTTATTTTTTTATGTGATACACATGTGTACCACAAAAAAAAACTCATACTTTATTATGAGTTAATATTTGTTTTCTCTAAGACGCATCATATGTGTTATATTTCTGTCATTTTTTTGTGTTTTTTTGAATGATACACATGTGTACCACACCAAAAAAAACCTCATATATGTGGTATACATTACTAGTTTGAAAAGGAAATTGCATCATAAGTCTTATAGTTATGTTATCTTTATATCTAATGAAAAAAGTAACACTTTATAACTTTTTTAATTATATGTTGCACATTTGCACTATGTTTCATTATCATTAGTACCATAAATGTTTTAGTGTTTTTAATATGTTTTTAACATAAGGAGTGTTTTTACACATGATAATTCGTTTTTGTGTAGTAGTAATGATGATGATACACATGTGTATCACACGTGATACACATGTGTATCACACGAAAAAAAAACCGTTAATTTTTTTTAATATTTGTTTCCAGAATTGTAGATAACGTAATTCTAAGACATTTGGCGCTAATTTTATGAAAAAACATTAACGTATGAAGAAGTTATGTAGGTTTAAATATTGGTTTTCGCGTTTTCGCAATATAAAGGGTTTTCACATGATCCTTCCCCAATATATATATATATATATATATATATATATATATATATATATATATATATATATGATGTCATTGTTTTTAACGGTCAATCGTCGAAATAATAATGTAAGGTTATGCAAAGACTAACGGATGGTTGCATAACACGTTATCTATGTTAACTAAACACAGATTTATGCACATAGATTCAGTAAATTAAACGAAATTTTATATAATTTGACTTGGGAAACATTCTCCCCTAGTTGAGAGAATTTCGTCCCGAAATTCAGACTGCATCATCTACAGGAGCTTGATTGGGAAAAAGGTGCGGATACTTGGCTTTGAACTGGTCTTCGCGTTCCCAAGTAAACTCATATCTACGGCGTGAGTTCCATCGAACTTTGATGATAGGGATTCGGCTTCGTTTTAGATTCTTGACTTTGCAGTCGACGATCTCAGCAGGTTCCTCCACGAAGTGAAAACAGTTTCGAATCTGGGAGACCTTCACAGTTGTCCCAATGACCAGTTCCAGACCGGTGATTTGGCTATCTCCAACTTCGAACTAACAGATGGGAGATCAACACTTTCATCCATAGCGTGTCGCGAATGGGGCGGCTTGAATATTGGTATGATAACTATTGTTATATGAAAACTCGCATAAGGGCAAGTGCTCATCCCAGTTGTTACCGAAATTGAATGCGCAAACGCGTAACATGTCTTCAAGAGTTTGGATTGTTCTTTCGCTTAAGCCATCAGTCTATGGATGGTAAGCAGTACTCATGTCTAGTTGAGTACCCAGGGCTTCATGCAATGACTGATAGAACTTCGAAGTGAAGTGACTATCTCTATCAGAGATGATTGAGATGGGAGTCCCGTGGCGGGAGAGTATCTCTTTCATATAGAGTTTGGTTAGTCGTTCCATGGAATCCTTTTCCTTAATGGCCAAGAAATGAGTTGATTTTGTTAATTGATCGATGATAACCCAAATGGTATCGTTACCATTTGGTCTTTTTGGTAGTTTGGTGATAAAATCCATGGCAATACGTTCCCCTTTTCGCTCAGGGATTATCGGTTGGACAAGTAAACTGGATGGCTTATAATATTCTGTTTTAACTTTGGCGCAAGTCAAACACTTACCAACATAAGTGGC
This sequence comes from Deinandra increscens subsp. villosa, assembly GCA_039602395.1. Classification (NCBI taxonomy): domain Eukaryota; kingdom Viridiplantae; phylum Streptophyta; class Magnoliopsida; order Asterales; family Asteraceae; genus Deinandra; species Deinandra increscens. The sequence continues at coordinate 9,493,010 of JBCNJP010000017.1, forward strand.
AACTTCCATTTTCATATTGGGCCACCAGTAAAGCTCTGTTAATCTGTGGTACATCTTGTCAGCACTAGGGTGGATCGAGTATCTTGATTTGTGGGCTTCGTCCATGACTAGGTTTCTGATGTGTCCGTGTATAGGAACCCAGAGTCTATTCATGAAGTATCTGGCACCGTCAGGCTTGATCTCGAATTGACGGTCCATACCACGTAGATTTTCAGTTCTGACATTCTCGTCCTTTAGCGCTTCAAGTTGGGCTTCACGGATCTTGGAGGGTAGACCGGTGTGGATGGTCAAAGCGAGGGAGCTGACACGAAGCGATTTCACACGTTCCTTACGACTTAAGGCATCTGCTACTAAGTTTGCCTTCCCAGGGTGGTATAAGATCTCGCATTCATAATCGCTAAGCAACTCGACCCATCTACGTTGCCTCATATTCAACTCCTTCTGGTTCAAGATATGCTGGAGGCTTTTGTGGTCGGTGAAGACGTTTCATTCCGTGCCATATAGGTAATGTCACCATATCTTGAGAGCGAACACTACGGCTCCGAGTTCCAGGTCGTGAGTGGTATAGTTCTTATCGTGAACCTTTAACTGACGCGAGGCGTAAGCTATGACCTTTTCACGTTGCAACAACACGCATCCAAGACCTTGATGAGATGCGTCACAGTAAACACAGAAATCGTAATTTCCTTCACGTAAGGCCAGAATGGGTTCGTCGCACAACTTCCGCTTCATGGTTTGGAAGGATTCTTTGGTTTTATTGTCCTAAACGAATTTCTTCTCTTTCTGGGTCAGAGAGTCAGGGATTGGGCTATTTTGGAGAAGTTCTTGATGAACCTACGGTAAAGGTTGGCAAGACCAAGAAATTGTCGTATCTCGGATGGGGTAGTCGAAGGGCTCCAAATTTTAATCGCTTCGATCTTCGCGGGGTCAACATGAATTCCACGATCGTTGATCACGTGGCCTAAGACATGTACTTCTCGAATCCAAAATTCACACTTTGAAAATTTGGCATACAGTTTATTCTTTCTAAGCAATTACAGAATAAGTTTGAGGTGTAGCTCGTGTTCTTCCTTACTACGGCAGTAGATCAGGATATCATCGACGAACACGATAACAAACTTGTCAAGGTAGGGTTTACACACACGATTCATGAGGGCCATGAATACAGCTGGCACGTTGGTTAACCCAAAGGGCATGACCATGAACTCGTAGTGACCGTAACGAGTTCTAAAAGCAGTCTTAGCAACATCTTCTTCACGAACTTTCAGTTGGTGGTAACCTGATCGTAAGTCAATCTTGGAATAAAATCTTCATCCTTGAAGTTGGTCGAACAGATCCCTAATCCTCGGGAGAGGATACCAGTTCTTCACTGTTAGCTTATTCAGTTCCCGATAATCGATACACATACGGAAGGATCCGTCTTTCTTCTTAACAAATAGAACAGGGGCTCCCCAAGGTGAGAAGATCGGTCTTATGAGGGCTTTGTCAAGAAGTTCTTGCAATTAATTCGACAGCTCTTTCATCTCGGATGGATCTAAACGATACGGGGATCGGGCAACTGTAGCAGCTCCTGGAACTAAATCGATCTGAAATTCTACCTGTCTAGGCGGAGGTAGGCCAGGTAGGTCAGACGGAAAAACGTCTGCGAAATCCCAGACAATTGGAACATCTTCAATCTTTCTCTCTTCAGATTTCTTGGAAGATACATGCGCTAGAAGGGCATGATAACCCTTTCGTAAGCACTTTTGGGCCTTCATGCACGAAATGAAGTGAAGATTGGTATTGATACGATCTCCTTGAATGGTCAAAGTCTCGTCGTTGGCTAGGGGAATCTTGACTTGCTTCTTGTGTCAAACTATTTATGCACGATTCACGGATAACTCGCTTGAATGTGCCATCAAGAGCTCCAGCTATAACAGGGGTCAAGGTCGGCCAGTGAGACGATGGGGGATAAGCTTCATCGTCGAGAGGGCCAATCCATTCCTACTACCACGTTAAAGCTTCCGAGTTGGACGGGTAGATGATCTATGTTGTACTTATGTCCTAATAAATCCAATGAACAATCTTAGAGAATTTCACATGCTTCTATTTGTTTACCATTGGCCAATTCGATTAGTACTTAGCATCCAATCTCTTAGGTGTGATATTAAGGATAAGGCTAAAATCACTAGACACAAAGATCTTATCGGGCCGGTGTAGAATAAAATAGATGCATAGTGGTCATATAATAGAAAAGTACCCATAACGGTGTGCGGGTCCTGTCGTGCTTCTGTTGCGTTCAGAACAAACGCTCTTCCTCAGGCGGCTTCGGTTCCTGGTCTTTTCAGCTTGGGGCAGTCACTCTTGAAGTGACCGGTGTTTGAACACTCATAGCAGGTATTTGTTGTCTGAGTCTTGTCGGTACGAATCGGACAGTCCCGGTAAATGTGGCCTTTCGCTTTGCAATTCTTGCAGTAGATGTTACTGCAGTTCAAAGTATGGTGTAGATTTCACTTGTTACACAAGGGCAGATTACCGGTGTAACCATTCTTTCTTGCATCGGCGACAGGAGCAACAACTGCGTAAGCCTTGATGGCTTTCAGAGCTTCAGCAACAGGAATTTCAACGGGTTTCTTCCTCTTCTAATCATTACCACGTTTGCGTTTGTGATCAAGCTTAGCATTACCAGAGGAGGTGGAGGGATAACAACAGGTTTGGGTTTAGCAACTTTCTTCGCAAACGATGCGCCTTGGCGAACAGCTTGATAGGTCAAGCTGTGGGCCAATCGCACGGCACTCTGGAGAGTAGCGGGGTTAGAAGACATGACGCTACCTTGGATGAGGGGAGAGAGTCCCCATATGTTCCTCTCAATCTTCTTGTATAGAGGGGTAACCATTGTGGAGCACAAGTGTGCCAACTCGTGGAAACATCGTGTATACCCAGCTATATCAACACCAACCATAGTGAGATTCTAGAATTCAACTTCCAAACGTTGCAACTCTTCCCTGGGGCAGTACTCATCCTTCATGAGCACCTTCAGATCATCCCACGTCATGGCGTAGGCAAGATCTTGACCCAAAGATTCTGCATAAGAGTTCCACCAGACAGAACGCCTTCGTTGAAGGTACTAGTTGCGTACTTGACCTTATACTCGCCAGGGCAATTACACATGCGATAGATGGACTCGGTCTTCTCGAACCACCGAATCTATCCAACTGCACCTTCAGTGCCTTTGAAATGAACAAGCTTGCAGTTCATAAAGTCCTTATAGCTACAGTCTCGAGCACCTATAAGGTTAGGCCAAAAGCTTCTTGAAAACAATCCTTCATAATTGATATTCGTTGATCTCCAATCTAATCGTGGATTGAAACTTACCGGTAGGTGAGCGACGTCCATTGGAGGCAGTAGAACGTTTTGCGTTAGCAGCAGCGAGTGCTTCAGTTACACGTTGGAGGACTAACTCTTCAATGGCAGCAGCATCCATAGGCGGCGGTGGAGGCGGAGGAGGCGGAGGAGGAGAGTTCATGTTGGCTCGCGTAGCGCGTCTGGGCATGATTCTAATTTAACTTTGGTAAAATAAGAGTAAGGCATCATAATAACAACCAAAAATATCACAACACACATCAACCACACATATATACAAGGAGAATCATAAAATCACAACATAATTAAATAGAGAGTCATAACATACATCATAACATACAAAGTCTTGTGTGAAACAATTCTTACAAAAGATAACATTGTTTAGGTGGATAAGTCATGATTCCACAATAGTACAAGAGTCAATACATTACAAAATTAGGGGTAAAACAGATTCCCATATGTCAACATCTAGTACATAAATCATGCCTGCTCGAGTAATGCGAGAATCTCCCCGATCTATGTGATCACCGAAAACGTCAGGCGGAGGGCAGAGGTGAAGTCCTTAAGATAAGGGGTGCTAGCAGCGAGTGCCTCAACAGATGCGAGTGCAGCACCGGAGACACCATTAGTGTCGGACAGAAGAGTGTGCAGGGTGTCCAGGGCATGGTCAAAAGAAACAGCGCGGATCTCAAGCTCAATGACACGAGCCTCAAGAACGCCAAGAGGGGTAGGAGGGGCCTGAAGGACGGCCTGGAGACGAGGTATCTCGGAGTCTCGGCGGGCAATGCAGTCATAGAGTGAAGAGATGAGAACATCAATAGGAATGCCCGGTAAAACAGGAGGTGGGGCAGCAACCTCGGGGTGGGGTAAGGGTGCAACGCGAACACCTCTGGCAGTACTAGCGGAAGAAGACTCGCCAAGCTCAAAGGTACTGTCACTAAAGTGTACTCACTTCTTTGGAGGAAGCGAGGCCTGGTCAGATGAAGGAGGGACATAAGGCTCAGATGATCGGGATCGTTTGCGAGAAGATCTCGCAAGTGTAGCAAGGCCAGTAATAGGAGCAGAGCGGCGGATCACAGACTTCCTAGGGGTGTACATCCGAAGGGGTCCAGTAGGGGTAGTCTTGAATGGGCAAAACGAAGGTGTACACACAGGAGAAGGAGGACGGGATGCACTCAGAGTAACGACGATAGAGTCTCTGTCAGCAGGCGGGTCTATAGTTGTGATATCCACATTGAAGAAGGGCGGCTCCTCAGGATCCTCGTCATAATCAGTGTCGTCGTTGTCATCAGGAAAGTCTAGTACGCTCGTAGGTGAGTGGGGAGCAGCAGTGGGTGACGACGGCTCATACGTCGGAGATGGTGGAGTAGGTGGAGCGGGTGCAACTAGTACTGTCTCGACCTCAGTCTCAGAATCTGATGAACCCACAACTGGCTCTGAAGTGGACATGTTGTGACATAGTTTCCAAGTCATGATAATAGTTTTACGTTATTGTACTTATAATAGTCAAGTGATGCAAACAAGTAATGCACATGATGATACTAGTAGAGCATTACGCTATAGTCTAGGTCCTAACATGCAACCTAGTTCTCTATAACCTTGCCTCTGATACCAATCTGTCACACCCTGTGATTTTTGTATCGAGCGCGAGTGTGACGGATCATAGTCAAGGTTACACAGAAGGACCTCTGGATGATTAAACACCTAGAGCCGTTTGGAAATTTAAGTTAAATCAAAATATGGAGTTTCATTTAATTGGCAGCGGAAATAGTAGTGAAAGTAGGTTGTCTTAATTGTTACAAAACAATTACATTTCAAAAAGATTTTTAAGGACATGACACCATTAGGTGTTATGTATGAAATCTCCAAAAGTGCGGCTAAGTTTGACCATGACTCCAGAACGACGAAATGCATGTCCTAACATGATAAGGCAGTCCAGTATGCAGCGAAAATCAATAACCTGAGAATTCATGTACTAAAACGAGTCAACATAAAGTTGGTGAGTTCACAGGTTTAGATAGCATTCGTGTAAAAGTTTGATAACAAAGTTTAGTTTAATCATTCCATCGTTTGACAATTCGTTTAGATATTGTTTTATAAATTACCATTAACCTTGAATACCGAAACTAACTGATTACACACTCCTGGTACTACGTCCAACAATACCGCATGGTCAATATAATTGTATGTACTCTCTTGACTATTAAAACAGAGTTTGGATTGGAGCTACCAATCAGAGTAGGGGCGTTAACCCAATAGATCTATTCACGAGTCATTGTTTCTGTTTGTAAATTAAACGGATTCAACTAATAGTGGGGTCTCATCATAACATGAACAAGCATGGTACAATAGGATTTGAACTAGAAAAGCTAATGTAATAAATAAGGTAACAAGTAATCTATTTTTCAGGAAATGATTATGTTTGTATGAATTCTCCCCCAAGTATTAAAAAAGTTAAAAGAAGGGGGCCGTGAGAACTCACCTGAATGATACGATTCAGACAGTAAAGCTGAACAAGTAAGCAGTCCTATACAACGTTATAAGACATCTTAGGATATAGAAATTGGGTTGACATCTAAGTCACTCCAATTTGGTTGGTCAAGTCTTGGCGTTATGATAACCCGGTAACATGATACGACATCGTTGACCTTAAGAAAATATTTATTGAACATAAATATTTATTATGCGATAATTAATATAATAATTATTTTCATGATAATTATTAGTTTAGAAATATTTAATTATTCCAAATGATAATCATACAAGTTTAGAAGAATTTCATAGGAAGGAACGACAGTTCCAACGGTTAAAGTCTAAAATACATGTTTCTCGGTTTTTGCCATATTTCACGATATTTCTAAAAATGACTAATAAGTATACATTTATTTTCATCATAATGATCATAACAACTCATAAAATACAAGTCCAAGAGTTCACTTTTCTAGTTTTGTCGGTTTTGCCGCATGTTTCCGATTTTAGCCGCTTTTTGATCCTGTGACTCGTTCTAAGGCTTTGTAACTTACCAAAATACTTTGTAAACATAACTTATGTTGTTTTTGGCCTCTAAAAGTGTTCCAAATCAGTTGTGACCTTTATTTGTATATCTTCACAAATATGGGTTTTCCGGGCCCGTAAAGTGTCTGTTTTTAGTCCCGTCTTTCCTCAAATTTAGCTATTCTCGAAGAGGATTTTTTGGTAGGGTTTTTATAACTAAAATATGCTCAAAGTTCACTGTTGAGGGTTCCTAACATTCTGTCCAAATAATTAGGGTTTTTAACTAGGTATTTTGGGTGTTTTGAGCCTTTAAACACATCTATAAGTCAAATGCTTCCATCATCAACCTTCTAACATGTTAAAATCAGTTCCTAGGGTCCCAGAGAGTCACAATTTTCGGATCTAGTGTTCTATACACAAAACCATGGCACTTTGTACACATATTAGCATCATAACACTAGTTTTGCTTTAGACATTATGTCAAAATTCACCTTTGGCCACGGAAAAAAACCGTGACCAAAGGTCTTTGGTCATGTTTTTTTTCATTTCAATCGACACCAAAGGTCCCGTCACCATATGTATCATATGGCCACGTTACAATATCAGTGGATGTAGCCACCTAGAAGCGTGGCTAAAGGGTACCAATATTTATTGTTGTAATCAAACAAATCTTCCGGAAAGCGTGGCCAAAGGGTCCCAACGGCCACATGTGTTTGTTTAACGTGGCCTTTGGTATTATATGGTCACATATATTTGTGTTTTAGCCACATACATTATAAAAATACGTGGCCAAAGGGTTGCTGAAATCATACATTTTGTCCCAATACGCGTGGCCAAAGGGTGGCAACGGCCACGTTAAAATATCAAAAGCGTGGCCTTTGGTATTATATGGTCACGTATATTTGTGTTTTAGCCACATATGTTATAAAAAACGTGGCCAAATGGGTTGCTGAAATCATAATTTTTGTCCCAATACGCGTGGCCAAAGGGTAGCAACGGCCACGGCAAAATATAAAAAGTGTGGCCTTTGGTATTATATGGTCACGTATATTTGTGTTTTAGCCACATATATTTGGAAAAAAAAGTGGCCAAAGGGTAGTTGAAATCAGATAATTTGTCCCAATACGCGTGGCCAAATGGTGGCAACGGCCACGTTAAAATATAAAAAGTGTGGCCTTTGGTATTATATGGTCACGTATATTTGTGTTTTAGCCACATATATTTGGAAAAAGAAAGTGGCCAAAGGGTAGTTGAAATCAGATATTTTGTCCCAATACGCGTGGCCAAAGGGTGGCAACGGCCACGTTAAAATATAAAAAGTGTGGCCTTTGGTATTATATATATGGTCACATATATTTTCTTAATTACAATTAATTATACTGCATATTAATTAATATAGAGAAACCTTAAAATCATATTATAATTAAAAATTAATGTACATACACTAATCAAATGTTGTTCAAAAAAATAACATACACTAATCAAAGTTTAATTTCTATAATAATATTAATTATAATTTCTTGTCCGTGCTCATCAGCTGCTTCTGCTGGATCCGTGTACTAAGTTTTCTGTTTATCAGATCTTGACTCAGCTGGTTTGGTGTTAAGTACACTTTCGACATCTTTTTCCGATCATTATTTACCTGGAAACATGACAAATAAAACCGATCAGATTATATATATATATATATATATATATATATATATGTATAAAATTAATTAGCGGATACGATTAATTAATGTAGTAATTACCTGTGGTTGTTCCAGTACTTTTTGAACCGTAGAATGATCAACCGGCTGTGATTTATCTGACTGTGTTATTAGAATGAAGGATCATTCGGTTCATCGGCCATGCAATAATATATTTATTTTCAACCTCCGAAAGCATTGTTTTATCATCTAATGGGAATGGTAAAAATGTTGCACCCTTATTGACCTGATAAGCTATAATTCTACGGCAACCAGGAGGTAATGGACTTCCATGAATCTTCTCATCTTTTTCTTTTGGTAATAATTCAGCCATTCCCACGACGTTCAGTGGATTCCCCTCCATGTGCAACGTCGCAGTTTGGCACCCCTGATCAGAAGTGACATATTAATAATAATAATAATAATAATAATAATAATAATAATAATAATAGCATATATATATTAACAATTAATTAATTAAAGTCAAAAATAGAATAAAAAATTGATGGTATATACTAATATATATACCTCTGGGATTACTGGCTGATCGATAGGAGCTGCAATGGCATCATAATTATTTGGTTTTTCCAACTGATCACTCTTCTTAGGAGGTACTTTACGAGCTGCAGGTTTTACTGATTTTGCATGTCTCTTATTGTTTTCCTAAATTGACACCATGTAATTAACTGATTAGTAACATATATATTAATTAACAATAACGTCAAAGCGATTTGTCAAATCCTTAATTATATATACCACTTCCTGCTCTGATGCCCCAGCTGCTGCTTCAGTACTTCTTTGTCTCTTTTTCCCCTAAAGACAGCATGATCAACATTTAATTAAATGATCATATAGCAATTAGTTATAAGGGAATTGAAGTACACAATTGTGTAAAATATATAGTTACCCTTACGTTTTGCCCGGACGCTGTTGATGTAGATGGAGGAGTGTCTTGTGATCCGGTCACAGAACAGACCTACAATAGAATTAAATATTTACCCAGCAAGCTAGTTTAATTATCTAATTAAATCAAATCATAACCGGCTAAACATTAATTAACTATCCCGATAACCATCCGGATGAAGTACAAACTTGTCATAGCCGGAACAGTTATTAATTATATTCCGGAAGAACTCTAACTATCCTGATGAACTTTAACTATCCGGATGAACTACAACCATCCGGATGAAGTACAAACTTATCATAGCCGGAACAGTTATATATTTATATTCCGGAAGAACTCTAACTATCCTGATCAACTGTAACTATCCGGATGAACTATAACTAGAGAAGCATGTTCATCCAGGTGAACAAGAATCTTCCGTATCAACTCAATTTCAGAACTGTTTCAGATCTGTACCTTATCTTTCGACCTCTTAGATGAGTTTGATTGAAGAGATTGTTTCCCCGATGTATTGTGTGCAGAATTGACCATGTCCTACGTACAATTCAATAATTACCTAGTTAATTAAATAATTAATTATAGGTATGTACGTGTGTATATATATATATATATATATATATATATATATATATAATTTGTCCCTTACAGAATTTACAGCTTTATCTGGTCCACCAAGTTGTCGTTGATCATTAATCATTTGGTTGTTCATAAACGCCATCAGCATCTCAATTTTTTCATTCTGTTCTTTAACCTTAGAATTGAGGTGATCAACCTCTTCATCTTTTTTCACACGCAGCTGTTTTTCGTTCTTGAGTTGCGCCTCAAGTTTTTCGATGCGCTCTTTTGATCGCCCTTTTGGAGCACCATGCTGCCAATATTGACGGGAATTCACTCCATAACCCATACCTTTTACGAATCCACCCCTTTCCTTGCCAAGGACCATTGTCAGGGCATCCGTTCCCGGTTCTGCAGTCAAGGATCCCGCTTTTATTTGTGTTTCTTTCTCGGCCTGCAGTAATTAATATTTAGTTAATGTAGTGAGGTGCTATTAATTTTTAACATGTAAATAGTTAGGTATATATATAGCAATTAAACATACTATTTGCTCTGCTAGGCCCTTCATCACAGGCGTCTTGTATTCCCCCTCTTTGTTTACCCTTGCTTTCCTCCACATAAGAGCTCGATCGGGGTCCTCATCAACTTCAATCTCTTTGTTTTGTACCTTGTATTATAATAATATATATCAGACTTGAAACATACATTGCAGGTTCTTAACCATGACTGGCCGGATGTAACACTCTTAATTAGCTTATTACCATTTTTTGTCTCAGAAAGGCATATCCTCCCCGGCCCATGGTATGATCATAAGTATAATGTGCTCGAACCTGTTTTGCACTGGTTGACACAGCCTTTCCAACAGAACAATAGGATATATAATTATAATCTCATTAATTATAACATGCACTTAGCTAATTAATTAATGAAAGCTGCAGTTTGAATTGAATAAAAACCTGGAATTCTTCAGATTTTGTATATTGTACAAATCTGTCCCAATCTTCTTTTTCCACAATACCGAAATACGGCTTTGGAACTTTCGCAAGCACCTTTGGTTTCGCCAGGTTGGGAAGAATGTATTTTTCACGCAATTTTCTTCTAAAACCCCTTAGCAACCCACCAAGCATTACCATAATAGTATTCTTTCGACAGTTATCAACCTCGAAATATTGCTAAAAAAATAACATAGATTTTTTAGTCACATGACTTAATGTGAGAAAATGTTTAATATGTTTAATAACCTGAATCAGAGCCCACATCGTCTTCTTGCTGTCTGTTGGCACCTTCTTCCAATCAGGATACTTCAATCCAACCTCTGCCCTTACAATATCTCCTTTAAAACTTGAAAACTTCGGTCTATGCTCCCCGATAACCCTTCCAGCATTGTCAAATGTTAGTGGCCATTTTTTCCCACCATTGTTACTAAATTTGGTACGCCACTTTACCAACCGCGACAACCCCCTCTTGCAATTTGTAGTTTGGGGAGCAGAGGTTGTGGCTTCCTCATTCTCATTCTCAGTATGAACCTCATCCTCGACTTGGGCTTCATCGTTTATCATTTCCTCTTCTTCTGATTCCTCATTACGTTCCCCTTCACTGTCAGAGGTTGTGGCTTCTGAATATTCATTATATTGATCCTCGTCACTGTCCCTTGAATAATCATGAATGTCCTTCAATGTTTCACCATCACGCTCCATTGTAAATGAGATGAATCCTGAAGTGAAATAAATAGGGAATGAAATAAATGCGATGGAATATTTGAGATGAAAAAAATGATCTACTGAAAATGACAGTGAAATTAATACTGACTGAAATTTGGTAGTGATCTCCTGAAGATTTTAGAGGGAAGAAAAGAGTGATGAATCCTGTAGAGGGAAGAAGAGAGTGATGAATCGTTTTGGTGATAAAATTTTGGTGAGAGGGAATAGGAACTGATCAATGAATTTTGGGGAAATTTGAAAAATGGTGGGAAGTAATTTGGGGATTAATATGATCGATCCGGGTGAAAGCATCTCACCTAATAAGGACGTGACAGCATTTATCGGATTTAATATAAACTCAATTAATTCCAAACATAGATATAATAGTATTTTAAACATAACTTTAAAATGATCTTTAAGTGTAAAATGGAATATTAAGCAATAAATTTAATGATAATTGTATCTCTTGATCTAATGGTTGTGATTAATTTCTTTTTTCCTTTTTTTTCTTTTGTCTTATTATTCAGAATATTTCACATGTGAACACATATGAAAAAGAGCTATATATTACACATAACCTCACCCTATATAGTCTACATATATATATATAGTGAAAAGTTCATTGTAGACACCCCCATAAGTGTAGACAAGGTAGACACCCCTTTTCACCATTAGATCTCTTGATCTAATGGTTGTGATTAATTTCTTTTTTTTTCTTTTTTTTTCTTTTTTACACTTTTCAAACAAATTCGCATGCGAAAAAAACAATTTCTTTTTTTTTTATTTTTTTATTTTTTTAATTTTTTTTTATTATTATTTTATTTTCAAAATTTTCGCATGTGAAAAAAAAATTTGTAGACACTTTCGCATGTGAAATAGCTATTTTCACATGTGAAATTGTTTGAAAAAGTGTGAAAAAAGAAAAAAAAGATTAATCACAACCATTAGATCAAGAGATCTAATGGTGAAAAAAGGTGTACTACCTATCTACACTTATGGGGGTGTCTACACATGAACCTCACCCTATATATATATATATATCTTTCAATGTGTTGTAATATATACATTATTGTATATGATTCTAACTTGGCCCGCTAAATTCTAAAAGAGGCGGGATAAATTAATGAGCGAATTCAATTGAAAATTTCACATATCACTCTCGATTTCCCCAATTCCCCGCTCCCCATTTCTCCATTGCTCATTAATCGACAGAATTTTCCCTCCGTCATATTACTTCTCTAATAAACAGGTTCACAGTAAAGATTATTGAAAAGGGTTTTCAGTATTAGCAAAACAATCGTTTTTAATAATCTTTGTTGTTGTATCTGTTAGCAAAACAAACATGGATAAGTCTTGGATGCTAACCAGTAGAACCACGAAATCATATACCGATGGAGTTAAATCATTCTTAAAGTTTGCAGTTACAAATTTGAAAAAGACGGAAATTCCATGTCCCTGTGTTAAATGTCTAAACCATTACTCTTATCCTGTTGATGATGTAGATTATCATTTGTTTTCAAAGGGATTCGATCTGACTTATACAACGTGGACTAAACACGGAGAGAAACACGAGCCCGCAGGAGATGAGCTTCACAAGGAATCATTTTTTGATTCCGGAATGCCATTCGATGCATCCGAAACGATAGAAATGGTCAGAGCTACTGAAGAAATTTCACTGAGGACCATGAGAAGTTTCAAGAACGACTCATGGATGCTGAGAAGCCCCTGTATGAAGGATGTCGTACCTTCACAAAGTTATCTGCCTTGGTTCAACTACTGAACTTGAAGACTAAGCATGGAGGATCAGATAAGTTTTTTAATGAACTTTTAGTTTTGCTGAAACAGATGCTACCTGAAGGTAATGAAATTGTGAAAAATACATATGAGGCCAAGAAGATTGTGAAGTCAATGGGTGCAGGGTATACCAAGATACATGTGTGTATCAATGATTGTATTCTTTACAGGAAGGAGAACAAGGACCTAACTGTATGTCCAACTTGTGGTGAGTCCAGGTGGAAGGTGGATGAGAGGACTAAGAAACTATACGACAATACTCCTGCAAAGGTAATGTGGTATTTCCCCATCATTCCAAGATTGAAACGACTGTTTCAAGTGAAAACCACAGCGGAAGATCTAAGATGGCATGCCACCAGTTCCAAAATACCCGGTGTGTTACGACACCCATCCGATTCACCGGCATGGAAAGCCATAGATGACAGATATCCCGAAATCGCTAACGATCCTAGAAGTCTTCGTCTTGGCATTTCAACTGATGGGGTCGACGTGAATAGAGGCAACAGAAATCACAGTGTGTGGCCGGTTCTATCTGTCATTTACAACCTTCCACCATGGTTGTGTATGAAAAGAAAGTTCATCATGCTTTCGTTATTAATATCGGGAGCGCCTGGAAACGATATTGATGTGTTTTTGGAACCATTGATTGATGACTTAGAGCTGTTATTTGAGGCAGGTGTGGAAACATATGATGCGTATGCGCAAGAACAGTTTACTATGCGTGCAGTTGTTTTATGGACGATTAATGATTACCCTGCACTTGGTACACTTTGTGGTTACCCGTACAGTGGATTCCATGGTTGTGTGGTATGTCGGGAACAAACTAAATGCATTAGGCTTCCTTTCTCAGCCAAGCAGTGTTATGCTGGTCACAGAAGATATCTACCATATACGCATGCCTTCCGAAAGCAAACAGAGGCCTTCGATGGTAAACAAGAGTTGAAAGATGCTGCAGTTCCTATGACCGGGGAACAAATATACAACGAAGTTCGACATATCAGGAACAAATGGGGAAAGGGATTAAGGTGTACTGATTCAGAAATCCCAGAGACCTCAACCGGAAGAGGGGGGAAGATTGATAAGAGAAAAAGAAAGAACAAAGAGAAGCCACCATATTGGAAGAAATTCAATATATGGTTTCGAAGACTTAGATATTGGAGGCATAATAGTGTCCAACATTGCATTGATTTCATGCATATTGAAAAGAATGTGGCTGAGAGTCTTGTTGGAACTCTGCTCAACCTTCCCGGAAAGACAAAGGATGGACTGAATGCTAGAAAGGATCTGAACTTTTTGGGGTTAAGACCAGAGTTGCAGCCTAAACAGAACAAGAACAACATAGTACTTCCTACAGCGTGTTACACGTTACAAAAAGATGAAAAGGAAAAGTTTTGTGACACGTTGTATAACTTGAAGGTTCCACAAGGCTATTGTTCTAACTTTTCTAGTTTGGTTAGTCTAAAGGACAAGAAACTTGTGGGGCTCAAGTCACATGACTATCATATGCTGATGCAACAGTTTCTACCAATTGCAATTCGGTCAGTCATGCCTGAACCGACAAGATATGCTATTATCAGGCTCTGTTTTTTTTTTCAAATCAATATGCAGCAAAGAGATCAACGTCGAAGAACTAGATAAATTGCAAGCAGATCTTTGTGTCACACTATGCCTGCTTGAGAAATATTTCCCGCCATCATTTTTTGATGTTATGCTTCATTTGACGGTGCACCTTACTAGGGAGGTAAAATTATGTGGCCCAATATGCTTTCGATGGATGTATCCATTTGAAAGGTGTATGAAGGTAATTAAGGGCCACGTGAGAAACAAAACCTTATCCAGAAGGGTGCATTGCTGAGGAGAACATTGTAGAAGAAACGATTGAGTTTCTCAGCGAATACCAAAAAAACATCACAACTATTGGTGTTCCAACTAAAAAGCATAGCAGTGCGGATGGAAGTCCTGGGTCAGCTGGTAGATCAGTTGAAGTCTCTCCAGAGCTCCTATCGAAAGCGCATTTATTTGTGTTGCTAAATACGCCTGAAATTGAGCATTATATCGAGTAAGTAATTTAGATTATTAACCTTTTTTGATCTGTTTAATTAATTATAAACTTTTATAGATAACTTCAATTCATGTAATTGCAGAGAACACATGAAATTTTTGGAAAAGGAACATCCTGGTAGTAGACTAAATGAGCTGACTAAGAAGCAGAGCACAACATTTGGTAAATGGTTACGCAACAAGGTCAGCTAAATTTGCTTATTGTTTTAATTCCGGATGAACTGTAACTTTCCTGAACAACTGACCTGAGTTGTCCGGAACAACTCTATTTTCTATCCGGATGAACTATAACCTTCCTGGTGAACTGAAACTTTTCTTATTGTTTTAATTCCGGATGAACTGTAACTTTCCTGAACAACTGACCTGAGTTGTCCGGAACAACTCTATTTTCTATCCGGATGAACTATAACCTTCCTGGTGAACTGAAACTATTTTCTTATAGTTTTAATTCCAGATGAACTGTAACTTTCCGGAAAACTGACTGAGTTGTCCGGAACAACTCTATTTTCTATCCGGATGAACTATAACCTTCCTGGTGAACTGAAACTATTTTCTTATAGTTTTAATTCCGGATGAACTGTAACTTTCCGGAAAACTGACCTGAGTTGTCCGGAACAACTCTATTTCTATCCGGATGAACTATAACCTTCCTGGTGAACTGAAACTATTTTCTTATAGTTTTAATTCCGGATGAACTGTAACTTTCCGGAACAACTGACCTGAGTTGTCCGGAACAACTTTATTTTATTTTCGGAAGAACTATAACCTTCCTATTCCTAATGAACTCTCCTGATGAACCTACTATGAATTTCAGGTTGAAAAGGAGATGGCGGAGTCCCCAGAAACTATATCAGAGACCGTTAGGTGGATTTCACATGGTCCGCACAGAAGCGTGAGGAAATATGAAGTATATGACATCAATGGCTATTCATTTCGTACAAAATCTCGAGACGGTAGGGTTTACCAGAACAGCGGGGTTGGTGTAGAGGTAAATGACATGCACATCTCTAACGAGGTATTAACCTATGGACAAAAACCTTACTATGGGGTTTTAAAAGAGATATGGCTACTAGAATACCATATTAAAAGCATCCCTCTATTTATGTGCGACTGGGTTGAGAATACACATGGGGTCAAAAAAGATAGTCTTGGTTACACTTTGGTCAACCTTAAAAGACTAGGTCACAAGGAGGACCCGTTCATTTTCGCGTCACACGCACGACAGTTGTTTTACGTCAAAGACCAGCTGGATAAAAAACTGCATATTGTCTTTATGACACCTCCCAGAAATTACAGAGATTATTATGAAGACGATGCCAATGAAGAATTTAGTACGGTAGTTTTTCCTCACAACGATAATGTATTGCCACCCGTAGATACATGTGACAATGTTTACCATAGAGCTGACTGTACTGGAATGATATTACGTAAAAACGATTAATTGATCATTGTAATGTTTTTGAATTTTAGCAAATTACAGTCTCAACAATATTTGGATTTTTTTCTTTATGTATTCTGGAATATTATGGATCTTAATTTTGAGTCAAGTGTTTCCTTTTTTTTATTGTGCCTGCAGGTCTCCTCTCTTTGACCAAACCAGAGTCAATAAAAGTCAAAAATAAACAAACAAAATCAACTGCTGCTTTAACAAACACAATTACATACATAATCCAAAAGGGTATGATTCCATTAATACATTGATCTATAAAATTACAACTGAAAAACTACTAACTTAAAAGGGAGAAGAAGCGGCTGAAGAAAAATCAGGTTCGTGGGGCCAAAGGATGTGACAAATTAATCCCTCTTTGCTTTCTCACAAGCACTTGCTTCTGATCAAAAGGGAGAAGAAGCGGCTGAAGAAAAATCAGGTTCGTGGGCCAAAAGATGTGACAAATTAATCCCTCTTTGCTTTCTCACAAGCACTTGCTTCTGATCAAAAGGGAGAAGAAGTGGCTGAAGAAAAATCAGGTTCGTGGGGCCAAAAGGGAGAAAAGCACCTGAAGAATACAAGTGCTGCAAACCTCAACATGTGCCCTTACTGCTGACTGTTATAAAATTATACAATAACTTAAAATCTGCTCTCAGTAAAGCATTTGTATGAACCATTAGAGACTCCTCGTCTCCATAGTTTCCACAATAACTTAAAATCTGCTCCCAGGAGATACAGAGTGCAATCTTCCCTGCACAAGAAAAAATTACCAAATCTGAGACGCAAATTTCAATCGAACTTCAGTGGTGAAGATGATAACTTACCGTTTTCCACATACGGATGACGCCAATTCCACATTTTTTGCCGGCGATGATGGACAAAAAACAGAGAGAGAGAGACTGGGAGAAAAGGCGCATCGTGGAGATGATGATGAAAACTGATAGAGAGATAAGTATATATCGATATTCGAGGGGCGTGGTAGATGGAGATTTGAACGATAAGTAATTGAAAAGGTAAATGAAAAAGTAATGATTACAAGCGCTGTCGACTGTTGGTCTTCTTTTAGCCACCCAAAATTAATTATGAGTGACCATTTGTCATAATTTGTCACGCAAACAATGTTTAATATGAGTGGCCATATCACAAGATAATCAAACATGATAAACATATATAACCATCATATATTCAATTCTAACTACTAATATCATAACAAAATAAACATATAAAATATTGTTCTTAATTTGTCCATAAACATATACATCAATTAATTAATAATCTGGATCACTGCAATCTTCGGATATGTATCCTGAACTTGCATCGTCATCATCATCATCATCACACCCTTCTTCATTCCGACCACTGTTTGCAGGATCTTGAACCCAATCGGCCACCGTATCCTTCACCTTTTATTGAATTTCATTCCCGGAATCATTCCCATCTTTGTTAATCAGGGGAATTTCACTCAATTTTTTGAGAAAGTCCATATCA
Organism: Deinandra increscens subsp. villosa; assembly: GCA_039602395.1. NCBI lineage: Eukaryota > Viridiplantae > Streptophyta > Magnoliopsida > Asterales > Asteraceae > Deinandra > Deinandra increscens. The sequence continues at coordinate 9,510,965 of JBCNJP010000017.1, forward strand.
TGAGATCCCACAATTTCAATCACAGAAAATTTGTTACTCTCTTCTGTATTCATGTATTTCACTTCAATCTGGTTAGTAGAACTTAAATACTCTCCAAGATTGGACAATTTCATCTTCTTTCATCTTCTTCATCTTCTTCGGATACAAATTCATTGAATTTTGTATCAAGGACACGGAATAATTTCGTTGCCTCAACAGAGTAGGCAAAACAATCAGGAATCTTCTGCGCATGGAGTTGCCTCAGGATGTTCTCATCGTTGTTTTTAATCACAGATTTGTGGGACTTGAAGGATCTTCTTCTCCTGTTACTGTAAACCAAAAAAATACGATTATTCTTCACATACCAGTAATTAAGGGAGCGTTGATTATCGGCCATTTGATACCAGAATTGGTGTTAGGGGTGAGCAAAAAACCGAATTAACCAACAAAACCGAACCGAAACTAACCGAACCGAACAAAAAACTAATAATAACCGAACCGAAATAACCGAAACCGAAATTTGCGGTTCGGTTTCGGTTATTCTTTTTCCAATAACCGAATTAACCGAACCGAACCGATCTTATATATAACCATATATGTTGCTATGGTACATTAATAGGCTTGGCATGACGTAATTCTTTGACTTCATCGTTGAAACTATTGTTCAATGGATATGACTTTAGACTCCATCTTTCTCTTCTAATTCGATGCATACAAGTTTCTGCACATACTCGGTCCCTCCTATGGTTCTGCTCCTTTGTCAGCAGCTCCAATTAACCTTTTTTTTTGACATGTTTTATTTCATTATTTCGTAACTTTACATGAATGTCCAGTTCTTCATAATTGATTTGAGCTTGATTTCTAATTCATTACACATTTATATAACAACAGTGCTGTAATTTTGTTTAAATTATTTCTCTATATAATTATAATAATGTTACTTTGTTGGAATGAATTGACATAAATCGAAATATAAGCATTATATTATCAACTTTAGTAAGTAAACAACAAATTGTTTGGGACATTGGATGTTTACACAGCAGCAGCTATTGTTTAGAGAGTCCCACATTGCTTCCTAAACAAACTTGTAGTGATACCTACTATTACAAATTAAATTTCAATCCCAGATGGTTAGTCATAGAAAAGTTTCAAGTGAAACTTTGCTTATAAAAGAAAGTGACTAGTTTGAACTAATTAAAATTTAGCAACCCATTAGCTTGACTTTTTTAATCTTGTTTGGTTAAAAGTCCAAGCAAGTTATTGGGCATTATTTTAATGAGAAGTTTAAAATTTTAATCCAATTCGGTTAACCGACCCAAACCGAACCGTATTGATATCGAAAATCGATTAACCATAACCGACATTAACCGAAACCGACGGTTAAGAAAATCTGATTAACTGAAAATTCGGTTATGGTCACGGTTAAGGGTCAAAACCGACCCAAACCGACCCATGCTCACCCCTAATTGGTGTAAACGAATTGGTGTAGAGAATTTGAGATCAAGAAAGGCATGGCGGTAAAGGTAAATAACAATGATGATGTAGATATAGGGTAGCATATTTGAACACGCTCGAATTGGTGTAAACGAAAAAGGCGCGTTGTTTTAGAGGGAAACAAATCGTCTCCTTTCGCCACGCGTTTAATATTTTACCTTGACCATAAAATAGATTTTTATCACTCACAACCTACCATTTAGTCACGGTTAATATATGTGGCCATAGGTAATAGATTTTTGTCACTCACAACCTACTATTTAGTCACACAACCTAATAACAGTGGCCATATGTACTAGCTTTTAGCCACATAACTAAGTAAAAAGTGTGGTCATTGCTCACATTTAGCCACGCATAATATATACTTAATAGTTTTGTTTTTTTTAATTTACTAAGTAATAAAATCTACTCTTCTGTCACACAACATTATTTAAGTGTGGCCATACATTCCTTTTTGGTCACACGAATAAAATATCATAAAAATTCCGTGGCCGTTTGGTGCAATTCGCCACTCTAAGCGTGACAAATAAGTGTAACATGTTTTTTTGTCACATAAACAAAAAAATACGTGGCTAAAAGGGTCTAAAGGCTATATATTTGGCCACGGGTACAAAATATGTGTGGCTAAAACTAGTGTTTCTTACCTTTGGCCACATTTTTTACAAAACAGTGGCTATGCGTTAGAAAAAACCGTGGCCAAAGCCACTTTTTGACGTAGTGAGATCTATATAATATAGCATATGGGGGTTTCAAAATACATGTAATCACTAGTAGAAACATATCATTTACTAGATCTAATAAGGAAATGAACAAAGTTGTAGGTTGTTAACAACATTGAAGTAAATATAAGTTTAAAGTCTTCATTTTAACCAAGACTTGATGTAGGAGTGTTAAATGCATAAAATGATATCATGTAACATGAAAAGCTAGAGGAAAAGTTAGAAAATGAGTTCCACTAACCTGTAGAACGTGGAGATGGATGGAGGAGACTTAATCTTGATTCCTTGAGTCTTGATCTTCAGGTATCCTTGAGGTTTGATGAAGAAAAGCTAGAGAGAGAGGGCCGACGAGTTGCGAGGGAGGAGAGGGAAAGAGTGTATGTTTTGTGTGGTGTGAGGTTATGTGATGTTCTCTAGGGTTTCCTTATAATGTTCTTTATATAGGTACACACATAAGAGGAGGGGAGGAACCAAGTAACAAGGGTTTGGTTCAAGTGAGGGTGTGGGTGTGGGTTTGGTGGTTAGGGCCGAGAGGGAGAGGGAGCCAGGGGGGGGGGGTTGGTTCATGAGGAGAGGAGAGGAGGAGGGTCAAAGTCTTGTGGTACTTGGCTAGTAGTTTAGGGTGGTGGAAGGTACAAAGAAAAGGTGATGGGAGGTTTAAGCTGTGTAGGTGATGATGAGGTGAATAGTTATTGCTTTTTGGTTGGATGATTAGTAGGTGATTAGGAAAAGAAAGTAAATGTGGTGGTTTGATTACTAGAAATCGATGGAGGGTGTTCGGTGTCGGGTTTGATCGTGAATGAGGGACGGTTTGGAGGGGTTCAAAGGTGACAACGAGTTGGGTCATGCATGGCGTGGACGTGCATGGTGGATGTCGGGTTCAAGGTGACGGGTTGGATACAAGAAATTTGAATGAAACAAGTCTTGTTTATACATAATTGGTTTTGAATGGTAATAAAAGCTTACGGTAATTATTTTATATAAAAACCTTATGGTCTTTCGTTATAAAAATACTAAACGTTAAAATAATTTATTATCGGACGTAATCGATTAATAAATAAAAAACGAAATCGTTCATTGATTATGTCGCGTTGAATAATGTTACGAACTTTGAACGTATAATAAAATACTACAAAGGTGACGAGGTATTATAAAAATTCTCTTTATATTTAATTACATATATTGTTGTGAAACGTTTCTTATTATTAAAGTTCCACCGTATATATATATATATATAGGGTGAGGTTCATTGTAGACACTTTCACATGTGAAATAGCTCTTTTTCACATGTGAAATGCTCTGAACAATTAGAAAAAGGAAAAAAGGAAAAAATGAAATTATCACAACCACTAGATCAAGAGATCTAATGGTGAAATAGGGTGTCTACATGTCTACACTTATGAGGGTGTCTACAATGAACTTTTCACTATATATATATATATATATATATATATATATATATATATATATATATATATATATATAGGGATTGGAATAAATAATAACCCATATCTACAGCAATAACTAAATAACTTTCATCTAGTGGTTCAAAACAATCAACATTCATCAGATCATGCCACATGTCTTTTTTATCTTTTTTAATGTAAAAGGGTATATCTAACATTTTACATTACCATAAAAAACACCCCTTCATTTTAAAATGTCCATAACTTTTTTATACTTTGTCGGATTTTTATAAAAAATGCACCATTAAACTCGTCGCATTTTTCTCTTTAATTCCGTTATAGTCTGGACGTTTTTTATTGTCGTTTTCTCTGACGTATGAAGTAGCACTAGTGTTATAGATATAAACACTGATGCTACTACGTAAACACAACTATATATGCATATGCTACAACCTATAAAAAGACATTAATATGCATACAAAACATTGGTCTCAGTGTTACAACCACTAGTACTAGTGTTATAAATATAAAATTAATATCTTAACTAGTAACAGTGATACTAATGATCAATAAACCCTGCTGCTACTACTTAAAACGCCAATTCATAAAATAATTTCATAAACCATCACAAGATATCAAACAAATAATATTATAAACCTCTAATCAGCAAATTAGATGTGTAGCATTAATGTCATAACTAATAACATCGGTGTAATAGTCGTAACATCAATGCCACTTGTTATAACTCAAATTCAACAAAATCACAAAATGTAAACATCATGAATAACTGAGCACCAAGACTATACAACCAAATGTATTTAGCTATAACACCAAAAAAGTATACAAAAATGAAAACCAACAACATATCAAAGGAATAAAAAAACCCAACAACAGATCGTTCTAGCATCATCTCAGCCTTGTTCTTACTCCATTTCACCGGAAATAAACAAACCAACAACAACCCGAAGGAATCAGTAGTATGCACGAGTAGATCTGTGGTTACAGAGTGAAACCCACCAGAAAAATAAAAAGTTTTTACCTCAAATCCATGAACCTCGAAACCCTGGCCGCCGCTGACATAGTAGCTTCCGACCATCGGGGGGGCTGAAAATCAAAGAATCAGAGCAACGCCGGGATGCCGGGAAGAACGTCGCTTTGTCGGCGCGGGATGCGTTGGACCGGTGACGAAGGACGGATACGTCCGTAGTAGAAGACGATTAGAATCGCATTCCAGCTTTAACCATCACTTTAACGACACGAGCATCTGAATCTAAGCTGGTAGCATCACGACGTTCAATCCACTTTGTGGTGGTTTGATTTTGGTTTTTGGGTTTCAAATCGGAGGCATCTCTATAGTCAAAGTAAAAGACGGTTGAATTTGATTTTGGGTTTTATGGGCAGTAGTTGTTATTTGCAGTAAATAAGAAATGAAGATATTATGTGTATTTTACAAATTTACCCTTGTTTTATTTTAAGCCACAAGTCAATTCCTCTTATTTCATTTTCAGCCGTATGTTATCTGCATCAATATATGCCATAGGATCAAACCCAAGATTCAATTAGAGCCATTGATGATGGTTATTTAGTTATTGCTTTAAAGTTGGGTTAATATTAGTTCTTATTCCTATATATATATATATATATATATATATATATATATATATATATATGGTAAAGTTCCTTGGAAAACTAATTTTATTTGGAAAACTGGAAAACCAAAGGAAAATTATATTAAATGAAGGCTATTTGAGTAATTTGACATTCTCTTTTTTTCTCTTTTTTTTTTAATTTCACATATATACACATGATAACTTTATAAAAAAGCAAAAAAAAAAATCTTATCCGTCCGACTATGTTGCATATATGCAACATAGCGTGTTGCATACGTTGAATATATGCAACATAGTATTTTGCATATATGCAACATTGTATGCCTCATACATTGCATATATGCAATATAGTATATTGCATGTATACAACATTATACGTTTCATACATTGCATATATGCAACATGCTATGTTGCATGTACGCAACGTAAACAACATACAACGTATGTTGCATATATGCAACATATGTTTCCATTGAACTTTACAATATATATATATATATATGTGTGTGTGTGTGTGTGTGTGTATATATATATACTAGTTTTTGATACCCGTGCGACGCACGGGCGGTTTTAAAAAACGAATACAAAATTTAACATGTTATAAAAATGTAATTCGATAATTAGAATTAAAGAAAAAAATTAACATTCGACAATATAAAAAGTTATAAATTTGAAAAAAAATATATATTCATATCCTCATTTATTATGAATCAATTTCAATTAATTTCAGTTTTTAAATTAGGATATGAGATATGCATTTAATGTCAATTACTTTGTTAAAAAATTACTTAATGACTTTGTCAATTATTCAAACCAATTAAAAAAATATAAGGCAAACCATTTGAGCGGGAAAATGAAAAAAAAGATTGTTGTGGTGATGCCATGTGGCATTCAATCTTTTCATATATATATTATATAGATATAGATATGATATCAATGTTTTTAAAGGTCCATCGTCGAAATAATAATGTAGGGTTACACCAAGACTAACGGATGGTTGCATAACACGTTATCTATGTTAACTAAACATAGATTTATGCACATAGATTCAGTAAGTTAAACGAAAATTTATATAATTTGACTTGGGAAACTTACGGGTTGTCACAATATTTGAGTATAACGGCACCGACGACCCATCGGGCCCTATAACCAGGGGCGAAACTAGAAAAGTTTTTTAGGGGGTCCACAAATTTTTTTACGAAGTCACTAGTTTTAGATGGTTGGTTACAGACGTGCGTTGCAGCATGACTTTGTGAGTAAATAAAAATAACAGATTAAAAAAATTCTACATGATTTGATAAAAAAAATTTTGTGCCGTAACATTGACAATGATATAATAGCAAAAAAAAAATACTAGTAAATGGCTAAAAATGAAGAGAAAATAAAAAGTAGCGCGTGAAAAAAAATAATATGACAAAATTTTGCCTATTAATAAAAATCTATATTTTTATATATTGTAATATTGCATTATAAACTAAAATTAATAAAGAAAGCTGGGAAAAATGAAAAAAGGTTAAGCACAAGATTTGAACTTGCACCCTTCAAAATCAAACAAGGGATCTTACCACTAGGCTAGTTGCTTCCTTTGTTTTATTTTCACAAACTGAGTATTTATTAACTCCTCTTCACAATTTTTTTTTATAAAAAAACCGTTCACATAATTTCCACTTTGCGTACGAGGTTGAGGGGGTCCACGGAGACCCCCTGGGCCTACATTAGGTCCGCCCCTGCCTATAACCATATTGCATTCACGCTTACTTTGTTTGTTACTTCCAAAGCGGTCCTCCCAAGATCCGTACGGGGAGACGAGAGGAATGCGAGACAGGGTTCTAGGTTGAAAAGCGACCCTCCTCACCTGACAATTAACAATCTTAAAGGAAGTAATTAAATGCATTTTTCCAAACTAACCATTGGTAAGTCATCCCAAGTGATATTAACCTCTGATTGATTCAAACTTATAATCCATTTTAGAAAAAAATACATTTTTGTCATTTATCTTTACCCGTTTTGCAACTTTTGTCCTTTATCTTTTTCTGTTACACTCTCTGTCCTTTAACTTTTTTTCCGTTCACCTTTTGTCCTTTTTAACAGATTCCGTTAAGATCTACCGTTAAGTCAATGGTACTTTTGTCTTTTTACTTTTAGGCGGTATTTTTTTATCAGTTAAATTAAAAGAGGGGTATGTTATGTAAATATCTCATTATTTTTCCTTCTTCACCCCTACCCCCATCCAACCCCACAAATCCCAACCCCACTTTTCAGACAACCACCACAGTCGTCTCCCACCTACCCCTCACCACCCCCAAACTCCTCCTGCCGCCACCGTCATCTACCGCTCCTCTACCTCTCCAAGGTCCATTCTCGAATCGACCATGTCCACCGCTCCTCATAACTCTCCAGGACCTCGTCTCCAACGAGCTCACCGCCGCCATCAACGAAGTCATCGTCAACGGCGCCGCCCTCATCTCCTCCTCCGCACTCTTGCAAACATCAGAGAGCTCGCACTCTCGCAGTCGTATGTTCCTGAATAGATATTTGTGGAGGAGTTGTCTGAAGAATCGGGATTCAATAGGGAGTTTGAGTTACAAACACAATGCTCAGATCCGGTTTCTATGTGGACTGCTGCTACGGTTCGATTGATTGCTGTTAGGCGGAAACGATGGATCGTCGGAGATGGTTGCCCGAGGTCGCGGTGGCGTGATTTTTGACATCGACGGAACCCTAGGCGGGTTCTTCAACCGCCGTCAGTCGACGGAGACGAGCGGTGGCGCTGATGTGGATAATCTTGTTGTGAGTTCGCCGGATATTGATGTGGAGTTGAATATGATCTCGGTTGATAAAGTTTTCGAGAGATACAAACGGTAATGCTGCAAACCATATTAACAACTAATTGATAATTTTTTGACAATTTATGCAATTTGCACAGCAAATCGAATTGTTGTGGAGTTGAATTAATTTTGACGATTTAAGTAGTTGGATATTAATTTTGTGACAACTAATTGTTGTGGAGTTGAATATGATCTCGTTTGTTTTGGTGCGACGTAACGGAAAACAAATCGAATCCGCGTTTTGCCAGAGAACGAAAGATCGCCGGTGGGTGCCAGTGTATGGCTGTCCGGTGTATGGTGGTCGATCGGTAGTAAACATTTGATTGGTGAGGGTGTGGGTGATAAAAGAAAAAAAACACAAATATACAAAACACACCCTCCATCTTTATTTAACTATAAAAATACTCCTAAAATGTAAAAAGATAAAAGTATCCTTGACTTAACGATGGATCTTAACGGAATCTGTTAAAAAGGACAAAAGGTGAACGAAAAAAAAAAGTTAAAGGACAAAGAGTGTAACAAAGAAATAAAAGATAAAGGATAAAAGTTACAATACAGGTAAAGTTTAAGGAAAAAAAATGAAATTTAGTCTAAAAATAATAAAATTATTAAAAGATTGAAATAAATCATTATTTTTCAATTTGATATGTTTTACATGAAGGAGTATTACACTTCTTATTTGCTTCTCATACGGTTATTAACACATTCATGCTTATGAGAAAAATTGTGTCCAATCGCAAGTGCGGAGCTTATATAGTGCCCGTAGAGACTCCGGTCGTTATGGATTTTTTGTCTAGAAGTGTAGATAATTCATGTAATCTAGTAAAAAAAAATTATATATATTGAGTCGGTCACCATATAAAAAAAACATTATGTATTGAATCGGTCACCATTATAAAAATTTATGTATATTATATATGTAGGGATATGATCATGTAATAGTAAGCGTATGTCCGGAAAGTATTTAAGCCTACGGAGTTACACATCTCGACACTAATGTATTTGTATTAATTAATTAGTTAATTAATACATATCACGAACATTTAACGAGGTTTTGTTAAAAACTGACAATTAATTGTTAACAGGGGTGTTAGTTGAAAATTAGAGAGAGTTGTAATTTGATTACAATTAGGAAAAGGCTTGGGATAGGCCTTAGGGCCGAAAATTCGTGAAGCCCTATCCCAAACCCTTAACTTGTTCATCAAGTTCCTAAACCCTATAAATAAACCTTATGGGTTTAAGGTTTAGATGTTGCATTATACCTGATAAGTGAAAACCCTAATTCTCTCTCTCTTTTCTCTCGAATTCGGCAACAAGAAAGAACCCTAGGGGTTTCGGTTTCTTGTGTGGTTTGACCAAGCCTACACCAAGAGGAGTTCGTGATCGAGTACTAGCATACGTACATCGGTGTGTCGTGTGTACAATCGTAGAGGAATTTACTTCAAATCCTAGAAGATCTTCTCTTGCCGAGCTAAAAAGGTACATGTTCCTTAACCGGTTAATTAGATTAATTCATAGGAAAATATCCGCTGCGTACTCGTGTTTTTTGATAATTAGTTATATAACCCAACAATATTTAGTCAATTAATCGGTCACATTTAAAAATTTATATTACTTTTATGTCATTTATTAAAAGAAAATTTAAGATGAGGGTTATATTTTACTTTTTTGTTAAAGAAAAAGGGTAATTTTAGTAAACAACATTTAAATGTTAAAACTAATAAAAAATAGAATTAGGCATTAGGGCTTGGTCTGCTTGGAAGAAAAAAAAGAACCAGAGGGAAGAGGCGAAGAACAGTGACCAGAGCTTCTCCTTCAAGTTTGCTCCGGTGATTTCGAGCGACCAACTGAATAATTGACCAAGAGCAGTGACCTGCAACCGAGCGAGTGAGCGACTCAGAGCAGCGATCGAACGACCCGGAAGCCCTCAAATCCAATTCTTTTTCAGGTTTATGTATTTTTTTTCTGACAATGAGGCTTGAATGTTGATGTCTAAATGTCTTTGTTGGACTTGAAATCTTGAATGTTGAATGAATTTAAACATTGATATAGATGTATTTAGCTTGAATGTTGATGAATTGGTTCACTGAATGTTGAGGTATTTAGCTTGAATGTTGATGTAATTTAGTTTAGTTTAGCTTGAATGTTGATGTATTAGGTTTTTTTTGAGAAAGGCAAAAACTTTGATGATTCAGACTGCATAATTAATGAATTCAAAACTCTTAAAAGGCGTTGAGCAGAGCTATAATTTTTCTTTCAGGTACTCAATATTTATAGTTTTTATTGTTGGACCCGAACCGAATTAGATATTTATATTTTTTATTGTTTTACTCGACTCGAACTGAACCGCTGATCCGAACATAGACCTCGAAACATAACTATAGAAAAAAAATAATTAGGTCACATACTCTTGATCACCTTATAAAAATACTCAAACTCCACCGATGACGAAACTTATAACATTCAAATACTTGTCATGAGTTTTTATATGTACTTTAGAATATTTTTCTTACAATTAAGGAATCTTTGTAACCCACCTACGACAAAACAGGTTTAAAACCAATGAAGCATGACATACAAACAAATGTATATCTTTGATATGATCGTCGTTCATATATGGATGGCTTTGGTTTTTGGAATCTCCGAAGTACAAAGATTCGATTCTTTTCATGGTTGTGCTGCTTGTGCCTATATATAGTAACACTCATCATTTCTTTATCATTCCATAATTAACCACTCAAATTTAACAGAAATGGAGTATAACTGCAAGGAGTTTAAGGTCGGGAAATGCGAAGGTGAGAAGTTGGTCGACGGCGAAACCCTGCCGTTGGTGCTCACGCCTCCCGAGGCGAACAAGAGCGAGCGGGATGACTCGTTACTCGAGGCTCTGAAGAGCAACAAAGAATGGTTTGATGATATGGTGACAAAGAATAGTGCGGTTTTGTTGCGAGGGTTTGATGTCAAGAACGCGGTTGAGTTCAACGACATCATCGAGACCTTTGGGTGGGATGATATATATCCGATACGTGGGACCCGCTCCTCGGACTCATATCCACAAGAGGGTTTGGACTGCCAACGAAGGTCCGCTTTCGGAGTTCATTTACTACCATCATGAAATGGTTCTGGTATGTCAAACTAATATACTTGTATTTTGTATTTAGGGTTATAAACCAAACCAAACCGTCTAAGCCTAGCAAATAAAAAAAATTGATCAAAAACCAAACCGTCTAAGCCTAGCAAATAAAAAAAATTGATCGGTTTCGCTGGTTTGAAATATATACGTTTCAAATCGTATAGACCGAGCCGGTTTTAAAAATTGGAGGGGGGATATCATTATTACTTGTTTTTTTTTCTTAACTAATAAATCATGTTTATATATTTATAATTCATACCCAGAAGTTAAAATAGAAATAGAGGCAAACATGTGAAGAGGATAGATACTAAATCTATCCTCTGGGCCCAAGCCCAACGCGAAAACAGGTTCTGTGGGCTAGCGAAGGGCCAGACCCGCCAGATAAGGGCCCAAAACTTGGAGAAGAAGAAACGGCTTTCTTCTCAACACATGAGCATGCACTCCCATGTGCAAATCCGTTAGGATATTTCAATCACCCATCAGAGAGTGGTCCCCACTCTAACAACCAGCATCCTCGCATGTGGCCCTGGGCCAATAAGAAGGCGACACGTGGGACAAATAAACACCTGAAATATTCCCTTACTCGCCGTGCCATGCACGCGCTGACGTCAGAGAGACTCCAGGAAACCCTAGTTTGCTACCTATAAATAGTAAGCTCATAATTCATAAAGAGGTCAGAAAAAATCTCTCTCTATCACTCACTAATACATTACTATCACCCGATACTGATTCTCACGCCGGAGGGCCGATACGAGGGTCCCTCTCCGGCTCACCTCGTAACGCCTTAACGTGTTTGTTCGTAGTGTGCAGGTTCGCTATCTCCGGTCAGCATTCTCCCTCCGGCTCACTCGATTACCTAAGAAACCCTTCTGGTTTTGGTTTCTTCAACATGCAACAAGTTATGGGCGGGCTAGCTCCTTTTCGAATCGCAAAACTAAGACATTTATAAATCTTAAGGTTATATATTACGATGCATTATAAGTTAAACTCTACTAAATAGCTCGATGACTTCAGTTGAAAGAAAACATAATTAACCAAATGTAGTATAAATCTACGATACAAAATAATACACCACTAGTAAATTTCAATTATGATTTTCAAATTTTATGTTCATCTTTTCTATTTGTTTTCGACTGTTACTTCTATTTATGAATGAAATACATAGAAATTAGTAAGTAAAACTTTTAAAAAATTTGTATGTGGCTTTAAACAGTTAAAACTAAACCGTTTAGATGTCCAAACCGTCAAAACTGAACTATTAAACTGTCTGCGGGTTTGGTTTACGTTTATAAAAACTCCGTATCATGTTCAATAAGTTATATATAGCTTCCGGATTGAAGTTTATATATGTGTTGATGATGATACAGATAAACGAATTTCCAAAGAAGGTGATACTTTTCTGCGAAATTCCACCACCTGAGGGAGGCGAGACGCCATTTGTACCGAGCTTTAAGGTCACTGAAAGAATGATGGAGGAGTTCCCCGAGTTCGTGGAGGAAGTCGAGGCCAAGGGGCTGAGATACACGTTTACTGCGCTCAGCAACGATAACACGACCTCGATGAGAGGTCGTGGTTGGCAAGATGCTTTTGCAACACAAGATCAACAAGAAGCTGAGAGAAGGTACCAATATCAATACAGACTATCACTTATTTTATAGTTAGTTATATAACTATAACATGCAAAAATAAAACGAGTACATAAAACAGTGACATTGTTAAAAATACAACGTAACATAACAAAAATACAAAAAGACTACGCAAAGACGTTAAAAGTAGAAGCCTAGTTAAATATAAGACTAAAAAAGATAGATACATAAAGACAACAGTGTAAAACTAAAAGTAATTAGTGTAACGCTTTCAAAAACGATATAAAAAGTTAAAAATAACAAAGACTGTCACACGAACACAAAACTAGACACCTAAAAGGAACATTACGAAACTAAACTAAAACCAAAATAAACGCATTAAAAATGATTTACAATTTTAAATAAAACAAAAATAATAAATAAAGCATGACACGTGACAACCAACATGTGAAGCTTCGGACCCAATAAAATAATAATACTATTCATTTTGGGTTTTGTATATATATGAATTATATCATCAAAACCATTACTAATCATTTAAACGCGATCCTAACAGGGCGAGGACACTAGGGATGGACGTAGAATGGCTAGAAAATGGCGGTATAAAGACGATCTTGGGTCCGAGACCATTGACACGAGTGTTCGAAGGCAGGAAAGGGAGGCGTATGTGGTTCAACACGTTGGTCGGGATGTACGGGAAGGAGCTTAGCTCCGCTATGATGGCTGACGGGACAGAGATACCCGCGAACATAGTGAAGCGATGCGAAGAAATAATCGAGGACGAAAGCATCCAATTCAAGTGGGAGAAAGGAGATGTCTTGTTTCTTGACAATTACGCTACCTTGCATGGAAGAAGGCCATCTTTGCCTCCAAGAAGAGTCTTGGTTGCTACATGCAAATAGGTAGCTTGCTTAGCAAGCAAAAGGTGACAATAATATATATGGATGCAAATAAGGAAGTATGGTGCATGTCTCATTCAACCATCACCATTTATGCACCAAGTTTAACAATATTGTAAAACATTATATGAAAATTGTGGTTTGATTTCTTGTTTTGGTTGCTAAAATGTTGTAGTTCCTTGCCACGGGAACATATTTGATTTTGTTTATTTATTTGTCCTTTATCATTGTCGTCCTGTTGTAGTCGTAACTCATGTCATCATAGCCAGAATTTGTTTTCATAATCACGGCTACTCTGGATCCACCATTCGGTTTGTCGTCAAAAAATTTTCTAACAATTCAAGTGTTTATGATTCTTTTGCGTTTTTACAAAATTGTATACTTTTCTTATATATTAGTTTAACTTATCGCATTACATTCTCTATTTCTATCTCTCAAACAATTATTTTATTATTCTCTTTTTATACTTACAGAATTTATACAAGATGATGTCTATATTTGAAGGATCACTGGTGAATATAATACTCTAAATGTTAAAAGGAAAAAAAAAGACTTAGAAATAGAAATTCCAATAAAGCTAGAAAATTATTTTAAAAAAATGAATACAAGAATAATAGAGACCCAAATGTAACTCAATCTGCTATGTGTAATGGACGTGATGTTTTAAAGATGGTATCCTTATAATGCCTCAAACACCGCCACTCGAGACGGTATGAGTAAAAATTTTGGTTGTCACGTGATGGTTGTATTGCCTTGGAGCTCACCATCGATCCAGTACAAGATTCTCCTATTTTGATTGGTAATCACCATTTCTATATATATATTTTTTTGTGAATAAAGTAATATTTAATTGATTATGCTCAAGTGTTGCTGCGAACAAAGTGAATAGAAAGTGCTCAGGTTCGTCTTCGAGATTTAGTCTTCGGAAAAACACGAAAATGATCATTGTTGACCTTGACTTTCGTTAAATGATTCTTTGAATTTTTTTTTATCAAAATGACCTTGACTTTGCTTTAATGATCATTAGAAAATTCATTATATCTAGTTGCAAACTTTAGTCGGGTAAGATAGAGAAATGACACATCATCATCTTCTTCAGTTTCAATATGTATTTTTCACTCTCTTTCTCTTCACCTAAACGCAAAACCAACAAAGGAATCTGGTGACCCTTTAACTCAACATTTCGGCCAATATACTCAACGATAAATCACGTGCGACCCGTCTACGAACTCCTCTCGATCATACGAACACAATGGGACTAGCCTTAACCACCGACGTGCATCATTCAACCAGGACTAGTTTGAGTCTACGAACCGTAAATCGTAGACAATACGTACGTACACATCGCTATCTCTCTCTTCTCGATGAAGCCTTGTTACGGCTCAACATTTCAACCGGAAAAACGCCATGGATGTTTTGGTTGATCTCTACAAACCACCGGAAGTTAAAAATCCTTTCCGGTTGAACGTCGAGTACCGGTTGAACATTCCGTCCGGTTGAACTCAGATGGGCCCGTTCCGTGTGAACCGTCGTTTCTGGAAGAAGGTCGAAGATCCAAGGTATGTCGGTTCCGGTTGAAGTCTTTCCGGTTCTCTCTCTATATATTTGAACCGGATATCGTTTCAACCGGATTATATATTTTTGTGTCTTCTGAAGCGTGCAAGTATTGGATAATATATGCATCTAATAATCTAGTGGCTTCTAAGAATTTGTTATAAATTAGTTACTTAAGAACCAAGTCAACCATTCATTTAAAAAGTTTCGAGAGAACCTATCCTTCCGGCACATCCGGTTCAAATTGAGTTCCATTTCATTAAAGCTTAAAGGCACATCCGGTTTCATTTTCAATCGGAACCTACCGGAAAAGGCCATCAACCGGAAGTAGCTCTTTTCAACCGGAAAACGCCTCTGATTTTTAGGCTGCCGGTGATGCTCTTGGCCACCGGGAATCGCTGATGTTCGATTCTAGTTTTTTAGTCTCAGTCGCTGGAGTTTGAATGAGCTTCACGAAGAATAGTTCTTGCTTAATTTCAAATCAGCACCAAACCACGTCAATATGGATCTTATTTGATTTAGTTTTTTATTTCGAGCACAATCTTGCAACCAATTTTTGTGATTCGTTTGGTCATTGAGGATTTGTGATCATTCAAAAAATTAATAGAGTGTATATATATTTTGTGATTTATTTTCTCTCTCCTATCCGACTAAAGTTTGCAACTTGATAAGTAATTTTGGCTAATCAATTTTATAATGATCATTAAAGCAAAGTCAAGGTCATTTTGACAAAAAAAAAATTCAAAGGATCATTTAACGAAAGTCAAGATCAACAATGGTCATTTTCGTGTTTTTCCCTTTAGTCTCCTGTATTTACTCGCTTGATATATTCAAATGGCGTAGTCAAGATAGTTAAAAATAGATCCTAATTAGTCTCCTGTATTTACTCACTTGATTAGTTTGATATAGCCTATATTAGGCATGTAAACTTATGAATACAAATTGACATCACATGTACTTGACGGTAAAATAAGGTAGTAAACAGCTAAATTAGCTGGCAAAAAAGGTAGCCAGTGGCTAAATTAGCCAGCAAAAAGGGTAGTCAATGGCAAAAAAAAAAAAATAGTAAACGGCAAAAGAGTTAGTCATTTGGTAGTCATGGGCAACAAAAAGACAGTCAACGACAAAAAAGTTGATCATTTTTAAGAAGTCTAAAGTATTGTGGTCATTTGAGAAAATCTTAGTCAATTCACTTTGATCATTTTGATAAAAGTTGATCATTATTTTTAAGAAGTCCAAACTGACCACCACCTCCAGCCGCCGCCTCCATGGATGTAGCAATTTGTGTCCGTTTGGAGAAGGTGAAGATAGGCTTAGGGTTCTATTTAAGATTTTATAATTTGCACCCAGGTCCCTCTAATTGCATAAATAGTCCATATGATTGTATAATGATACTTTGGTCAGTTGACACTAACTTAACCAAAAACATCTAACGGTGTTAGTCAGTTGGACTAAATCGGCAAGAAATGGAAACCACAAAGTACCACAAGCAAGATTTTATATAATGGACTAAATTGGCAATTTCAACCAAACCTCAGGGACGAAAAAAGAAGTTAACTCCATAAAATATAAAATAAATAGTTGGAAACATGCGAGTACTCATGTAGTGAAAATTAGTAACGCGGTACTCGTTTCTATATATGAAAGACAGTTTATCGTATTTGACTTATTATTTATTTTACTTGTATAAAATCATTAAATGTCAATAAATCATTAGAAAGATTGTTTAATTTTTTAGTTTTCACTAAAAAGATAATTTTATTCATACTTTAAAAGATCATTTTACCCCTTTAAAACTCTTAATTTTTTAAGTCATTGACAATTTTATCATTCTCTTTTTTCTTGAACAGCGAAATTTTATTGAGAAACTAGCAAGGAGCTAGAGAGATACATAAACTAGAGAAGAAAAGAAATACAAAAATCATGCCAATCTAAATCGAATAAGTTAGCACGATGCTTGAGCCATAAGAAACAGTTTGATTTGATCTCTTCAACGATCTTGCCCGGATGCGAGTTAATCCCTTCGTACTCTTTCAGGTTGCGAGCCTTCCAAATCTCCCATATTGAGGCTGAGGCAATAGCCACTAATCCATTCTTTTTTTTATTCGAGATTGGAGCTTCTTCAATTTTTGTGAACATATCTTCGATTGTGGTGTCAATACGGAACTGGAATCTGCTCCACGTCGGTATTTTAGACCATGTATCTATTGCCATCGGGCATGATAGGAGTGCATGTGAGACAGATTCAACGTGGATATGGCACCAGGAGCATAATGCATTCGAGACCGGAACTCCTCTTTTTAGTAGCTCTTCTTTAACGGGTATCCTACACCTTTTTGCTTTCCAAGAGAAGATTTGGATCTTTTGAGGCACCCAACTGACCCAGCAATGTTTCTTTTGTTGAGCCACCATGTTTGCTTCGAATTGCCGACGAATGAAAGAAGTGTGGAACATACCATCCGCACATCCCGTCCAGACCCATTTGTCTAAACCCTGCGTGAAACGGTAGTTGTTTATGAGGGTGGTTAACTGGGCTAATTGGTGTTGCTGGTGGGCCGATAGAGAGTTTTGAGACCAGTTCCATGATGTCGTGGGAGGGTGGGTTCCAGTAGCGATACGAGTACTGACCAAACATGACTTGTTTTTCTTGACAACATACAGGTCCGGGAATCTTTCTTTGAGTGCACCAAATGCCAGCCAAGGATGCCAGAACATTGTTGTAGACCCGTCCCCTATAATTGCTTTCATGTCATCCCAGAAGTGAATACCGGATTGTTCGATCTCCTCCCATGCACTTGTAATTGCCTTCCAATATCCAGGGACCGATTTTTTAAGGGGAAAATATTGTGGCCACCGCGAGAGTAATGTATGGATCGGATAGTTTGGGCCCAGAGACTGTTGAAATTTTCTTTGAGTTTCCAACCCCATTTGGAGAGGAGAGCAAGGTTTGCAACTTTTAAGGAGCCAATTCCAATACCCCCCTACTTGCTTGGGAGCAACAACATTATCCCAAGAGACCCATGGAATTTTCTTATGATCCACCGACTGCCCCTAGAAAAAATCACGTCGAATCCCTTCCAATTTCTTGATTACGCACTCAGGAGCTTTGGAAAGTGATAGGTAGTAGGTTGGTAAGCTACCCAGGACGGATTTGATGAGTGTGGCCTTACCGCCTTGCAAAAGCATCTTTTCTTCCCATTTATTAAGGCGAGATTTCATTTTGACAATGACAGGTTCCCATTTTTTTGCAAGCCTCATGTTTGACCTAATATGAATACGAAGATGTATAAAAGGGAGGTTCATCGTTTTGCATCTTAAAATCTCAGCAATTGTATCAAGGGTGGGCGGCTCGACACCAATACCAAACAACCGACTCTTCTCGAAGTTAACCTGCAGGCCAGATGCAAGGTGAAAGCATCTTAGAAAGCGGGTAAGAAACTTCGCGTTTGTGGTGGACAGTTCTCCCAAAAAAGATGACATCGTCCGCGTATAGTAGATGGGAGATGCATGGGCCAGCATTTGGGAGATTAATACCCTTAAACATTCCCTCTCGTATCGCTTTTTCCGTCGTAATATGCAGCGCCTCCATTCCGATAATAAATAACAGTGGAGATAAAGGATCTCCCTGCTTGACGCCCGGTATGTTTCGAACTCATTGGTGGGGGAGCTGTTGATGAGGATGGAAATTCGGGAGGAGTTTAAACATCCCTGCATCCACTTTCACCATTGTAGCGGGAAGTGCATTTGTCTCATGATACTATCGACGAAACCCCAATTGATTGTATCGAAGGCCTTCTCGAAGTCTACCTTAAACAACATTTCTTTTCTTTTTCTGCTTTTGAGCCATGTGATAGTTTCATTCAGAATCAGTGGACTGTCTAAAATCGATCTGCCCTCAATGTAAGCGGATTGTGTCTCACTTATTATCGAGCCCATCACACATTTCAATCTGTTTGCAAGCACTTTGGATATGATTTTGTAGATACCCCCGATCAGACATATAGGACGGAAGTGGTTAAAATGCAAGGGGTCCTTCTTTTTTGGGTTCAGAGTTATGAAAGATGAATTGCATCCGGGGCTGATTTGTCCTGAAGAGTGAAATTCATTAACAATTTTCATAAGGGGATCTTCCAGTAGAGTCCAGTGGTGTTTGAAAAACTTCATATTAAAACTGTCTGGTCCCGGTGCTTGGGAACGAGTTCAGCAGGTTGCCAAGGTCCGACCAGAGTTAGGCTTTTGATGGTGAATCATGGGGTCCGTAGACATTTACAATCAGGAGATTTGACTTGGTGCTAGATAGGGTACCATGGACAGAGAGATAATTGGGATTGGAGATGGAATATATTTTTTGAAATTTGGAAGGGTCCTAGATACTTAATAATCCTCCTGATCTACCAACCGATTCCGCAATAACGAAGTCATGAAGGGAATTGCCCCAATCGAATGGATTTGCGACAAGGGAATGGACTGGGAGTGGGTTTCTTGTATTGCAATGAAGTCCACCTTATAGGCAGCTTTTAATTTTTGAATCGAATTTCGTTTACCAGGGGCAATACCATTAGAATTGATTGTAATATACTCCATTGATAATACAGTAAATTTTCTAGAATCAGGGAAGTTTCATGCTGAAAACCCTAATGTCTTATGACATGAGGTTCCGGAATTAACTCACCAATTCTCTGTTGGAAGTTATTCATGCCAAACCCCAGGTTGTTGCCCACTTCCATTGTTTTTAGGGTTTTACTGTTCGATCCTTGGGAGTCCTGAATCTGGGGATTCGAATGATTACTCTGATCATGCAGAGAGTATCGATTACGATGGGGAGTTGGTGACGGTTTTGAATTTCCTTGGGGGTTCCGACCATGATTGGGACCTTGGGGACGGAATATGAAAGAGGGCGGACGGAGTGAGTTGCTTAATCTCACAGGAAGGGTGGAACATTTCCCAATTAGGGAATTACGGGATGCAGGTGGGTGGGAACAAGATGCTGAAAGTGATCTCCTCTTAAGGAGATTGGGATTTGGTATGGAACTAGGTTTAGATTTAGATTTCACTCCATGAGTGGGAGGAGAAAGAATAGATCTGGAAAGGGGGTGACGACATGTTCGAAAGTGAGGAGAACAGACATATGTTGTTTCCAAAGTGTGTTTGGATCGATTCTTAGATGAAGGGGGATGGGATGGGGGGATGATAGAAGGATCGAGGTGAATTTTTGTTATCTTTGGGTCAGGTATGTTGATGTGGGCCTCCGATGAAGAGGTGAAATAGTTGGGCTTTGATTTGGGCTTTTCCAAATTAGGGAGGGAGGGATATGGTCAGAAGAGCGGCCGAAGGAATTCAACGGGCCAGGGTCAGGGTCAGGGGCAATGGATTTGGGTATTTGCGAGGGGGAATTAGGATAGGCGGCACGTGGGGGACATGGGGGAGTGGGAGGGGGAGGGGGAGGTGGAGAGGGTGTGGGATTTGGAAAAAGTGAAGCCGTCTTTGGAGAATGGGACGAAATTGATGATGTCTTTTCGAGATTCTCAAAAGTTGGTGGGAAATGAACAGTCGGAAGCGGCGTGGTGGCACCGACGCCGGAGATGGTTTCTGCATCCAATTGCGTCGGCGGACCCATCGGGGTGGCCGTGTTTCTTCCAGAACGCGTATCTGAATGGCATTGGATTTCTCCTTCCTCCACATCCTTGAACATGGAGTCATATGGATCAAGGTTGGAGGCGTCTTCCGACGCGTCTGAGGACGAAGAGGAATTCGATGGAGTTAATGTGTCTATCGGAGGAATCCAATGGTTTGTAGATTCACAGACCCAAATTTCATATGAATATTTGCTCCATTTTAGTATCACCTTTTCTTCAATTCTTTCCACTTTGCTAGTAAGAATATAGCATGTACCTGTGGTAATGTCAAAGGATGACCAACCAAAATCATCTGATTCCATTATGGTACCAAAGATTTTTCCAATGGAGTTGAACGTGTCCATGCATCTTAGATGGAAAGGTATTCCCCTGAATGTCAGTTGTGCCACCCTTTCATACTTGAGCATCTGACCTTCCCATATGAACAGGTCTTTGAATATCTTTGACCACATATGCTTCTTTTTTCCAAGGAAAGCCTTTGATTCCATTGATGAATCGAATTTTAATAGCAGGCATAGGCCCCCCGCGTAATGGATGGTAATATTCATAGCCCCTTCCGATGATAAAATAAGATTGGCACTGTTAAGGTGATGAATATCTATCACATCCCCAAACAGTATTGAGGTTTTCCAGGTAGTCGGAACGAGTGGAGGGGCAGTCGGAATGCGAATTACCATGGGATCAGCAGGTTCAGGGTTAGGTTTATGGAGGTAGCCATGCACCGTGTCCCTATAGGAGAGTGTTTTTGTCCTTAGAGAAGTGGTAGCAGCAGTCATGTGGTGGGGTGCTCTTCTGTGAAACATCTCTTGGTTCTGTGGATGAGGTATAGGCTTGGGATTTATGATGGGTTGTCGTATAGGTCGTTGAAACAAAAGTGGTAGGTTAGGGGCATGGGAGTGGGAATGAGGCTGTTGTAGTGTTGATTTGGGTGGTTTGGCAAATCTCGATTTCACGACAATATGCTTTGTCTCCCCAAATTTTACCCGGAGAAGCTTGTCGATCATAGCCTCGTGGTTCTTTACTACTACGAATCTTACAAATCCATAGATATGTCCATTCATGTCTCTCCTCTTTGGTATAAAGGCATCTTTCAGGGTTCCCAGGTGGCAACATTTTCGCCATATCGTAGCGGCGACACATTCCGGTGATAGGTTGGTGATAAGGTATGAGGTAGTTGATTTCAAAGGTGGTTGTGTTGGCTGGGAGTTTGCTGGGTGGTTAAGGTTTCTTCTGGCGGTCCTTGGCTTCCGGCGGTTGACGATTACCCATTCATCTCCAGCTTCCTGGTTGACGACTTCCACTCTCACTCTAGCCGGAATTCTCTCACCTGCTCTCTCTGCTCTCTATCCTGCTCTCACCATTCTTGCGATTGAGTAAGAAATTTGATCTTGATCTAATAAAAAAGAAAGGAGGGGTAATTTGGTCATAGCTACCTTTGTTGACTTTTAATTAAGTTCTCCCATTTTTTTAAACATTCATAATTTTCACTTACAACATTATTTTTTAAACAAAATTATACCATAAAAACATGCGTTTTTTTTAATTTTTAAAACACGTATAATGTTGCTATATGTAAAATAAAATAAAAAATACTCTTTCGATTTTTGACATAACATGACACAATAATTTAAACAATTTTGACACAATATGACATAATAATTTGAATATTTTGACACAATATGACATAATGATTTGAATATTTTGACACAATATGACACAATGATCTGAACATTGTGACACAATATGACACAGAAAAACTTTGGATCATAGATCTTCACTTAATTGAAGATCTAATGACTATGTTTCCTTATTATCCTTCTTATCTAAACCGAACTTCTTACAATAACCTCACTCTAGTATTATAGTATTTAGTATATAGATGATCAAAGTTTTATAAACAGATGTTTAAGTTGTAGCTAATTTGTACTCGTAGTCAGTGAACGTTGTTCTTATAAATTATCGAACCAATAAAAGGTATGTGTATGTTCTTTTGTTCTTTTGTCTTTAGTTTTTATTTTACAATAAGTTGGGCGACCCGCGCTTCGCAGCGGGGACGGACCCTTTAAAAAACTCGATTTGTCAATCG
Organism: Deinandra increscens subsp. villosa; assembly: GCA_039602395.1. Lineage (NCBI taxonomy): Eukaryota > Viridiplantae > Streptophyta > Magnoliopsida > Asterales > Asteraceae > Deinandra > Deinandra increscens. The sequence continues at coordinate 9,533,895 of JBCNJP010000017.1, forward strand.
ATGAGCAAAATGTTTAGATAAAAGCCGTCTTTAACCTTCAACGACATTTCCATTAATATAGCTGAGTATGATAGTTTTTTGATAAAGCTCTCTAAGATATATTCCCTTTTGAGAAATCCAAGACTCACTATGAGCTAAAGAAATTAAAAAAAAATGTGAACAAAAAATATCATTCTCTATCAATCAATTTGGAACATGCTCTAATTAATTAAGGTCTAAGTATTACATGCTTGGCTACATTCACGAAAGCCTATTTATTTGTACGGTAATATCCATTTGTTCAAGATGAATGCAATTTAACATACATATCAATTAACACAAAAATCTAACTTAAAATTTAATAAATGAGTAAAAAAGTAGGTAAGTAAGTGAGTGATCTCTGGAAATAATCCAGTCAGAGACGAAAAATGCTATTGTATACCAAATACTGATTGGTGTGATAGTCAAATAATTGAAGTGTAGAATGGAAATCCCAAGGTGAACTAAATGAGTAAAAGCTACCCGGCTCGCTAAAGTCTGGTAATGCAAAAACAAAATAATGATGCAAAGCTATTAATTAACATTGGTGAAATGCAAGAGAACAATAGAGACACACAAAAAACCATATGAATATAATGCTACAGGGAGAATTTCATTGGCATAAGTTTAAGAAAATTATATTCAAACCTGAAAACCTCTCTAATACTGTAATAGTGTAATATGGCAGTTGTGAGTTGAGTGCAGAACCAACACCCATCGTGTTCCTTTCATATTATTTATCATCCTCGTCGCTGGTGATCTTTCTGTTGTGGAATAAGGTGGGCGCCAAACAGAAATCTACACATTCCATGCTCAAAAAATTGACAGTGAGTCGTCAATGAGTAAAGTCAGATTTATCACGAACAAAATATTATTATCAAACAAATTGTTATAGCTTTAAAAATACTTAGCAGTTTTAAAAATTGCAACACTAACATGCATACAACCCTCAAATTGAAGTCGGGCATTTGAAAGTGTACGATCCTCGGCCTTCAAGAAACTTTGAACCAACTTTCAAATTCAAAATTGCCAATCACTTCATCTTACCTTCATCACAGGCTAATATAAAACCATCAATAACATCAAAACGACATCAAGTAAATAGGATCCCAACTAACTTTGAAGCAGCAAATAATCACAACATAGGCTCAGAAAGATTTCATCACAGCCTGATATAAACCATCAAGAACATCTAAACACCATCAAGTAAATAAGATTCCAATCAACCTTGAACCAAGAAATAATCACAACATAGGCTCAGAAAGATTTCATCACAGCCTGATCATATAAACCATCAAGAACATTTAAACACCATCAAGTAAATTAGATTTCAATCAACTTTGAACCAACAAATAATCAGCAAGGCTAAAGGTTTCATCAAGTATTTCGTTCGCAACAACATAGGCTAAGAAAAGTTTTAACATCACCTCATAGAAACCATCAAGAACATCCAACATGTAGAATATACTCAGATCCGAAGATCATCACAGACAATTCTGAACATCAACCTTTGAGCAACAGTAGGGTGCAGCTAAAAACCACCATAACAGTCCCAAAAAAATTACTAATTTTGAAACCCAGACCCAACAAAACTGTTGTTTCATTTTCATGAAAGACAAACCCAAGAGAATACACCAAGGCAGTAGCCTCAACACCCAGCGTCGCATCTCAAAGTCACCGGAGCAACGAAAATAGAAAACAAAAAACCCAACCGAAATCCGATCTGAGATTCGGCTTACCAAGGCAACGTTACCTCAACAACCACCGTCGCTACTCAACATTACCGGAGCAACGACAACGGAAAACAAAAACCCTAGATGCACACCGTCGCTGCTCAACGTTACCGGAGCAACGACAACTGAAAACAAAAACCATAAATGCATGACGGACCAGAGAGCACATCGAATACATAACATTAAGTCAGCGTACATATAAGTCAGCGGCGGCGAGGCAAAGGTTACCATCGAGTGTACAATCTGGCAACGTCGATGCTAACGCTCACACCGCCAGGGCAACAATCAAAACAGATCTGAACGATCTCCGCCGCCACTGTTGTTAACGACAGGAAAAAAACCGCCGAAAACCCAGAAAATCCCAAGAGCACAGAGCACTCAAACCGATATGAGTACTTACCAACACCGGCGATGGCGAGAGTGTTATGGCAACGGCGGGAGTGCTATGAAGATGGGAGAATTGAACCATCAACTATAGCCAAACGCCAACACAAAACCCACCATAACCGGGCAGAGAGCACGTCGGATGATCTTCACCCAGAGAGAGTAGAAAGAGGAAAGATGTGTAGAGAGAGATGAGATATCATATAAGATTTAGAGGACATTTGTAGATCAGATCAATTCAACAGGCAAAGACAACTTGTACCCTAAAAGTTTATAAGCTTGTAACACATGCTGTATAGATTGTACTCTGTGTTTAAAAGTTGGTACAATGAAGTTGATGTTTGTATATATAGGGTAATGTATTGTTTTTATCTATTTTGGTAAGTCATTGTTTGAGACTTAAGTGTACTAATAGGATAATCTAAACTTACCATTGTTGGACTACTTTGTAGTTTTTTTTTTGAACGGCCAACGAATGTACCGGAAAACCTGAGGACTATTTACACCAGTTGAGTTCATTTCAGGGAAAATCCACCTCTGCGAGCGGCCGGGTGGCAAAACCTGAGAGCTCAGGGATCGAACTTGTGACCTTTCAACCCCAAGTCTCCCCTCATCGCCAATGTCCCTTCCAAAGTGTTGTTCGTAAGAATCGAACTTGTATCTC